>PVHT020000077.1:18192954-18310405 GCA_004024745.2 Catagonus wagneri | reverse complement strand
GGAGCTGTGGCCACTGGCCTGCGCCGCAGCCACAGCAACGCAGGATCCGAGCCGCGTCTGCAACCTACACCACAGCTCACGGCAACGCCGGATCGTTAACCCACTGAGCAAGGCCAGGGACCGAACCCGCAACCTCATGGTTCCTAGTCGGATTCGTTAACCACTGTGCCACGACGGGAACTCCAAGAAACCCATCTCTTGACCACAGGCAGCCACATATTAGATTAGAAAGTGTTTCATATGTCAAGGTGTTAGACTTTATTTTACAGTTAATGAGTTTTCAACCAAGGATAAGACATAAAGAAGACTTTTAGGACATTCCGTTATGGCACAGCAGGCTAAGGATCCGACATTGCCACTGCTGAGGGTTCTGGTTACAGCTGTGGCACAGGTTCCACCCCTGGCCTGGGAACTTCCGCATGCCATTGGTATGACTAAAAAAAAAAAAAAACAATATTCATCTAGGAGACAAGTGAATTTGATGAACTAAGGAATGACTGAGGAGGAAAGATTCTTAGAAGACTACTGAAACAGTGACTACTAAAAAATGACAAGGCATGAGAAGTACTATAATGGGACCTATATATGCTTGGGATATGATATAAGAAATAGATCTATTTGGTCTTTGTTCTTGTTCCTGGCAGAGAGCTTCCAGGACCCTTGGAATTTTCAAAGTGACAGAGGTGACAAAAGTGTCTTTTGATATCCATAGCTAACCCCTTTCAACCATACCTGAATTTACCCTAAAGTTAGGGGCTGTAGCCAATGCTGTGATTAGAAGCTTGAAACTTTCAGCTCCACCTCACTGTCCCCGCCCCAACTCTTCCCTCCTTCTAAGGAAGACAGGAGGACTGGTTAATGACGGTCCCCATTAACAGTGACCAATGATTTCATGAATCATGTCTAAATAATAAAACCTCCATTAAAAACCCTAACTGGGAGTTCCCATTTGTGGCTAAGCAGAAACGAACCTGACTAGTATCCGTGAGAATGCAGTTTTGATCCCCGGGTCTTGTCTAAGCTGTGGGTGGCAGTTTCATGGGCCTGAGTCCTTTACCCATGGGGGCTGAGCTGTTCCACGTAGCTAACATCAGAATTGCTTAGTGTAAGAGGAAAACCTACACATTTGGTGTCAGAAGTACTGTGAGTGTTATTCTAATCTTGGTAGTGATATGGCAAGGCTGCTGATGACCATTTGGGTGTTTTCTCCCTTCCATCAGGCCTTGGTTGAGTGCCCACTCCACCCAGAAGACATCACACAGCCATGAAAGAGAAAATCAGAGAACCAGAAGACCCAGCTCCTGTCAGGTTTTTCAAAACAAGGTATCTCATTTGAGGAGTTCCCATCATGGCTCAGTGGAAACAAATCTGACTAGTATTCATGAGGACGTAGGTTTGATCCCTGGCCTCGCTCAGTGGGTTAAGGATCCAGCGTTGCCATGAGGTGTGGTGTAGGTCACAGACGTGGATTGGATGTGGTGTTGCTGTAGCTGTGGTGTAGGCCGGCAGCTACAGCTCCAATTTGACCCCTTGCCTGGGAATCTCCATATGCCGCAGGTGTAGCCCTAAAAAGACCAAAAAAAAAAAAAAAAGGAATGATTCAAGGCTCACTAGGAAGCCCCTGTGCACACTACTACTTTTATGGCCCCTCCAGGAACACAGTGGCCCTGTGATTCATACAACAAAATGAGAGATACCTTATGAAGAAAATGTTCACTGGTTGGCTAAGAAATGGAGTAAGCAGAAAAGTCAAAACCGATCTTCAAGTTCTGGTCTGATGGCCAGATGAACGGTGGTATTCCCGACAGAATAGGGAAGGTGGAAGAAGTCTGGGGAAGTGTTCCCTGCTTGAGAAGGCAGGAAAACACACATATAAGAATGCCCAGGGACTCTAGGTAAGGAGGATGAACTGAATACGAGCATCAAATCTAGGTCTCTCTTAAAGCCCCAATAAAACTAGAGCCAAAATAACGGAGAGAATGGGAAAGAGGTAACAAGAAAAACTTGGAAGCTGGAAAACAGAGGAGTGAACATCACCAGACCGGAGACTTGACAAGGCCAATCCTGAAGAGCTGGGGGGAAAGCCAAGGGACCTACACTATATATACTGCAGGGTCCTCACGGCTCAGGCATTGGTGGTAACGAGCACTGCTGGAAGTAGAGGTGAACTGATTTTCTTGGGAAGGGGCAGAGGGGTGGAGCTGAAACAAAGAGTGGTTGAAAACTGCTTAAGCAGGGGGCGGGGATGTCTAAGGGCGCAGACGCACCTTGGGACGTGGGGTGGCCAGTTGGGCTTTGCCCAGACGTGGGGCTTCAGAGACTTGGCTGGACACTCTGCCCTGGAAGCGTCCCGAGGCCGGGCCAGGAGGAAAGACTTGGGTTTTTCACACTCACTCTGAGCCTCCTTGTCGCCTGGGTCTAGATGGCTCCCGCAAAGAAGGGTGGCGAGAAGAAGGCCAGTCCGCCATCAATGAGGTGGTGACCACGGAGTACATGATCAATATTCACAAGCGCATCCATGGCGTGGGTTTTAAGAAGCATGACCCTGGGCATTCAAAGAAATCCAGAAATTTGCCATGAAAGAGATGGGAACTCCGGATGTGTGCGTCAACACCAGGCTCAACAAAGCCGTCTGGGCCAAAGGAATAAGGAATGTCCCATACCAGATCCATGTGCGGTTGTCCAGAAAATATAATGAAGATGAAGACTTGCCAAACAAGCGCTATACATTGGTTACCTATGTACCTGTCATCACTTTCAAAAATCTACAGACAGTTAACGTGGATGAGAACTAACTGCTGATTGTCAAGTAAAAGTTTTAGAGCCAAAAAAAAAAAAATTGCTTAAGCAGTCTGCACCCTAATCGTGCCACCTCTCTCTCCAAGCCACTGCTGACCACCCTTCACCCACCCTGGCAGGAGACTGGAGGTTAATTCTCAGCAGAGGTTAATACAGAAAGTTGAGAATCTACCAAAAGCAGAGGGACTAATATATGCAATTGAAATGCCCAGACTCCAGCTGTTTTGACACACAGTCTCTGGAAAGCAGAGTCAGGCCTTACCCCTCCAGCTAAGAGATTAGAAGAGTTTTCTCTGGAGAATCTGACCAGCCTATGATGTCCTAAAGTTATTGACAGCAGGGATTCCCCCACAAAACCTGCCCACTCTGCTGACAAGCTCTGTCTGAACTCAGATCCTCCAGTCAGCCTTTTCATACCCCTGTGTATAAATGAACAGACAACCAGACAGCTCAGAAAAATCACTAAAAGAGACCAACGAAGAAAAAAAGAATAAACAAATACCAACTTGAAAAGAAACACTATTTATGGTGAACAAAACTAAAAACTCATTAATGTTTTCAAAGACATGAGGAAAAAATAAATCAATGAACTAAGAGCAAAATGGTATACAAAGAAACATCAGAAGAGCAGAAAATAAAATAAAAAGAGCTCTTAGAAATTAAAAACATTATAGCAGAAACAAAAAGCTCAATAGAAGAAAAGGAAGAGAAAGAATAAGAAATATCCCAGAAAGTAAAACAACAAGACAGTGAGATAGAAAAGAGAAAAGATAAGCTTGAGGATCTAACATCTGAAAATATAAAGGAGAGAGAAGACTGAGAGGAAATTAAGAATTCAAAATTTTGTTTTCAGACCTAAAGCAAAAGATTTCCTAGAATCAAAGAGCTCATCAAGTACCCAACGATATTAATTAAAACACACACAAACCCCAAAGGACATCCTCGTGAAATTTCAGAACAGTGGGATTAAAGAGTTGACCCTAAAATCTCTTAGAGAGGAAAAAATAGCTACACACAAAGGATCAGGAATCAGAAGTTACACACAAAGAAATCAAGAAGCAGATTGTCTTCAACATAACACTGAAAACTGAAGACTAGAACTAAAGAAGCAATGGCTTCAAAGTAGAAGTAGTAAAAGATTTTAACCTAGAATTCCTTTCTAGCAAAACTATCAATCAAATGAAAGAGTTGACATGCAAAAAAATTTGCCTGTACTACAGTGTTTCCTAAAGCCAAGAGAGGCTGAGCTCCGCCCAAATGAAGGGGTAAACCAAGAAGTATTATAAGAGAGGAAATCTCTAGGATGACCGCGAAAGAGACCACAGATTGACAGTTGCACAGCAGCCATAGAGAAAATCCATCCAGATTAGATTAGATCAGAAAGCTCCGAGAGAAACTTCTTCAAAAAAGATAAAATTGATGAAACTGATAGACTTCTTCAGGTAAAAAGAAGATACTGACAGGGTAAAGTTTGCAGTTAAGATTATAACAAACACAGCAGAGAGGACTATCATCCATGTCAGGGAAAAACTGAAGGTATATAGGGAAAGTAATCATGTTTGATGACATGCTTCTGCTGTGAATAGTGTATGCTGTCATAATACTGTCCACACTGAATGCTCGACTAAACAAAACGACAAGTGTAGAGAGGATGTGGGGGTGGAGGTATACGTGTGCGGGGGTGTTAAATGGAGGGAAGGAAAAGAGCTAAATCCTCACCTGGACAGGTCAATAGGCAACAAGAGCCGTGACGTAGCAAGACCAGCCCAATGTTTAGAGATACGGGAGTAAAATAGCTTAAAAAATGTGAATGACTATGAACGTCCATAGTTTTTTTTTTCACCTGAACCAATCCCTGCTGCTCATTTCCACAGCCAAGAAGCCAGCTCGTCACCAAAGGAACTGTACCCAGAATGAAGTGAATCCCCCAAATTCTGTGCAGCCAGTAAGGAAAAGTCAAAGGAGGGAGTTTAACAATCCCTTAGCAGTTACATCCTTGAATGCTGGGACAATACATTACCTCCAAGGTGCCACAGTCACTCTTAGCCAATAAAGAATTTTATCACTGCCTTCTAATGATTTTCTCTCCCCTTCACAGGTATTCCTCTGACCACCCGCCACCTAACAATATTTTAAAAAATTAAAGCATTTAATTATTATCTCTAACCCAGGGAAATAAAACTCCAAAGTATAATAATAGGATGCTTCAGCTATGTCTAGGTCCGCAGTGCCACCTGAAAGGTGATATGGTCTATTTCTAATATAAAATGGTTATAGCAAAAATATCTGAGCAAAAGGGACATCCCAGATAATTCCAGAACCCTTTCAAATTCTTCCTGAAACAGCTATTCACCATGACTCACAACTTACAGTACTATTTTATGACTCTCAAAACATGAAATATATTCCTTTTCAAGGACTTAGTATAGTAAAACTATGCCCAGATTATTCCTAGAATCTCTTCTCTATTAGCTCAAATAATTAAGGATAAACTAAATATGCCACTTTGGTTGGAATTTTGCTGTAAAAACTGTATATTTCCTAATTCTACGAGATATTAAATTTTGGCTATTCATGTGTTTTCAATGAGAAAGCCTGAGAAATCTGCAAAGTGATTTCCCAGGAGAGACAGTATTGCACTAGAAAAAAAGGATTATTGTTATCTGGTCTTGCCCTCTTAATATACACAGACATTTATGCAGCTAAGATTTAAGTGACTACAACAGTTTCCCAGACTCAGCATTTTTTACCTCTTCTTCTCTTTTTCTCTTCATTTTTATAGCTACAAAGGAAACTGTCAAGATTCATTTCTGGCTGCAGGGATGGGGAAGCCCAGTTCCATATAACACAATCATTGCACAGTTCTAAAAGCTCTTCACTGAATTTTTTTCAAAGTTCAACTTAAAAAACAGAAGTTCATTTTCACTTTAGAAATCAAACTTGAAAGAAAAATGTGACCTCCCAGAGTTTAGTTCCTTCCAAGGAACTCCCTCAAGAACATAAATCGTTAAGACATGGCCACTTGGGGAAAACATTTTCAAGTCTTGTTTGACATGCGAAGCTGCATGGGACTTGACAGGAATAATTTCTTTAACAAGCTCAAGTCTGTCTTTTCTTTACATGTTCAACACGATTCAAAAACATGTACTTTAGCAAAAGCTTGTTGGAGTCTATAAACCACTCAGATCCTTTTACGGAGAATGCAGAGTGAAGTGCAAAGGATCTCTAATGCTTTATATATTGTTTATTTTAAAGAATACACAAGCTTTGACCAGAATCAAATGTAAATGCATGCTCACATAAAACTGAAGTAAAAGCAAAACTAATAATTACTGTTATCATAATAACTGGGCTTTTAAAACTGATACAACTTCTGACCCTTATCCATTTAACTCTCCTAGGAAAAAATTTAAGAGAGGCACTAGAGGTAGCCTACTTACAAACACTCGGATTTAAATGCCCGGCATACAGTTGCCAGTTGCCCCGCGTGAACGTGCAGGCTGCTGGTGGTTTCACATCCCTGACAGGGCCTGGAACTCTCAGCTTTAATGAGCACCCACAGCCAAGATCCTACTACATAAGACCTAAAACGTGCTCAGTCCCATACACCTGGCACCCTGGAAACCACACTATCCCCTGCTTCCAAAGCCTTCTTCTCACACATCCTGCTACACAAAACTGGAAAGCCTACCTCGGCAAAAAAGGAATTTGGAAGCTCAATTTAGACCATCCATGCTGTAGATGAGGCTAGGGTCACCCAGCTCAGGGAAAGGGTTGGGAGGACAGAAGAATGTGAACCCGTATCCTGGTTGTCATTTCTAATCCATTTCCCCACAGCAACTTCTCACGTGATGATTAGACCCTATGGCATTATAGGTTTGCGTATCTACATTTCAGGTTGAACAGGCTCTGGGGGTGGGGCTTGGGGGGTTGCCCTGTTCCTGCTTCAGAAACACAGTTAATCAGGGGAAATGTATTACAAGTTCAAAACAACTTACAAATTAACTTTTGTAACTTGACAGGTTTCTAAATCAGAGGTCCCATGTGTAATAACACCAGCTCACTGGAACTCAGCAAACCAAAACACCTAAACTTGATTCTATCTGATCTCAGTTGGAAAAGAGGAAAATGACATCATAATATACTCATGTCAAAGTGCAATTAAAACACCATTTTTAGAGAATATGCTGAAAAAAGTTAATCCAATATTCTAGACCTTCAGAACTGAATTATCATAATATCAAAAACAATAATCCTTAAGTCCCACAATTATCACATCTAACAGCTCTCTAGACAACTCAATTAATCAGAACACAAGCACATTCATTGGGAAATTTTACGCTATTAGAGTCCAATCAAATAAGTAAGCCCAATCCTTTATTCCAATGTCTTAAATTGTGGAATACACTCAGAAAAAAGTAATAAAAAGTTTTTAAAAAATATCAAGCACCAGTCCATGGTACCTATCAAATAATATTTATTGTTCCTTATGGTCTAGGCACTATTCTACAGCTCTCATTTTATCCGCACAGAAATCATTAACACAATGCCCGTTTTACCAAAGAAAAAACATAAGCAAAAAGAGGTTAATTGATTTATTCAAGGTCATACAGCCCGTCTCTTGACTATACTTTGCAGCCATTATCAAACTGCTTCAATTATCTATGACCTCTCCAAATTACAGTAGACTATACTGTACTGGATAGATTACATAAATAAGAAAGTAACCAACTGAAATGCTAAATTACATTGGGTAAAAAAGCCAAATAAGATCCCACCGTCAGCAACAACACTAAAGTCCTGCTTGTATATTTTTCTCATATTTATTCAAACGTGTACATCCCATCCACGAGTAAAATTTCCCATGGCCACCTCAAGTTTTCCTAGTTATGTTTTTTAGGAGGCACTCACTAAAGTATCGAAATGGGGATTTTACGTAATCAGTATTTAGAAAGAATAATCCTCTCCCCTCAGATTTTGTTTAGAAAGTATATCCCTACCCTGTGATTGTGGTGAGTCACCTCCCTGCTCTCTAGATGCTGTTTAAAGTTCCTGGGAAAGGGAAAATCAGAGAGGCTGCCCTGGCCCTGAGGAGGATGGACATGCCTAGGAGGCAGGTTATTCATTTCCAAATAGTGAAGGCCAGCTAGCAAGTGTCTGGCCAAAGCACAGACTGGCAGGATTAGAAGATGCTCAGTTGTATAGTAACGAAGCATGCTTCAAACCCGAACTGCCTTGGACCAAAGGCAGAAGCTCTGTAAACAACCTTCTGGGAATGTAGTGTTGTTGGCCCCAGTCACTGCCCAAGCACAAAGCACAGGCTACAGGTCTCTGAGGAGATTCACTCCTCTGGCCCTAGGCCAGCAGATCCTGCAGACCACGGTTCTCAAACTCCAGCATCAGTACCACCCGCAAAGCTGTTAAAAGCAGTCTACTGAGCCCACCCACACTGATTCTGATTTAGTAGGTCTGGGGTGGGGCCAAATTTTGCATTTCTAGCAAGTTCCCAGGAGATGCTGATGCTGCTGGCCTTGGAATCACACTCTGAGAACTGCTGATTTAAGTCAATGATTATGGGTCCCAATTCTCAAGGCCGCTGCTGCCAGCAAGCAGCACGTAGTTAAAGGTATTTTCCATTAATACAGGTAAACATGGAGTTCCTGTAGTGGCTCAGTGGTTAACAAACCCGATTAGTATCCATGAGGGCGAGTGTTCGATCTCTGGTCGTGCTCAGTGGGTTAAGGATCTGGCATTGCCATGAGTTGTGGTTTAGGTGGCAGACGTGGCTCGGATCTGGAGTTGCTGTGCCTGTGGTATAGGCTGGAGGCTGTAGCTCTGATTCAACCCCTAGCCTGGGAACCTCCATATGCCGAAGGTGCTGACCTTAAAAAAAAAAAAAGACAAAAATACAGGTAAACGTGCTAAAGAGTGGAGAATCAACCAGCTAGTCTCAGCACTGCTTCTCATCCTCCACAAGTAAACTAAGCCATTTCCCTGAGTTATAAGCTTGATATAGCACATTACAGTGTCACCATATTTAAATATATAGCAAGCTCGGGGAGAGGAGGGAAAGGAAAGAAGAGAATCTGCCTCTCTAACATAGCACTAGATCAAAAGAAGCCAGCAATTGAATTTGTTCTTATATCACCTCTCTTCTGACACTGAGCATGAATGTCCGGCAGAGGAAAAGGGGCCAGAGATGGGAAGCGTTAACAAAATGCCTTTGTATTTGGAGCCTAGAGTATCTTTCACCAGTGAAGCTCAAAGAACTAAACTTTATTACTTCTCTACAGAGTCACCACGGCATCGTCACCTGGACTGCTAATTCAACTCCACAGGGCGCGCCACTGAGTTAGTGGCACAGTGACTGAAAATAACCGGAACAAAGTAGAAAAGACTTATCACCCGCTAGTCAAATTCAGCAAATTTTCAGTGTTAAAATGAAGTTAAAAGTTCATAAAAATTAACTAAAATTACTCAGATAAAATGTCTGAACACAGCACTCACCCCAACTAGCACTTCTCAGAGCTGTGACCTAGGGCGAATTGCTTTACCGCCCTGTGCTACTCAGTAAAATCCATAACGCGGGGATAGAAATATGTCTCTCTTCACAGCTTTTACGAGGATTAATGAAACGGGCCTATAGTAAGTATCCTACAAATATTAGCTACAAATGTTAGCCCGTAAATGTTAACATAATGCTTATTATTAAACAGACCTTGCAATTTGCAAGCAATATACTTAGACTATGTGAAACATACTAATGGCACTCAAAGACATTTCTCCCACCCATTTCACACCTTCACCGCCTGCCACCATTATCATGCATGAATTTGTCCTTTCTCTGTTTTCCCATAGACTTAATTTTTTAACTAAGCCAATCAACATTTGGAATAAAAGGAACAAGATTAATCCTCCCCCTTCCAAAAAAATGAGAACCACAGTTGTAAGAGATGGTTGGCAGACTTCTGTTTGTAAATCTTGTTGAGCTAAATCTAAACAGACCCCATCTGTTGCCAGGACCAGGCACCCACCAAGGTGAGAAATCTCGAGACAGATGTCTAACTGCCATTTTGGTGCAGGGAAAAGGAAAAGTTTGTTTTTTAAGAGAAATGTAACTTCAGAGGAAAAACAGCAACATAATGTTTATTAGTACACCAGGAAAACTGTCCAACTAAAGAAAGAACCAATAAAAGAGGAAGGAGACAATTACCTTTTGACTCAAAGATCTGTTTGCTATAGAGATACAGAGAACTGTCATTGTGGGCAAGCATCTTAAACATAAGATACGGCAAATTTTTCCAGCAGACGGGGATAAGAGCAAAGACTTAGCAATCCATTGGACTGATGGACAGAACTCCAACACATCATCTCCTAGACATGGCTCATGAGTGCATTCGACAGGTTCACAAATAATTAAACACAGAGAAGAAATCCTAGGAAGCACCAAGAGATTTAAAAAAAATTTAAAAATCCTGCCTGCTTGATAACTCTTGTGTGAACACACAGGCCCCTGGGAACATCATAAGGACTTGACTTCAGAGCCAAAGCAAAGCAGGAGCTTGTGAGAGAGGTGCACCCAACACTTCTCCTTTTTAAAATAGCCTCTGGATGTCAACGTCTGGGGGGGAAATTCTCACAATAGAAGTTAGGTTTTAGAAGATCAGAACAAAGAATTATATACAGAGATCGATGTCTCCCATCCTGTTAAAAATACTATACTTATAGATAGAGCTATACATATAAGCAAAAAAAAAAAAAAAAAAAACGAAAACAAAAACCAGGAAATGGACAGCATCTAGGTTGTGATTCTTTTTCTTTATATTCTCCATAATTTTACAGGTTTGAAATGTATGATGAACGCACATTTATAATCAGAACTATTTGATGACATACTTTGTAAGACTGAAAGCTTTACAATGTACTTTTATTGACACAAAACTACACAGTAGGCTGTGTAATGCAATGATTAAGTTTCTAAGTCGACACTCATGAATAATAGTTAGTCATTTCTGTATTGATTCAGTATCAACCTTTGGTCTTAAGCAGACCAACAACCTGGAAAAAAATAACTCAAATGCCCATATGTTGCTTCACTCAAATGTCTGTGAGTGTGACTCTGCAGTCAAGGTGGTTAAAACCAACCCAGTGAAATTCAAATACCAAGCACATCTCCAGATCAAATGCATTTATTTAGCTAATGAAGTCGCTATCTCAGAGAAAAACATTCCACACTAAAATTCAAATACTGTCCCATATCAGTAATAGTCTCCTCCCAGGTCAGGAAGTACTTCACACTCAGCATGCAGGATACCAGATTAATAAGCAGAAAATGCTCTTTAATGTTTACAGTGTGAATTAATCTTACTTTTCCCAAATCAACTGCATTCTCTGACTCCTCCCCAATAAAAGTTAACTGCGATTTCAAAAATAAAAAAGAAACTGGTTTAAATGGCATACAGAAAAATAATGAAAATAATCACTTTTGATCATATTTGTGGATCAAGGGCAACAGGATAATAACAAAAATTACGTATACAGCAAACGGAAAACGACATAAATTAGTATTTTTATGTCGCATGAAGAAATTCTGGAAGAATACAGAGAAACTAGGGGAGTTCCAGTCGTGACTCAGTGGAAACAAATCCAGCATCCATGAAGATACAGGTTTAATCCCTGGCCTTGCTCAGTGGGTTAAGGATCCGGCGTTACCGCGAGCTGTGGTGTAGGTCACAGATGCGGATCAGATCCGCCATTGCTGTGGCTGTGGTGTAGGCTGGCAGCTGCAGCTCTGATTAGACCCCTAGCCTGGGAAATACCACGGGTGTGGCCATAAAAAGGAAAAAGAAAAAGAAAAAAAGAAAAAAGAATACAGAGGAACAAAAATGGTTATTCTAGTCGGGGGAGGGGAGGAAAAGGCAGATAGGGGACAGAAGCAGGAGTGAGACTTTTCAGTGCACAACTTTGTGTGTATATATACATCTATATATATATATATATATATATATATTTTGTCTTTTTGTCATTTTTTAGGGTCGTACCCGCAGCATATGGAGGTTCCCAGGCTAGGGGTCTAACAGGAGCTGTAGCCACCAGCCTTCGCCGCAGCCACAGCAACGCGGGATCTGAGCCACGTCTGCAACCTACACCACAGCTCACGGCAACGCCAGATCCTTAACCCACTGAGCAAGGCCAGGGATCGAACCGGTAACCTCATAGTTCCTAGTCAGATTCGTTAACCACTGAGCCATGACAGGAGCTCCTTTGTAAATATTTTTAACAACAATGTAAATGTATTGCCTTTCCAGCAAATTAAATTAAAAGTTATGCTAAAATTTTTTGGGCTACATCATGATTTTGCACCAAACTTAGCCTGCATATAACGTAGAGAATTCCAGCTACAGAGGCAGGAGTGGCCACCAGCTAGCCAAGTACAGCTGGAACATCCTGAGAGGTGGAGGGCAGGACCCTTGCCTAGAAGCACCCAGACCATCAGCTGGGAACCAGCAGCCCACCTCAGCGGTAGTTCTCAGATGCCAACATAAGCAGGCATGAGGTCTTCACAGCATTGCCCCTGCTTAACTCAATTTCCTTTGCTACACATCGCGCTCTCTGAGCCCTCGGAACATTTTGTCAGACGTCTAAAATGGCCACATAGAAAGCCCCGTTATATTGCACCCCATGCTATTGCAATTTTAATTAGCCAGTGACTACACAGTCTTCCACACAACACTTTACCGGCTTTTAATCAAAAGGGGAAAAAAGTAAAGAACAATAGGATTTCCCTGCAGGAATAACCTAGAACTTTCGTCCTCCCAAAGCAAGACAATGCTTTTCTGTGTGGGGGAGTAATTCCTTGTGAAACACATCAGAAGACTAAGTGAAAATAAAAGAATACTGACAGAAGAAAATTTCCACCATCCCATAGGGGGGAAAAAGTCTTATTCTAGAAGAGTTTATGTTTGTGTTTTAGACAAAATATGTCATAAAAATTTAAAATCAGTCTTTTACATGTGTAGAAATGCCACAGTCCCACAAACTTGGGGGCAGGTGTTATAAGTTAGCTTCCAAAAATCCAATTTAAACTGGTAACTTGGAATTCAGAACAGATTTTTCTCCTTGAAATAATGTTATCAATAATGGTTAGTTCTACTCCTTAATACTCACTTGCATATGGGATCACTGATGTGGTAGAGAACCTGCAGAAGGACCCCGTCCCCCTCGTCCCCCTCACAACTCAGCACCAGCAGAAGAACGGAAGATGCAGACGTTCTGAATGGAGGGCTACCCTGCCATCCTCAGTGGACCAGACTCCGCACACACAACACAGACCGGTGTTTCCCAAACTTGGTTAAGCAGAATCACCTGGGGGTACTTGGCAGCTAGGCGTGTTCCTGGCCTCACCCCAGACCTGCTGACTCAGAATCTCCAGAATCTCTGGGAGTCTGTTTTTAAACAGGGCCAGGGTGCAGCTGATGATTCAGAAAGTGTGGGGAACACGAGGTGAATGAAAGAGTGCTAACAACTGCTCTGCGGCCCGAGACGCCCAGGGAAGGTCGTGGTCTGAGGAGGGCCCCTCAGGCTCTGAGTGTGGCTGTGAGGTCAGGTAGGAGCCGGGCTTAGGCTCTGACAGCTGAGGTAAAGGGGACACCTTCAGAGCTAGGCCTCCAGTGGGAGCTGTGCAAGATCTGCAGTTCCTACAGGGAGAGAGGAGTCTTCGAGGAGAAGCGGGCTCTGCATACAGGCCCCAGGAGAAGGGCTCACTCCCCTACCCCAACCTCAGAAGCCAAACCCCTGTGAGGCCCAAAGAAACCAACAGCCTTCATACAGCCTTGTCAGGAACTACGTGTACTCAAAAGACCCTGGGCAGAACCTTCTGGTTTTCAAAGGGGCAGTATCTCTGTGTTTATCTCTGCCACAAGCTTCATCTTCTGGGCTTCAGCGAACAGCCAAGACAGACGGGGCCACCCGCAGTAGGACAGGGACACCCACGTATACACGGACACCAACTCTGCCTTCACTGTCAGCAAAGCCACAACAGCAAAGGTTAGATACACATGCGCTATGCACCAGGCACCAGACCTCGGAGGCACTTCTCAAATTTGTTGGCCATCTGCTAGGAGTTTGAGAGGTTTCAAAACAAAAAGAGAAGGAAAAAAAGACCAAAAGATTTAGGGTGTTTTGTTTTGGTTTGGTTTTGTCCCTCAGATATTTGACAGGCTTTTGTGACAGACTCTTGGCATCGGTTTTCCTCATCTGATACAGAATGTCATGATTTGGGAAGAGGCGGTACCATAGAATGGTTAGGTCAGGCTCTGGACACAAGTCTGCCTGGGTTCAAACGCCAGCTCTGTCGCTTACCAGCTCTGTTGTGAATGCGGCAAATTACTTGTGCCTTAGCTGCATCATCTGTCCAACAGGAATAATAACAGTATCCACCTCATGGAGCTGCTGGACAAGGTCTGGCCTGTGGCCTTTGACATTAGCTGTCCTCATTATCAGGCAAAACAAATTCACCAAAAAGTCCAATACCAGGAACTGGAAATGTGCTGTTGCCTAGCTACTGATATCACTAAGGTCTTTTCTTTTTTTTTGTTGGTTTTTTTTTTTTTTTTGGTCTTTTTATGGCCGCACCCATGGCATATGGAGGTTCCCAGGCTAGGGGTCAAATCAGAGCTGTAGCCGCCGGCCACGGCCACAGCAACATGGGATCTGAGCCACGTCTGCAAACTACACCACAGTCCACAGCAACGCCGAATCCTTAACCCACTGAGCGAGGCCAGGGATCAAACCTGCAACCTCATGGTTCCTAGTCGGATTCATTTCCACTGCACCACGACGGGAACTCCTATTGTTGTTTTTGTTAGAGTGATGCTACATGCTTTCACAGATATGACATTTAATTCACAAGGAAAAGAACCAAGGCTGGGAACTTCAGAAGCGCCCTCATTCAAAAACAGAAGCTCCATCTCTTTTGCTACCTTTGTCTAAAATGCTGCTAAGGTGGCATTTCTGAGAAGTGCAGACCACAAATGTAGCAGATGAAAGCAAGCTGGCCATCAGCATCATCTGTTGACTATGAACTTCAAATCTTACAAAATTAATTCATTGCAGGATATAAACCAATTTGAAGAGACACAGAGTTAAATAATTTAGTAGGTGCTAGTGAGATGCAAACCATTTTATTTTATACTTAAAACATGATTTTTAAAAGATTTCAAAATGATAACCAGAAGAAAACACTGTGTTATCTTTCTGTTCCTAAAATTCCTACCAAAATATTACGACTCTCAAAGATTTTTCTCTCATCATGTAAGTTTTTTTCATTTGCTAATCCTAATTCTAAAACAATGGAACAGGTGAAATTTTAATATTGGCTTTTCCTCTAACACAGAGGAAAACTAGATAATTGCTAAATAAATCATTTCAACCTAAATGTAGGTAGCCTTTTAAACCAAGTAATTACATTTTCAATACCCGGGAGTCAGAGTAGATTGATGTTTTGGCTCAAGCAATATATGCTCATACTTTCTCAAAAATAACTCTATTTTTTAGAAATCTAACATATGGCAAATGCATTTAAGCAACAATTTTCCTTCCATAATGATGTTAGCACTTTGCAAGGATGAAGAGGAAGCTATGACTGTGGGCAGGATATACGCAAATTTGAAACAAGTACCTGCCTGATCTGTTTGGAAAATGACTAACCCCTCAAGACTGAAGCCCCATGCACTCCACGTGGGTAAAACAGGAGTTGAAAGTGGCCATACAGTCATAAGAAAACTTATTTCAGATGTAAAGTTTTTTTTTAAATCCCTAACCATAAGAATCAAAGAGAAATTATTTTTTTTTCAAAGAGAAATTATTTATCAAAGTTGTACTTACAAGGTTATCTGAGATATTAACTGTTATCAAACAGTAACCCCTTGTTGGAATAACAAAACACCGAAATTGGAAAGGCCCCTAGGGGTTAATTTAGTCAAAGTCTCTATTTTACAGATGGGAAATCAGATGAGGAAACTAAGGCCTGGAGCTTTGGAATAAATTGCTACAAATCTATGTGAGAAACGGCAGAGGTTAACCTAGACCCCAACCTCCCAATTTACAGTCTCATGAGCTTTCCAGTCAATTTCGGTGCTGCTTCCTCCCAGGGTTCTAAGAACACAGCGGGGCACTTGTTAAACAGAAGGAGATTCTGCCTAAATAGGCTTTGGAAGGGTCTGGGAATCTGTAACTTTAAGGAGACTTGCAGGCAGTTCTTAAGGCCAGACAAGTATGGGAAACACTTTCTTCTCACACCACCTCCTTAACCCGAGGTGCAACCTGGCCGCTCAGCTGTCAGTTTCTGTTTATACATTTAGGGACCATACAGGGATCAGAAGTGGGTGGAGACATATATTTATCTAACTTATTTATTTAACTGTGTCTCCTCAAATTGGTTTATATCCTGGAATGAATGAATTTCCACACCAACATCCTCCCTAGTATGTGGTATGTTTCAGTGAAAGCAAGTCGAATGCCAGTTTCACCAGAAATACAAACATTTATCAGCAGGCAGGAACAAAAACAATCATTCAACCTGTTCTTAAAAGTGAAGTCTTTGTCTTCCCGACTCCGACAAGGACCTTGCCTAAAAGGTTCATTCTGAAGAAGAGGCAAAGATATTCTGACCTCAGAACCAGCCAACCCTCTGGTTTGATCTGCGGGACCGGTCGTTGCGAGGCAGGACAACACAGCCTGACACCTAAAGACTCCACCTCACGTGGACACTACAAACCTATACCTTGTTTACGCAAAAAATAGCAACCAACCTTTCTGCTCTCCAGCTATCTGAAACACCATTTATCTCACCTTTAAAGATTGCATACACAGGCTGAGAGTCACACCAACTCCATGGATGCACAGTTAACAACATAAGCTAAGGTGTGAATGGTGCCCCCATGGTTGTGCGGCACAACAAATCTCCCTGAACTGAGAACACTTCTAGAATCTAAGGGGAAGAGAAATCTACTTTTCTGGAAGGAAAAAAAAAAACAGAAAATCACCTTTTTGAGGATTTCCACAATTACATTTCACATTCACTCAGGTAGCACTCTGAAGGTGAAGTCTGGGACTAGAAATCAGCAGGCTCAGTGTCTGTCTCAGTATACCTCTTACTGGTCCCAGAACTTCCACTTCTTTGTCCATAAAACGGATATAATACAACCTGGTCTTCCCACTTCACAAAACTTTGAATCAAATAATGAATGTGAAAAACCTTCTTTCAACTAGAAAAGTGCCATGTAATATAATGTTATTATTAATTATAAAAAGAAATAAATCACACCGGGTTTAGACATAAAACAGGGCTATTAGGCTGGGTGTCTACAGATTTCTGCATAGCAAAGTCTGTTTTGATTGTTTTTGGCTGTTTACAGGGTGGAGATCTAGCTACTCACATTTCTAGCCACTGTCACTACTTTCAATGGGAACTTATTTTGTCATCAAAATTAATGAAGTTTGACTTTTATAGGAAGCATATTGGTGGTTAAGCTCATAACCTTCAAGAAGTAGAAAGTTTACTTTCTCATTTGTTTTTAAAGTAATTGTCTTGCTCGTGTACATTTGCTGCAGTCAGCACTCCCTCCTGAAGGTTTCTGAAGTTACTCTTCCCGACAGAGAGCACTAAGAAACTAAATATTAGTTCAGTTCAAACATCGATTGAGCTATCGCATTCCAGGCACTGTTTGAAACTTTGGAGGAACAAAGATGCAGCCATCCTTGACCTCGGGAGCTCACTATCTAGCCAGGGGAGCAGAAATGAACAGAGGATTAGAAATCAATAGCCCACACTGGTAAGTGCAGGGGTGGAGGTACAGAACAGATGCCCAGACTATATAGATGCCAAGAGGGCCCTCCCTCCAGTCTGGCGGAGGCAGGGAAAGAATCAGGGGAGTCTTTTAAGGATAAGTAGGAGAAAAAGAATAATGTATGTTCTCCCCAATTACAACAAAAATTATTTTGGATGACTACCTATGAGATTGTGAGGAATGGCCAACTCGATGAAATACTTCTCAGAATTACTGAGGGTGGGCTGACCCACAGGACGAAAACGCTGTTTCTGTGTTGGAAAGATAAAGTGTGTACGTTTTTTAAACAGCTCCACTCACACCCTTGATTATGGCAGAGACACACCAGGCACGCTCTGCCACTGTCCTCCACCTCCTTGAATTGCTCAGCTCTGCTACTTGCTCCTTGGGAGACTCACTAAAAAGTTTATCTGCCAAGGATGAAATTAACGGTCACTGTTATCCTTGGGACTGTTTATGGAATGTATCTCAACTCTGTTCCCCAATCCCACGTGACCCTAAAAGGGCAGTGGGACAGCTGGAGAGCCAATCAGAAGGTCTGGGCTCCAGGCCCCACTGCCTAACCTGGGGTGAGTCTCTTCTCTTGGGCTCCTCTCTGGTTAAGAGTTAATGAAACAGATGGCCTTTACAGTCAGTTTCAAGTCTAAAAGTCTATGCATCCGTTCTAATGGAGCATGTTATTCTTCAGACCTGCCTAAAAAGAGACCCAAATGACTTCAAAATGTAGCTTTTACGCAGGAATATGGACGTTACACGGGAACAGGACATTTTATAAAAAGAATCCTAACAGAGTCTAAGTAAGATGAATGCAAAGGTGTTTCACTGCTTTGTAGCATATAAAAAAGTTAAGTGTGTGAGGGAGAAAAGCCACAAAAACCAATGTCTTTAGAGTTCAGCTTTCTTCTCTACATGGATACTTCCACTTTCAGACATAATTATATTCAATAAAAGCCTTCTTCTCGATCATAAAAAAAAAAAATGATGAGCCAGGTTTTCTAGTATGAAATCAAAGCCAAAGATTCAAAGAAACTTGTGAAATGTTTTGAAAAGATTTAATTCAGCCACCAAACAGAACAATCTAACTAATTCAGGGAATTTGGGGGATTTGGGTTGCGAACCTTAGCTCTGGGTGCATGTGTATGCAAAGAGAGAAAAGTGATATGTTTAAATGTAAAACAGAGCTAGCAAAAAGAGTTCTTGACCTTCAGGGAGTTTTTCTTTGTCTTTCAATTCCCACAATGGATCAGTTCACCTGACAGACAGATGAGCCTCGTCACGGCATTCCTCAAGGGTGAAACTCTCCTTCCCCTACACACAGACACTACACAGAAAAGGCATAGAAGCAACCAGCGATTAGGGAGATGACCATGACATCCACTATGGCAGTACATCCTGATGCATGAGGTCATTACTCACATTAAATAGATATATTCTGCTTATGTCCAACAACTTTATGAGACTGCTTTGGGGTTTTTTTTGTTTTGCTTTTTTAATAATGATTAGTATTTTTCCACTGTAGCTGATTTACAGTGTTCTGTCAATTTTCTACTGCACAGCGAGGTGACCCAGTCACACATACACATTCTTTTGTCTGAGACTGCCCCCCGTGACTTTTCTGGGGGGGCGGGGAGTGGGGATGGGGAATTCTCCCTGATTGAGAACTGCCCACAATTTATAAGCATGTGCTGACAGCAATATCAAAGAGATGTACTGTAAAACGTAAAACCATCACATAATAACTTCACAACTTGGAGAAAGATGTATTACAGCAAACAATCTCACTGGTATTAAAGTGCTAAAAACTTGAACTCTTCCAGTTGTGAGGTAGTAAAATATAGCTAAGCTTTCCTAGCAAGGAGAGGAAGAAACTGAAAACCAGCTACTCAAGATTGCATACTGAGTGATGCTAAGGACAGTATTTCATCCAGAGCTGCTGAAATCCAGGCGTGTTTTACACCAGCATCTCCCCTCCCAGCCTGCAATCCATCAACCATCTCCACCTTACTCTTTATACTTAGGATTATGATCAAGTCCATGTACTAAAAAGGGAAAAACCACACAAACATTACACTGAAAGTGTCCCTGCTTTGCACGAGAAGGAAATTCCAGTTACTTCATTCACTGGAGCTGGTTAAGCTGCTGAAATGAAATGGGTGCTAGGAGAGGTCACCACGTCAGGTCAGAGACTTGATTTTCAGGGCTGGTGGAGATCAGACAAAGACGAATGGGATTCTGAGTCTTAGTACAAGGTCAAGGACCCCTGAATTACAAAGAGCTGGTGGGTCAGTGAGGGGGCCTGCGGGTTGGGAAGCGGCAAAAATTAGCACCAAAAAAGAAAACCCTGAACTAATCTGTAACTTGGTAAAAGCACTCAGAGCGGTGACGAGCAGCCCCAACGCTTTCTGAGATCCTCAGAGTTTTACAAACCGATCCCTCTGAAATCGCAAGGACTGGATTCATCATAAATCCTTATCTATATGGTACCCTAGCTTCCCGAACAGGCTACCTTCCCCTGACCCTTTTCCCACGACCTTGGCTCCTCCTCGGCCTACGGCGCCCCCGGGGCTCCTCTCAGCCTCCCACACAGACAGACAGAAGGACCGGAGAATGGGGCGGGGTCCAGCCCGATTCCCGCACTCCATCAGGGCGCCCACTCCATCCAGGCGGCGGGGAACCCCAGGAGCCCGAAAACCGCAGAGCGCGGCACGCGTCCGCCACCTGTGCTGCCGCGGGGTCTCGGGTCTGACCCTCCGCACCCGAGCGCCCGACCCTAGCGCGGGCCCGGGACTCCGCGTGGCGGCCCGAGAGCCGGCCGGGGGCCACCAGGGGGCGGGAGGGAGCAGCCGGCCGGGAGCCTCCCCGCCTCGTTCCCCTCCCCCGAGCCGCCCGCCACTCACGGATTTTCACTCGGCGGTGGTCGAGGCGCGCGGCGGCTGCGTGCAGGGCGTCGAGGCGGCGGTGCAGCGCTGCGGTGCGGCGGCCCAGGACGGCCGCCTGGCTCTCGAGCTCGCCGAAGATGTCCCCGGCGCAGCGCGACAGGTCGGCCAGCTGCGCCAGCAGGCAGACCAGAGCTTGCGAGCTGACCTGCTCCAGCGAGCGGAAGAGCGGCGCGCCTGCCGCCCCGGCTGCCTCGGGCCGGCGCAGCCGCGCGGGCTCCACGGTCCTCTGGTGGAAGGGCATGGCCGGGCCGGGCGGCGCTCAGTCCGGCCCCCGGCGGCGCGGGGCGCGAGTCCGCATCCAACACAAAGAACAGTCTGGGCGGCGGCGCCGAAGCGCCGAGGGGCAGCCGGGTGGCTGCTGCCGGGACGGACCGACGGGCGGGCGGCGAGACGGAGGAGCGGCGGCCGCCCGGGGAGCCGCGGGGAAGGGCTCGGGAGGGTCCGAGCGGCGGCCGCCTGGCGCCCGGCAGCGTCCTTCCCGCCGCCGGGGTTCCCGGGCCGCGCGGCGAGAGGAAGTTCGAGGAGCAGCTCCCGGGCGGGGGGCGCGGCGGCGAGCGGAGACTAGAGTCCCGCTGAAGTTTGCAGGGAGGCAGGAAAGAGCCGGCGGCTCCTTCCCTCCCTCCGGATTGGAGAGGGAGGAGGAAGCGGGGGAAGTGCCGCCGACACCGGGCGAGAGGGAGGGGAGGCGAAAGAAAGGAAAGGGGGAGGAGAAAAGGGCCGGCCCGGGGAACCACCTGCGGCTCCCGCGGCCGCCGCGCCCTGCGCCCGCGGGGAGGTGGTGGCCCAGCGCCTCCGCGCACCCTGGCGGGGCGGGCACGGCCGCCCGGTTGGGGGCTCCCTTGTCTCCGTCGTCTCCGTCCCACTCCCCTCCAAAGCACCCCCGTCCCGGAGCCCTTGCCAGTCCCCGAGCCCCGCGTGGGGAGGGGTGGGGCGTTGCGGGGGCGGCCAGCCCGGCTCCAGCTGCTCACCTGCGCTCCTGCTCGCCCGGCCGGGGTCAGCGCGCCCCACCCCCTGGGGACGCCCTGGGGCCTCCGTGGGTCCCCCTGGGCTCTTCCAGTCCCCTTCTGGAAGGCGGCCAAGGCTTCCTAGGCCGCTTCGGTGGATCTGAAAGAGGACATCATTAAATCGCTCAGTGGCCAGGGTTTCTGTTAGCCGATCAGGAGTGCGCGCGTCCCAGTTGATGCGCGGGGAGAACTTCTGAAAACTTTTTGGAGGTGGTTTCGAATGAGTTTTTCTTAGCTATAATGGCTTCTCCTGCTCCTTTCCCTCCATCTAGAAAGATCCTAGCTGAAATGGGCCAAATCTGGGTTTCCAACCCCAAACGTGCGCGCGCGCGCGCGTGTGTGTGTGTGTGTGTGTGTGTGTGTTTGTGTATTGGTAAGGTGGGGGAGTGGGGGCCAGAACCCAGAACCCTGAATTCGGTGCCTGGAAGACGTTTAAACTAAATCCTATTGAGATCAATAGCTTGGTCATGGGACACCCCACTAACTCAAACCTTCTGGTTAGAAGTATTTGAGGAGACTGAGTCCAATATCCTGAAGCTAAAATCTCACTGGCCTCATCGCTATGTTTGCTCAGCAAAGGAATCTTGGTTCTTTGGTTTCTGCCCCCCAAGTGACCTGAATTGCTGTGCTGTTGGGTTGCAGTTTGGGAATCAGTCTCCTAGAGCTGTGCTGATTGTACCCGGATTCCCTCTCTCTGGGAGACGGAGAAATAAATGCAAGACAAACAGGCCTGAGAGAAAGTAGACAGAAATGGGTTTGGGGTCTTTCCCCTGTTATACAGCTATATTCGCAATATGGGCGAGTAATAGTCTCATAATCACTCACTCTGAACACCGTCCGGTTGTTATGAAGCATACAGAAACTACTGTCCATAAAAAACAAATGCTTTAAAATTTATGATGTGTGGTATAAACATCAGGTATGGTATAAAAGTGTGCCAGTCCCTCGAGAAGTATTTGTTGAGCGCCTGTGTGTGAGGCACTGGCTAGAAATTAGGTAATATGCAAAACTGACTCCATCAGGGAGCTCCCAGTCCAGTGGAGCACAAAGAAGTGTCTGAATTCACAAACCGCACAATTCACCGTTGAAGTGTACAATTCAGTGTTTTTTAGTATATTCACAGCGTCAGGCAAACGTCACAATTTTAACATTTTAATCACCTCCTCCCCACCCCACCAAAAGAAATGCAGTTCTCTTCAGTACTCACTCATCTGTTCTAGGTGTCTGCCTCTTCTAGACATTTCATAAAAAGGTCATCACACAGTATGTGCCCCTTTGTGTCTGTGTTCTTTTCACTGGCATAACGTTCTCCAGCTTCACCCATGTTACACCCAGTTCAGTACAGTGTATCAGTTCCTTTTACAACGGAATGATGCTCCATTGCATGGATATACCACCTTTGTCTATCCATCCATCAATTGATGGACATTTGGGTTTCCACTTTGGAGCTATTACAAATACTGCTGTTAGGCACATTTAGGTACAAGTTTCCGTATGGACATAGGTTTTCATTTCTATCCAGGATATACCTAGGAGTAGAACCGCTGTGTCGCATAGTAACTGTTTTTAACGTTTTGAGGAACTGCCAGGCTGTTTTACAAAGCACCGTTTAACATTCCCAGAGCAATATATCAGGGTTCCAGTTTCTCCACATCCTCACCACTACTTGATATTATCTTTTTAATTCGAGCCATCCTAATAGCTGTGAGGTGGTATCTCAGTGTGGTTTTGATTTACATTTCCCTGGAAGGTGATGACTTTGAGCATTTTTTCATGTGCTTGTTAGACACTTGTTTGTCCTCTTTGGAATATGATAGCATACATTTGGGGAAATGTCTGGTCAGAAATTTTGCCCATTTTTTTTAAAACTCTGGATTGTCTTTTTGTTAAGGAACAAAAAGAAGGAATGGGTCTTAGAGTTCCTGCTGTGGCACAGTGGGTTAAGAATTGGACTGAAGTAGCTCAGGTCGCTGTGGAGGTGCAGGTTTGATCCCCAGCCCGGCCAAGTGGGTTAAAGGACCTGGCACTGACGCAGCTGCAGTGTAGGTCACAGCTGTGGCTCAGATTCAGTCTCTGATCCAGGAACTTCCATATGCTGTGGGTACAGCCATAAGGTGGGAAAAAAGGGAACAGGTTTTTATCATGTACAACATTTACTTACTAATTGCTTCAGCAGACTGCTGTGGTTAAGCATTGTTCATTAGTTTATGCATTCATCCTCCTCATCCCTCGAGACTGTCTTCTTGGTCTGAAAAGAAATATGGTTTAATCGCATAAACTAATATAAAGGGAGCAAGGACATTTTTGTAAATTTGTAATCCTGAGGCAATGTGAACAGAAGTTTTTAATAAAATGATTACACTACCCTAGAAACTGAATTTAAGCTCTCAATGTAACCAGAAGGTTGAATAAACAAAATTCGTGGAGTACACCCATAAAAGCAACTCAGTTTTTGTTGCCTGCCACCCCGTTAAGAGTTCAATGAGGCTAGTTCTTCCTCTTCCACCCAATGACAACTCAGGAATTCCTATAATTGTTTTGTTCTCTCTCAGGTCATTGAAAATCCTACTATTGCTTTGAGATAAGACATACTCTAATTTCAATAATTAAAATCTTGCCCCTTCTGCAGCAGGACTTTCTGTGGGCAGAAGTCAATGCAAGGGGCTTTGCCCAACTCCATCTCACCCTCCACAGTCAGCTTGCTAACAATAGGGGGAGGGAGGAGTGGGGGGGTGGCGGAAAAGTTTGTACTGGACCCCTATCCTAACAAAAGGGCATCACACCATATGTCCTAAGGTAACAGATGACTTTAAGGATGGATGAGCAAAGACCTGAGGTCCAAGCAGGGCAATAGCCTCAGGCGGGGGCAAGAGAAGAAAGGAGCATTGAAGAAAAAGAAGGACATCTGAGTACTGGCTTTCACCAATCCCAAGGGTACCGGGGCTTAAGACTGAAAAAGTGGTCAATCCAGGCAGGAAGAGGTAAGCAAGGTAGGGGTTACTGGCAAGTTTCAAAAGAGCAATTGCATTAGGACAGTGGGGGCAGAAGCCAGATTTCAGTGATATGGATAGAGAGGAGACCTAAATGATAGAACTGGAATGTTCACAGAGGAAACTGCCATAGAAAGTTCAAAAACTGATTAGAAGAATCATTTATTATTATCAAAACACTTTTCCATCTTTAAGGAAAACCTAGTGGGCCATCCTCCCTCTTTTTTACCAGTATGTCCAGAGTCTTAGGATAAGTCACAATCCTGCACTATCCTGTTTTGACAGTGCTTGTCCGGTGTGTTCCAGCTCAGAGCCAATGAATTTTAAGAGGAAGTGGAAGCCCTCAAGAGATAAGATGAGAGGAGAAGGAAAGGGGACGCTTCTCTCATCCTCACCTCTCAGATCAGACCCGCTGCCCCCTGCCTCTGGACTCACTTGGGTGCTGACAGAATGTCTGGAACTGCAGCAGGATCTTGAGACCATGAGAAGCAGCCCAGGAGAATGAAAGCCATACACAAATACTGAACTTACCCCATAAGGATGACTCCATGTGCGCGTAAGGGGTAAAATCCCTGTGGTCTGAGGACCGAGAAAATTAACATCACTTGGATCTTGTTAGAAATACAAAATCTCAGGCCCCACTCCAGACTGGCTGAGCTCCTCAGATGATTCAGTTGTATTTTACAGTTTGAGAAGCACTAGCTCAAACTCCTATTGGCTGGATTTTTCTGATACTTCAGTTGAATACTTTGGAACTTATGAGCGGAAAAAAACAGTGAGTGATCAAAAGATTGAAGATTATGGAGAGAATTCAGTGAATATGGAAGGATGAGACCAAGAACGCAAATGAAGTTGCCAGATGGCCTGGTTCTCAATAAGGAGAGAGCAGAAATCACCTATTTAGAGTAGATATGAGAAAGAGGAAATGGTGGGAAGTTTCTTAGTAACTCAAGTGGTGAATACCTGAAATCCTGAATGACAGCTCATGAGGTGAGTTGGACAGCTTGAGTAAGAGCTACATGGAACTAACTTTTCCTATACTCTAAAAGCCCCTGAACTGAGATAGCAGACGGCTGCAGATTAACCCAGTGGGAGCTTAGGGGGATCAAGGTCATAATTAAGTTCATCATTGAAATGCTGACCGTGGAGTAGGTGATGGATTAAAGACTGTGGTGGACAAACACAGGTAAACCACCTGAGTTCAGTGGGGAGCGTTTCAAGCATGCAGTCCTGGGAAGGAAGGCCCAAGAGAATGTTCAACAGTGGCAGCAGAAGACTATCAGAAAAAAAAATAAATAAAAGGCAAGAATGTAGTGATTAGAGAAGGGAGCACCAAATGTGAAATCTCAGCAATAGAACAATGACTTATGATTATATGAATTGAAAAAAAAAGAAATATTCTTAATGATAAAGGAAAGCAAACTTCATCAACCAGAGGATACATAGTTGATGGGGTTTGAGGGGGACGTTGTTGTTTTTTTTGTTTTTTGGGTTTTTTTTTTTTTTTTTTTTTTTTTTTGCTTTTTAGGGCACTCAGGGCATATGGAAGTTCCCAGGCTAGGGGTGGAATCAGAGCTACAGCTGCTGGCCTATGCCACAGCCACAGCAATGCAGGATCCGAGCCACATCTGCGACCTACACCACAGCTCACAGCAATACCAGATCTTTAACCTACTGAGCGAGGCCAGGGATTGAACCCATATCTTCACCAATGCTAGTCGGGTTCATTACCACTGAGCCACAATGGGAACTCTGATGTATTCTTGATAATTATCCAAAATGTAAAGACTAAAATCTACCTTTAATGGAAACAAAATATTCACCCCATTTGAAACAAAAGTTTTTTTTGTTTTTTTTTTTTTGTCTTTTTCCCTTATCCAGGGCCGCACCCGCGGCATATGGAGGTTCCCAGGCTAGGGGTCTAATCAGAGCTGTAGCTGCTAGCCTACACCACAGCCACAGGAACGTGGGATCCTAGCCACGTCTGCAAGCTACGCCACAGCTCACAGCAACACCGGATCCTTAACCCACTGAGCAAGGCCAGGGATCGAACCTGAAACCTCATGGTTTCTAGTCAGATTCGTTAACCCCTGAGCCACAATGGGAACTCCAAAACAAAAGATTTTTATAATGTTCAATAAATATTTTTTTCTTATAGTACTTAGTAAATCTTATCAAAACTGACTCAAGCTTTATTTAATTTTTTTTTTTTTGCCTTTTTCATTTTATGGTCACACCGGCGGCATGTGGAGGTTCCCAGGCTAGGGGTCTAATCGGAGCTGTGGCCACTGGCCTGCGCCGCAGCCACAGCAATGCAGGATCCGAGCCGCGTCTGCAACCTACACTACAGCTCACGGCAACACCGGATCGTTAACCCACTGAGCAAGGGCAGGGATCGAACCCGCAACCTCATGGTTCCTAGTCGGATTCGTTAACCACTGCGCCACGACGGGAACTCCAAAACTGACTCAAGCTTTAAATGATAATGGATATGGGCCTTCATCTCAGGGTTTACGATAAAAATTGGCATTAACTATATTGGTTTCCTCAGGCTGCCATAACGAATTACAGTGGGTAGCTTAAAACCACAGGCATTTACTGTCTCACAGTTCTGGGAAATATGAAACCAAGGTGCCAGCGGGGTCCTCCTCCCTCTGAAACCTGTCAGGAAGAAGCCCTTCTTGCCTCTTCTAGTTTCTGGTATTTGCCAACATTCTTTGGTGTTCCTTGGCTTAGGGGTGGATGCACATTCCAGTCTCTGCCTCCACTGTCACATGGCCACACTCTCCCATGGGTCGTCCCTGTCTCTGTGTCAGTCTTCTTCTTACAAGGACACCAGTATCTTGAATTAAGCCCCCGGCCCCTACTCCAATAAGACTTCATCTGAACTTATTACATCTGCCAAGATCCTATTTCCAAGTAAGGTCACATTATGAGCTACTGGGGTATAGGACTTCAACAAACGTTTTTAAAGGACAAGATTCAACCAATAATACCATGAGATGACAAAAATAACCTGGTCTTGGTTTAAACATTTAGATCAAGCCACTCTTAATGCCTAAATTACTAAAGGCAAAAAGCAATGGCATATTAAGCTCCCAAGTCCTGGTTCAGGACCTTTCTGGGTGAGGCAGGTGTTGCTGGGAAAAGGTAAAGGGATAGAAACAGTGCGTGAGGCTGGCTGGTGTTCTGGACTGTGGTCACAGACCCCTGTTGGTTATTCCTGTGTGGCCATCACCCTGCCTCCTCCATTCATAAATTCAGCAAAGGGAATTCCCATTGTGGCTTTAGTGGTTACGGACCCAACATAGTCTCCGTGAAGATGCGGGTTTGATCCCTTGACTCGCTCAGTATGTTAAGGATCTGGCATTGCTGCAACCTGCAGATGTGGCTCAGATCTGGTGTTGCCGTGACTGTGGCATAGGCTTCCACTGCAGCTCCATTCGACCTCTAGCCTGGGAACTTCCAGCCATAGGTGCGGCCTTAAAAAGAAAAGGAAAAAAAAATCAGCAAGGGATCAGGGTCTGCCCTGGACTCTTAATCTCTGCTCAGTAGTCAACAAGAACTGGCAAAGCAGAAAGGGCCCTAAGGTGCAAGGCCATGTCTGTACGGGAAACTGTGACTAGCACTTTGTATTCACACTTTGTCATTAGCATACCTGAAGAGAGAATAAAGAGAAATCCTATTAAATCAGTCTCAGGACCAAAATGGTAGAAGTTTATATACTTTGTAAAGACTCCAAAAATGAGTGGAAAGTAAAATCAGAAGTCCTGATGGAGTATACAGTATTTTCCGACTCTTTGATATATAGTACAAATTGTTATTGTATTGAAAGTCTAATGGTTGATACATTGTTAGTATCATCTTACTCAGTAGGGAAAAAAAGCAACAAATTATCATAATGTGAAAAAGATACAACAGGCACTACAGCATGTAGCACTCTGTCCATGAAATACTGTGATTTACATGCGGGATTTGCCAAGTGATAGAAACTTCTGTCTAGTTAGTCTAGAGATGTCTATAAACCCAGAAGACTCTTTTTTGCTTTTAACAGACACCAACAGGCAAGTGGTAATTTTCCCCAAATTATAAAATGACACTGGTCTTTGATTAGCCAGAGAGATCATCTTCAAATGCAAATCTGATTATGGCCCTCAGCTGAGAACCTTCAAAGCTTTTTCTAATACCTTTAGGATTATCTTAATAAGGGGTGTAAAGCCTGGGGATGTGGTCCTGCCTTTCTCTCCAGCCTCTGTTTCCTGCCTCCACCCTCCCATCAATTGAAAGGCAGGCCAAACAGACTCCATGTTTTCTTCAGTTAAAACCACCCCTCCTTCCTCTTCTCATCCCCTGTTCTCTTCTTCATAGTTTCCTGGGCTCCCCCTTCAGATGTTCACTCACAGGTCACTTCCTTGACAAAACCTGTCTTCACCTCGGCAGCCAGATGGGGTCTCCTTGTTATAAGGGACTTTACTTCCCTTTTTTTTGAACATTTGAGAATTTGCATTCATATATTCATGTCATTTTAAAATTAATATCTGTATTAGAGCTCTGAAAGGAACAAATCAACTCAGATGATTCAGTTAAGAGAATTTAACAAAGAGATGATGTAGCAGAAATGTGAGCAGGTTAAGAGAGGGAACGATGGATCCTGAGACCCCCAAGGACCAGCAGTAGGGGGAAGCCTTTGGGCCCCCTCGGTTTGAGGGGTGTAAGGGGAGCACCACCTTGACTTCCCCTCCAGGGCTGACCTCATCCACGGCAGCTGGGAGTATTGGTGGTCAACAGGTATTAGCCAAATCCCTCTCTAGAACATGTCCTCCACAAAAAGGAACTTCCGCACTGAAGACATGCCCTCCCGTTGGAGTTCCCTTGTGGTGCACTGGGTTAAGGATCTGATGTTGTCACGGCAGCAGCTTGGGTGGCTGCTGTGGTGTCGTTTCAATCCCTGGCCCAGGAAACTTCCACAAGCCATGGGTGCAGCCAAAACAACAACCAACCAACCAACCAAAACAAAAAGACATGCTTTTCCCCAGGGGCAAGCACGTTCAATGATCTGGATGGTACGAAAGTCCAGCCCACTTGCCCAGTCATCTCAGCAGACTTCCTACAGGCAAAATGTCAGAGTTTATTTTCCACAGACCCTGACCTGGAAAAAAAGCCAAGAAGAAGGAAGTATTATCCAAGCACCATACGAGAGGTGCCAGTAAGGAGGTCACCTGTAAACCCAAAGAAGTACATTCAAGGGCAAAAATGCAGCCTTTTAAGCAGGGAGGGAGTGGGGAAGAAATATCCCAACCTCTCCTCTCCCCTCCTTCAACCTCTTGCCTGCACTTCCCATTAGTGGGAAGCTAGCCCTGCATCCAGATCAGGTAATGCATGTGGGGGGCAGAGGGGAGCAGACACAAATGGAGATCAGTCAGAAGAGCCCACAGGTTTTACCCTCGGCATCCATTTGTGCTCTTCCTTCAGATGAAGAAACATGTGGGAAACATCCCTAGCTACTGTTAGCCACAGGGTAGTATCAATTCAGCCATGTTTTGAGCAGGACCTAAACTGTCAGCTTAGTTACCTTCAGAATCTCACATGGAGTAGAAGGAAAGGTGGAGGCTAATGAAGAAACCAATTAGCCTGAGCTATGTACCCACCTCTATAAACTACTCTTGGGGTCTAAGCTGATAACCATAACTCCCGTCTTCTACCACCAACCCCATGTTCTCTTTACTCTTGGTCAGCACCTGTTGGGGTAAAATGAATTTTTATGCTTGCATGACCGGAGTCCTGAGGACAACAATCTCCATTAATTGTATTCTGTAGCAACAACCAAATTTCTCCTTAGTAAGCAGCTGCAAGAGGAAAGACCAAATAACCAAGAGGGTCTTCTTGCTTCCTACTTAATAGAACTATGGCTCTGTTCTCTAGCAGAATAGGCATTTTCTCTTTGTGAACAAGGACTTCAAATGAGAAGCCAGCTGGCAAGGGACACTGAGGGATGCGCAGGCGTGAGGATGGAGGAGGGGATAGATAGCAAACAGAAAATAACCAGCAGAATGAGAAGAAATAGAAATGGCTGCCACCAAGGAAAGCACGGGTCAGGAGGAGGAGTTTGCCAACTAGATAAGATACAAAAGAAACCATAGATGAGTTGTGAATACAATGAGTTAAAAATAATTATATCCATTGATAGATGATCCAGGCAACATCCAACAAGTAGTTAGAACCTAATGCTCAAGTGAAGAGAAGAGGCTGGAAAATACACTCGGGGAGATGTTCATAGGGGGTGATAAAGGAACCTCAGGAAGTGGATGAGATGTCGTCAATAAAGATGGCTGGACCAGCCTCCTGGAGACTTCCAGAGAGCTGTCTTCATCCTTACAGACACTGCTGTGTGGTAAGAAAGCTCGTCTCCATTTTTTGACGTGAACAAACAGGTTCAAAAAAATGAAATGACTTTCTCAAAATTGTGCAGAGGCAAGGAGCCTTGGTTTCTAGGGATCTGACCAAGGGAGGGAGAAGAGACAGGGAGTTGCATTTCTGAGCACCTCTTATATACCAGGGATTGTGCCAGGCATTTTGTGCACATTCTGTCACTTAATCCTCACGTAATCTGAAGGTCAGTTTTACTGACCTTTATACATGAGACAGTTGAGAGGCTCAATGACATTAAGTACCTTGTCCAAGAGCACAAACCTAGCAAGCAACAGAGTTGGATACTAAACCCAGGTCAGGCACCAGGTTGCCTAATTGTCCAACTACGTCACTCTGCAAGGGCGTCCAGAATACATTTAACTGGTGAGAGAAGAAATAAGATCCAGAAAAATAGAAAAGATTTCCTCAAATAAGCCTGAGAAGATCCAAAAATAACCTCATATCTCAGAAGTCAAGGAAGGGGAGGCTTTTCCCAGGAGAGGATATAGTATCATGGAAACACAGTGAATTTCACTAGTTCCAGAAATGCTACAAACTGGCTATGAGATCCTACACCAATCTCTTAGTTTATCTGGGCCACTATTTCCTCATGACAAGCAGTACAGAGGCTTCGCCTCTACCTACAGACCTGCCTACATACACACTCATCACTTCCTCTGTCTCCAGAATGTTCTACATACCTGTGTTTAGCAAGGATACGTCTGTTCCTGCATCTCTGATACCTTGCTCCTTCTGTCATCCCCTTTAAAAATATTTTCATCTCTGTTTCTCCATTTGCCACTTGAGCCTTTAAAACACATTCAAATTTTCTCTTGCGGTACATCAGGCTTAAGGATCCAGCATTGCCACCGTAGCGGCTCTTGGATTCCATCCCCGAACTGGGATCTTACACATACCAAGGGCACAGCCTAAAATAAATAAGTAAAAAGAAAATAAAATGAAATCAAACACACTTAAATCTCTCATTAAAAGATGAAAACCTCCCCCTTCATCATGATTTGCTCTATAATTAGCCACCCCCCCCCCTCTCTTTCCCTTCAGAGTCAAGCTTCTAGACTATTTTGTATTTGAGGTCTCTGGGTCCACAAACAAAGTCAGGGCAATCTGCTTTGTCGTCCATCCGTCCTTTGAAATGGCTCTGCTGGTGTCACTCATGACCTTGTGCTTGCTTTGACCCTTGACTCTATGTTGCATCTCCCAGTTTTTGACCATTCCCATTCTTGAAACCATTCCCAGGTTTCTGCCACACTCCTTTTTACTCATCCTATGTCATTATTTTCCTAACTTGGGGGGTGGGGGGGCTTAAAGCTATGAGCACATTCTTCAGAAAATGCACATATGAAGGAAATGCGGTTTTTATCTTTCTGAACCTCTAAGGCGAACATATTGGTCCTCAAGGAGTTCGTGTCCCTCAGTTCATTGAGGCTTCCAGAGGGACTCAACTCTGCCTATGATGTTAGCTATTGCTTAAGCGCCCAACGCTTCATCTTTCACCAGGTCTCACATCTCAGCTCTCACCACTTCCCAGAGGTCTGACTTGGGGAAAGGCAGTTCACCTCTCAAATCCATGTTCCTCTGTAAAGCAGACATCATAAAAGGATGATCCTTATATGGTTGTTGTAAGACCCACGTGAGTCACAACCTCTAAAATGCTGAGACATTTGCTGGTACATAGTTTGTTGGTATTTAAATATTTGTTTGTTGTGTAACTAGATCTCAACTTCTTTCCTTCCTTCTTCCCTCCTTCCTTCCTTCGTTCCCTCTCTCCTTCCTTTTTCCTCCTCTTCCTCCCCCTTGTCTTCTCTCTCCCTCCCTCCCCCACATCAATTTCCTCAAAAATATATCAGACATTTCAATCTGAAAGTCTCGTTTAAGTGTCTAAAACTGAGCTCATCTACTCCACCACCCGAACCTGCTCTTTCTTTAGCATTTCTTATACCTGGAGTATTCCTTACAAGGTGCCAGAGTCCTCCCTCCAGAATGACAGCCATCTATCAATCAACATTTTGAGGATACAGTTGTTCAACTAGCTACAAATCTGCTGCACAAATTATATTCCTCCATCTTGTCTATAAGGATATTACAGGAGTCCTTCAAAGGCTTTACTGAAATCACTGGCCATTCTCCTGTTCTACAAGTAACCGTCTCAAGAAGAAATGAAGGAACTCAGAGAGAGAAAGCAACTACAGAAAATGAAATACAGTGAATAGCCTTTAAAATATCAACCAGAGCAGTTAAATTCTTTACAGTTACCCAACTACAATATATGAATTTTACAAAAACAGGTAAAAGAAAACCTGAATCAGAATCAAGGCAGAAATATTTCTCTTAGCCAGTTTCAACATTTTATTGAAAAAGAATCAGAAGTATCAGTATTATATACTACATAGTATTTTTGGCTTGTTGCTTTCATATTTATACTCTGGTGAACTATCTACTAAACTGTTTCAGGTTCTTTCCACAGAATGGATTACACCTTGCATTGCTGTTTTTATCCAGCTGCTTTTTTAAAACTCAGCTATCCTTCATCAACTGACATTACAAGAAACAACTTATAAGCCTGTTATTTTTGTTTGCTGTGAACACTTTACTACAGATTCACTTGGGAAGCCCTTTCTTAAACTTTATGTTAGAAAAAGCATTGCTTCCCAGAAGAGATAAGTATATTTTTATCTCATAGTTAATTCAAAAGATTTTAACCAACCATAGGTTCTTTTAGGTTTCTATGAAGCTTTAAGACAAATCTATTGTCCAAATATAAAAATCTGTGCTGTGCCTTCCTGGCCAGGCTATAGGTATTCTATTTGCACCCAATCACACCACCACAATTATTAACTTTCTACTCTATTTTCCATGACCCTACTTTAAAAAAATCCTATTTACATTTTTACATGTGTATCTAGTGAGCTGCCTCAAATTCTTGGTTGAAAAATATGATATATGCATTATATTTAAATTAATTATGAATTATTTAATATGGGTGCCATAATTTTCAATTAATCCCTACAACCTTTTTAGGTTTTTTGTTTGTTTTAATTATTTAATGAATTTTATTACATTTATAGGTGTACAATCATCATCACAACCAAATTTTATAACACTTCTATCCCAAACCGTCAAGGCATCCCCCCACCCCCCAACCTGTCTCCTTTGGAAACCATAAGTTTTTCAAAGTGTATGAGTCAGTATCTGTTCTGCAAAGAAGTTCATTGTGTCCCTTTTTTTTGGTTCCACATATAAGTGATAGCATTTGATGTTGGTGTCTCACTGTCCGACTGACTTCACTTAGCATGATAATTTCTAGGTCCATCCATGTTGCTGCAAATGCCATTATTTCTTTCCTTTTAATAGCTGAGTAATATTCCATTGTGTATATGTACCACATCTTCTTTAGCCACTCCTCTGTCGATGTACATTTGGGTTTTTTCCATGTCTTGGCTATTGTATAGAGTGCTGCTATGAACATTGGAGTGCATGTGTCTTTTTGAGTCATGGTTTCCTCTGGATAGATGCCCGGGAGTGGGATTGCTGGATCAAATGGTAATTCTATTTTTTGTTTTCTGAGGAATCTCCATACTGTTTTCCACAGTGGCTGCACCAATTTACATTCCTACCAACAGTTTTTCTCCACACCCTCTCCAGCACTTATTGTTAGTAGACTTTGATGATGGCCATTCTGGCTGGTGTAGGGTTGTATCTCATAGTGGTTTTGATTTGCATTTCTGTAATAATTTGTGATGTTGAATATCTTTTCATGAGTTTTTTGGCCATCTGTATGTCTTCTTTGGAGAATTGTCTGTTTAGATCTTCTGCCCATTTTTTGATGGGGTCATTTGTATTTTTGGTATTGAGCTGCAGGAGGTGTTTATAAATCTTGGAGATTAATCCCTTGTCAGTTGATTCATTTGCAAATATTTTCTCCCATTCCGTGGGTTGTCTTTTCATTTTGTTTAGGGTTTCCTTTGCTTGTTCAAAAACTTTTAATTAAGTCCCATTTGTTTATTTTAGTTTTTATTGTCATTACTCTAAGAAGTGGATCTGAGAAGATATTGCTGTCGTTTATGTCAGAGAGTGTTTGGCTTATGTTTTCCTCTAAGAGTTTTATAGTATCTAGTCTTACATCTAGGTCTTTAATCCATTTTGAGTTTATTTTTGTGTATGGTATTAGGAAGTGTTCTAATTTCATTCTTTCACATGTGGCTTACCAGTTTTCCCAGCACAACTTATTGAACAGGCTATTTTTTCTCCATTGTATATTCTTGCCTCCTTTGTCATAGATTATTTTACTGTAAGTGTGTGGGTTTAATTCTGGGCTTTCTATCCTGTTCCACTGATCTATATTTTTGTCTTCGTGCCACTACCATACGGTTTTGATGACTGTAGCTTTGTAGTATAGTCTGAAGTCAGGGAGCCTGATTCCTCCAGCTCCATTTTTCTCTTTCAGGATGTCTTTGGCTATTCTGGGTCTTTTGTGTTTCCAAACAAACTTTAAAATATTTTGTTCTAGTTCTGTGAAGAATGTCCTTGGTAATTTGATAGGGATTGCACTGAATCTGTAGATTGCCTTGGGTGGTATAGTCATTTTGATAATATTGACTCTTCCAATCCAAGAGCACAGTATGTCTTTCCATTTGTTTGTGTCATCCTTGATTTCTTTCATCAGCATGTTACAGTTTTCAGAGTACAGGTCTTTTGTCTCTTTAGGTAAGTTTATTCTTAAGTATTTTATTCTTTTTGATGTGATGGTAAATGGGATTGCTTCCCTAATTTCTGTTTTTGATCTTTCGTTGTTAGTATATAGAAATGCAGTTGATTTCTGTGTATTAATTTTGCATCCTGTGACTTTGCCAAATTCATTGATGAGCTCTAACAGTTTTCTGGTAGAGTCTTTAGGATTCTCTACGTATAGGACCATGTCATCTGCAAATAGTGATAGTTTACTTCTTCCTTTCCAATTTGGATTCCTTTTATTTCTTTTACTTCTCTGATTGCTGTGGCTTTTATGTCAGTTTTGATATGTATGGATAATTCTGCCTCTTAGTATCTTTAAGTTGAAAATTTAATTATTAAGCATTTAGAAAACACAAAAGACATATATTCGGCAGACTTTGTAAAAATCTGGGCTGAGAAATTGATATGTGCATTATATTTAAATTAATTATCAATTATTTAATATGGGTGCCACAATTCTCAATTAATCCCTATAACTTTTATTTTAAAATTTTATCCTTCCAGTTTAATGGGTACATAATTGACATACAGTAGTGTATAAGTTTAATGATTCGACTTACATACATCATGAAATGATAACCACAATAGGTTTGGTGAATATTCATCTCATATAGATACAAAATTAAATTTTTAAAAATCTTTTCCTTGTGATACAAACCCTTAGGATTTACTCCTAACAACTTTCATATAGAACATCCAGAGCAGGATTAATTATATTTATCATATTGTAAACCACATCCCCAGTACTTGGGTGGAAATTGGTACCTTCCCTCTTATTATTTTTAAGGTTCCAAGGTTGTAAATGTACTTTATGCATTATCAAGGGGAGGTATCTGAACCAAGTGAGCCTACCTGGCAATAGCAGTGACCACCCTGCTGCCCAGACTGGACACATCAAGTAAGTCCTGTCCCATCTGGGTGTGGCAAATCATCTTATCCACACAGCAGGCCCCTCTCTTTTCTAGTGTCCATGCTCCAAATGTGGTGTCATAAGATGATGAGGTGGGTTAGATGAATTTATTATTCAATAAATTCATAATATTTTCCTTCTCCCATTTAAAATGGAGGATCCTAATTTTTTGCCTCTTTCCTCTTCTTCCTCCTTCATCTAGCCATTTAATTATTTCATTCTTCATCTTCAAAAAGAAGAAATGGGAAAAACCTGACTGAATATTAGCTATTAAAACTCTATACCCGAGACAAGAAAAAATTGCAAGACCAATTCCCTATAGTCAAAATGGAAAATTAGGCCATTCTTCAGGAAGCTCTGAAGAAAAAAAAAAGGTTTCTTTTGGAATTATTATAGAGATTGCTTATATTTCCTACATGCAGTAAATATCTAAATTGTCCACTTTTTTTTTTTTTTGGCTGCACTTGAGGCATATGGAAGTTTCCAGGCAAGGGGTCAAATCAGAGCTACAGCTGCCAGCCTACACCACAGCCACAGCAACAGAGGAATCAAGCCCCGTCTGCAACCTACTTTGCAGCTCAGGGTAACACCGGATCCTAAACCCACTAAGCAGGCCCAGGGATCAAACTTGTATCCTCAGGGATACTATCAGGTTCATTACTGCTGAGCCACAATGGGAACTCCTGTTCACTTCTTTTTGATCATGGAAATCTAAGAAGGTCAGTAAAAGTGTTCTTTCCCTGTGGTGAAGTTATTTTAAGTTTAGGCTCCTTGCTTTACTCTGTTTTTATTTTGTTTTGTTTTGTTTTGTTTTCAACTTCTACTTAAACTTAATATGTTAATATAACATTCCTTGAAAGAGTAATTATGAAAATATAAGCAAGGTATAATTTTCTTAAGTCTCCAGAAGAAAAATCTACACCAAGGGAAAAAAATACTTTCATATATATATATAATTCTTTGTTTCTGTTTTTCTTACATCTTGTTAAAGGGCTATTCTGGTTATTTCTTTTTAAACATGTAAAATGGTAGTATTTTTAATTGTATCATGTTTCAGTAAATAGACACGATAAAAGAACACTGTCAATAACAGAATAATTCATCATCTTGTGCAGGTAATTGATTATCTGTAACATTAGCCATCCCCAAGGATCAAAACCAAAGAGCTTTTTCATAAATTTGGTAAAATGGAGCATTCTCAGAAATTTTCACAATAATATGTATTTAGTCAGAGGTGAATTTACTGTGAAGGTAACAAGGCTGAAGCCTCAGGGCTCCTCACTTTATTTTTTCTTGGCCTTGTGAAGAGACCTTACCAATGTGTTCACAGGGTCACATATTTTTGTAAAGTTTGCAGAAGTCAATTATTTGGCATTCTTTTTTCTTAAAGAGGGACTCCAAAATTGCATAAGCTTCGGGCTGCATAAAACCTGGATCTATGCCTCATCTCTATGGAAAACATTCTAGCAGTCTGTTTTTCTCCAAAGTGAACTGTAACTACAGCAAACTGGCTCTCTTCTGTAATTGTATAAGACTGAGAAAAAAAAATGTGTACCTACTTGGGTCTTTTTTTTTGCCTTTTTTAGGGTCACACCTGCAGCATATGAAGTTCCCAGGCTAGGGGTCAAATCAGAGCTGCATCTGCTGGCCTACGCCATAGTCACAGCAATAGCAATGCCAGATCCAAGCCTCATCTACAACCTACAAACCACGGCTCATGGCAACGCTGGATCCTTAACCCACTGAGCGAGGCCAGGGATCAAACCTGCATCCTCATGGATACTAGTCAGGTTCGTTTCTGCTGAGCCACAATGGGAACTCCTACTTGGGTCATTTATATTAGACTATTTTAAAAGTAATATAGAAATATAATTTGAAAAATTCCCTTTTTGATTTTCAACTGTCTAACCGTAATTTAAATAATTACCTTTTAATTTCTATTACTAATTTAGGCACAACTCACACCTCCCATAAACCAGAACTTGGCAATAATTCAATATACAATTATGATTTCCTAGACATGGTCAGATTTTTTATGATTTGTGTCAATAAAGAGTTGAAATAATGTCTCCCCAGCATTTTCCTTTCTAGAAAAACATTTAAAAAAAATTGAACAACATGTAAAAAAATGAAATTAGAACACTTCCTAATACCATACACAAAAATAAACTCAAAATGGATTAAAGACCTAAATATAAGACTGGATACTATAAAATTATTAGAGGAAAACATAGGTCTAGCACTCTCCAACATAAACCACAGGAATATATCTTTTCAGATCCACCTCCTAGAGTAATGACAATAAAAACAAAAATAAACAAATGGTACCTAATTAAACTTAAAAGTTTCTGCACAGCAAAGGAAATTCTAAACAAAATGAAAAGACAACCCACCAAATGGGAGAAAATATTTGCAAATGAAGCAACTGACAAGGGATTAATCTCCAAAGTTTATAAACACCTCTTGCAGCTCAATACTAAAAATAAATAAATAAATAAATAAATTAAAAAATGGGCAGAAGATCTAACAGACAATTCTCCAAAGAAGAAATACATATGGCCAAATAACACATGAAAATATGTTCAACATCAATAGTTATTACATCACTAATTATTACAGAAATGCAAATCAAAACTTCTATGACGTACCACTTTACACTGACCAGAATGGCCGTCATCAAAAAGTCTACAAACAATAAATGCTGGGAGTTTCCATCATGGTTTAGTGGTTAATTAACCCGACTAGCATCCATGAGAAGGCGGGTTCAATCCCTGGCCTCACTCAGTGGGTTAAGGATCTGGCATTGCCATGAGCTATGGTGTAGATCACAGTCACAGCTCAGACCTAGCCTTGCTGTGGCTCTGGCATAGGCTGGAGCCTACAGCTCCGATTCAACTCCTAGTCTGGAAACCTCCATATGCCACTAGTGAGGCCCTAAAAGACAAAAAGACAGAAAACAGGAGTTCCCGTCGTGGCTCAGTGGTTAACGAATCCGACTAGGAACTATGAGGTTGCGGGTTCGATCCCTGGCCTTGCTCAGTGGGTTAAGGTTCCGGCATTGCCGTGAGCTGTGGTGTAGGTTGCAGACACAGCTCGGATCTGGCGTTGCTGTGGCTGTGGCGTAGGCCAGGGGCTACAGCTCCTGTTAGACCCCTAGCCTGGGAACCTCCATATGCTGCGGGTGCGGCCCTAGATAAGGTAAAAAGACAAAAAAAAGAAAAAAGACAGAAAACAAAACAAACCAAAAACCAAAAAAAAAAAAAACACAATAAATGCTGGAGAGAGAAAAAGGGAACCCTATTACACTGTTGCTGGTAATGTAAATTGGTGCAACCACTGTGGAAAACAGTATGGAGATTCCTCAGAAAACTAAAAATAGAATTACCATTTGATCCAGCAATCCCACTCCTGGGCATCTATCCAGATAAAACCAAGACTTGAAAAGATACATGTACTCCAATATTTACTGCAGTGCTATATACAGTAGCCAAGACGTGGAAGCAACCTCTTTTTTGTCCTTTTAGGGCCACATGCGCGGCATATGGACGTTCCCAAGCTAGGCATCTAACAGGAGCTGCAGCTGCCGGCCTACGCCACAGCCACAGCAACGCAGGATCCGAGCCACTTCTGCAACCTACACCACAGCTCACAGCAATGCTGGATCCTTAACCCACTGAACGAGGCCAGGGATCAAACCCACAACCTCATGGTTCCTAGTCAGATTTGTTAACCACTGAGCCATGATGGGAATCACTAGGCCAGCAGAGAATTCTGACAAATTGATTCTAAATTTCATATGGAGGAGTTTCCTGGTGGCTCAGCAGGTTAAGGATAAGGCATGGTCATTGCTATGGCTCTGGTTATTGCTGCAGGAAGGGTTCCATCCTGGTCCAGGAACTTCTGCATGCAGCAGGCAAGGCCAAAAACAAAAACAAAAAAACAAGGGGGACTTGACCTAGCCAAAACAACTATAAAAAAGTAGACCAAAATTAGAAGGCTAACTACCTGTTTTCAATGCTTACTATATAGGTACAACGTTCAAGATAATGTGGTATTAAAGACAGACAAATAAATCCACAGAACAGAATAGAGAGTGCAGAAATAGAACCACACGTAAACAGACAACTGCTTTTTTTAAAAGGTGCAAAGAACAAAAAAGATGCAAAGACAATTTAGTGAAGAAAGGAGCATCTATTCAACAAATGGTGCTGGAATAATCAGATATCCACGTACAAAAATAATAATAGTAGTAGTAGTAATAATAATAATAGTAGTAGTGATTAATAATAAAACTTTCATTCATATCTACCACCATATACAAAAATTAACTCAAAATTAATCATTGGCCTAAATGTAAAACCTAAGGCTACAAAGCTTCTAGAAGATAACAAAAGACAAAATCTTTCTGACTCTAGGTTTGGCAAAGATTTCTTACATATAACACTAAAATCACAACTTATAAAAGAAAAATATTAGTAAATTGGATTTAATCAAAATTTAAAACGTCAGTTCTTTAAGGATACAGTTAAGAGAATTAGAAGACAAGCCATGGATTGGGAGAAAATACCAGCAAAATACATGTCTAGCAAAGGACATGTCTAACAAAGAATTCTCAAAGAAAGGAGTTGTCCTGCAGTAAAGGAGTGAAAATGAGAAGCAAAATGAGTCCTGGCAGTGTTTTGGCCTCAGGTTCAAATTGTCCTGAGATACAGCTTTGACTGAGGCCTTCCATACAGTCTGGATGAGTCAATAAGTTGTCCTTTCTGCCCGAGTTTCCTGTTCCTTGCAACCAAAAACACATCTTTAATATGAGTCATTTAGAGGAATCAAAGTATGAGAGAGAGAAAATGGAAGAAGGAATGTAAGAATGATGTTCTGTAAGAGCAAACGTTAAGAAACAAAAGGTTCGGTGTGATTACAAGGAGCCAGTGGTATATGGCCATGCACTTGACTATGAGTTCACACTCAACTGCCTAATAAAAAATTGAAAGCAGGCATATTTCAACTCAAGAAATCAACTGCTAGATAGCTGTCCTAGTGAACCACTGGCTCATGTGCACAAGGAAAAATATATAAGGATATTCACTACAACTTCACTGTAATCATCAACAACTACAAACAACTAAATTGTCTACCAGAAGAAGAATCCACTGTAGATCCGTATCATGGAATATACCTCCAGCTTAAAAAAATAAGATGGATCCATAATGTACTAATATGGAAAAGAGCTCAGAGACAAGCTGTTATGTGAAATGAGCAAATTGCATTCTTTAGAACATTTCAGCTTTAAAAAATGAAATGCACAAAGCAAACCTCTATATTTCTGAATGTGGACATGTGTGTAGGTAAATGTATAGAAGAGAACTGGAAGGTGTCACCTCCAACTGATACCTGAATTTGCCACTAGGGAGGGGATGGGTGTTGTGAGGAGTTAGCCTTTCCAGTTGCCTGGTTGTTTTCGTTCTTGTTTTTTTGTTTGTTTGTCTTTTTTTCAGGGCCACACCCAAGGCATATGGAGGTTCCCAGGCCAGGGGTCGAAGCAGAGCTGCAGCTGCCTGCTTACACCACAGCCACAGCAATGCAGGATCCGAGTCGCGTCTGTGACCTACACCACAGCTCACAGCAACGCCAGAACCTTAATCCACAGAGCAAGGCCAGGGATAGAACCTGCAACCTCATGTTTACTAGTCAGGTTCATTAACCCCTGAGCCACGATGGGAACTCCTTCTTTTTTTAATAATGCTAGTTTTGTTTAAATGTATTTATTAGTTTGCCTATTTTGTTTGAAGTTTTTACACATGAATAAATTCATGAGAACTTGTTTAAAACAAATGAAAGAGTATGAATAAATTTTACTGAGCATAAATAGTATATTAGCAATTATGTAAAACAGGCAAGGCCCCTACCAAACAGAAATGGCTAAATGTACAAAATTTTAGAGTCAATACATGAGGGGCCTCAGTACATAACTTCCAATAATAAAATGAATAAATTGTACTAAGAAAGAGAACATTTTAAAAGAGCCAAGTAGGATAGGATACAAAGAACATTAAAATGTTTTATATTTAAGAATAGAATATCTTTTTCTAGATATAAGACCAGATACTATAAAACTCTTAAAGGAAAACATAGGCCAAACACTCTCTGACATAAATGATAGCAACATCTTCTCAGATCCATCTGTCAGAGTAAGGACAATAAAAAGAGAAACAAATGGGACTTAAACTTCAAAGTTTCTGCACAGCGAAGGAAACCCTAAACAAAACGAAAAGACAACCCACAGAATGGGAGAAAATATTTGCAAAGGAATCAACTGACAAGGGATTAATCTCCAAAATTTACAAACAGCTCCTACAGCTCAACACCAAAGAAACAAACAACCCCATCAAAAAATAGGGAAAAGCATCTAGGCAGACAATTCTCCAAAGAAGACATGCAGATGGCAAATAAACACATGAAAAGATGTTTAACATCGCTCCTCATTAGAGAAATGCAAATCAAAACCACTATGAGCTACCACCTTACACCGGCCAGAATGACCATCATCAAAAAGTCTACAAACAATAAGTGCTGGAGAGGGTGTGGAGAAAAAGGAACCCTATTACACTGCTGGTGGGAATGCAAATTGGTGCAACCACTGTGGAAAACAGTATGGAGATTCCTCAGAAAACTCAAAATAGAATTACCACTTGATCCAGCAATCCCACTCCTGGGCATCTATCCAGAGGAAACCATGACTTGAAAAGACACATGTATTTCAGTGTTCGTTGCAGCACTCTATGCAATAGCCAAGTCATGGAAACAATCTAAATGTCCATCGACAGAGGAGTGGATAGGGAAGATATGGTACATACACACAATGGAATATTACTCAGTCATTAAAAGGAAAGAATTACCAACATTTATAGCAACATGGATGGACCTAGAAATTATCATGCAAAGTGAAACCAGTCAGACAATTAGACAGCAACACCCAATGCTACCGCTTTCATGTGGAAACCAAAAAGACACAATGAACCTCTTTGCAGAACAGACAATGACTCACAGGCTTTGGAAAACCTTGATTTTTCAAGTAAGACAATCTGGGGGGATACACTGTGGGTTTGGGACACAAAATCTGTCAAACTGACTTGTGATGATTTTTATGTACACCTATAACTGAAATAAAATCCATTAAGTTAAAAAAAATAATAGAATATCTTTTTCTAATGGATTGTTTTTAAAACATTCACCTATAGGTTTCTTTTTGGAAACTCTGTGCATTTTCCTATGGAAAAACATTTGGATTTTCTAGTTAAATCACAATTTTTTCTTCTTTTTAGAGCCACACCCACAGCATATGGAAATTCCCAGGCTAGGTGGCGAATCAGAGCTGCAACTGCCAGCCTACCCCACAGCCACAACAACGCTGAATCTAAGCCACATCATCGACCTACCACCAAAGCTCAAGGCAATGCCAGATCCTTAACCCACTGAGGAATCGAATCTGCATCCTCATAGATATTAGCTGGGTTTGTTGCTACTGAACCACAACAGGAACTCCTAAGTCACAAAATTTGCTGTGTCAGTGTTCTTTAATAGAAAGCCTCAGAAATACTCTGGAGATGAAGACAAAAATTTCTTGAACACAATGGAGAAGTTCACAGAAACTAGAGCTGTGAAACTTCAGCCCTCGGGAGGAACAGAGGCCAAGGTGGCTCTCAGATCTAGGCTAGTGACGAGCAGCAGAGCCATCAGTCTTGCCTGAAAATCAGAAAATTGAATCACATAATACAAGTACACAAAAGCAATGGCAAGCCCTCGAGTCTTCTGTTTTAGCCTCCTGGATACCCGACAAAGCCCATGCAGGTCTTGAGAATTGAGGTACTGAAGACTTTCTGAGCTGACATTTCAGCTGTGTTTCTCTTTCTTTTTTTTTTTTTTTTTTTTGTCATTTCTAGGGCTGCACCCACAGCATATGGAGGTTCCCAGGCTAGGGGTCAAATCAGAGCTGTAGCCACCACAACAGCCACAGTAACTCAGGATCCTAGCCACGTTTGTAACCTATACCACAGCTCACGGCATCGCCAGATCTTAAGCCATCGAGTGAGGCCAGGGATCGAACTTGCAACCTCATGGTTCCTAGTTGGATTCGTTAACCACTGTGTCACGATGGGAACTCCTCTAGCTGTGTTTCTTACTACGTGAACAAGTTATTTAACCATAGCCATCTCATCTGTAAACACAGTGATAAAACTGTAGAGTTTTTGAGCAGATTAAGTTATAATACATCTAAAATTATTAATCTAGAGTATGCATTCGATTAACATTGGCTATTATTATTTCCTAGCCATAAAAACAGAAATATATCAAAATGTTAAGTATTCATAACAGTGGATATATGATGGGTTCTTCTCTCCTTTTATGAAGTTTCTCTAATGAGAGCATTTATTCTAATTGTATAAAGAAATTTGTTTTAATATGAGTTGCAATAACCTGACAATTAGAATTACAGTAGGATCTGATGTTCAAATTAGTTTTTTTTTATGATTGATCAACAATGTTTAGACATCTTCAGTAGAGTTTAAGAACTACAGTGTGAAATTTTACCCATGGAAATTAACAAATTTTTTGTCTCCAAAGGAGAAAGAAAATACAGTTCTTTAATTGGAACTGTCTTAGTTCAGTAGACTCAAATAAATTTCTGGTTCATTTGTATATCTCATTGTTTGGCTCTTTTTTCATATATTCATTATTTGTGATGGTTCTGTCTTGGCCTTGGACAAATAAACACCAGAATATTTAAAAATACTGAACTGTCCATCCTGGCAAGAAATACATCTAAACAACTAGAACTGAAAGGTCACAAGATGTTTCCCTTCATTTTGTCATTTGATCTTAGATATGCTGCCCTCAAAACACAAGCTACAATAAGTAGCTATTTAGAGACAAGACAGCCCAAATCTATCATTTAAAAGAGGAAATAAGTGGTGGGGACATTGCATTCTTAAACTAGAGCTTCTGAACTGAAAACTTTTTTGTTTGCTTAAGATAATCCCACATCACAAGGAATCCGTGAGAGAAAAGTCTCCAATCAGTGGTGGCAGATATGGCAAGCTGGCTTCCTGACCACCCGTTTCACCACCTTTCCATTCAGCCTCCTGTACTAGGATGCAGGTTGTAAAGAGATTCTTGCTTCTCTATACTTGTCCCTCCTATAGAAATGGGGTGGCCATGTGATCCACTCCTGACCTTTGTTTGAGGTTTCTAGAAAAGTTTTTCAAAAGACTGGGCTGGCAACTTCCCTTACACTTTGCCCTTCCTTCTTCCTCTTTCTTCCTACTTATAACTAACATGATGCCTGAAGTAAAGCTATCTTTCATCCTTCAAAATGAGAGCCACACAAAGGCATTGCTAAGCCACCATCCCTGCTCTGGAAACTTGCCCCCAGATATCTTGTTGCTCGAGGCAAATAAATCCCTTGCAAGTTTCAGCCTCTCTTTCTTGTGTTTTCAGTGGCTTGCAGGCAAACACATTTACACTGGATAAAAGTAATACGCCAAGGAAAATAGATTACTCTCTGACATTCGTTACTTATTTTTCAGAGACTATAAAGAACCTAAGAAAAGATGTTTTCATCAAATTTCACTAGGAATGCCTGAGGAGTTTGATTTACATCATGTGCAATGTAAATTTTACATTCCTGAGTTTATTAGCAGAGTCAACTTAGTGGGGAAAAAAAAGGTAAAGTTAACATTAAAAAATTTCATTTTCATGGAGTTCCTGCTGTGGTACAGTGGGTTAAGAATCCGACTGCAGCAGTTTGGGTTTCTGCCCAAGTGTGGGTTCAATCCCCAGCCCACTGGATCTGGCATTGTCTCAGCTGTGGCATAGGTCACAGCTGCAGTTGGGATTCAATCCCTGGCCCAGCAACTTCTGTATGTTGCTGGTATGGCCATAAAAAAAAAATTTTCATTTTCACGAAGAATGACTATATAAAGAGAACATAGGTGAAATTCTAGCGTGTGAATATACAATGTAGTCAGTCTTTGCAGCTATATTCTCCTAAAGCAATTTAAAACATTCTTCACTATTAAGTTAAAATATCACAACATAACAATTACATTTTTCATTCTGTGGCAGGGGTGGGGTAGGTGAAGTAAATTGGGGCAACTCTCAGAACCAAATAGTTACCAAAGAAAGCTTGACCACTCCTTTCCCCAAGCCCCTACCCATGAGATGATGTGAATTTTGGAGGTAGCCCTTGGTTATTTGTCTCACTTTTATCATCAAAATGCCATAATTGAACCTTAAGCTGCAAAAAATTTCTGCTATCTAGATTGGGTGAGTCTGCTCAAAAGTGAAGCGACTTCCGAGCTATAGGCAAGGTTTAGCTGCCATGAAAGTCTCAGTATCCACCTGTAGGACATACATTTGAAGATCTCTGGAGTTCTTATCCCCACGGAATAAAGTTTGGGTTGGTCATTACATGTATAATTTAGGGCACAGAATTCCCTTGGAGTCAATCAGGGGTGACGTTGCAGGGGAATAAATGGAGGGAAAAAAGACCTTGTAAGTCCCCCCCCCACACCCATCACATTTAAGCCAGAGCTGCTGTGCTTTAGGCACCTCTACTTAACTGGCTTTGGAATAAGTTTTCATTTGCAGCAAGTTTATATTGCTTTAAAAAAAAAAACCAATAAATGGGTTAAAATATATCCTAGTGTCTGTTACAAATGCAAATATATTACTTGGGAGAGGTCACATTAATTCATCAGCCTCCATACATGTTAGAACTTAGCTAGTACATCAGAGCAGTGGAGCAGTCTGGAACTACTCATTTGACCCTCAGGTTGCTAATTCTTCCATTACATTAAGAACCGGTGCAATCCATAAACCTATATTCACACCCCAACAAATGTCCCATCAATCAGTCACTTAATCATTTCATAAATATAGGCAAGTCAAGTACTCTATTATAATGGAGCTACCACCTCACTAGGTATTATAGACATGTATGAAGCACCTAGAAGCACAGAAAACCTCTGATGCCCGCTATCCTGAGCACCTCGTACGTCAACTTCTGGAGCAATGGAATAATTATCAGATATTTTTCCAAACTCTACATTAAGCTCTGTTGAAGTCTTCTGGATCTCTTTCAACTCTTACTGCTATACTTAGAACAGCTATTTTGGGGACAATATTGTTTTATTTCCAAATCTGAGCCCTTAGCCAGTTTTTATTGCCATCCTGCCTCATCACAGCATAGAGACTCTAGAGAGAGAGGTCATCGGGCTCTTTCGAGGGAAATGCATATTTGTTATTCCCATAGTTTCTGCCTGATATTTATCTCCTGCTCAGAGAGCGGGGCCAGACAAGAAAGAAACCACAAATATGTCTGCCCCTTAGGCCCAGAACAGAGCCAGACCATCTTTTCTCATAAGCTCCGAGCTCTGAGAGTGAAGTCATGGACCGGGAAGAAAGCAAACCCTCTTAAAGTTGTGCAGGGGCAGAGGGAAGATGACTCAGCACAGGAGAAAGAGTATGTGAATGCCTTTGTTCCTCCAGAATGTCAGCCCTATTGTGTTCCTCCTGTCTTTGATGTGTTGTCCTTTAATGCCTTTAATGCCGAGAAGAGCGTGATGTGAGATCAGGGGGTGGCAGACCTCTGGTCAACATGCTCTTTCAAGGCCCTCTCTAGGTTCACCCTTCCCTCCTAGAAGTCTTGGGAGGCTCACTCTTCTTTTCCATAACTCTCATGTGGCAGCTTTTAATTTTCCTGTAAATAGCTTTTCTCCTTAGGTAGATTATAAACTCTTTGAGGACAGGGTGGAAAGATTAGTAGCAGATTGTAAAGCCAACAAGCACTAGATAAATGTTTATAATTGATAATCAAGGAAAGAACTCTGTAATCTGGGGAAAGTATTTGATGAAAGAGATACCTCCTGCCTGGGTTGGAAGGAATTTGGAAGCCTTCTTCTAAATCAAGAGATGTCGAGATAGAATGTCTGGAGGCTTCACCAGACCAGGAAAGTGAGTCTAGAAGCATGAGAAAAACAAGGCACCACCAGAAGAGGAAATGGGTTTAGAGGCTAGGGGTAAGGTCAGCACTGCAGACACAGCAGGGACAACCACAAGGAGAAATTCCAACAAGGAGGAGTCAACATGTCAACTCAAGCCAAAGACTGGGAAGCGTCGAGCAGGCAGATTCACATTTGAACCATTCGCTGTGGCACTGGGGAATATCCACTGTCGGACTTTTGGACCACTGCGATTTATCTGCTGCAAAACATATGTACTCAGTTGTTGTTTCTTTATTTCTAAAAAAAACTTGGTTTTACTACACTGCAATTATTGCACTTGCAAGTGGGGTTCACGCCAGTTACTATACTGTCCAAAAAAAGACAGTTTTCTCAGGGGTTGGCTCATGCCAAAAGAACATGATTTTGCAGTCAAAAAACTCTGACATTTAAACTTTCTGAGCCCAGTTTCCTCATTTCTGAAATGAGACTATTTCTCATCTTAACAAGTCTTTGCCTCTAGCACCTTACCAGGCATATAGCAGACACTTCATGAATATTAGTTTCCTTCCTTTCTTTATGCCATAAGTATATCTGGCAAGATGATTATAACTTAAGACATTAGTGCATGTTTAAGCTATAATAAATGTTTCCTGTAAGAAAGCAAAGGAAATAGCTTGAACTTTCAGAATCATTGAAAAAAACCCAAGAAGGCATTTAATTACTTCAGTCTTGCCCTTCTCTTAAGTAGATGACCTATTATAAAAAGCAAACTGTCTATCAATTAAGTTCTTTTTGTTTTACGATGTATTCAGCTTTCATTAAATTAACTCTAGGAATTAATTTACTTCCTTCTAAGAAGGAAATCATCTTTCAAGGAGCACTTAGTCTTTTTACTACCTTTCTCATGCATTATGATCCTTTTATATCTATATCATACATAATTTTAATTTTAACTGCTTTTCTAAAAGTAATTTTAAATGGCATTTTCACTGGATGATATTTATAAACTTGAAAACTAGTAGATCTTACCTGTGTTGGTACTCATTTCTTTCCCTTATTTCTTGTCTCTTTAGGGCCACATCTATGGCATACAGAAGTTCCCATGCTAGGAGTTGAACCAGAGATGTAGCTGCTTGCCTACACCACAGCCACAGCAACGTGGGATCTGATCCACGTCTTAGACCTACACCATAGCACAAGGCAATGCCAGATCCCTGACCCACTGAGCAAGTGAGGCCAGGGATCGAACCCACGTCCTCATGGATGCTACTCAGGTTTGTTTCCACTGAGCCATGATGGCAACTCCCTGTGTTGGTACATATTTCTAACTATCCATTTAGATGTTCTTCCAGGGACTCCTAGTATATCAAAGGGATATGCAAATAATTTTAAAAACAAACTTAAGAAAAATCACAACCAACAACCGTACTTAGTCCTAAAAACAGCAAACGCAAACATATCACCTTTCTATACATAGCATTATGAACATTTTTTTTTTTGTACAGTCAACAGACTGATGAAGTTGCAGGATATTACTCGTATATACATCATTATATTAAAAAAGAAAACGTCTATTCATGTACAAGTTACTACCTGTGAATCAGTAATATTCATTAGTAAATAAGAAAGCAATGTACTTCAAGCAACAAATACTTATTAAGCAAACCTTATACCCCCAGCACTATGCTAGGTCCTACAAATCTGTCTGTGAATGAGACCCCTGATGTCTTACTAGTTACACTGTATTTAAGGATACATTAAACAATAGAATTATGTACGTTTTTATTTATCACATTTAAACACAAAAGTAAATATTAATACATTCTAAAATGCTAATTTCATCATAAAAATAAATCAACAAAGCAGCCACAGGTTGAGCCAAATGGAAACTCAGCTTTACAGCTAATGGATTTATAACCATTAAGCTATCTGGAAACTATTCTCTTCCTTCAAAATCCAAACTAGCTATAGAAAGCCCTCTCACTCCCACAGGGCATATTAGCAACAGAAATTGAGATCAGAGGGCTGGAGGAGCAGAGACAGAGTTTATATAAAGTGAAGCCATATGTACTAGATTGCATTATTGTTCACAATTCTCCTCTCCATCCCTCAGCCATGTAAACCTACAGCACCTAGAGTGGATGGGTGTATTTCTTCACTCTATTGATGCTACGCCATGTAACTTGCTCTGGTCAATAAGATGTCAGTGAACATGACATGCACAAAGGACTTAAACATCGTAGTGTTCTCTGGCTCAGTCTTTAGCACTCTTGTGATCGCCATGAAAAGGCAAGCTCTGGCTAGCTGCTGCCCTTCGGTCTGGGCCCCAAGTAAGATGCACAGGCAATCCTATACTTGACCTAAAGCCAAGAGCCAAGATAAGCTGACCTGCAGCCTAAAGCAAAACTACCTCTGTGAGCAAGAATATCAATGATTCCTGCTAAAGTCACAGTGTTTTTGAGATCTTTGCAGGATTTCTGGAGCAATGAGTAACTAATAGACCAGTCATGGTTAAAATAAGTCTAGCACAAGTACAGATTAGGGTATTCCAATTGAAAAGCAGTATGAAGACTTTATGCAATTGTAGACAACAAAGATCCTAACAAATTGTGCAATTCGTTTAAAATCCCTAACAGAAGTAATCAATGAAGGGAGTCATGGAACACAAGTGCATTTAGTGGAAGGTGCAGAAACAGGGCCACAAATGAATGAAACAGGTTTAGATATCACAGGCTTGCCAGTTTACTGAGAGTTCGTGTGTCCCATTGGCTACTTGACACAATCACCACAGCTGAATTTGTCTTTTATTAAAAGCACAAGGCTTTATTTTCTATTCCTGGTTGAAAAATATTTTCATAGATCAAAAACTTCATCTTAGGTAATTTAATAAAATGAAACTTGAATTTGATATCAATATAATTTGAAAGGCAAGCCTATGCTCTTTGTTTTAGAGACTGAGGAAAGTAGAGGCTGACTTATTATGTAAATTATGCATCTGTACCAAGAGAAGACTGAATGCTGTCATAGCAAGTTCTGTGAATGAAGGTTTTGCAATAGTTCAAATTGAGAAAAGCAATGAAGCAATGATTCATCACATAGCACACACCTTATGTGTAGGACACAAAAGCACGCAACTCCAAACAACCCACAACATTATTGGCCAACGCCATATTCACATTGGGAAAAGAAACTTAGCTTTAGTAAAACAATAATGTCTATAATATTGCTTATTTGAACTTTTTCTGGTTTGGTAATTAGATTGGCATCTAATTTTAAATCTTGTTTTTGCGCTATCATTATAATGAATGTTAGAGGTAAAACATTTTGCCTCAGTTAGTATCTCGTGGTGAGAGACAGAGAACCCAAACTCAAACATATTTACACAGGAAAGAACATTTATTTACTCATGTAGCGGAAAAGCCTTGGGGTTGTTTAGTGTCATGAGTGGCTTGGTCCAGGAGCTCCAAAAATGTAATCAAAAAATTCAGTTTCTCTTAGTTTCTTGGCTCAGCCTTCTGCTGTGTCAGCTTCATTCTTAAGATTCATGTGGTAGCCTCTGGCATCTCTAGGCTTACAATCAAGTCCTTATTGCTACAAGTTTCTGTGGAAAGAGAGAAAGGAGATCCTATATACTACAGTATTCACTCTGGTTGAACCAATCACTATAGCTAAGGCCGTATCTCTTACAGCACAACCTGAAGCAGAAAGACTGACCATTTTCAATGAGAGTGGAGGTGGGAAAAAGCTTCCCCAAATGAAATTAGGGTTCCCTTAGCAAAACAAGGGGGTAGCTTTGGGTGGACAAGGAACACCAAGCATCTTCCATAGCAGAGGTTGGCATACTATATGCCAAGTATGTCCCACTGCCTGTTTTATTGTTTTTGTTTTTCTTTTTAGGGCCACATCCACGGCATATGGAAATTCCCAGGCCAGGGGATGAATCAGAGCTGCAGATGCCAGCCTACCCATGGCCTCAGCAATGCATGATCTGAGCTGCAGGTGTGACCTACACCACAGCTCACAGCAAGGCCGGACCCTTAACCCACTGAGCAAGGCCAGGGATCGAATCCACATCTTCACGAACAATATGTCGGGTTCTTAACCCAGCCACAGTGGGAACTCTGCCCTGACTGTTTTTATACAGCCACTGGCAAAGAATGGTTTTCTCCATTTTTAAATAGTTGGAGGGAAAAAAGTCAAAAAAAGAATATTTCATGACATATGAAAATTACATGAGGTTCAAATTTCAATGTCCCCATATACTGGAATATAGCCACATTCATTCATTCTATATACTGTCTATAGCTGCTTTCATGCTATAATAGTTACAACAGAAATGAAATGGCCCACAAAACCTAAAATATTTACTATCTGAGCCTTAAAGAAAAGCTTTGCCAACTCTTGCTCCATGGGTTTACAGCTATAGTTTTTTTTTAAGCTTTTTATTTTATTTTATTTTATTTTGTTTTATTTTATTGGCCTGCTTGCAGCATGTGGAAGTTCCTGGCCAGGGATCAAACTTTGCACCACAGCAGTGACCCAAGCCACTGCAGTGACAACGCCAGACCTTTAACCTGTTTTGTCACAAGAGAACTTCCTGCACCTATAGTTATTTTAATACACTATTGTTAAAATGATTTAAGTCAAGACTGAGGGTCTTCAGCTGTATACATCCTTTTAAAGTAGAGTACACTCAAATTTGAGAACTTCGGTTTCATTTATAGGATACTAACTAACAAGATGCAACACCAATCAGGATTTCAGTTAAACGGAAGACTCTGAAATGGACAATGCCCAAAAAATGAGGACTCTGATAGTGACAAGTAAGTGCTGAAATGCCCCTGTGACATCACCTCCAAATGGTCATCCCGTTGGACACAGGCAGTGCTGTGTGCGAGAGCTGGGCCTCATCAAGTGAGGTATTTTGTGTGTAGGGGAAGAAGAGTATGACTGCCTGGCAGCCAAGCATTAAAATTGTTCTAGACATGCAAGTTACATGTCTTCCACATCCACTTCCAAAGGAAAGGAAAAATCACACCTTTTTTTTCAAAGGAAATCACACTTTCCATAGCCCTAATGATGACCCAGCTCTAAGCACTCCACCCAGAGGTGGCCAGTCCACAGCCCGCCAATAGCCGAAGAACATTAAAAGCCCTCAGAAATGAGCTGGGATATTAGTTTCCTGTAGTTTCCATCAGAAATTACTACAAACTGGACAACTTAAAACAACAGAAATTTACTCTCTCACAGTTCTAGAGGCCAGAGTCTGTTGATGTTGGCAGGACTGGTTCATTCTGGAGGCTCTGATGGAGAATCCATGCTCTGCCTCTTGCCTGGCTGGCTGACAATTCTTGGCATTCCTTGGCTTGTGCTGCCCTCTAACCTCTGCCTCCATCTTCACATGGCCTTTCCCCTCTCTGTGACTCTAGTTCTTTTCTTTCTTTGTCTCCCATAAGGAAACTCATGATTGGCTTCAGGTTCACCTTATTCTAGGATGGTCTCATCTTGATATCCATGCCTTAGTTAACATCTGAAAAAATGCTTATTTCACATAAGGTCACATTCTGAGGTTCTGAGTGGACATGAATTGGAGGGGGGCACTCTTCAGCCCACTATATCTGTGTCATAAGATCAGGAATTTGAAATGGCAGAATATAGATGAGGCAACAAATATTGGGAGCCAAAGTTTCAAAGACCTCCTAGAAGGAGCCAATAGCAAACCAAACTTATAAGCAAGCTGAAAGCGCTAAAAATCAGAAATTATAGATACAGAAGAAGCTATGAGGAAGAGACATGGTACAAAATAGACTGTAAGGAAGCCAGATGGAAGCAGAAAGAAAAGCAAAAAAAAAAAAAAAAAAAGGCAGAGATCAAGATGCAAGATGGCTAGACTCACGTTAATACCAGAGCTCTCATAACACTGTGTTACCACACATAACTGCCCCTGTACTGCCTTAGACATGGTCCAGATTCTGAAGATATCTACTGGTCCTGAGTTCCTCTTTTTTTTTTTTTTTTTGGTCTTTTTGTCTCTTTAGGGCCGCACCCAAGGCATACGGAGGTTCTCAAGCTAATGGTTCAACTGCAGCTGGAGCCAACAGCCTACACCACGGCCACAGCAACGTGGGATCTGAGCTTCATCTGCGACCTACACCACAGATCATGGCAATGCCGGATCCTTAACTCACTGAGCCAGGGATCAAACCTGCATCCTCACGGATATTAGTTGGGTTCATTAACTGCTGAGCCATGAGGGAAACTCCTTGAGTTCCATTGAAAGCCCATCTCCTTGAGAATTATATTTTCATAATAATCAAAATTACTAAACTTTGCTGAGAGATGTCTCTTTTACTTACCTAAAGAGCTTAGTATCTTGAGTATATTTAAGATAAATGCTGAGTAAAATTTATGTGGTACATGTTCACAGTGAGGTTCCAGTAATTCTCTTTGCTTTATTTCTAAAAACCCTTGAGTTAAAGAACTCCTTCAGGTAATTATAAAACATATCCGTGTCAGATACACCCAGCTGATAATTGCAATCAAAACATGATTGTCAACAGTCACCATGGCCTGTGGCTTAGTCAGCTTTTACTAGTAAGGCTGCAGTAACAATCTCCAAGTCACAGTGGTTTAAGCAATAAAAGATTATTTCTCATTCACATTGCTTATTAGCTATGGGTTGATGGCAATTCTTCTTCTGCCACATGTTTCTTCCTTAATATCTGGAACATTCCAGTCTCATAACAGAAGGATAGAGAGAGAAGGTTGGCAAAAACACACAATGATAATTAGCACTTCTATTTAGACATAATATAAGTCATATCTGCTAATATGTCATTGGCCAAAACAAGCCACATGGCCAAGATCAACAGGCCCTGCAAGTTATAATGGCCAGGGGTAAATAACCCTCTTGTAGGCAGGGAAATTATTTAGAATAATAATAAAATCTATAAGTTTATCATGTAAAACGTATCAAATAGAGAAATGTATTAATATATCAATATGCTCTTTTCTAGATGACATGTAACGTTTTATGAAAGCACATTGAAAACTATAACATATGTATTTTTACATTTAATCATGCATATGTAGTCTTATATATAAACTATAATTACCATGATCATCAAGCATGCATAAGAAACTATAGGACAAGATGAAGGTTTATATATTATATATACAAAAGTTGTTTTCTTAGAACCAAAGCGAGTACCTGTTTTCACAGCATACATGTTAGTTTTGAAGTGTTACATACATATTTAAAATAGTAACAGATGAACTAGCCAACAGAAAATTACAGAAACAGTACCATAACCACACACACACACACACACAAAATTTAGTATTTGAAAAAAATTTTTAAATCAATAGGGAGAAAATTTTTTTTTTTCTTTTTGGGGCCAAACCTGTGGCACATGGCAGTTTCCAGGCTAGGGGTGGAACTGCAGCTACAGTTTCTGGCCTACACCACAGCCACAGCAACATGGGATTCAACCTACACCACAGCTCATAGCAATGCCTCACTCCCCATTCACTGATCAAGGCCAAGTGTCAAACCCACATCCTCATGAATACTAGTTGGATTAATTTCCACTGTACCACAACAGGAATTCCCTGATGACCATTTTTAAAAGTTAGGTCCTTATAACTTACACCTAAACGGACTGCAGGTAGATTAAATACTTGAATTTTTAAAAAATCATAAAATTATTGGAAGAAAATGTAAAACAGGAGTTCCCAAACCTGACTAGCATCCATGAGGACGCGAGTTCAATCCCTGGCCTTGCTCGGTGGGATAAGGATCTGGCATTGCCACAAGCTGGGTGCAGGTCATAGACACTGCTCAGATCCTGCATTGCTGTGCCTTTGGCGTGGGCCAGCAGCTGTAGCTCCAATTTGACACCTAGCCTAGGAACTTTCATATGCCATGGGTGCAGCCCTAGAAGGAGCCCCCCCCCAAAAAAGAAAATATAAAACATGTGTTTATATAATTGTGGGGTTGAGAAAGACTATCTCAGCATTACACCAAAGATAGAAGTCATAAGGTTTTGATAGATTTGACTGATGTAGTAGATACCTCAAAATGTGGTCCTCTCTGAAAAGAGAATCTACTTACACATAAGCCAGCATCCCTGCCCCATATCAGATCCACAGGACTCATTTTCAGCAACTATGCTGGAACCACGTGCTTCTGCTCCACTGACTCATATATATCACATCAGCAGTAGACACGTGACCAATCCAAATCAATCAAAATGAATTTCAAGGAACTCGAACTTGGAACAAAAGAGCTTTGGGCCCAGTCTGGTTGCCATATTGAATAGGGAACATGTAATACACAAAAGACATGCTCATTTCCCACTCACCTCACATTTGTGAGTCAAACAAAGCTATACTGCCAGGAGCTGAAAACGAAGCAGATGTACAAAGAAGAGCAAATATGTGGAGAGTACCCAACGGCACTTAAAGTACTTGATTTCAGATACATTTGACACCAGCTGTATTGTGACCCTTGGATATATCAATGTATGTATTGGAAACCTTATGCGTACGTCTCCTTTTCTCACATCTTATTGTGATACAACTGATTTCACACAAGTTTCAACTCTTTCTTTTTCAGCATCTCACCTCAAAAGTGGATAGCACATTCTTGCTTCCCGTGCAGTTTCTCGGGCACTGTACTATGGGACAATGTGGGAGCCCACTGGTACTGATACAACACACTCAGAAGTGCAAACCAGCAGGGTGGGAAATGCTTCTCACCTTGTCCCTTCAAGAGAGGTCTGCAGAAGGGCTCGGCAGAAAAAGCACCAATCTCCTTTATTCACAAGGCAGCCCAGTGTTGCCTTTCTCTGCTTCCCAAGTTCACTATCCTTGGTCTCTTCTTTCTGCTTCCTTGAATCACATCCCAAATAAACTACTTTCATGCAACCCTAGACCCAGGCTCTGCTCTTAGGGAAACCCAGAATAAGCAAGTTGATACCAGAAGTAGCCATAGAAAGAAAAGCCTCAAGACAGGATTCTAAACCTGTATCATCCACTGGTCATGCAGCAAAAAGAACACTATTGTTGATAGTATATGAGATGGTTATAATCTCTGGTAACAGTGGCTTCACAAATTGCAGTCATCCATGTTGGACTGCAATGTGGTGGAGGGAGAAGGCATAGCATGGGTTATGTGGTACTCTGGGATTGGAACAGATGGCAATAGTAATTATAAGAATTATGGAATGGTTTGGCTGCTGTTAACTAATCTGAAAGTCTTGATAAAAGAAAATAACATATTTGTGTCATCCAACTATAATGCAAAGCCCACTATAAAAATAAAAAGCCTTCCATGTCAGTGTCTTTTCCATAACTGCTGCTGGATCCACTGGATAGCTATTCAGAAAAGGTGAACTTTGACCTCTACTTCATATCATATCCCCCAGATTAATTCTAGATGGATCATGGACCTAAATGTAAATAGTAAAACAATAAAGCTTTTAGAAGAAAACAGAGGAGAGCATATTCATGACCTTGGGGTTAAACAGGACATAAAGAGCACTAACTGTAAGAGTGATAAATGCGACTTCGCTAAGACTATGAACTTCTGTTCATCAAAAGACATCACTAAGAGTTAAAAGGCAAGCCAAGGACCTGGAGCATGTATTCGACAAGGTATTTATATTCAGAATACATAAAGAATTCTTAAAAATCAATAAGAAAAAAAAAGAAACTCATATAGCAGGATCTTTAAAAACTGCCTCCATGTGGTATATATACACACTGGAATACTACTTAGCCATAAGAAGAATGAAATAATACCATTTGCAGCAACAAGGATGGACCTAGAGATTATCGTATTAAGTGGAGTGAGTCAGAGAAAGACAAATATCATATGGTATCATTTACATGTAGAATCTAAAAAAATGATACAATTGAACTTATTTACAAAACAGAAACAGACTCACAGACTTCAAAAACAAACTTTCCGTCACCAAAGGGGAAAAGTAGGGGGAGAGATACATTAGGAGTTTGAGATTAACATATACACGCTACCATATATAAAGTAGATAATCAACAAGAACCTACTTTATAACACAGGGAACTCTACTCAGTATTCTGTAATAATCTGAAATAATCTGCTCCAACCTATTTATTAAGCAATTCAGAGGGCCGCCAACTTCAAGTGGGGTCTGAAGGAAGAGAATGTGCATGCTCAAATTTTTTTTTTTTTTTTGATCGCCCTGCAGTATATGGAGTTCCTGGGCTAGGGCCGAGCCACGGTTCTGACCTAAGCTGCAGCTCCGCCAGTGCCAGATCTTTAACCCACTGTGCCAGGCTGGGGATTGAACCTGTGTCCCAGCGCTCTCAAGACGCCACCAATTCCATTGTGCCACAGCAGGAACTTCTGCACCCACAGTTTAAGCCACTCAAGTCATATGCTAAGTGGGAACCAATGGTGGTAGAGGAATCCTTGATATTTAAGGATTTAAGGATATCAAGGATCGCAGGAGAACCTCAGTAGGAGAGCTGCAACTCAGACCCTAGGATTCTAGTGGAAAGAGATGCCTTTGGTGGCAGAGAACTACCTGGCATTCGAAAAGCAGCTCCTGGTATACTGCTAGGCCCCAGTAGAGGCCAAGTTCCTATCGTGGGACATCAAGTGACCAGTGCTACCTACCATTACGAATTAAAGATTAGAAGATCCATTAAACCAACATTTCAGATGGGTGTAGCAGTAACCCATCATAAAAGATAAGTGGTACATACAAGATAAGGTGCAGCATGTCCTCAAGGCTCAAGTAAATTACATAAACAGATGGTCTGAGTTCCCATATCTCCTACTTGTATTGCACCAATGCCTCACTTTGCATCTATGACCAAATGATGGAGGAAGATAAAACACAGGCTTGGTGGTCAGACAGGTTCACTCAGTATGTTGGTGTGAGCCAAAAATGGAATGCTGGTACACACAGCTCCACCTAGGAACGGCCCAGAAAGATGGCGGTAAAGAGAAATCCTCCCAGATGAAGAGCTAACATGTGCTAGTGAAATCTAGCATTTTCTTTGAATATGTATGTAAACAAACCTCACTAAGAGTGATACTATCTGTGACACTGGAATGAGCTGAAATCATAAATGTTTTCATTTCTCACCATTATTTATGGCTAGCATTATTTTGAAATTGCCCTGGTTATTAGTTACCACATATTGAATTCATTAACAAAGAAGCATACCTTTTGTGATCCCATGTATTTTATTTTATGCATTTAAAAACATATTTTGAGAAGACTCCGCTGGCTTGTGGTCAAGCCAGAGGTCATGACAGCAAATGGTTGAGAACTCTGTCCCAAAGACATTCACTGGACAGTATCTGTGGGCATATATATGGATAGTCACAGAGCGAGCTGGTGGCAAGCTGCATATCCATCATTAGAACAGATAAGTTAAATGCTTGCAGTTTTGGTCTATGGAATACTATAGATACACATACTAAAACACAAATTCATCTCTAAAATCACAGCTTGAATGAAAATGAAAAGGGACACAGCAAGATCCATAGCACAGTGTAATTCAGGAAAATTTAAAACAGTTGCACACAAAATAACACTACATATATTTCTCTACATAGTTAAAGAATATATACACATTCAATTGTCTATATTTATGACATCACACTTTGGAGTAGGAGCCCAGGGCCTGGGGTAGGTAGAACAGTAAGACTGGAGAAGGAGGAGAATGGAAAACAGAAAAAAATAACTCAAACATAAGAAGGATCTTAAGTGAAAGAGTGATAAAGGAGTGCCATGAACCAAAGAATCTGTATAGTTTCATCCCTCTGATTCAAGGTCAAATGAACAAGCCGAAAAATCCCACCATGAACAAGACGCAAAGGCAAAGAAAAATTAGAGAAAATAAATAATCATTTAAAAAATAAGGCAAAAGGTTTATGTCTGTAATATGTAAGAAATCTTTTGTTTTTGTTTTTTGTCTTTTTAGGGCGTAACTGCAGCACACGGAGCTTCCCAGACTAGGGGTCAAATTAGAACTGTAGCTACGGGCCTACACCACCACCATAGCCATGCAGGATCTGAGCTGCGTCTGTGACCTACACCACAGCCCATAGCAACGCCTGATCTTTATCCCACCTAGCAAACCAAGAATCCAAACTGAATCCCCACAGACATTATGTTGGGTTATTTATTTATTTTTTTTAAAAAGGAAGTTGCAATGTTTCTTTCAGGTTTTTCTTGGTTTTGTTCTTTCAATTTTTTCTTTTTTGCCACACAGGCGGCATGCTCAATTTCCTCGGCCAAGGATTGAACCTGAGCCACACAGCAGCGACCAGAGTCACAGTGGTGAGAACACAGGAGCCTTAATTAACACACTAGGCCATTAGAGAACTCCTCATACTGGGTTCTTAACCCGCTGAGCCACAATGGGAACTCCCATACCTGGCTTTTAATAAGCACACTGTAAATGTTAACTACTGGCTTTGCCAGCAATGCCATGCCAGTGAAGCCATGTACGCACTTTTACTTGGCAGGGGTGGGACCTCAGCTGCAGCATGCAGAAGTTCCCAGGCCAGGGACCGAACCTGAGCCACAATAGTAACCTGAGCCACAGTGGTGACAACACCAAGTCCTTAGCCACAAGGCCACCAGGGAACACCATAGAAGCACATTTTTAAACAGAAATCTGAAGCCCTTCACATCACATGCACTGAATAAATGACTCATTAGGAGGCTGCCACAGGTTACGTCCTCCCCTTCAAGTTCAGGAGAGCTGTTTAATACCAGCATAAACACTTATGACCACTACCAGAACTAGTAAAGCTGAGAATGACAGTCCTGTGAATAGAGTCTATGTGTGCAGATATTACACCTAAAAATCAGTACATAGTTTCTTGGCGAGTTAACTTTCCCCTCTCCTTGAATTCCTAGAATTAGATTATGACACTTTCTGTGCTCAAGACCTAGATAAAGTGTTGACTTATAAAAGTATTTAAAGCTTGATACCCATCTTCTCAGAACTTAAAATCACTTAAGAGGGTGATGTTAAAACACTTAAAAAAGGTAACTAAGTAATCCTACTATATCAGTTTTCTATTGCTGTAACATATTACCACAAACTTAGTAGTTAAAACAATACAAATTTTTATTATATTACGGCTTGGGAGGTCAGAAACCTGCAGCAGATCTTACTGGGCTAAAGTCAAGGTATCTGCAGGGCTGCTTTCCTGCTAGACACTCTTGTGGGAATATCTGCGTCCTTGCCTTTCCAGCTTCCACATCCCTTGTTCACGGCATCCTTCAAAGCCAGCAACGTCAGGCTGAGTCCTCATGCCATTGCCTCTTCCACTTTTAAAAGACTCATGATCACACTGGGCCCATCTGGATAATGCAGGATAATCTGCCTACTTTGAGATCACCTGATTTACAACTTTAGTTCCATCTGAGATCTCAATTCTTCTTTACCATGTAACCTAACACACACAGAGGTTCGGGGGATTATGATGGAGACACGGTTGGGAGGCCATGATTCTGCATTCTGCAACTAGTAAACGATAATGACCAAGTGAGACGAAGAAATGGTATGTGATAAATTTCGGTGGTGTTTAAAGTCACTGCAGCTGGGGGTGGTCAGTGAAAGCTTATAGGAAAAGGTAGATCTATTCTGGTCTTTAAAGCATAGTTTTCAAAGAGGAGTGGGAGGGAGGGGTCTGAATGAGAGAAGGAATGAGAACAAGATCTGGAAAATGTAAGAAATGAAATGGAACCAGGCAACAAAGGATAGAATCCTTTGGCCAAAGGAAGGTTCAAAAAAGGGGGAAGTAGAATGGCTGGGACCAGCATGAGGAGGGCTGAGTTCCACTTTCATCCTCTGTCAAAGCTAACTCACCCCAGAGTGCTTTTTAACAACACACTGTATTCATGGATGACCATCAGGAGTTAGATGCCTTTTAATGTACTAACATCTCAATGCAACAGCATCAGAAAATCAGTAGTTACAGTTCCTGCCTAAATTAAAGTAGGCAGCCAAAAAATAATAATAAAATTAAAAAATTTAACAAAAGAAGGCAGCCAAAAATGTCCCCAGAATGAACTGTAAGAAATCATCAAAACTGGATTTTTCCCCCACTTTTAACAGATCCACTCAGGAGTTCCCACTGTGGCACAGTGGGTTAAGGATCTGGGATTGTCTCTGTGACATCACAGGTTTAATCCCTGGCCTAGTACAGTGGGTTAAGGATCTGATGTTGCTGCAGCTGTGGTGTAGGTCATAGCTGCAGCTCAGAATTCATCCAGGGATGGGGGTACAGCCAAAAACAAAAACAAAACAAAAAACAACCAGTTCCACATATAGAAATCAAAACATTAATGAACAAATGATACCTAATGTACTCTCCCACCTCATCTCTTCCCACATTCCAGAGGACAGGGTACCAAGATTCAAGGTGGTAACAGTGGATGAGGCCAGTAGGTGACCCAAGGGACATAGCCAGGATGGGGGGAAAGACACATGGAGCCAGACGGAAAACAGAACGATTCCAACGGGCAGCCCAACCAGTCAGTAGAGGGTCTGCCAGCTGGCTTGGGTTCGAATCTGCACACCACAGTTCTCTGATGTGGAGTGAGTTACCCTCTTTGTCACTCAAGGTCCTCATCTATGAAATGAGCTTAAATACCTTAAGAAGACTGCAAATGTGCAATAACAAAATCTGTGTAGAAAGCTGAGGATGATGCTGGCCATGTGGGGGTACTCCATGACCGGCTGCCCCATGGATGAGAGTGGTCTTCGAAGTGGGCTCAGGCCTGTCTGGCTCTAGGTACCTGCCAAAACCCCACCTCACCAATGCCATTTCTCAGATATGCCCAGAATCCTCCCTCCTCAAGGTCACTTGCAGCCTCCAGTGCCTCCCATGCTGTTCCCCAGATGTCTGCGTGGCTCACCCCTCACCACTCCAGCAAGGCTCGCTCAGATGGCACCTGCATGGGGTGGGTGGGGCAGGGGAGCTTCCAGAACACCCAAGAATTCCTCCTGCTTTATTTTTCTCCAGAACACATCTCACCATCTCTCACACAGCATTTTTTTTTTCTCTTTTTATCTGTCTCTCCTCCCCACTTCTCACCCTCCCCCAAGTAAAATGTAAGCTCTGGCAGAGCAGGTATTTTCTGCTTTGTTTACTGATGTATGCCCAATACCCTGGACGGCACTGGCATACTACAGGAGCTCAATAAATACTCAGTGAATCAGGAGTTCCTGTCGTGGCTCAACGGAAACAAATCTGACTAGCATTATGAGGATGCAGGTTCAATTCCAGGCCTCGCTCATAGCTCAGATCTGGCGTTGCTGTGGCTGTGAGGTTGGCCAGCAGCTACAGCTCCTATTGGACCCCTAGCCTTGGAACCTCCAAATGCCCCCGGTGTGGTCCTAAAAAAAAGGCAAAAAAAACCCCTCAATCAATGACTGTTTCCCAGTATCTCCATCCTATTTGGGCACACTTAGGTATGCTGCTTCCAGTTCTTGCTGTTACAAACAATGTTACAATGGACATTTTTATGTCCATTTCTTTGTGTACAGAGCTTGTACCTAGAAGGAGGCACATGAATGAGGCACATCTTTACTTTACCAGATACTGCCAACCACTTTTCCAGGGATGTACTTGTTCATATTCCTCCTATAGTAGATGAGAAGCCTGTTTCACATTCTTCATAGCATTTGACATTATCAGATTTTTCAGTTTTTGCCAATCTGAGTAGGAAATGATATTTTCAGTTTTAATTTGCATTCACCTGATCATTAGTGAATTTGAACATCTTTTCATGTGTTTATTGATCATTTTTATTTTCTCCTCTGTAATTACCTATTCATATCTTTAGCTCACTTTTTTAATATATTCATTTTTGGCCAGGCCCATGGCATGCTTAAGTTCACAGACCAGGGATCGAACCTATGCTACACTTATAACCAGAGCCACAGCAGTGACAATGCCAGATCCTTAACCTTCTGGGCCACAGGGAACTCCCTGTTTTTTTTTATATATTCCTTTTTTTTTTTTTTAATTTTAGGGCTGCAGCCATGTCATGGAAGTTCCCAGGCTAGAGTTCAAATTGGAGCTACAGCTGCCAGCCTATGCCACAGCCACACCAACACCACATCCGAGTCTCGTCTGCAACCTACACCACAGCTCATGGCAACGCCGGATCCTTGACACACTGAGGGAAGCCAGGGATCAAACCTGCATCCTCATGGATCCTACTCGGGTTCATTACTGCTGAACCGCGACAGGAACTCCTTTTTATATATTCTCCATACCAATCTTTTGTTACTTCAATGTGCAACATCTAACTTCTCCAGTCTCTATTGTCTTTTAACCTTTTATAAGTGATTTCTGATACATGGAAGTTGGCATTCCATTTCTTAAAGGCAAACGATTCCATGTTAATCATTTCTTAAAGGTGTTTAGAGTTTTTGTTACACATACAGATTTAAAAACATACTTTAGAATTCTTTTTTCCCCACAGGCATCTGTTTTTCAGTACTTTTTGTCTTGTAGAATTCTAGCGTTCCATGGCACAGATTTGGGGAAATGCTTCTCTAAGGAAGAGGGAAGGACAGGAGGCTTTTGAGCAAAGAAGAGACACGATGGGAACTAAGTTTAGGAACAGAGAATATTACTTATTCTTCTCTCATTGTTTTATGTGGGAAAGTTTGCCTCTGCCATCATGAGTACACAAAGTTGTTAAAAAAAATCTTGACTGACTTATCCAATGGCTAGATTTATCATTCCATCTGTAGGTCTTATTTTATCAAAACATTTGATTGGACTGACATCATTCTGCCTGTTACTCTGCCAACGAGGTTCATAGGTCCTGGGAAACTTCTTTTCTGCAATATTTTATTGGGAATTCTTTTTTTTTCTTTTTCTTTTTAGGGCCATATCTGTGGCATACGGAAGTTGTTGGTCTAGGGGTCGATTTGGAGCTGCAGCTGCCAGCCTATACTGCAGCTACAGCAACGCCAGATCCAAGCCACATCTGTGACTTATGCCAAAGCTTACAGGAATGCCAACTCCTTAACCCACTGAGTGAGGCCAAGGATCAAATCTGCATCCTCGTGGACACTAATGTTGCGTTCTTAAGCTGCTGAGCCACAACAGGAACTCTGTGGTATTCTATATACCTAAATTCATATTTGAAAGGTTTAATGCAGCTGTAGTATTCTGGTTATTCTAAAAGATTTAACCTTCTGGAATTTAAGGGATGGGATTCAGTCAGCTACATTCATTTTAGTTTACCTAAATGCCTGATGATTATTGATTGATCATTAAATGCCTAAATTCCAGTGTGACTGAGTAGACTTTGAGCCCCAAGTTCCTTTCCTCAGATTGTCAAGGAAACATTCTAGAGTCCTTATCAAGTTTGATCCTTTAGAGATAGAGACAGTTAGAGGCTACTTCTTGTAACTCAATTCTGATCCCTTTCCTTCTCTCTCAATTACAGTCTCAGGTAGAAAATGCTGATAATTTAAATGATGTTTAATTTCCTCATTGTTTCCCATCTCCTATCAACTTCTATTCATTTTAACACATTTGTAAATTCTATATTAGGAGTTAATAGTAAGATTGTCTAGGCATTGTTAGATTAATAACAAATGTAACTTGTGGTAACAAAAACTATGCCATTAAAACATAAACTAATTTAACAACAATAGAGAATATTACTTTTTCAAATATAATTAATAATGCTTCAATGAAAGGAATCACTGAATAATTTTAAAGTAATCAAACTAAAAATACTAATATGAGAAATTACTAAGGACATGAGAAAAAACATTAAAGACATAATTTTAAAGCACTTAAATGCCTATAACTCCATACCTAGATTAAAGAAAAATAATTTTATGATAAATTAACTAATGAACAAACGAGAGTAATGGTTTGGTTTGTTTCACTGTAAAATTCTTGGTTTGGTATTTTATCACCATCTTGTAAACCCCTCAATAAAACTGATCAATTATTTTCCTCTGCTGATGGACTTAGCTACTAAGAGATTCAATATAGATCATAAAGAGATCCAAATTGTAAAGTTAATTTTAATACTATAGCACTTCTTACTCCAGGAACTTGTCTGGGTCTTTTAATTTCTCTTCATCATGTCCCAATAATGATCACTTTCTTTTTTATCCTATTGTCCAACTTCAGGCCCCATCTTGGTCAGCCTAGACTGGAAGACAGTAAGGGTAGTCCCATAACCCAGAGGGTTTAAGTGATAACTGGGTGGGATGGTGAAGCCCTTGTGAAGAACATACAGAAATTCTTAGATGTGAGGGATACTCTAAACAGCATCGCCTTGAGGAGACAGCCTTACTGAAAATTGAAAAATTTAATAATTTTAGGAGTCTGATAAATTACCATTTGCCCTCACGAACACTTTTCCTTTTTTCAGACTCTACTTAATGTAAAAATACAGATTTCTGGAGTTCCCATCGTGGCTCAGTGGTTAACGAATCCGACTAGGAACCATGAGGTTGCGAGTTTGATCCCTGGCCTTGCTCAGTGCTTTAAGGATCCGGCGTTGCCATGAGCTGTGGTGTAGGTTGCAGACGCGGCTCGGATCCCGCGTTGCTGTGGCTGTGGCGAAGGCAGGCGGCTACAGCTCCTGTTAGACCCCTAGTCTGGGAACCTCCATATGCCGCGGGTGTGGCCCTAGATAAGGCAAAAAGAAAAAAAAATACAGATTTCTGGAGTTCCCATTGTGGCTCAGCAGGTTAAGGATTCAATGTTGCCTCTGTGAGGATCGGGTTCAATCCCTGGCCTTGCTCAGTGGATTAAGGACAGGCCACAACCGCAGCTTCAATTCCACCCCTGGCCTGGGAACTTCCACATGCCACAGGTGCAGCCAGAAATTAAAAAAAAAAAAAAATACAGATTCCTTTTCTTTTTGTGTAATGTCTTCTTCCAGTGTCAAAGTGAAACTGATATTAATCATTATGGCTATATAATACATTTATAAGTGACATCAAGATTTAGGAAGATCAAAGTATAGAAAAGGGGAGAAAGTCAGTTTTATTAGAAAAGGTATAAATAAAATATTGGAGAAGTATGCAGGAAAAAAAGAAGAAAATTTCTGGCAGCTCTGATAAGGCCACAACTATAAGGTGGTATTGACTGAAAGAAAAAGCTCGAGAAATCACAAATACATCTAGTTATTTTAAAAAGCTGTGATATGGGAATATTTTAATAGCAGCTTAAAGGAACTATCAGGTGATCCTCCCTTTCAGAGTTGGTAAAATAAATCCCGAGCCACTGCACTTGTTATTTGAGGAAAACAACAGGAGCCTGTTTACGGTCTTTTGGACTAGTATAGATTTCTCTCCTTCCCGGTCTGAAGCTCACATTATTAGAACCACGCCTTTCAGTTACATAATGCACACAGGTCAATGGCCCAGAGGATGCAATTGCATCCAGTGATGGTGAAAAACCCGTTCTCTCCTTAGCATAGATTCTTTTGTCAGATCACATCCCCTATTTCTTTCAGGCAGACTCCGGGTACTGGAAAACATAAATAAAATAGACTCATACAATATGTAGTCTGTTGATTAAAATTGTCCTTTTTATCTGGCGTTGTCACTACAGCAGCTGGAGTTGCTGCTGTGGCACGGGTTAGATCCCTGGCCACACACTGTGGGGCATGGTCAAAAATAAAATACTGTCCTTTTCCCCCAGAATGTGGGACTATTGATAACAATTTCCTCATTCTTATTATCTTACTTAACTATATTTTTTAGTTTTCTATGCTAATTATCAATTTGCAATTCAGGAAAACAAATATCAAAGGTAATTGTAATGGGTATTATACTTATAAGTGAGGAAATTAAATTATTGGAGCACACTTGAGGGAATTTTTTGTTTAAGATATTTAAGTTGCAGAATTATTTTACTAGAGTTAATGTTGAAGGGCAACCAAGTGGAGAGGCGGGTTCTAGGATTACCTAGAACTAGGTAAAAATCCTAGTCGTGCTACTGACTAGATGTGACTTTAGGTAGGCTGTTTAGTATCTTTTATCCTCAACATCCTTCATTTTAAAAATGGGGTTAAAATACTTACCTGTCTCATAAGCTTGTTAAAAGGATTAGCTGAGACTGCCTGTAAATTTGTACATGATAGATTTTAGCTACTAAAATTATTTGTATTGTTTATTTGACCATTTTCATTCTCACAATGACGGTGTCACTATCATCGCTAAGCTCTTGAGAGGGGTTCAGGAAGGCGTTCCAGCCAAGGGAACAGAAGTGCGAGAGCAGAGTTACAGAAGTGCCTCCAAGGACAGAGAAAGGCAGGCAGGGACAGAGGAACAGGGTGTGGATATCCTAGAGCCAGCTCACCCAGCCCAGAACGTCTGTTCCTTATCCTTAGCTCTGTGGACAGAAGTCATCTGTTTAGCCATATATAAATATATATGTGTGTTATTACATATAACTTATATATTACATACATATTTTTAATTGTTTCTTATACTAGCTTCACTTTTTATGCCAGTTAGATTCTCTTTTCCCCCTCCTCCTCCCTATGCTCCCAAACCATTCCACTCCTATCTCTGTTATGCATTATTTATAAAGTGGCACTGTAATCACTTGTTTACAGTCCTGCATCTCCAGACAGACAGGAGCTCCTGCAGACTCTGTGCTCTACTTCACACTATATTCCAAAGAGGCAGAAAATCTTTAATACATATTCAGTGAGTGAACAGCTACATTTTGGCATGATAAGAAAGAAACTGCAAGAGGACGCAACCCATGGTAGATATGTTTTTATAAGGAGAAAAAGAAAAAGAAAAAGAAAAAAAAAAAAAACAAGAACTGAATGATTAGAAGGAGAAAGGGGATGAAAGGAAAGACAGACCAAAAGCTCTGGCAGCCGCACTGCTGGGGCCCTCTCCAGGCAAGATGGCTGGCCTCCCAGGTTATTCTGGTCATGGCAAATCTTAACATACTATTTAGAAAGTGCAAGCATTCCATATGTCAATATGGAACAAAATCGAAGCTGTATCAGGTAAAAAGAAAAAGTGATAGGATCTCCTGTTTTGGCAGAGCAGTAACAAACCCGATTAGCATGCAAGAGGACATCTGTTCGATCCCTGATCTCACTCAGTGGGTTAAGAATCCAGCATTGCTGTGAACTGTGGTGTAGGTCACAGATGCGGCTGGAATCAGGGTTTGCTGTGGCTGTGATGTAGGCTGGCAGCTGCAGCTCTGATTTAACCCATAGCCTGGGAACTTCTACATGCTACAGGTGTGGCCCTGAAATGACAAAAAAAAAGAAAAAAGTCACAGAACAATGTGCCTGTCCTAAGTGGTGTGTGACTACATGTCTGTATACACAGAGCCGTTCATGTAGTGCACACACGTGAGACGAGACCAGTAATAAGGCTGTCTGGAAGACAGAGTTCCTTTTCATCATAAAACTTTTATTACCTTTTATTTTTTTTATTTATTTATTTATTTATTTATTTATTTATTTATTTTTGTCTTTTTGCCTTTTCTAGGGCCGCACCCGCGGCATATGGAGGTTCCCAGGCTAGGGGTCTAACAGGAGCTGTAGCCGCCTGCCTTCGCCACAGCCATAGCAACGCGGGATCCGAGCCGTGTCTGCGACCTTCACCACGGCTCACGGCAATGCCGGATCCTTAACCCACTAAGCAAGGCCAGGGATGGAACCCTCAACCTCATGGTTCGTAGTCAGATTCGTTACCCACTGCGCCACGACGGGAACTACCTTTTATTTTAATATCACATACATATATTGTCTACTCAAATTTACTTGTTTATTTATTTGGAGGCTGCACCCATGGCATGTGGCATTTCCTGGACCAGTGATCTAACCTGTGCCACAGCAGTGACCCAAGCTGCTACATTGAGAATGTTGGACCTTAACCTGCTTCACCACAAGGGAATTCTTCAAAAATTCTTTTTTCTTTTTTTTCTTCCCTGGCCACCCCATGGCATATGGAGTTTCCTGGGTCAGGGATCATATTCAGGCCACAATTACCACAGCGGCAGCAATGCCAGATCCTTAACCCATTGTGCTGGTCTGGGGATCAAACCTGCATCTCAGCTCAGCAGAGATGCCACTAACCACCTTTCACCACAGTGGGAACTCCCTCAACATTCATTTTTAAAGGGATTTATAAAGTGAAATTTTAGATTACATTTCTAAGTTAACTTTTAGAAAAGGAAGCTATATGCAAGCAAGGAAAAGAGGTCTGGAATTATATACAGTAAAATGTGAATGGCATAGCCATTGTGTGTAGATATTTTTAATGTTCTCCTTCTCTAGTCTTTTCTGTCTCAGTTTTCTAGCTTTGCCAGTTCCTCTTTTTCCAGGGCTCAGGCTTTAGGAGTTTTCTCTCTCTGCACTCTCTTGGTTCTCTCATCAGGTCCCATGGCTTTAGATACCAACTACATGCTGAACAAATTTATACATCCAGGCTAGACCTCCAGACTTAAATATACAATTGTTTACTCAACATTTCCACCTGAACTTCGAAAACATCATCTCAAACAGAACATATAAATGAACTTCCAGCCCTCACTGGCTTCCAACACACAAGTCTTTCCATCTTTTTTTTTTTTTTTTGGTTGCCTGTGGCATATGGAGTTCCCTCCCAGGCCAGGGATCAGATCTGAGCTGCTGTTGCAACCTAAGCCGTAGCTGTGGCAACAACCACTGTGCCCTGGCCAGGGATCGAACCTGCCTCCCAGCGCTCCCAAGAGGCCACCGATCCTGTTGTACCACAGCGGGAACTTCAAGTCTTCCATCTTAGTTTATGGCAAATCCTTCCTTGCAGTTGCTCAAGGCAAAAACTTGAGTGATTCTTGACTCATTTTCTCACACCTTAGATCCAATCTCTCAGGACACCTTGTTAGTTTTACCTTCAAGAGGGATCTAGGTTTTGACCACTTCCCATCTCATCCCCAGCGGCCGTCCTGGCCAGGCACCATCACCGCTCATACGGATCACCACCACACTGCTTCCCCGCTTTACCGCCATGATCTGTTCCCAACAGCAGCCCGAAGCAGTGATCTGTCAAAACGGAGGCAGATTGTGTCACACTTCTGCTTAACTCTCTCCAGATGCTTCCACTTCTCAAAGGGAAAAAACCCGAGCCCTAAAAATGGCCCACCAGGCCCCATGTGACCTGCCGCTCCTTCCCACCTTCCTGGCCACACAACCTTCCCTCTCTCACCTCTCCACTCCCTGCCCTTGCCCGTGCTCACCCTTCTCCAGCCAGCTCATCTCCTTACTGGTCTTGACACACCAGTCACCCAGCCGCCTTACGCCATCGTGCCGGTTTTACCCCAGATGTTCTCAGGACTCATCCCTGCCCTTTCTCCAAGTCTTTGCTCAAAACCCGCGTGCTCAGTTAGGCCTTCCTGTTCCTCCCTATCCAAAATTGGGACTGTCCCCCACAACCCTATTCTGCTTTCCCAAATCTACTCTTTTTCCTCATAGTACTTATCCTTTCTACTCTATTATCGCTATTTTTATAATTTGCCATGCTTACATTTGAATACAATCTCCATGAAAATATGGATCTTTGTCTATTGTTCACTGAGCCTGGAAAAAATACTTCACAAATAGCGGATGCTCAATAACATGTTGAATGCACACACTTGTATTATTTGTGGAATAAAGAATAATTTTAAAATAAAATTTATTCTAATGCATGAAGGCTATAACTGTCTATGTATTCATAATTGAAAGCTTTTTAAATGCTTACAAACAGTATATTTTGGGAGTTCCCATTTGTGGCGCAGCGGAAAACAAATCCGACTAGGAACCATGAGGTTGCAGGTTCGATCCCTGGCCTCGCTCAGTGAGTTAAGGATCTGGCATTGTCGTGAGCTGTGGTGTAGGTCACAGCTCTAACTCAGACCTGGTGTTGCTATGGCTGTGGTACAGGCCAGCAGCTGAAGCTCCAATTGGACCCCTAGCCTGGGAACCTCCATATACCATGGGTGCAGCCCTAAGAAGCAAAAAATAAAAATAGAAAAAAATAAACAGTATACTTTGCTTTAAGAAACCTTCCATTTTTATTATCTTAGGGAAAGTATTTCTGGGTTTTATTTTCCTATTAGTCGGGATGGACTGAAGTAGAAAAAGGCTTATTTTATTTTCACTAAGGGAAAAAATAATCCACCTTATTTCTGTGGTTGCATTTTCTCCTGCAGGCAGCACTGCAGAGGAAAAAGCAACAGCAATTAGGGCTAAAGAGCAGGGGTGTTTATCTCCACCACTCCACATGCACCTTTACCTCTCAGAACCTCCTTTTCCACATCTGTGAAATGGGGATGAGCCCTACCTCACAGAGCTAGGAAGATTAAATAGGGTCAGAGCTAATATCTGCTGGGAACTTAACACCACAAAGCAGGCTACAGCATGCCTGTTTTCCCAGCTCAGGAAACAGGGGCCAAAGGTTATCCAACTAGTCAGGTAGCAAGGTCAGAGGGCTGTTTCCCAAACAGTCAGTTCAGGATTCTTTCCTGTCCACGCTCCTATTCCTTATCTCTTTGGGAGAGGATAAAGGGTGGACAGAGTGTCTAGAGACAACCAAGCGGGCCCTGAGTCTAACTCATCCTTTAGCACAGCTCACCCTGGGCCTCGGGGACGTGCACTGTGGCCACATCGTGCATGAACCGCCTCAGGGTATCACAAATCCAAGCGAGTCAGATAAAATTAGCAAGAATTTGGGGCACCTTCTGTCCCACCTCTTTCCTTTCCATGTTGATAACTACGCAAAATTGAATGCTCCTCCTTTTGATTTTTCTTTTCAGGTCTCAGCTCAGTTATTTCCACACTCGAATTTCTCTCCCATACTTAACATATATGTGCTCCTTAATCTTCTCCTGCCTTTTATTAACTCTCATCCAGTTACCTCAGGTCAATCTTTCTTCTTTCCGACATTCTTTGCTGCATCTGTAAACCCCAAAACAGTTCCATTCTGGTTGGTAAGCACAAAAGGAGTATTTGAACTGTAAATGAAGGGAAAGACCAGCCTTTCACTTTGAACTCTTCTAGGCTCAGTGAACAACTTGCTGTCCTACCCTAGATGGGGATCAGATGTCCCTTTCCGAATCTTCTCCGAGGGTTCACTGACCTCTGTTTTTAAACCAGCGGAGCTGCGGTATACAGTGCTTAAAGTGGCTGTGGGCTGGCCCCAGTCCCAGTTCTATGACTTTTAACTGCATGACTTTGGGCAGCTATTTAACCCTTAACCTACTTTCCTCGTCTGTGCTGTAGGATCATAACAAAATTTACTTCCTGGAGTTACTGTGAGGATCAGATGAGTTGATTCCTTTAAATCACTGAGAATGGCTTCTGGGATAGAGCAAGAGCAAAATAAACACGTATACTTCCTCAAACACAAATATTTTGGAAACCTTTTTATTGTTTGCTCTTTAAATTACCGTTAGTATAACAACCTTTAAAAAAAACTTAACTAAAAATTCAGTGGTTCAGTCACATAATTAAATACACTTTTATTAAGTAACCAAAAGAGCTACCACCCATAAAACTCTTTCTATGGAAAGATAATTCTTCTTCTTATTATTATTGTATTATTATTATTATTTAGGGCCACACCTGTAGCATATGGAAGTTCCCAAGCCAGAGGTCAAATTGGAGTTGCAGCTGCCAGCCTATACCACAGCCGCAGCCATAGCAATGCGGGATCCAAGCAGCGCCTGCAAACCACACTGTAGCTTGTGGCAACGCTGAATCCTTAACCCACTAAGAGAGGCCAGGGATTGAACCCACATCCTCATGTATACTACTCAGGTTCTTAACCTACTGAGCCACAGCAGGAACCCCTGGAAAGCTTATTTTAAATTCAGAAATATTTGGATTTCCCTTGTGGCATAATGGGTTAAGGATCCAGTGTTGTCACTGCATTGGCTACGGTTGCTTCTGTGGTGCAAGTTCAATCCCTGGCCTGGGAACTTCCACATGCAACAGGCACGGCAAAAAAAAAAAAAAAAATCAGAAATGACATTTTGAAGAATATTTTACCTAGATGACAGGTAGTGCTTATATTAAAAATGCAAATGTACATAATACTGTAGCATATGATTGAATTTGCCTAAAAATTCTTTACTTTTTTGAAATACAACTTATTTCTAAGTAATTCACCTCTTGTTGATATAGCTGCTGTGAATCAAGTACCTCTGAAAAATAGAAATCAGGGGTGATGGGGTCTAGAACCTCACTTTTCATGGTTTGGCTTTTGTACCAGACTCACGATTGCTATAAAACACCGTGTTTGTATAAAATCCCAATTTGGGTAGAACAACTGCACTTACTTGAGGGGTCAGTTTCCTAAAGATAAGTTACTCAGCTGAGGAACTCTGATCTGCATAGATTGAGTACAAAGACTTACAACGAGGAAGCCAGCCTAGGAAGCCGAGTTTCCCAAGCTACTTCCTTTTCATCTCTCCAAATAACAAAGCACCAATGGGAGTTCCTGTCATGGCTCAGGGAAACGAATCTGACTAGGAACCATGAGGTTGCCGGTTTGATCCCTGTCCTCACTCAGTAGGTTGAGGATCCGGCATTGCCGTGAGCTGTGGTGCAGGTCGCAGATCTGGCGTTGCTGCGGTTCTGGCGTAGGTCGGCAGCTACAGCTCTGATTAGACCTCTACCTTGGGAACTTCCGTATGTCATGGGTGCGGCCCTAAAAAGCAAAAAAAAAAAAAAAAAGAAAGAAAGAAAAAGAAAAAAAGAAAAGCACCTTTGCTCTCTGCAGACCTGGGGAGTTTTGTATATTTTGGAATTAATGACAACAAAATATTTGTTGGTAAGATTGACAGATTTAGCAAAGCAAAATATAGGATGACCAGTTAGACTTAATTTTCAAATAAACAAGTACTTTTTAGTCCTAAATATTGCATGGGACATACTTACGTGAAGTATTTGTTTATCTGAAATTCCAGTTTAGTTGATCATCCTGTATTTAATCTGTTCACCTTATTGGGAGATGAATTATCTCCAGACATTTTACTGCTTGCTCTCCCTCTCCTTCTCCCTCTCCTTGTCACACACACACACACACACACACACACCCATATTGTAAAGGAATACATGCATTTCATAAGCAAAGTATACGAATTTGTATTTACCTTCAAGGTTTTGGAAACTGCTTGCATTAGAAAACTACCAGTAATTCTCATTTATGTTGACATTGGAGAAGAAACCTATAATTTCATGTAAGTATATTTTATTTCCTATTTTGGCTCTGTACAATTACAGAAATAAACTACAGAATTGTTTAATTTGTCTTGGCAAAAGAAACTGGTCTCAATTTAATGTGAGATAATACTGCCACCTGGAGGCCACAGGTAGATATGACTAAGAATCAGTGTAATTTCTAATTGGTGAATTAGTAATGAGCTATAGTGGTACTTGATTTAATTAATATTGCCATTCTGCCACTTGTCATGATATAAATCGAGTTTTCTCATTTATTCACTCATGTTACAAACACTTTCTAGGTTTCTATTGTATGCCAGACACTGTGCTAGATCTTGGGAATATAAAGTTGTATCAAATCTAGTTCCTTTCAGAGTTCCTGTTGTGGCTCAGCAGATTAAGAATCTGACTAGAGTCCATGAGGATGCAGGTTCAATCCCTGGCCTCATTCAGTGGCTTAAAGGATTCTGCACTGCTGCGAGCTGCAGTGTAGGTCACAGATGCTGCTTGGATCCTGCATTGCTGTGGCTATGACAGCTGCAGCTCTGATTAGACCTCTAGCCTGGGAACTCCCATATGCCGTACGTGTGACCCTAAAAAAAAGGAAGAGAGAAAAAAAGATCTAGTTCCTTCCTTTGGGTAGCTAACAGACTAGTGGAGAGACCAGCAAATTACCAGGTGTCATCCCAGGTAATCTTTCCCTTTAAGGTTAAAATGAAATTAATACAAATCTCCAATCTTCATAAGGCAGAAAAGTCATGTCTCTCCTTCCTTCTAAGATTAGAGAGGAAACTGCGGCTTATAATCCCCCTTGGACTCAAAGTGCCTGCTTCATCTGACACACACAGTTCAGTTTATGGACCACTTTACTGTGCCGCACATACTGCCCTTGTTCTCCACCAAATCTCCTAAAAATGTGGAAAACAACTCTTTTCCCTTGATTTCCATAATGATTAATTTACACAAAGCTTTGGGCCTGTAGGGGATTTATTTTCATGTTTGGAAGCATGGAGGATGTGTGCGTGTATGTTGTGTGTGTGTGTATGTGTGTGTGTGAATGTGTGTGTGTGTGTGTGTGAATGTGTGTGTGTGTGGGAGAGAGAGATTAGAGCCATGCTAATAATTACAAATTGAATTATTCACTTCCTTCCTCTTTTTTTTTTGTCTTTTTAGGGCCTTAGCTGCTGCATATGGAGGTTCCCAGGCCAGGGAACAAACCCGCATCCTCATGGATGCTGGTTGGGTTCATTAACCACTGAGCCAGACAGGAACCCCGACTTCCTTGCTCTTTTTGAAGTCCTTCTTCCCACCACTGTGATTCTCCTTTCTCTCTGCTCCCCCCTTTTTTCGCTATTAACAGCATTTCTTAACACCCACCCTCTACCACTGGGAAGAATTTTTCCCATTTTATTATACAGACCAATTCAACCTTCTCAATTTCATATGCCCAAACTCAGCCACCCATCCACCTGTGCATATTCAACTCCCATTACTGTATCACGGCACACAAGGGCTGTCTACCTAGAGCCTCAGCCCTTTTCTTGATACCATATAAAGATTTATTTCCCCATTGACAGGAATTACAGTGACTCCTTAAAGGACATAGTAGTAGCTTAAGATTTAGGTAACATTTTAAAATTTCTTTGTAGATAGACACATAAATATGGAAGCCATTCTTACTCTTTAGTCTCTCCCTCCTTCCTCTTTTTTCTGCTCTTCGATAAGCTGTCCCTACAGGTAATTTTTAGCAATCTTGTAGCACTCCATGATAACAGTGCTACCCAAATTAAAACTCAACAAAAAGAGATAAAGCTGATAAAAAGACTGTATAGCTAGCTTGCAGGTCCATGGTACACTTCGGTTTCTGGCTAAGCCTGTAACGCAAGGCTTCTTCTAGAGCTGGAGTGTTTCCAGGACAAGAACTTGGAGAAAGGCTATTGAAAGGATGACTCATCCTCATATCTTGCTGATGACCATTCCCTAATTCTATTAACTACTCCTGGCCTTAAAAAGGAAGTGTGAATAAGACATTGGATTAAAACATTAACTTTTTAGAATCACAAACTGAAACTATCCCAAATATTAAAGTCTTTAAAATAACCACTCAGGCAACAATTCCCCTAAGCTTCAGGATTAGTTTCTTCATTAGACCCCTTGGTATGAAGGCTTGGGTACCACACACAAATCTCCCAGCTAAAAAAAAGAGCCTTTGTGTGGGTATTACTGATGCCATTAGATTGCATTATGACTAGGACTACATCTGTGGACTTGGGGGTTTAAAGAAGGAATAAATGACTCACTTTACTTCCAGAAATAAAATCAGAAAGCTTCATTCATTCAAAATACGTACACTCATAAAGCACCTTCCTTATGTTCTATATAATGGGTAATGCAATGTGCTTAAGATACAAGAATCAAAACATAATATCAGCCCTCAAGGAATTTAAAGCCTATTGAGGAAGATAAATTAATCAAAGACCATACATGTGAGGATCTTGTAAATGGCTAAGTCTGTAAATTTTCAGGTCTGTTGTTTGCCCTTTGCTTGTTTTCTCAAAGCAGTTAGAGGTAAAATACAATTATAAGGACCTCTGTGTTTATTTTAGAGCCTTTCACTAATGCTTAAGATGTACATCTTAGAGCAGACAAGAAATCCAGACCACAACATTGACTGGCATTCTTTCAGTTTCATGAATACGGCAAGCTCATTTCTGCTTCAAATGACTAGCTGTTTCCTGACCCAGGTATGCATAGAAGCACTGAGTCTGATCTATCTTGGCCTAGGCATTCTGGTATGAGAGGAAAAAGAGATGGAGAAACACTTAGCAAATGACGGATAGACTTCCAAGTTTAAAAAATCAAAAACCAAAAATCTCTTCCCTAGAAGAACCACAAGGGACAACAAGGGGATGACTCTTCTCCAGGCACTCACTTGGAGTAGCTATTTGCTTTGGGTTGTGATACCAGCCTTTTTCTTTATAGAGTGTAACTTCAAGAAGAAAGATGATTCGTGTTTGTTTGTTTAGGGCCACACCCACAGCACATGGAAGTTCCCAGGCTAGGGGTTGAATCTGAGCTACAATGGTGGCCCATGCCACAGCCAGAGCAATGTCAGATCTGAGCCACATCTGCGACCTACACCAAGGCTCATGACAATGCTGGATCCTTAATCCATTGAGCAAAGCCAGGGACTGAACCCTCATCCTCATGGATACTAGTTGGGTTCATTACCATTGGGCCATGACGGGAACTCAGATATTTCAATAAGTGAGGATATACAACAGTGATTTCCAAACCTAACACCACCCGAGGACCTTCCAGAAAAACATTCCTGATTCAATAAAACATGAAAAAAATTATGGCAGTTAGGACGCTAATGGAAATTTGAACACTGACTGCATATTTAATAATACTGAGTAATTAGTGGTGTTTTAAGAATAATAGTGATATTGTGATAAAGTTTTTAACAGTCTTTTAGTGATTCACACTAAAATCGTATGGTTTCAGTGAGGTCTGGGATTCTCCTCAATGTATTACCGAAGAGGGGACTATGCTGCAGGAGGGGTACAACTGAAACAAGATTGGCTGTGAGTGAACAGCTAGATGATGGGCATATGGGGATCCATTACACTATTCTATCTTCTTTGGTATATGTTTGAAATTTTCCTTAAGAAAAATATTCTTGAAAATACACTCTAGATATGTTAATAGGGGAAGAGGGGAGTGGTCTTGTTGATGGCAGCTCCTATCCTGGAAATCTATACTCTCTTAAAGAGGAAAGTATCTGATTAATTTACACAAAGTTTGCATTCAACAATCCAAAGCAGACTTTTTGCAGTACAAAGGAAAATCTAATAAGTCTCAAAGAACAAAATTTCTTTCAAGAACTCTAGATTTCAAACAAAATAAATCACATTCCATGAGGGTTGTGGGTTCGATCCCTGGCCTCACTGTGGGTTAAGGATCTGGTGTTGCTGTGAGCTGTGGTGTAGGTTGCAGAGGCAGCCCAGATCCTGCATTGCTGTGTCTGTGGTGTAAGCCAGCAGCTGTAGCTCTGATTTGACCCCTAGCCTAGGAACCTCCATATGCCACGGGTGCAGCCCTAAAAAGCAAAAATAAATAAATAAATCACATTCAAAATTGTACCTCTATGACTCTACCTCATGTCACTCTGTCCTCAAGTCAGTACAATCCAGCCATATTGACCCCTTGCCTCCTCAAATGTGCCAAGCTCTTTCGTGCTTAAACACCTGTGGTTTAACCATGTGCTTTGTCAAAGGATGCTCTTTCCCCAGATTATCCCATGGCTGGCTTCTTCATTCATTTCTCAACTTCCCCAAATTTGCCTTTTCAGGAGGGCCTTCCCTGGCACACCATCTTCAGTACCCCCACCCTTCACAATAACTCCCTACGACCTTGAGCTGTTATTTCAGAGCACTTATCACCAAGTGAAACTGCCTTATTTGCCTACTAACTTACTGTCTCCTTTATTAGGAATATAAGATCTCTGACTGTGGAGCTCTTGTCCATCTCGTTTGTGGACGTCCCCTGACCTTACGTCAATGTCTGGCCAAAACGGGGACTCGCGATAGAACTTTGAATACATGAATTATGTACACTTGGAAGGGTACCTTCTTGCACCCCCTACATTATATCAGGTATTGCAAATGCAAATACCACAAAGCTCAGATGGGTACTAAGCGCATTGGGCCTTAGAGAAAAATAGAGACCACCTGAACTGAACTGAAGGAGGCAGCTGCTCTTGAGTTTGAACTACTATTGCCAGGCTAGAGTGTAGATCTAGAGTAGTCAGATCTTCCCATTACTGGAATGCCAAATGGATGGGATGACATCCATTTTTCATTTCTTCACTTTTTAAAAAAAAAAAATCTATGCCTGCACCTGCAGCATATGGAAGTTCTCAGGCTAGGGGTCAAATTGGAGCTTCAGGTGCTGACCTACGCCACAGCCACCACAATACTGGATCCAAGCTGTATCTGGGGTCCATGCCACAGCTTGTGGCTATGCAGGATCCTTAACCCACTGAGCAAGGCCAGGGATCAAACCCATATCCTCAAAGAGACAACGCTGGGTCCTTAACCCACTGAGCTACAATGCAAATTCCCAATCTCTTCACTTTTAATTGTTAAGCAACCATTTGAAAAAAAATTAAAATAGCATGTGAATCACCATTTTGCAAGCTCTGCTTATCCAGACAAGACAATTCAGAGATGAGTTAAGAGATACTGAGAAAAGATACTGAGAGGATTGCACCCGAAAGTATTGCTTGTAATGGCGAAAAATGGGAAACAACCTAAACATCCATCACTATGGGCATTATCAAATAATGTTTGGCAAGCCTATTTGATTAGAATACTATATAGTTAAGACATATGAAGTCGAGCTATCTGTTCAATGTGCAAAGATCTCAAAAACAGAATTGGGTGAGAAGGCAAGTTGTAGATCAATACACAAAATATAACAGCATTTACATAAAACTTCAAAAGTTCAAAGTCATTCTATATATTGTTTACAAATACATAGTAATAATGAAAGTATATGAACCTAGATTAGTAAAATGCATTTCAAACATAAGACCATAGTCGCCCCCTCTGAAGGAGAGTGGCATTAAGAATAGGTGGCACCTACTTTATTTAAATGGTCTATTTCTTTCATCTAAAAATATAAAATGACAAAATGTAACATCCGTTCATTCTGGACATTGGGTGAGTGAATGTTTACTCTTTTTCTTTTTAAAACATTTCAGAATTTTAAAATATGGGAAGGGTGGCGGTAGAAGAACATATGCTAGAAACCAGGATAATTGCGTTCGTCTTTGCTCTGCCTCTCTGGCATTAATATAACCTCTAGATACTGTTTTCTCATTAGCAAATGAGGAAGAAGTACATGTCCTCTCCAGTCTCTTCAATCTGTCAGTGAACCTAAAACCTTTCCACCCGCAACTCCCACACAGGGAAGGCTATCCAAACTAGGGAATGAAAGATGGATTCTCCCCCATTAGAAGAGTTCGATCTCCCTCAATCGTCAATTGTTTCTCCAGAGGCAGTACGTATGGTGAAGTGTCTTGGGGACAGAAAGACCTGGATTTATTAGCCTTTCTGACAGTCAGAGTCCTCACTTCTAAAACGGGTACTTCTCACATCCAGCTCACAGCCTGTAGTGAGATAACTTCTTTCAAGCGCCTAAACGGTACCTATATATAAGTAGGAGTAAGAGAATTTCATTTAGAGGCTCTGCATCGGGGTCGCTAAACAGAATCAGTTCTTCACGCTGCCTTCCAAGACAAAGTTGAGTTACCTTGCCAAATTCCTGCGACATATCTGAAACTATCCGGGACAGTTGCTATGGCGACACTCTGTTTCCGCCTCCAAACTTGCTCGAACAGCACTCTGGGAATTGTAGTGCGTGGGCACTGATACACACCGAGGGGACGAGGCAACTTCCAGAAGCGGTGCTACACTTCCGGTTTTTCTCTCCACCGCCACCCCTCACTCTCACCTCTTGTGGGCCAGAGACCCCAGAAAGCCCACATATGGGTCCTCCTTTCCATGCTCGCCGAAGGCACAGCTGAAGGTGAGACAGGGGAAGCAATGCTGTGCCAGGGCGCAGACAAGAGCGGCACTGGCGGAACAGGAAGAGGCCAGGCTCTCGCCTGGGGCACGGAGGCTCCGCCTCTTACGTCACTTCCGTAAACAAAGGGTACAGTGGAGGCGCGAGGTCCGGGATGTGACCCCGGCTCAAGCTGCGGCGGTAGCATCGGCGGCTGCAGCTGCGGCAGTGGCTTCGGCAGCCCCGGAGTCTTTGCAGATTGAGGAAGAGGACCCCGATCTCCTTCTTCCTGAGGTATGAAGTGGAAGCAAAGGCACTCCCGCAGTGTCCACCTGTAAGCCCCTTCCCTCACCCACTCTAGCCACTACTGAATTCTAGGGGGCAAAGTGTGGTTTCAGCTCCGCTCCTTGGGAATGGGAACTAAGGTAAAGTACAGAGGGATTCCTAGTGGTCCCTCTTGGGGGCTGTTAATTCCTTGCTCAAACTAATGTGTGAGTCAGACTACAAGCAGTTTATGAAGGCCTTCTCTGAAAGGTTTCTTGTTGCTTGATATACAAGAGAGATTTTTGTGCTCTTGTGCTAGTACTGTTACTTTACCCACCCACCTTTTAAAAAAGGATAATTTTCAAACACTGGCCCTTCGGAACAACTTCTTTTAGACTGGTTTATTTGCATTGCTTTTCTTCCTGTTTTTTTTTTTTTCTCTTGTATCACCGTATATAAGAATCATTAATTTCAAAGACCAATGTGTTTATATGTATCATAAATTTATACAGATCCTTGCCTTTCTGCAGAACGGATATCCCATCTTCTCTATTTAGTTATTTTAACATTTATTTTGCATGCTGAAGCAACCCCAAAATGTCTGTTCTGTTACTAAAAATGCTTCTGAAAGGAAAAATTGTTAGCCAAGATTTAAGCGGATTTACATTTGTTATCTGAAATTAGAGACTAGCCAATAGAGCCTTTCCTTTACAACCTTTGGTTCTTTGGAGGTATCACAGCTATAGTTTTAATTGTCTAGAGTCAGCCTAAGCCAGTGGTTTAAATAACAGTGCTAGTTGCACTGAGTCCAGGCAATGGCAGAAAAATCTGTTTTCATTAAAATTCTCGAGTAATTATTTTAGGAGTGACATCAATGAATTCTAGTCTTTTTCAATGGTCATAGCATGGTTAAATTCAACCCAGCATACAATAAGAGGTCTAACGTACCTAAGGCACTTTACAGTCTGATGAGGTGAACAACCATACAAATTTCTCATCTTATGATACATGGAGAAATATAATTTAATATTTATGCATAAATTAAAAGGAAATGTGGAAGGATATTTTTAGATGGATAGCTGTAAGAGAAATAAAGCTGGTTAATACGTAAAATAAGGGACAGTACTGGATTAATAGAAGTCTTTACAAATATCCACCAACTGTAACTTCATAGTGTAACTTTTTTGATATTGGCAAAATAAAACACATATAGTAAAGTTTCATGTTTCCTGGGAAAAAGGTAGAGAAAGTAAATACAAAATAGTCATGGAGCATGTTTAATTTTACAGAACTTCACTTGTTCAAGGAACTAGAATCAGTATTATCTCTGGCCAGAAACTGTTTCTGCTTAGTAATTGAAGTAAGGTTTCTAGTCACTAGTTAAAATGAAGATACACTGTCAGTTGTACATCTGTTTGAGTCTAGTTGGTTTTTCAAAGAATACACTTTAGAAGGGAGACCTAAAGGCCACCTAAAGCTTGAGTCAGGCTTTGTCTATCATGTGGATGATTTGCTTAGTGTTTATTATGTGTTGTTCCCCTTCTATAATAATGTAGGTGTTTTGAAGGCAGGGACTTTGTCTTGTTCAATACCATCGTCCCAATGCCCAGAATTGTTCCTGACATGTGGAGGAAAGTAAATATTTGTGAGATGAATGAATAAAGAAAACGGTGAAAAAAAATTTTTGTCTAACAGGCAACTTTGCTTAGGGTTTCTGTGTATATAGTCCTGTAGATTCAACTTAAAGGATCCTTATTCTAACTTCCGCTAATAACCTCTGAAATCTTGACCACTTTCGGTCCATAAAGTGGGTTTTTGAACCACTTTCATTTTGGTATATTGTAACCATGCGTATAATTTTGCTGTCTTTCCTTAGGTCATAAGAAGCCGGTCTTGGTGCAATAAGGAACTTAAAACAATGGAGGAACGCAAAGTGAAGAGAAGGAGTCCTAAGTCTTTTAGTGCCCACTCTACTCAGGTTGTTAATGCCAAAAAAAATGCCATTCCAGTTAGTAAAAGCACAGGGTTTTCAAATCCTGCATCCCAGTCAACTTCACAGCGACCAAAGTTAAAAAGGTGAATTCTTTTCTTTCACTTTATCACAGCAAAATGCTACTAAAACACATACTAAATTCTTTAATTCCTATAACATTTTTTCCTCTTGGCTTGACTTTTAAAACAATTGAGCCACATATTATGTGATTTAGAAAAAATTTTTGAAGATTACATTGTAAGCGATTAGAAAATGCAAAGTGAATGATTGGTTTTAAGGTCCTTACTTTGTCTCATATTAAAATACACAGAAAAAAAAGGGGGGGCTGCGGGAGTTCCCTTTGTGGGTCAGAAGAAATGAACCTGACTAGTATCCATGAGGATGCTGGTTCGATCCCTGGCCTACCTCAGTAGGTTAAGGATCTGGCGTTCCCTCGAGATGTGGTGTGGATCACAGGCAAGGCTCGGATCTGGCATTGCTGTGGCTGTGGTGTAGGCCAGCAGCTGCAGCTCTGATTCAACCCCTAGCCTGGGAACTTCATATGCTGCACCAGTGGACCTTAAAAAAAAAAAGTACATGGATCAAGAAAACTTGTAGAGAGAGTTGATGAGCTAGCCAAACGTGGAAAAGAGATATAATGGTGGTTGTTTTTAAACTAAGCTGTTTGTGCTTTGGTAGTTTTATTTTTATTTATTTTTTTAATTTTAATTTTTTTTTTGCCTTTTGTTGTTTTAGGGCCGCACGCGCAGCATGTGGAGGTTCCCAGGCTAGGAGTCCAGTTGGAGCTACAGCTGCCGGCCTACACCACAGCCACAGCAATGCGGGATCCAAGCCACGTCTGCAACCTACACCACAGCTCACAGCAATGCCAGATCCTTAACCCACTGAGCTAGGCGAGGGATCGAACCCGCAACCTCATGGTTCTTAGTCAGATTCGTTTCTGCTGAGCCATGACGGAAACTCCGGTAGTTTTATTTTTAAAAAGAGTGAAATCATTGTTTTAGTAGAAATTATTTGTATTTATTATAAATATTTAAACGCAGGAAGAGTTCAGAGAAGAAACAGAAGAGCACTAAAATCCCACCACCTAGAAGTAATCATTATTACTATTTGGTGAACGTCATTTGTCTTAAGGCTTTAAAGGAAACTGGGGGGACAAGTTTAAATGTGTTGTCTGTTACTGCTGCATATACGTGAGTATTTTGTAGTGTTAGATATTTGAAAAGCAGGGTAATATCTTTAGAGAAAAAGCATTTCATAATCTCAGTCCTGTAGATATTTATGATTAAATAAACTTCCAATTATAAGCTTATCATGAGAATCAGTTAAGGAAGATGTTTATAGCTCTCTGTAGCCATGAATTTTCACAAAAGACAAGATTGTTGCCTTGATGATGATGTCACACTCTCTTTGAGGAGACAAAGGGACATAGCCAGAGACACTTGGAAAAGAATATTCTAATAAGGACTAGGTGAAAAGACCAAAAATTCTGAGGGTTTCTTTTGAATACATTATCAGATTGAAAAGGGGTTCTTTTGGTTTCTGGCTTGAGATTACTGGTTTTATTTAGTATTGATTTTATTCTAATCTTGTTTTTAAGGGAAATTCCATTTAATTCACTAATTTTGCTTAATCTAGGACAGCCTGAAAAATGTAGTTATCTCTTTTTAAAGGTAGTCACATGCAGTTTTTTTTTGGCCGTGCCTATGTGGCAGAATTTCCCGGGTCAGAGATCGAACCTGCGCCATAGTAAGGACCCAAATCAGATCCTTAACCTACTGCACCACAGGGGAAACTCCTGCAATTAATTTTTTATTGCATCCTTTTTGCAGAGTGATGAAAGAAAAGACCAAACCTCAGGGTGGAGAAAGCAAAGGCACTCAGTCAACCCCGATCCAACACTCCTTTCTCACTGATGTCTCCGACGTCCAGGAGATGGAGAGGGGGCTTCTCAGCCTTTTGAATGACTTCCATTCTGGAAAACTCCAAGCATTTGGTAATCCATAGATGTTTCTAATTTTTTTCTTTTCAAAATGTTTGCATCCTATTTTCTGCATACATTTTGCAATTCCTTTCTAAAGTGTTATATTCTTTTATTTAGGAAAAAGAGTCCAGAGGCATAAAACACAATCACCCTAGATTTCATTTGTCATGGGATATAATTTTTTTTTTTTTTTTTTTTTTTGCTTTTTAGGGCCACACCTGCGGTATATGGATGTTCCCAGGCTTTCCTATCCCTTCCTTACCCCTTTATTCCTTCTGCTTCCCCCTAACTCAGCCAGTTAACCATACACACATACACACAAATATTTTTGTTTTGTTTTATACAAATAGTATCTTCTACACACAAATATTTTTGTTTTGTTTTATACAAATAGTATCTTCTACACACTTGTCAGTGTCTTACTTTCCTCACTAAGCAATGTCTGACTAAACTCTCTGTCACTTGGTGTAGCTTTAATTATTTTATTTACTTATTTATTTGTCTTTTTAGGGCCATACCCGCGGCCTATGGAGGTTCCCAGGCTAGGGGTCGAATCGGACCTGCAGCCGCCAGCCTACACCACAGCCATCGCAACGCCAGATCTGAACCGTGTCTGTGACCTATACCACAGCTCACAGCAATGCCGGATCCTTAGTCCACTTGAGTGAGGCCAAGGATCGAGCCCACAACCTCATGGATACTGGTTGGGTTTGTTACCGCTGAGCCACAGTAGGAACTCCCTCATGAGTCATTTACGAAAGAACTCTTTTCCCTGAATTCCCATCAGCAATAGGTATTACCAGTCTTTTTTTTTTTTTTTTGCCTGTCTGTTGGTATAAAGTGAGATTTCTTTTTTAATGTTGAATTTGAATATCCATGAATGTTCGTTGAGCAGCTGGATTTCTCTTTTTCAAGACCTTTACCCAGTTTTCTGTTCGGTTATTTGTCCTTTGTTGTTGTTATTACTTACTAAGAGCCCATTTTGTATTTTTAGGTGCTAACCCTCTGGCCTCTGTATTTTGTTTTCATTTTTTACCAACTTTAGTGTGTCTGTGGATTTCATAGTATACCTAACCTTGTAAAAGTTCTTAATTTTTTCAAAAATAAAATTTATTGGAGTATAGTTGACTTAGAAAGTTGTGTTAGTTTCAGGTGTACAGCAAAGTAAATCAGTTATGCATATACATATATCCATTCTTTTTCAGATTCTTTTCCCACGTAGGCTATTACACAGTATTGAGTGGACTTCCCTGTGCTGTGGAGTAGGTCCTTGTTACCTATCTATTTTATATGTAATAGTGTGTATGTGTCAATCCCAACCCTCTAATTTATTCCTCCTGCATCACATTTCCCCTTTGGTAGCCATGAATTTGGTTTCAAAATCTTTGATTTTGTTTCTGTTTTGTAAGGTATTTTCTATCATTTTTGTAGATTCTACATATTAGCGATCTTATATGATATTTGTGTTTGTCAGACTTACTCCACTTAGTATGATAATCTCTAGATCCATCCATGTTGCTGCAGATGATATTATTTCATTCTTTTTTTGCAGCTGAGTAATATTTCATTGTATATTTGTACCCCATCTTCTTTATCTGATCCTCTATTTTTTTTTTTTTGTCTTTTTGCCTTTTCTAGGGCCACACCCGTTGCATATGGAGGTTCCCAGGCTAGGGGTCTAATCGACACTGTAGCCACCAGCCTACGCCAGAGCCACAGCAACACAGGATCTGAGCCGCATCTGCAACCTACACCACAGCTCACAACGACGACAGATCCTCAACCCACTCAGTGAGGTCAGGGATCGAGCCCGCAACCTCATAGTTCCTAGTCAGATTCATTAACCACTGAGCCACAACAGGAACTCCTATCTGATCCTCTATTGATGGACATTTGCTAAAAGTTTTTAATTTTTGTATACTCAAATATTCTATCTTTTGTATAGTTTCTGGGTTCTAGTCATGGTTATGCTATTATTTGAAAAGAAGACATTAAAGACACATATTTGGAGTTCCCGTCATGGCTCAGTGGAAACGAATCTGACTAGTATCCATGATGATGCAGGTTCGATTCCTGGCCTGCTCAGTGGGTTAAGGATCTGGCATTTCTGTGAGCTGTTATGTAGGTTGCACACGTGGCTTGGATCTGGCTGTTGCTGTAACTGTGGCGTAGGCCAGTGGCTACAGTTCCAATTTGACCCCTAGCCTGGGAACCTTCATGTGCTGTAGGAATGGCCCTAAAAAGACAAAAAATAAAATAAAAACACATATTTCACAAGGTTTCTTTCTCTTTTTTTGGCCGTGGCATGTGGAAGTTTCTGGGCCAGGTATTGAACCTGAGCTACAGCAGCGACTAGAGCCACAGCAGTAACAACACCATATCTTTATTTAACCTGCTGTGTCACAAGGGAAGTCCCACAAAGATGTTTTATGACATCCCTTCCTCCATGCTTTACCCCAACTCAGTAAGGTGGCATCTTTAGAATAATTTCACTTCCCCCTCTCCTCCTTTCTTACCCTCGAGATATAATCCTTGGATCACTTTTACTTTTTCACTTTCTCCCTAACACCCTTCCTGCCCTAACTCTTAAGTGACTTTGTGTTCTTGGATCAAAGTCCCTGCTCTTTGATGGTTTGCTGTTTATAAGCATTGCAGATGAGAAGCTGATTGCCAGCTGGATTCTTTCTTATGAAGTAATTTTTTTCAGTCTTGAAAGGTTTTTTTCTTTATCCTTAAAAGTTTTAAGCATTTACCAGAATATGCTTATGACTGTGTCATTCCTTCTGGGAAATCAGTGAGCCCGTCATATCTGCCAACTCATCTTTCGTCTCAGGGAACATTTCTTCTGTTGGTTATTTATTTCTCCTGCATCTATTCCTTTTTATCCTTTTGGAGATTCTGTTGTTCTCATGTTAGGTTACCTTGACCTATCCCCTGAATCTCTTCTCTTTTCCTTTGTGATGTCTACCTCTTCAAATTTTTACTCCATATTGTTTTCCTCTCTGTATATGTCTTTATATGCACGCGCACACACACACACACATCTTGAGTTATTCTTCCTCTTGAACTTCCAGGTTACTCATTGTTGGAAAACATTAAAATAGAGGAAATGAGATATTTTACTTTGAAGAAAGGATGATTTTGAAAGAGCTGTTGCAAGCTTCAAAATTATTAGTAGTTCTTATCATAATGTAACATAGTCAATTTATGAAGATGTTATAAAGCTGGTGAGAGGAGATAAAGTAGTATGGTTTCATTCATACTGCTTCAAGACACGTACTTCAACTTTAGCTGAAATATATTACACCTTGAGAAAATCAGCTTTTTAGAAAGTAAATGATAGCATTAAGAGTTGGCAGAGGCTGCACTTAAACTGAATGAAGATATATATATATATACATTAATTACTCTGGGCAGATAATGCTCCCTCAGAGGACTCTACTCAATAAATAACGTAATATTTAGTCAATAAGTAATGACCTATCCTTTAGCAATAGTTGTTTTTCACTACTGTGTATATATTGTGTTTCTCGTGTTTCATTACATTCTTCATGCTTTATATCGTTTATATTTCCAAGAGAAGGAATGCATGGTTGGTAAAATGATTCATGGTGCAAGTTCTTATAGGACTCTTAAATTCATTCAGTTATTATAAAATGTTGGGTTACTCAATTCTTTTTTTTTTTTTTTTTTAACTTTTTAGGGCTATACTCATGGCATATGGAGGTTCCCAGGCTAGGGGTCTAATGAGAGCTGTAGCTACTGGCCTACGCCAGAGCAACAGCAACGCCATATCCAAGCCGGGTCTGTGACCTGCAGCACAGCTCGTGGCAACGCTGGATACTTAACCCACTGAGCGAGGCCAGGGATTGAGCCCACAACCTCATGGTTCCTAGTTGGATTCATTTCCACTGAGCCACAACGGGACCTCTAGGTTACTCAATCTAATGGCAGTTGTCAACTAGGACATTAATAATGTTGTTAACACTTCTATATATGATATTGCTATTGAATTTTTTTTTACCACCTAAGGGGTGATTTTATTTTAAAAACTTTTTTCTATATGATTTTTTAATACCCATGATCGTTTTTTAGATGGTCATTGTTCTTCTGGCCAGAAAGTTGATATATAATTTTATATAGAAAATATGCAGTCGTTAGCAATGTAATTTACAAAAGAAAGAAAACTAATTTCTTTTAAGCGCCTAGAATTTAGAAGTTTTTCCTCAAGACAGTTCAGTTTAGCCTATCCTAATCTCTGTTGATGTTCTGGAATGTTCCCCCAGGAAATGAATGTTCCATTGAACAGATGGAACATGTGCGGGGAATGCAAGAGAAATTAGCGCGCTTGAATTTGGAGCTCTATGGGGAGTTAGAGGAACTTCCTGAGGATAAAAGAAAAGCAGCCAGTGACTCCAATCTTGATAGGCTTCTGTCTGATGTGAGTACAGTCCTCTTTCTTTACTTTTTCTCAATAGAAATTTTTATTGAGATAAAATTCACCATTTTAACCATTTTGAAGTGTACAGTTGAGTGATTCTTGGTATATTCACAGTGTTGTGCAGATATCACCACTGTCTAATTTCCAAACATTTCATCACTCCAAAAAGAAACCCTGTTCCTCTCAGTTCTCCCTGCTCCCATCCCCTAGCAACCACCAATCTATATATTTGTCTTTTCTGGACATTTGATATAAATAGTCATAAAGCCTGTGGCTTTTTACTTCTGGATTCTTTCACTTAGTGTAATGTTTTCAAATTCCATCCATGTTCTTTTTTTTAAAGAAATATATGCAAAGGAAATTATATTTACATTTAACATTTTCTGAGATACTGGTAAATCTAAAACTAAAATACTTGCTTCTGTACATTGGTAAGATATTAAGATATAGATGACAGTATGTCAGAAGATCCTGGCATGATTAATACATTTTGCATTATTTACTCAGACGGTAGTTACTTATACTGTGTTTGGTATTTATGGTAATTTAGTAGGTTGCCATGCGTATTTACTTGCTAGGGTTGCCATAACAAAGTACCACACACTGGGTGGCTTAAGCAACAGAAATTTATTTTCTCACAGTTCGGGAGGCTGAGAGCTGGAAATCAAGGTGTCAGCAGGGTTGGGTTCTTGGCTTGTAGAAGGCGTCTTCATGTTCACACAGCATTCTCCATCTCTGTGTGGGTTCCTATGCCTACATGGCCTCTTTTGATACTAGTCATATTGGATTAGGGCCCATCCTGATGATTTCATTTTAACTTAAGTCCCTCTTTTAAGAACCAATCTCCAAATATAGTCACATGCTGAAGTATTAGGGGTTAGGACTAAAACTTACAAATTTGGGGAGGACACAGTTCAACCCACAAGATCATATATGATCCTTATACTGAAAAAGTGTTCATTAAATTTGCCTCTTTAAATCTTTTTTGGAACAAAAATAGAAAGTTGAATTCAATGTACTTTAATTTCAGATTTCATAGTCACCAATAACAGAAATGGTTAATTTTTGTTGCTTTTTTCCATCTTTTGAATAAGTAAATGTGAGAGAAATTTTATGCCTGTACTTTTAAAATTTCAAACCTGTACTGTTGTGATTGCGATGTGTTGAAAACTGAATTTAAAACCAGAAAGCCTTTGTTTAGTCCAGGGTCTACGTAGAGTTGGGGCACTTTAGTGTTGGTGTAACTCAGGTTTTACTCTTTGTAAAATAGGGGTGGTTAATTTTACCTCATACTAAAAACTGAATATCATATGAAATCTTTTTGTAATTCATAACATTTTTTAAAGATTTCCATCATTAAAATGGCAGCTTTTTTCTTTTAAAAACTATTAGAGATGACTATAATTAAGCATGGCTTTAAGAATACTTATAAAACTTCAGATTTAATATACGATTTTAATTTTCACATTCTCATTTCATAAATACTAAAGTTACGTTATCGTTATTCTTGTATAAGTGAATTTCCCTTATCTGGAAATTTTTAGAAAGGTTTTTCTATAATATTTTGCTTTTTTTTTGTCTTTTTAGGGCCACACTTGCAGCATATGGAGGTTCCCAGCCTAGGGGTCGAATTGGAGCTGCAGCCACTGGCCTATGCCACAGCCACGGCAATGCCAGATCTGAGCCACGTGTGTGACCTGTACCACAGCTCACGGCAGTGCTGGATCCGTAACCCACTGAGCAAGGCTAGGGATTGAACCTGATTCCTCATGCATATCAGTAAGATTCATTTCCACCAAGCCACGACGGGAGCTCCAGTATTTTGTTTTTTCATTTAAGGAAAGCTTAAATGAGGTATCATTTATTTAATAATACATGGATAACAATTATTTATGATATTTACCTTATAAAAATAAATTTATTTCTTTGTATTACAGCTAGAAGAATTGAATTCTTCGATGTATCCTTTGCTTAACACCAACAGTGAAAAGTTTACAGATTATAATTTTTGGTGAATAGTCCCAATCGGGTGAAGAAATCTATTTACTGGGGCCATCTTTTTTTCCCTTTGGTTTTTAAATAGAATTTCCTAGTTGTATGCTGATTTTTTTTTAATGTTTTGTATTGTTTTTGGACTTTTAAGACATTTTTTAAAAAGTTTTAACCAAGAGAATTATTTCAAATCTTAGATTCTTATGCTAAATGGAAGTTGGATAGAGAAATAATGTACTATATTAAATTTAATATTAAATACAGTATTTTAGATGTGTTTCATAGGATTAGCTTAAAGGAGATCACTAAGGCACAGATTAAATATTCAGATTTTGATATTTCTATTTAGAGCAATTATTTCAGGAACTTTTCGAAATGTATTTTTGAACATAGCAATAGGCACAATGTGAGATATATAAGAACAGTAAGAAATGATCCTGCCTATAAAGTACAGGTAAGACAGCTGTGAGAGGTAAGACAGCTGTGAGAGGTAAGACAGCTCTTTGAACCAAATAATGAGGTAGTAAAAAGTATACTGGTTATAGAGTCAAGAGATTTGATTTTTTAAATTTGGTTCTCCTTTTTGTTAATGTAAACTTAAACAGATTGTTTAAAATATCAGTATGTCCTCTGTAATCTAGGTTAATTGCTACATGTAATAATGTATATATGAAAATTTCCCAACCATGTAGCATATAAAAAATACTATTATTGCTATAACATATACTGTTATTAACTGCCGAGTTGTATAGTAACAACAGTGAAAAACAGGAAGCTATATACAAATCCAGTAATAGTGATTAATAGGTAGCCTTTTTCGAATACATGCTGTTTGCCAAGCATTGTATGAAGGGTTTTACATGCATTATCTCATTTGGTCCGACCCTTGAAAGTAAGTGGTGTTATACTCAAAATTTTACTAATGAAGAAAATAACAGTTTGGAGAACCACATAAACGGTAGGGAGATATTAATATAAAATATCATTGCCTAGAGAGACTTTACTGTGGAGGTAAGATATGAGTTAATTAGGGGGCTTTTTTAGGTGTAGTTCCTGGTTCTTTTCTCTATATTCATTTTAAGTTTATATTCTATGCTTTATATTCTCTCTGCTTATGACACTTTGGTAACTCCTACCTTCTTATCTGAGTTCTTGTGAAACATTTAGACTTCTCTGTTTCGACACTTTCCTCAGTTCAGCCCCCACAGTTAGAGGGTACGGTGGTGGGATACAGGAACGCGGGCTTTGGATTGCTTGTTTTCAAATTTTGGTAAGCAGCAGTGTAACCTTGAGCAAAGTCTGGCAACCCTGGTTTCCTCATCTGTAATCAGTGTTCTCTCTGTGCTCATACTTTTCCCTTCCCAGTTTTCCTCTCTGTCCTCAGTGCCCCTGTTATTTTAATCATCAAGATTATTTTAAAATCCCTTCTCTGACTATGGCAGCCGTTGCTAATCGGTCATGGCACTGTCTGCCATTTAGCCTGGACAGGGACATGAAAGTATTTGCCATTTAATAATTACAGTCAGTTGTCAGGCATTATCAGTTCTGTTTTGTATTCTTCCTTCATTCTCTACCTTCGTCACCTGATTCTATAACCTTTCAAATTTCTGTTCTGTAGAAACTCTAGAGCTGCACTGTTCAATATGGCAGCCACTAGCCAAGTCGCTATTAATGTGGACTGAAATGTGCCATAAGTATATTGTGCAACCTGATCTCAGAGATTTAGAATGAAAAGAATGTAAAGTATCTTAATATTTTTATAATGATTACACGTTGAAATGATAATTTCCCAATTAGTATAAATAAAATCTATTTTAAAATATCCATGGCTTACATTATATTTCTGTTGGACAGTACTGCGTAGACTTTAGACTTTGCCACTAAATCATTCTTCCTAAAACATGGCTTTGATTTTGCCATTCCTATTTCTTTCTTTCCTTTTTTTGTTGTCTTTTTAGGGCCTCACCCACGGCATATGGAGGTTCCCAGGCCAGGGGTCTAATTGGAGCTGTAGCTGCTGGCCTACACCATAGCCATAGCAACTAGATCCAAGCCACATCTGTGGCCTATACCACAACTCACAGCAACACTGGATCCCTAACCCACTGAGGCCAGGGATCGAAGCTGCATCTTCATGGATGCTAGTCAGATTCATTTCCTCTCAGCCATTAGGGGAACTCCTTGTCATTCCTGTTTCTTACCAAGTTTTTCTTTCTTTTTTTTTTTTTAACATGTCAAACTTTTTAAAGGCTCTCAATAATTTGATCACACCCTATACATTGTTATATTTTTCCTTATTTTTCATTCCTACCAAGTTGGCTCTCTGGATGTCCAAAAGCAGTCTTGATGTACAAGTTCATGCTCACCTGAATGCCCTTGTTCAGGTTGTACTTTCTACCCAGAGTTGCTCTGGCCTCCCCCTTCTCCTCATCAAGCTGACCACTGCCATAGAGCATTTTGCTCGGACCTCAAATTAGCATTTTGCCTTATTTCATTATCTGTTGTTTTTATGTGTTAAGTCTCAGACTTCCAACTGAACAAGAATATCTTTGATGGCAGAGCTCATGTATGTACATTTTTGCAAACCTCTGCCATACATGTATTTCTAGCATTTAGTTGCCCTCAGTATATCCAGATCATTGACTTGAGTCTTGAAAAATAGGTGGTAATTGGATCAGAGAGATGAAAGAGGAAAATAAAAGGCAGTTATTAGAAGGGAAGAGAATAAAGTATGCGGGAACTCCATCCTAGTTCCAGTCTTCTTGAAAGGTAATTCAGAGGATTATATGAAAGATTTTAGAGCTATGGTGATTTCCTTTTATTCTTTTCAACTTTTACAAAGAAATTATCTTCCCAAGGTTGGTAAATTGGTGTTGTCTTCTCAAGTGAATTTTTTAATCCACCAAGCTTTCATATTGCCTCTAATCAGCTTCATACCATGAAAATGATTCTTGCTGCATAAAAATAGTTCTGTGCTCTATTAGAACCTGGAACATAGTCTTGATTCAGTGATTTTTTTTTTCAGTCTTCAAATTCTAGACATAGTAAAATTACTTCACTACATTTAAAGATTGTCTCACATCCAAGTTTCTCAGTAGCAGCACAGGCACTTTCCCTTTAAACGTATTTCCTTTTTTAAAAAATATCTCTTTTAGCTCTTGAATGTAATTTCTAGGAATTTAAAAGGAGTACCCATTAAGGAATGAAAATCTTCTTAACTGATGAATTCAGACAAAAACTACATTTGGCAGATGCTCAAGATGTTCCAAACACTTCTACCAGCTAAAATGAAGTGCACTTGCCTTCTCGTGGTTTGAAGAAAAGCAGCATCCTTTACTTTTCCAGCTGAATCCAGTAGCAGAATCATCTTCCACAATAAGGAATTAAAGTAATTAAAGTGCAAGTGCAGTGATTGCTTTCACATGCTGCTTTTAGTTAACTTGCCATAATTCACTGTAACTGGAGGCCTAGGCCTTGTTGAAGGCTTAATCAGGAAATGTGATACAGAGCTTTTGCTGCTATGCTTTATATTGTTGCCTTATGGGGTTATACTTGAAATGTGTTGTGCTAAATGTTGTCGATAGGGCTGAAGGATTTATCCTTCCTGAGCTCACCAAACTTATCCCACTGCTGGTCACAAGTTGATGGTGCACAGGCTTTTTGTGGCAGCCCAGCTTCAGTTTACAGTAGACAATCAGTATACACGCCCGGCGTGTTTTCCAATGGCCAGTGACAAAATGTTAAATGATTATTTGTGAAATCTGCTATTTTTAATAAAGTGATTGTTTTAAGTTAATCTTTGCCTGTTTTGGACTAAGCTATAACCCTCAGTCTGGGAATACAAGGGTTCAGTCCTCAAAGGTAAACCGCGTTTAGAAAACTGGAGGTTCTTGCAGTCATGCACCTTGTGCACATTAAATATTGTCGCAATGAAAAGAGCATGGGCTTTTTTTTTCTTCTTCTTTTTAGGCCTGCACCTGTGTCACATGGAAGTTCCCAGGCTAGGGATCAAATTGGAGCTGCATCTGTAGGCCTATGCCACAGCCACAGCAACATCAGATCCTTTACCCACTGAGCGAGGCCAGGGATCAGACCTGCATCCTCACAGACATTATGTCAGCTAAGCCACAACGGGCACTCCCAGGCATGGGCTTTGACCTTACTTAGACCTTGATTTGAACCCCTACACTGCTCCTTAGCTTCGGGTTCATGTGTGTTTATTCGGTTCTGTTTCTATTTTCGTTTTTCATTTAGAAAAAGATTAATAACCAACTTGTACTGGTGGTTATGAGGAGGACATTTAAAAGTACACATAAGATGCTTAGCTAACATGAGCTAATGTTCAGTAAACAGTAGTTTATTAACATTAGCTTTTAAACAGCTTTATTGAAATAATTCATATGCCACAAAACTGACCCTTTTTAAAGCATACAGTTCAGTGATGTAGATTCACAGAGTTGTGCATCCAATGCCATGATTTAATTCTGGAATGTTTTCATCACCTTAGAAAGAAACTCATAAGCAGTCACTCCCTATCTCTCAAACCCCTCAGCCCTTGGCAACAATAATCTACTTTCTGTTTCTATGGATTTGCCTATTCTGGACATTTTCTACCAATGGAATCATATAGTACATGGTCTTCTGTGACTGGCTTCTTTTACTTAGTATAATGTTTTCAAGGTTTATCCATGTTGTAGCATGTATCAGACTTCCTGGCCAAATTACATTCCACTGTATTGATAGACCACATTTTGTTTATCCATTTATAGCTCTGTTGCCTTCACTTTGTAGAACAGGCCCATGCTTCTTCCTCCTTATTCCCAGGCCACAGAAATAAGCACCTAATTGGAGATGAAGGATGGGGATCCATTGAACAATATATTTTTTTTAATCTCAATTTCAGTCATTTTTGGCATTCTGCATTCAAAGAAGTTTGGTCGGTTTATTTTATCAGTCTTTTTAATACCCTTTTTAAAAATGAAAATCACCAGAACATTAAATGCAACCTTCAAAACTTTTCTCTTAGGATGAGCAAATAGGGATTCAAGGGAAAAAAAGCATTCTAGGGTCTGACAGAGCAAAAGGAAAAGTTTGCCATTTGATATGTTTTTCTTGGATGGGTCCTGAGACAGTAAGGCAAAAGCTGCTTCCCATGAATTTATGACAGGGCAGCAGACTGACCTTGTTTATTCAGTTGGTTCATTTGTCCTTTGTGTCAAGGAACCCCATGTGGGTCCCAGGTAACAAGTTTTTAGTTTACCTAATTGGTATCCTTTCACACTATTTAAACATGTTAAAGACAACAGAAAAAAAAAATGAGGTGCTTGAATTAGAATAAAACCTTATTAGAATAAAATATATTATTATACGGATGTTGCATATTTATTATAGAAAAATTGTAATTACAGATGATTTTTAAAAAGTACTATCAGAGCTCCTGCCATGGTGCAGTGGGTTAGGACTCCGACTACAAGCGTCTGGGATTCAGTCCCTGGCCTGGGAGCTGCCATGTGCCACATGTGCAGCCATTAAAGAAGAGCAGTTCCCGTTGTGGCTCAGCGGTTAACAAACCAGACTAGTATCCATGAGGATGTGGGTTCAATCCCTGGCCTCGCTCAGTGGGGTAAGGATTTGGCATTGCCTTGAGCTGTGTAGGTTGCAGCCATGGCTCGGATCTGGCGTGGCTGTGGCTGTGGCTGTGGCTGTGGCTGTGGTATAGGCAGCAGCTGCAGCTCCAATTTGACCCCTAGCCTGGGAATCTCCATATGCCGTAGGTGTGGCCCCCCAAAAATTAAAAAAGAAAGAAGGAAAGAGAAATACTACCAGAGCAAACCATTTTAAACATCTGCTTACATACTTCTAGACTTCTTAAATGTCTATTTACAAAAGTTAGGTAGTACTATTCATATGGTTTCCTAACCTGCTTTTCCGGTTGTGAACATCCTTCCTTGGGAGTAACTATTCGTCTTTTTAAAAGAAAAAAACTTGCTGGCTTCACAAATGCTTAAAGGTATATTGACAGAACCATTAGAAACTAAGAAGGATGTTTTGGTTTTGGTACCTCCCGTATAACGTGAAAATTGGCAGTAATAAGTATTAAAATATTCTGAAGATTTGCTGAAGGAACCCCCCCCCCCCGATCTTTCCCATCACAGTCTTGCTGACTTTCTTTGAGACCAAGCAAACGTTGGCTTCAGTATCCAAGTCTCTTCTTGGGGTCTGGCCCCCTCGGCTCAGCATCTTCAGGGTCTTCTGGGACTTGCAGTGAGACCCCAGATCCTTTGGAGACTCCGTGGAGGTGATAAAAGAGCGGGAACGCGGATCAAGCCAGAATCTGGTGCAACCCTGAAGACTGGGACCTCCAGCCGGGAAGGCGGGGTCCGCCAAGCATCCCTCCCGCCGCTCAGGCCGGAGCGCTGGGTGCTCCCCGCCGGCCGGGCGGGGCGGGGCCGTGTTGTCGGGTGTCTATGGAGACGGCGCGCTGCGGCCCCGCCCCCTCCCGGAGCTGCGGTCTGGGTCCTGCTTTCGATGCTCAACGCAGGTCCAAGGAGGAGGCTGCGCCCCGGGCTGGGTCTCTCCGCCACCTCCCAGAGGTAAAGCTCTTGGCTTCTGGCCCATACAGCCGTTGCTTGGGGCCATCGGGGGGCCCAGCGCCTGGGCGCTTTAGTTCCCTGTGCGGCCTCGGGAAGACCCTCAGCAGCGCCCTTGCCGGGCACCTCCTCGGTGACCTTGGAGAACCTGAGCGCTGAAGTGGCGCTTGGGAGAAACAAAACTATCCCTGCCTGGGGTCAGGTTTGAATTGGGCAGTGGCCGGTAAACTCTCATCTCCTGCACGGCACTCATTTGAGATAAAAATGAAGCACTTTGGAAACACTGTTTTTCGCAGGATTCCGAACTGGCTCACGTTGACTCCTGCTAGTTTTCACCCTCTTCCTACTGCAGATTCAGAAAGGTAGGGAGTAGGGTGGGGGTGGGGACGTAGTGAAGGAGAAATACAAAGACTACTGCGAATGCAGTTCGTGGTTGGAATGCAAAGCTCTAAAGTTAATATGCTGAGATTTGATGAATAGGAATATAGTCATAAATTGAGCAATACCATCAAATCTTACACTTAAAATCGCAGTGCTTATAAATATCTTTTTATAAGTACTCACGTTCTGCTTATTAAATCTTGCCATGTATGAGAACAGAACATAGAGAAGTCACATGTATTCAAGGGCAGCACAACATGCATTTGTTTTCAGGCCTATCTTGACATTTGTACACCTCAGGAAGCTCAAAAATCATGCTCTAAGAACAGTTATTTCCATGAAAGAAAATAGGGCTTGGGACTTGAAAGTTTTAGAACAATAATTGGTTATTTTTCTCCAATGGATTTAAATGGTATAGTCCCTTCTTGTTATAATTTTAATTTTATAGCTGTAAACGTCTGTATCAGTGAGCAAATCCAGCATTTGATTACATACAGTCTGGTCTCACAGGTATGGTATTTGATTTCCCCTCCGGTGCTATTCATAGGGCATATTTCCTCAAAGCATGCTATTACTTTCATTACTTATTATTTATGTGTGCATTTACTAAAAGTTTTGTACCAGTTTATGTTTATTTTTATGTATTTTTGCTTTTTAGGGCCGAACCTGCGGCATGTGGAGGCAGCAACAGATCGGAGCCACGTCTGTGACCTACACCACAGCTCACAGCAACGCCAAATCCTTAACCCACTGAGCAAGGCCAGTCATAGATTTCGCGTTTTCGTGGATACTAGTTGGGATCATTACCGCTGAGCCATGATGGGAACTCCCCGTTTCTGTTTAAAATGTCATGTTTTCACATGCCCTGAATATATGCTATTTAACTTTACTTAAAGGTAGAAATGATCTACCTTTTCTATTTTTTCTCTAATCTCACTTTTCCTGTACTCTTTTTCTGCAGTCTTTAGAACCATACAACCTCAGAGGAGACATATTTAAGGAATTAAATTTTAGATAAGAAAGTAAATGAATCATTGTACAACTTACGGTGTGAACTGTAGAAGTACTCAAATGTAGGTAACTTTGTGCCCAGGAACAATGTTTTGTTTCCAGTTTCAACTCCAAGTCAGTGTCTAGTACAGTGGTCCAAACTAATTTACATTCCTCCAGCTGTGTAAGCAGTCACCTGTGGAAACACGGTTAATGACAACATGGCTCTGATTTGTCCCAGCGATGATTTCTCTCTCTGTATGCACTGTGGCAGTTGTCTAGCCCTCTCACCCCTTCATCTGGCATTGGCCGTCACATAGCAGGTGCACCCCCCCTTTTTCCCTAAGCAGGGAGATGCCAGTGTCAATTGCCAAGTTTATCATTATTATGTCAGTTGTAAAGAATAGTCACGGAATAGAAATTATTGTTCCAAATTAACCCATAGCAGTCATTTACCCGATTCAAGTCACATTGACACTTGAGGAACGATCCAGTATAATTTTTAAACTTGACAGCCAGATACTATGTGTGTGACCTTGGATGGTTTTCTTTACCCTGTTTTTCTCTGCTGCAGTCAAACTCCCAGGGTGAATGTGAGAAATAAAGGACCTCGTGTATGGGAAAAGAGATACCAGCACAGTGCCAGTCAGATAGCTACTCAAAAAAATTTAGGATGTCAAATATAACATTTATTACAAGTCTGCCTTCCCACTTTGATTTTGCTACTTAACATTTTTTTTAGCTCCAGTTACATATGAGAAGTGCCACAGATCGAGTTCTATTTTATTCCCTTTCTGCACCAAACTTTAGGAATATTTGAGCCCTTGTTTTACAGAATGTGTCACCCATGATGGACTTTATTTTCTTTTCCTTTTTCTTTTAATTTTTTGGCTTTTTAGGGCCACATCTGCAGCATGTGAAAATTCCCAGGCTAGGGGTCAAATCAGAGCTGCAGCTGCCAGCCTCCGCCACAGCAACACCAGATCCAATTCACGTCTGTGATCTACACAGCAGCTCAAGGCAACACCAGATCCTTAACCCACTGAGCGAGGCCAGGGATCGAACCCACATCCACATGGATACTAGTTGGATTTGTTACTGCTGAGCCACAATGGGAACCCTGTGGGCTTTAAATTCAGTGGAAACCTAGGCTGTAAGGAAAGCAGCAGCAGGGAGCTTTCTCTCCTAAGAGTGACACACTACTTTGTATGAGAACAAGAGATCCTAAATGTCAAGCAAGAATTTTGTGGTATAGCATTTTGACTTTTGGAGAAAGGACACCAAGAAAAGATGAAAAATGGATGAGAAAATGTGATTTTGTACACTTAGGTTTTGAGTCTCCTTTAGTATTAGAAGACATTGTAACTGCCATAGTGTAAACATAATTCACACTAAGTATTCTTGCCCCAGAGTGAATTCTCATCTCAAATAATTGCACTTTGTTCCAGTTTGCTGGTGTCATGAAAGAATAATCTGTCCGGTCTTCATATGAATTCAATTTTAAGCTTATTTTTATCATCTACCTCATGGGATATAATAAATTACTAATAAGGAGATCAAACAGGTTGATAAATTGTTACAGTTGTTATGCAGCTGTCAAATCCTAATAATCAGGGAAAGAGTTTGGCCTTTTCTTAGCTACTAATTTTCTTTCAGGCCTTGAGTTTAGAAAATCGGTAGATGTGAACAATTATTCATTTATTCACTCAGCAAATACTTGCCAAGCCCCTACCTGTTGGCAGGCTCCCAATAACCCCAGCTTCCTGTTTTTCATGCCCTTATGAATCTCCTCCCCTTAAGTGTAGGCTAGACTTGTTTCTAATGCAAGAGTTGCCAAACTTTTTCTGTGAAAGGCCAGGTAGTAAATAGTTTTGGCTTTGGGGCCACATGTTTTCTCTTCCAGAGACTCAGTTCTGCTGTTGTACTATAAAATCAACCACAGACAATTTGTAAATAAATGGGATTAGCTGTCTTCCCATAAAACCATTTACAAAAATGGGCAGTGGGCCAAATGTGGCCAGCCGGCCGTGTTTGCTGACCCCTGCTCTGACTAATCAGAAAGAGATGGTGTATTACTTCTGAGGTTTGTTACATGGACGCCTGCCCTCTTCCATCTTGCCTGCCCTCTCCTGCCCTCTTGCTTGCTTACTTGGGTGGAAGCCAGCTACCATTCTGTGAGCTATGATGTGGAGAAGCCCACATGGGAGGGAAGCCTCCAGCCAACGGCCTGCAACGAACTGAGGCCCTTGTTCCAACAGTCTGTGAGGAACTGAGTCTTGCCAACATCCCAAGCGTGGAAGTGGATCCTTCTCCAGTCCAGCCTTGGGATGACAAAGCCCAGTGGACACTTAGATTGTGATAGACCCTGAGCTGGAGGACCTAGTTAAGCCATGCTTGACCCCTGACTCACAGACACTGTGAGAGAATAAATGTCATTTAAGCAACGAAGTTTTGGGACTATTTATTACACAGCATTCTATAACCAGTATGATGTCCACATCAAATAACTATAACTAATACACTTCATGATAGGCTCCTATAACAATGAACAACTGCTATATATTATCCCTTCCTCTTAGCAACTGAGTGTGAACATCAACATACTAAATTTCCAACATCCTACAAATAAACAGTTTTAATTTTGTTCAGTCATTTCCCAGGAATATTTAACCATGAATCCTGTTTTCTGGGAAATACCTATTATTATCTTATGGAGTTACTACTGAGAGGGATTTAAAATGCTAGATCATGAAAAGAAATCATTCCATTTAAAGAACTCATAATTGGCAGCATGCCATCTCTCTCTGGGTCAAATAACTAGTCAGTAAAGTAAGATATTCATCTAAGAGAATGAATATAACTCTGTGGAAAATTGTATCTATGGCTGTATTTATATCTAACATATGATGTTCTGTACTCGCATGATGTTCTGTAGTGTTCTGCTCATTTTGTAACTTCATAATCTCCTACCACAGGGGATAATAATAATTTTGAGAACTTGCTAAATAAAAATCCCTTATGTTGGCCCTTGAAGAGATTTCACATAACAGCAGCTGGGCATCTTATGAAACTAAGGATTTGTTTTGACTTAATGTTGATTCAGAGAGAGGTATTTAATTTTCCACATTGCCGTGAGGTTTTTATCTGAACAATGCATTATTGTACTGCAGTTGGCCAAGACCACCTCACTGCCTTGCTTCACACACAAGGAAACTGAGGCTCAGAGATGAAATTACTGGTAAAATTTCAATTTGAGGGATTTGGAGTGGGGATCCAAATTTGGTGCCCACCATGTCATGCTGCCCTTCTGAGATATTTCTAAAATTTCCTATCGTCATGCCTTTCCGAGATATTCACTTTTTGAATGTGCTTCCGCCTCATCGAAGTATAGTAAGAACAGCGGCACCGCCAGTGTATAACTTATCCTCAGAGTCCTCTGACTTGCCAATAAAGTTTCTTCAGCTACTCCAGGCTGAAGAAATTCACATTGTTTCCTCTCTTCTTGGAATTTATAGCAACAGGGCGTTGCTTAGAAACTTTGATATTTCTGATGGATGCTGGAATCCCAGCTAGAATTTCACTGAGAAGCACGCAATTTGTGTTTTAATGTCTTCTGTAATGGACATAACCTCCTGGGACAGCTAATGCTGCTGGAGTGATTCTTTCACCACTTAGACTGCGCCAAAATCCATCTCTCTGACCTCACCCATTGTTCCTAATTTTGTCTTCTGGGCATTCACAAACCATATGTAATTGATTTTATATATAAAAAGCCTCCAGATACACTTGTGTGTGTGACAGTGTGAGAAAGGAGTCCAATTGCTTTTCTTTTTTTAAAATAGACACTCTGCTTTCTATAAATGGAACAATCTCCCTCTTCTTCTTTGATTTGTCACCTAAGAAGTGCCCATGTGTACACGAGTCTATTTTGCACTTTCTCTTCTGCTTCCCAGATTACTTGTCTCTCCCTGGGCTAATATTATGTCATCTTATTTCTGCAGCTTTATAAGTCTTTTTTATATTAATTTTTTATTGAGTTATGGTTGATTTACAATATTATATTAGTTTCAGGTATATAGCATAGTGATTCAGTAGTTATATAGATTATACTCCATTAAAAGTTATTACAAGGTAATGACTGTAATTTCCTATACTATACAGTATATTCTTGGTTTTTCAAAAGTATAGTTGATTTACAAAATTGTGTTAGTTTCAAGTGTACAGCAATGTGATTCAGTTATATATATATATATGAAATATATATATTATTTTCAGATTCTTTTCCATTGTAGAGTACTACAAAATATTGAATATAGTTCCTTGTGCTATACAGTAGGTTCTTGTTGTTCTTGTTGCTTATCTGTATATAGTAGTGTTTATATGTTAATCCCAAACTCCCAAATTTTCCCTCCCCCCCTACAATAAGTCTTGATATCTAGAAACACATCTCTCTCCCTTGCTCTTCCAGACTGTCTGGATTACTTTAGCCCTTTAAATTTCCATAAATATTTTAGAATCAGCTTTTCAAGTTACACACCTCACGCACATGCAGTATCTCTTGGGATTATTTTGAGATTGCATGGAATCTGTAGATCAATTTGAGAGAATTTCTCTCTTCATTTTTCTGAATCTATAATACATGAATCAAACACATATCCATTTATTTAGGCTTTTAAAATGTTTTTTTACCAAAGTCTAATTATATTTATAAAGTTGTACTTTTATTTTTTTCCTAGGTACTTCATAGTTTTTGATACTATTATTTTAAAACGTCTTAATTGAGGAGTTTCCATTGTGGCTCAGCCGTAATGAACCCAACTAGTATCCATGAGGACTCAGGTTTGATACCTGGCCCTGCTCAGTGGGTTAAGGATCTGGAATTGCCTGAGCTGCAGTGTAGGGCACAGACATGGCTTGGATCTTGCATTGTTGTGGCTGTAGCTTAGGTCAGCAGCTGTAACTCTGACTGGACCCCTATCTTGGGAACTTACATACACCTTGGGTGTGGCCCTAAAAAAAACTTAATTGAAATAGAAGATACAGAAACACATGCAAGTCATAATTGCCATACTCAACAAATTATTAAGTAGGCTTACCCAGGTTTCCACCACTAGATCAGTACCAGCACCCCAGAATCACCCCTCATATGCCTTCTGGTCATTACCTTCTATTTATTCCCCAAAGATAACCACTATCCTGACTTCTAACACTATAGTGTAGAACTTTGTAGAAATGAAACCATACAAAATGTGTTATTTTTTTTCTAGCTTCTTTTGTTTAACGTCTTATATGTGTGATACAAACATATTGTTTATTACTGTTGTTTGCAGCAGCCTGTTTGTTGATCTATTCTATTGCATGAATGTATGACAATACTTTTTATCCATTCCATCGCTGATGGATGCTTGGGTTGTTTCTAGTTTGGAGCTATCCAACTCAACTATGTATATTCTTGTGGCTATTTTTGGTCCACATGTGCATGTTTTTCTGTTAGGTCAAGTGTACACATATGTTCAACTTTAAGAAACTGGAGCTCAGTTGGAACGGGAATACCCAGGATGGCTTCATTCACACATCTGGTGCTTTGACTGGGATGGCTGGAACAGCTGGGGCCTTGTTCAACCTCTGTCTTTCCACGTGGTCTCTCCTCATCCAATGATCTAGTCCAAGCTTATTTACAGGGCAACTAGATCCCAAGAGTGCACAGAGAAGAACTGCAAGTCTTAGGGCCCAGGACCAGAAGTCAGGTATCATCACTTCCACAACATCCTTTTGCTTAAAAGAACGCAGTGTCAGTGCAGATTCATGGGGAGGAAGGGCAGTAAGACTCACTCCACTTCTTGATGTGAGAGCTGGGATGGGAGTGATATTCCTTGCTGTATGTACATACAATATACCACATTCCACCCTTTGGTCGCAATAGTTCACATGCCTTTCCCAAGCAAAATACATGTACATCATCCCAAGACACCCAGGGTCTCATCCAATACGGTATCAGGCTAGAAGTCCAGTCTCATTTGATCTGCAACAGGCCCATTTACAAGTGACTATCCTTGTCTGTGGCTCCTCTTGATCTGGAGTCCTGTGAATTTAGCTGTCTCCCAGACACCCAGATTGCACTGGTGAAACACGAAAAGGATAACCACAGCAGTCTTTCCTATTCACAAAGGTGGGAAACAGAAGGGACATGGCAGTTGCTAATACAGAGCAATTCCGAATTCAGCCAGGCTGGTTGCCCTGATTATTCCCTGATTATGGGCCAGGTCTGCTCCTTGGGAGTGGCCTCCTAGGCCACTGTTCTCAGCTTTTCTTAGCTCTGCCTTGACTCTTGGCTCTGTCTTCTGAGTCACCCATCCTTTTCAATAAGAAATGATCCGTGGTTACAGTTGCAAAGCCTTCTCAGCCTGCTCCTTGCCAAGAGAAAGTTGGAGGCTCAGAGACTATTTTCTCTTTTATTTCAAGCTGGTTAGGTTATCACCAGAGTGATCTTTTTGACAACTTTGTGGGCTTTCTCTGTATCTAATTATAATCCATGCTATTAAACAAAAGTTATATCCACAAATCTCTTGCCGCTATTTTTCAATGCTACTTCCAGGTACCAATTTTTCTACCAGTTTTTATTGTTGAATTACACACCCTCCAAAATTGAGTCAAAATTGTGGCTTAAAACAATAGTCTTTTATTATTTCTTATGATTCCGAGGGCCAGTTGGGCCTAAATGAGCACGATGTTTCTATACCATGTGACACTGACTAGTTTCTTCCTTTCTCTACTGCTCTGAGCTCTGCTAGAGTTATAAATCAAGTGTCCATACAAGGTAAGTCTGTTTCTGGACTTACTGGTTGGTCTTCTTACGCTAATATCTCATACTCTACTTATACTAACTTTATAATAAATAAGTTCTGATATCATGTAGAGTCTTACCACTTTATTCTTTTTAAAATTGTCTTTGCTATTATTGACCCTTTGCATTTTCATGCACATTTCATTATTAGTTTGTCAAATACACATACACACTCCTCACCCTGCTGGGTTTTGATTGAGGTTGTATTGAGTAATAGATTAATTTGTTAGAACCAACATCCACACAGATGTATACTCTTACTTAGATCTTTAGAAATTTCTCTTGATAGAGTTTTTGGTATTCTGTGTGGAATTTTTGTACTTCTGATTTAAGTTAGATTTTAAAAAGTTATTGTAAATGGTATATAGTTGTTGATAAAAATTGTTGTTAGTATACAGAAATACAGTTTTTTTTTATGTTGACCTTGTATATAGCAACCTTTCTAAGCTTATGCATTAAATCTGACAATTTATCTTTAAATTCTTTCGTATTTTCCACATATAATTACGCCACTAATAAATAATGACAGATTTTCCTTTTCAGTTATTATAATTAAATTTTCTTGCTTTATTACATTGGACATAACTCCAATATTGAATAAAGATGGTAGTGGCAATTATAGGGAAAGTTTCAACATTTTACTACTAAGTTTAATGTTTGTCAGTTTCTTGTAATATGTCCTAATTTGAATTAGGAAGTTTCTCTACGTTGCTAAGATTTTTCTTGTTGTTGTTATGAATGGGAGTTGAAGCTTATCAAATTCACTTTTTGTATCTACTGAGATTTTCATATGGTTTTCTCCTTTATTAACGATAAGTGCATTGATTTTATAATATTAAACAAAATTTATATTCCAAGAATAAATCCAATTTAGTGGTGATATATTAAATTTTTATATACTGCTATTTTGGTGTTCTAACATTTTGATTAGGAATTTTGCATCTTTATTTATGGTAATAAACCTATAGTATTCCTCTCTTGTAAGGTCCTTGTTGAGTTTTGGTATTTATAGAAGGACTTGGAAATAATTCCCACTTTTTCTATTCTCTGGAACAAGTTTAATGTTATTTCTTCCTTAAATGTTTGGTAGATACAAATATTGGCTCCAGGAGTAGGGTGCTACCATATTGACATCAATATGTTGCAATAACATCTAATCTGGCAGCATGAAATTGTTATTGGAGACTTAGACATTTAGCAATCCATGTTGCCAAAAACATTTGTAAAACTATAATCTAGAATAGCTTAAAGAGTATGATATGTGCCTAATGAACTTATACTTTATGCAAAGAGCTAGAAAGTGACTATTAAGTATTAGGATGAGTTCATTACTATTGGCTGCATTTGCCAAGGTACTACAAGAATTAAAGAAACTCAGAAAATATTTGGCTGGTTGGTAAGCAGGAATGAAAAAGAATTCAGAGACAACCAAAAAAAAAAAAACTCAGGTATTTGCAAGCTTGGGAGATGCAATGATTCACATGTTCAACTAGTAAAGAAACAACAGAGGAGCCCTTTGAGCAACAAAGGCTGCTTAAAACTTTGCTTAGGAGCAAGGATCAAGTCAAGAGTTTGGCTATCACACCATTGTTAGGATCTCTGTATGGAATAATGTGGTATTTCATAGTTGGGAAAATAGCTCAAGAGAGGGAGACTTAGGGTTTGGCTCTTCCTTAGGAAAGTCTGATAGGCTCAAAGTAGTTGCAGTTAAATTTAAGAAGAGAAAAAGAGTGACAAGTCTCTAAACAACTGTGGCAGATAGCTCTCTCTGGAATCAAATAAAGAACTTGAGATAGATTTTGAGAAAGTGATATTGTCAAAGGAATCACCTACATGGTCTAAAAGAGAATGTGATTGTTTGAAACTAAAAAATGATAATTGGGCCTCAGCCTTCCACAGCAGGATCTCAGAATTACTATGAATGAACTCTTTTATATAAATCATTCTTCTCCTTTACAAATGGGAGTGCTTATTGCAGATATCCTTTTCCTGTTTCACCATTATATATATTGTGTGTAGGAGCTATTTTTTTAGTTCAGGGATCTCTAGATCAATAATAGGTATATCTGGGTCTCTTGAGATAATTATGAATCATTTCTGTCTCCTGGAAACTAAGCTAAAAATACTGATGAAATGGAACTTTGGAGTGGTCTGCTTTAAGGAGTGGATGAATGTGTTCTGCATGTTAGAAAGGAAGGGAACTGATCCAAAGGGTGAACTGTGGTAGATTGTATTACTGTTTGCGCTCTTGTACAATCCTCTCCCCTTGAGTGTGGGCTGACTTAGCACTTGATTTTACCCAATAGAATAGGACACCACTTCTGAGGTTCAGTTACAAAGAGACTTGGCTTCCCTCTTATGTGTCCTCTCTTGCTTTTTCATTGGCTTACTCTAATGGAAGCCAGCTGCCATGTGAACCACCCTAAGGAAAAGCCCATGTGCCAAGGAAGGCAAAGCAGACCTCTAACCAATAGCCAGTAAGAAATAAGGCCTTTCCACCCAAAAGCCCATGTGCACCTGAATCCTGGCCACAACTACATGAATGAGTTTCAAATCCTTACGATGAGACCAAAGTCCTGGCCAACTGTCTTGATTGCAGTCTATGGGAGACCTTGAAATAGAGGTACCTATTATAGACCAAACTGTGCCTCCTCCCCAGATCTACAAGTTGAAGACCCAGCCCCCAATGGGACTACATTTGGAGATGGAATCTAGGATTGGGATAAAGATGGTGGAGGAGTAAGACATGGTGTTTTCTCCCCCCAAACACATTAAAAAAAAAAAAATCCTATATGTAGAACAATTCACACAGAACATCTGCTGAATGCTGTCAGAAGACCTTAAACCTCCAAAAAGGGCAAGAAACCCTCCACATAACGAGATAGAGTCTATAAAGAGGTAATAAACGTTAAATGAGGTTGTAAGGTTTGGGGCCTTAATCTAATATGACTGGTGCCCTTATAAGAAGAGGAAGAACTACCAGAGCAGAACCCTACCCCCAACCTATGTGAGCTTAGAAAGAAGGCCTTGTGAGAACATGGCAGGGAGGCTGCTAACTGCAAGACAGGAAGGGAGGCCCTGGCCGAAACAGCTCTGATGGCATGTTGATCTTGGACTTTCAGCCTCTAGGACTGTGAGAACATAAATTTCTGTTGTTCAGGCCACCCAGGCTGTTGTATTTGGTAGTGGCAGCACCAGGAAACCAACAGTGCTGTGCCGCACTATGTCGTGCCTGGATTCCTGACCCTCAGGAACTCTGAGATAAAGATAACCACTTGTTGTTTTGAGCTGCTAAATTTTGGGGCAATTTGCTATGCAATAGATCATTAATATATTAGCCTATCTTTTCCCTCTACATCCTCTTTGACTTATGTCCTCAAAAGCTAGGCGATCAGGGTGCCGTCTTTGAGCCCTTCAGATTCTTGCTTCCCACAGAAAGGGAATGTCAGTATTCATGGCTGATAAAGACTTGTTCCAATTTCTGAGTCATCTTCCCAGCAAAGTAAAAAAACAATTCTGGTTTGGATTCACATTTGAGTGCAAGTAGTTAAGGAGAAAATAATTGTAATGACTTAGAGTTCATGAACTCCCCGTGTATATTTATATGGGTACATAGATGTGGTTATAGGATAGGTATATATAGATATATATGAATTGCTCTAATTATATCTATTTACATATTTCCTTCCTATCTATCTATCTATCTATCCAGCTATCATCTATCATCTACCTACATAAATGAATTGCTATAATTCTATTATTCCTATAGGGACAGCATTAATATACTGGATGTTCTAGGTGATCTTAATTAAACATCTATGGAAATGGACCTCTAGTTTCTAGGACTGGAAGAGAATAATTTGCTGAGATGTCAGCTGGGCCTTCCCCCAGAGAAACCCTGGAAATGGAGAGCTTCCACACAAGGTTCAGTGCGTGGACGCCTTTTAGCAACAAGTCATTAAATCGACAGGTGAGTCACATACTCTAGAATAAAACACGGTGAATTTTACTGTGATATATCGGGTCTCATGTTGCCCTATTTAAAATAAATTCTTGCAAAGAACTTAGTTTTTGACTCACTTTTAACAAAAATAAACCTACAGTTGCCTGCTCCAAAGACAGTCTCTTCTCACCTCAGTCCACACCTCCAGTCTTATGGAAGGGCCTTCACTTTTGCTGTCTACACTCCTGGAGACAAAATAGAAACCTCCGGGACACACCCTGGTTGCTGTAAGAGGGAGGAGACAAGAGAATGTGCTTTGGGTGGTGCTGTGGTGTGGGGAGAGTGTTTTTTTTTAATTCTCTCTTCCCTCCTGTGCCACCTGCATGGTTCACTGGGGTCTGGGTTGCCCTCCTTTGATGGGCAACATGGAGAAGTATTCACTGAGTGTCCAGGCAGCTCTGCCAGACCTTTATGGAGAAGGCTTCTAGGTCCTCAGCGCTTATGCGTGATCCAGACCCATTCACAGGGGAAGGAGCTCAGATGGGCTGGGACCAAAGCCTGAGAGGTAATAAAGGCAGTGAATTTATATATGCCATTGGAGCCAAGCTGGACCGAAATCCTGGTTTGGAGGGATGCTGGTCCTAGTGTATGTCTTCCCTGGAGACACTCCTAACAATGGCTATTCAGTAATATTTACTCTCAGTTTGGTGGGTGCTATGAAGACGTAGGGCTGCGGGTTAGTAAAATCATACCCACTTGAAATGGCCCTGTTTTTCACAATTAAACAAGTAGCTTGTGCGTGTTTTCAAGATGTAATGTTTGGGATCTGTTTCCCCAGGCCACATTGTTAGTTTAGGTAGAAACAAGAGCAAGGATTCTTTCCCTCGTGGGGCCCCTCTGTAATTATAGTCCCACTAGACTTTCCCATCAGCCCACCCAGCAAGCCCGGGCTCGTCTGCATCCCTGGATAAAAGCAGTTTAAGCTGAAGGGAGAGCCCCTTCCTGCATATGTGAAAGTGCTTTGTGAACTGTAACGTGCAATACAAATATTAGCTGTGAGGTTGTTAGGTTGCCTACAGATTGCTTAGCAACTAAGAATATATTGAACTACAAAGGAAAATGTCATCTCCTTCCTCCCCCCCTTATAGCTTTTTCAGGAAAGAGTTGCTCTTATAAGTCATTGGTTTGACCTCTGGACCAACAAGCAACGTCAAGAATTCTTAAGTACAATTTTCTTACGATGCAGTAAATCACAGTTAAGGTAAATGTAGCCTACTAATGTCATTATCTTAAAGAAAACAAAATATCATAAAATGTTCATATAACCTTTAAGAGTTTCTTTTTTAACTCCCTAGAGAAAAACAAAGGAATTTCTATTGTAAGATTTATAAACAGTCTTTTCTGGTGCTTCTGCTTCTTTGAGGGTGAAATGGAGCCTTCATACCATAGCGGAATGTTCAGTTTTTGCAAAAAGTTATAAATTGCTTCAGCCATGATTTTTTTTTTTTTTTGGAGATGCTCAATAGAGATTTATTACATTAAAAGTACATCACTGGGCCTCAGACACTCAGGGCTCAAACCCATGTGGCCAACACCCCTGAATCCAGAACACAGGGAAGCAGCAGCACCTGAATTGCCTATTCAGGTCTTGGCCTGCCTGGCCTTGCTGGTAAACTCCTATGCATACTTCAACACCCTGCTCAAATGCAGCAGTGAATGTTTCACATTCTCTTAGTATATTCAATTCCCCTTAGGACTATCAGAAAAGATACTTCGAGTAGATATATGATGCATGGGTAGGTACTCTGAAGTGTTTTTTACATGAATAGATGGATCCAAAAAGCATTTGAAAAATGACAAAGACAGCAACATTTAGGAATGTGGACAAGACTTGTATGGCAGTGGGCACCAAATGCCAGTAAGTCCTGGTTCTTATTCTTTCCCCTGAATCTTATTATGTCTGCAGTTTACTATCAAATACCAACACAGCTGATGTGACATGTGAAAGTGTTAATTGAAATTACATCCAGGGACAACTAGTGTTCTGATCAGGAGTTAGTTCTCTAGGGGAGGTTAGCTGGCACTGCACTGAAAAGGTCAAAATGTCTAAGTTATTACCACATACTTTGCTAATTAGCAAATATCAGATATTAGTTATCAGAACAACTAGTGGCTGGTTGACTTGCCAGATGAATGCTAGAAATGGCCTGTCTTTGGTGAAATTAAAGGTATTCAGATATGTGGACTAACCAAAATATTCCAGAGAGCCCTCCGGCATGCCTGGACCTGGTTGAAGAATCCAGCCAGGCTGGTAGGTGCTTATAAAGAATGGTTTCCCAGGTTTCACCTCCAAATAAATGGCCTTGTCAGACTGGGGGGTTTCTGCTAGCCTGAGGCATGCCAATAAGAATAGAATCCTGTTTCTGGAACATTGTCTTTTCTCAATTGACTGAACCTTTTGCTAGGGGCAGAGAGCTGGGATTTTGTCAAAGCTGCTGAAGGACTGTTTAAGGTGCTTTGGGCTTATTTACTAAAGTTCATTCAGTGAACCTCCAGATAGAGCATCATTTGGTGTCGCTTTCACTAGAACCTGGTGGTGAGGCTGGGGGAATAGGCTGATCTTCAAACTTCTTAGGTAGTTACCAAAAAGCATGTGAATGCTGCATAAGACCGAACTGGCTAATTTTAGTTTACAGTACCTGCCTCCCACTCTTTCTTACACCTCTCCCTGCCCATCTCTTTGGATCAGCCATTTCATCTTACCTTCGCCACTGGCAGCTTTCTTTTGCATCCATGGGCTCATGCTGGATTGTCCTGGATGGGGTCACCTAGCCACTGGAAGGAGAAAGATATCTTCAGGCTGTGTTGAAAGAGGCTGCAAAGACCGGCCACAAAGAGACTCTTCATTCATTGCTTAAAAATTGGGGGGAGGGGGACAGAAAAATATTTATGATGGTCATTGGCTAGGTTTTATTCCAAGTTTGCAGCTTTCAAGATAAAGAAATATAGACCCCCGTATCCATCAGATTCTAGTCTCATGTATCACAAACTGAGCAATTTTAGTTGTGACCACTGGAGGTCATTAGTGATCTTGTGGTGTGTTTTGAGGCTTATTAACATTAGGCGGGACATTTTTCCCCCACTGGAAACTGCATCCATCCATTGTCTGGTACCTGAATTCTTCTTCCTGTGGGGCAACAATATGAAACTAACCTGTTCAGCGAAATTACTTTGCTTTGTTTGTGACAGCAGCTGTGTTTCTGCAGAGCTGTATGTACTTCACGGTCCTGTGAAGCTGTTATTACATGTTCCGGGCTACTGATTTCAGGGGAAGTTGTATGTCAATTTCTGGTCGCTAGATCTGATATCCTGAAACCAGGATCTTTAATTTGTAGTGGTGGTTTTTGTTGCTGAACATCAGTCAGTTCATTCCCCCAAAGTCTGGATGAAGTCTTTCTTACACTCCTCCCGCCTCAGTTTTTCTGGCCAGCCAATTCTTCCCTCTTACTGACATCTGCAGACATTGCCGTGCAGATGGTCTAAATCCAGTCTGAGCTGTGCTTGATTTTAATTAAATCTAAAAGCCCAACTCATTTTCACTTTTAGCCTAAAGTTAATGCAATAACTTTTATCTTTTTTCCTATTTTTTTTTCCCTTTATAGCCACACCTATGGCATACAGAAGTTTAGGGCTAGAGGGTCTAATCGGAGCTGCAGCTGCCAGCCTAAGCAGCAGCCACAACAACACTGGATCCAAGCCACATCAGCAACCTATGCTGAAATTTGTGGCAACACCGGATCCTCAACCCACAGAGTAAGGCCAAGGATTGGACCTGCATCCTCATAGATACTAGTTGGGTTCCTGACCTGCTGAGCCACAATGGGAACTCCCACTGCAACACATTTTAAAAACATCTTTATTGAGATATAATTCACATACAATTAAATTCATCTGTTTGAAGGGCACAATTCAGTGGCTTTCATAGAACTGTACAATCATGACTACAATCTAGGTGTAGAATATTTTCATTGCCCACAAGAGAAACCCCCATCCATTAGCAATCATCCACATCCCACTCCCCCAGCCCTGCGCAACTTTCTCTATAAATTTGCCTATTCTGGACTTTTTCATATAAATGGAATCATACACCATGTGGCCTTTTGTGACTGGCCACTTTCATGCACTATAATGTTCTCAAATTTCATCTGTTTTATAGCATGTATCAATACTTTCCTTTTCATTGCCAAATATATCCCATAGTATGGATATGCCATATTTTATTTAGCCATTCATCGGTTGATGGAAATTCGCATTGTTTCCACATCTTGGCTCTTCGCTGCCCATGGCATATGGAGTTCCCTGGCCAGGGATCAGATCCGAGCCAAAACTGCGGCAACACCAGATCTTTTAACCCACTCTGCCAGGCTGGGGATCCAACCTGCGTCCTGCCGCTGCAGAGATGCAGCCAATCCTGATGTACCACAGTGGGAACTCCAAAACACTTAATTATTAATTGTTCCTTCTGAATTATATATTTACTCCCATAGTCCCTCTTCCCCCTTAACTGTGAATAAGTTTGTGAATAAATGAGAGAGTTGCATTATTTTAGTGACTGAAGTCTTTGTTTGTAAGCTCAGCTGTATTTGCGCAGTACCTTGTTTTCAAGGAGGGTAAGCCATTGTTTTAGATGCTTTGTTTTATAACTTCTGAAACTTTAAATTCAGGCAGTTATCAAGCTTAAACAGGCTGTTGCAGGATTGGTCAGAAATATGTTGTTATGGTTTTCATTAAAAGTTTCTTCTTAATGTCTATGAGATAGATGAAAAGATTTAAGATTCTTCTGTCCTAGGAGTTCCCATCGTGGCTCAGTGGTTAACGAGTCCGACTGGGAAACATGAGGTTGCGGGTTCGATCCCTGACCCCGCTCAGTGGGTTAAAGGATCTGGTGTTGCCGTGAGCTGTGGTGTAGGTTGCAGACGCGGCTCGGATCTCGCGTTGCTGTGGCTGTGGCGAAGGCCGGCAGCTACAGCTGATTAGACCCCTAGCCTGGGAACCTACATATGCCATGGGTGCGGCCCTAGAAAAGACAAAAAAAAAAGAAAAAAGATCTTTCTGTCCTAATAAATAATTCCATGTTGTTAAGATTTTAGATTTCTCAAATGTAGTTTTATGATATTTAAGACATTTTTCAAAGGTTCATCTTCTTAAATCTTCCCTCTGGCAAGTTCTCCTTCAACTTAAATGTCACCTCTCCAGGAAGCCTTTCCTGCTCTTTTTTTACCTCCATAATCTTCCCAATCCTCTCTCATGGCATTTCCTCCAAAACGTTCGTTATGCTTCTATGCCCACATGTCTGATGATTTCCAGGGGTGTTGTTCCCCCTGCCACTCGACTAGGCTGACCTTTCCTGTGACTCCTTAAAGGAAACTGGGCTGTTTGTGTCTGTCACACCTGGAGAAACCTCTGAGAGGTCTGGCTCGGTCTCCTAGTCACACTGGTGGGACCGGTTTCAAGTTGCTTCTGTTTAGAGGCAGGTAATGCCTCCTACAAAGGCCTTTCATTCTGGGGCTGGA
>PVHT020000077.1:18157141-18183416 GCA_004024745.2 Catagonus wagneri | reverse complement strand
ACCCGATTACATGTACATATATGGATTTGTCACATGTAATTAGATATAGTTCCCCGTGCATTACAGTTGGAGCTCCTTGCTATTCCATCATTAAAGCAGTAGTTATCCCCACTCCCTCCCACCCCTCCCCCACCCCTCCCCCGCCCCCTTGGCAACCACAAGTCTGTTCCTCAAGTTCGTGATTTGTAAGAAATTTTCTTGATGGATAGCATATAAAAAGGTTTTCTTTGTGGATGTCATATTAAGAAATTATTGTTGAATTTGTTAAGATATGATGGAAGTATTAGATATATGTTTAAAAGTTTTTTCTTATTATTTAGTGATACTGAAATATTCATAGATGACGTTATATGATGTCTTGCATTTACTTTAAAATAATATGGGGATGAAGGTGGAAGAAGAACGGTATGTAGCTGAAACTAGGTTGGCTACAGGATGATAATTATTTAAATTAATTAATGGGTTCATAATATTATTATAAATATTAATGTGAGACAAAGACATTTTCAAATAAAAGGAAACTGACAAAATTTGTTATCAGAAGACCTGTAGTAAAGAAATGCTAAAGGAAGTTCTTCAGGCTAAGGAAATTGATACAAGATGGAAACCTGGATTTATAAGCAAAAACAATGTATTATGGGGTTTATAACATAAACAGATCAAGTAGAGATGATAACAAAAGCATAAAGGATGGTAAAAATTGACATTGTTGCACCGACCTTTAATTTTAATGAATATTAACGCTAGGTAGACTATGAAAAATTAAAGGTGCATATCATACTTCCTAGCAACAACTTAAAAGAGTAGTGCAAAGATATCCTAAAAGCCAATGAAGGAATTAAAATAGAATAAAAAACATATGTTAACTCAAACTAAGGCAGGAAAGGATGAATTGCAAGTTTCATAAAACAGATGGGACAACCAAACAACAAATAAAAAAAGTTGAGACTTGGCTTCAACTGTTACAAAGATTATATTAAATGTAAGCAGAATAAACCCTCAAACAAAGGCAATGGTTGTCAACTGAGCTTTTAAAAAAAAAACTCACTGTATATTCACTGCAAGGGATACACTTTAAATATAAAGGCACTGATTGGTAAAGTGTAAGGATAGGAAAAGATACACTATGCAAATATTAAGCATATAAAAGTAGGATGGCAATATTAATATTAGACAAAATGGACTTCAAGACAAGGAATATTAACAGAGAGATACAGGGATGTTTTATAATGAGAAAAGTAACAATTCACCAAGAAGTTATAACAATCACAAATGTTTATGTACCAAATAAGTTTCAAATTACACAAAACAAAAACTGAATAGAATAACTGAAACAATAACTGAAATAGAATAAGTTAGAATAACTGAAAAAAAATCAATAAGAGCATAGAATAACTGAGCAATCTTCTCAACCACGTTGAACTAATATTTACAGGAAACTACACGCAATGATTTTCAAACGTATGTTCTTTTTTGAGCAAAGTAATATTTATCAAGATACATCATTTCCTGGTCCACAAAATAAGATTAAATACATTTCAAAATTGTTGGAATCATTATTTTTTTAACAACAATGCAATGAATTTGGGGATTAATAAAAGAACTATAAAATCCCTAGTATTTAGAAATTAACATACTTATAAATAACTTATGGTCAAAGAAGAAATCACAAGGGAAATCAGAAAATATTTCAAGTTCAATGACAAGGAAAATAGAAACTCAGTGTGTGGGATACAGCAAAAGCACAGCTTTGAGGGAAAATATCATGCAAATGCTTGTTAGAGGAAAAAAATGGGGGTTTAAAATTAAGTCTAAATTTCCACCTTAAGAAACCGGGGGAAAATAGCAAATTATACCCAAAGTAAGTAGAAGAAGTGATGAAGGGTGAAAATCAATAAAATAGAAAATGGACAAACAACAGAGAAAAATGTATGAAAACAAAAGTTGGTTTGTCACAAAGAGTAATAAAAATCAATGAACTTCTAGCAAGAGAAACCAAGGACAAAAAGAGAGAAAACATAAATATCAGGAATAAAAAAAGGGATGTTGTAGATCCTATAAATATCTTTTAAAAAAGAGAAATTATCAACTATTTTATACTAATATATTCAATGATTTAAAAAGTTGTTATATAGATTATACATACATGGTTTATCAATTGAGAATGTACTGCTTCCTTTTCAATACAAATACCTTTTATCATTTTTTCTTTCCTTATTGAACTGACTAGGACCTCTATTCCATTTTAAATTGAAGTAGTGAGCCTAGACAATCTTGTTTCATTAGGTGTAAAGTGCTTACTATTTCACTGTGATGGAGCTATAGGTTTTCATTCTAACTGCATTGGGAAGTCATTGTAGGGTTATACTTTTTAAAAAAGTTTTTAGGGCAGCACCTGCAGCATATGGAAATTTCCAGGCTAGGGGTCTAATTGGAGCTGCAGCTGCTGGCCTATGCCACAGCCATAGCTATGCCAGATAAGCTCACAGCAAGGCTGGATCCTTCACCCACTGAGCAGGGCCAGGGATTGAACCCGAATCCTCATGGATACTAGTCGGGTTCGTTACTGCTGAGCCACAATGGGAACTCCTCTAATTTACATTTTTAAAAACCACTTGAGCTGCTTTGTGGAGAATGGACTCTGGAAGATCGGAGTGGAAACAGGAAGGCAATCAGGAGGTGGTTGCAATTGCCCAGAAGAGAGGTGGAGGTGCCCTGATTAGAATGAGAGCAGTGGAGATGGGGAGAAGTAGCTGGATTGAGGAACATAGTTGGAGATACATATTTGTAGAGCTTACTGGACTTGCTGATTTATTAAATTTGGGTAAAAGAAAAGGGAAAAAAAACCCAGATTTATATCTTAACTGTTTCAGATTTTTTTCCTGTGGATTTTAGGTATGTGTTTTTATTCATCTTCCTCTTTAGAGGAGTTCTGTTGGGGCACAGTGGGTTAAGGATCTGGTGGCTCAGGTCGCTGCTGTGGTGTGGGTTTGGCCCCTGGCCAGGAACTTCCACATACTGCAGGCATGGCCAAATAAATAAAACCTCCTTTTTAGAGTGGACCATTGAAAGTGGATAGAGTATTCTTAAAGATCTAGCCTTATGTTGCTTAGGATTTAATTTTTTAATAGGTAGAACATTAGAGAAAGAGCAGTGACCAATATTTATACTGGATTTTTAATCAGTTTTAGATATTAGTGTTCTGAACTAAGTTTCCTTATTTTTCTTTTTAGGGTCATCCAAGACTGGTTTTCAGAAAGGATACAAGTGGCCAAAGTGGATTTCTTGACAGTATTACCACGCTTCATTTCTCTGTATATCTTTTCCTTTCTGAATCCAAAAGATTTATGTGCAGCTGCACAAGTCAGCTGGCCCTGGAAGTTTTTAACTGAACAGGTTAACTATTTGTCACTTCCTAGTAGTGGGGACCAAATGCAACTGTCATCTGTAATGAAGCAAATGGTGTAGTTCCCTTCCCTGAAGATAATAACTGAGGGTATCTGAGCCATAATTACCCTTAAGAGAAAAAAATGGGGATGAATTAAATACAGTCATTTATTTTGTAAGTCAAGGGATATACACTATTCTAGTAATTCATGTAATTTTAATAATCTTTAAATATTCAACTTAGTATTTAGAAAGTAATTTGTGTTGGTTAAGGAGTCCATTTTTTCTGAAAAATTATTTAAGTTTTGGTATTTACAGGATGTTATTTTATTCATGATACTCACCTCAAAAGTTGCTATACAATCACAACTTTGACCCCTCTTTGGCTAACACCTGTTGAAGAACACAAACCTAGACCTTCTACATCCTCTGCTATCAGTTCTGCCTCTGACATGTTTGTCTCATTTTCTTTTGAAAGATGTAATAAAATGTAATGGTAGACATACTTTAAATACAAGTCAATAATTCATCCTTCAACTTGCACAAACTTTCCAGGATGGGCTTGCGTTGAGATTCGGATCTCAGAATACCTGGCTTCAGTGGAGGGGCCACATGCAAAAGCCACTGCAAGCCATGGATATATAGCATTTACAAATCCAGAATCCAGGCTTAGTGTTTTTATGGTATATTGTTTCCTCTCTTTTGACCTTTAACCTTTCTGTGTCCTTCTATTTAAGGAACATGTCTTGCAAACAGAATATGGTGGGGGTGATGTTCTAACTTTTGACCATCTTTGCCTTTTAGCCGGCATAATTTAGTCTGTTCACATTTAGCTGATGTGTTTGGGATGATGTATTTGGGCTTAAGCCCACTATTTTACTATTTTTATTTATTATGTATTTTTCCTTGTCTTCTTTTAGGATTACCTTAAATGTTTCTTAGGTTAATTATAAATTCTTTTGCAGTTCTTTCATAGCTACCACAGAGATTATAGCATTTATCCTAGAGTTATTTTAATACCACTGAGATAATGCAAGACGCGCAGAACTCATTTACTTCATTTGCTTCCCCAGTTTTTGTCAAATATTCTAATTTTACACATGTACATATAAATATGACACACACACACACCTCACAAGGCTTCACTACCCTTGTTTTATATAGTCAGTATTTATTTATGAGTAACCACTTTTTCTCTTGTTCTTCATACCTTCCTGCATCTCTGAGTTTCCTTTTGGGATCATTTTTCTTCTAAATTCTCTTCAATATTTCTTTTAGTGCAGGTTGCTGCTGACAAATTCTCTTAGCATTTGTCTGAAATATCTTTATTTCACTTTCAAATGTGAAGGATAGTTTCACTGGGAATTTGATCTCTATGCTGGCAATTAATTTTTTATAGAAATTTGAAAATTTTTCCATTGTTCTCTGGTTTTCATACCTTTTTTTGAGAAGTAGGGAGATTTACTGTTGTTTCTTTAAATTTATTATTTCTGTTTTCTCTAGATGCTGTTAGGATTTTTTTCTCTGTCTTTTGTTTTCTGCTATATTATTATAATATATACCTAGAGATGTATGTGTGTGTGTGTGTGTGTGTGTTTATCCTGCTTTGTATTTTGCACTGATTTTAAATTGGTGATTTAGTGTCTTTTATCAGTTTTGCAAAGTTCTCAGATGCTATCTCTTCATGTATTGTTCTGAGGTTCAATACATTAGATTGGTTTACCATGTCCTATAATTTTCAGTCTCTTTTCCATCATTTTGGCATTCAGTGTTTCAGTCTGGATTTTTCTCCTGGACTAGCTTTCAGCTTACTAATGATCTTTTTAGTTGGATTCTTATTTGCTCTTAAACTGGTCCATTGAGTTCTAAATTTCAGTTATATTTTTCAGTTCTAGAAGGTTGATTTGATTACTTTGCTAAAATTTTCCACCCAGCCATTTAATTTCCTAGACATATTAATTACATGATTTTTTTTAAAGTTCCCATCAGATAATTATAACTTTTGGATCTCCTGAGGGTCTCCATTTACTAAAAAACAAAAGAAGGAAACAAACAATCTTTGTCTTTTTATGTGCCTGATATTTTTGGTTGAGTACCAAATACTGAGTATAAAAAATTGATGTAATAATCTGAGACTCTGGATGATGTTATCTTCCTCCAGAGAGAATTTGCTTTTGCTTCTGGCATTTGCTTAGGCTATAGGAATAAATCGCTTAAATCCAATTAGAGAATGAACTATTTCAAAGCTAGTTTCAGTCTAATTCCTTATTATACTTACTGAAAAGGAACTCAGCTGGAAGTCTTGTGTCATTATCAGGACTCTTCCCCATAGTGGGCCCTGAATTTAAATTTGTTTCCTCTCTACCCTGTGAGAATGCCTAAAATGCTGAACAGCTTCTAAGTCTTTCAGTCATAACTTTCTGCTCTGCTTCTCAGCCTAAGCCTTACCTTGAAACTATCAAGTGCCTTGAAGTAAAAAGTGAGGCCAAATCAGGTTATTTATTAGCTCTCTGGGTTTCCCTTCCCTTTGGGATCTTGGCTGTACAAGTCCTACTGCATCGGTAGCTCAACTAACCTTTAAGAGTATTTTGTCTAGCTATTTGATGAGATGAAACCACAAGAAATTTGCTGTTTTCATATATCAAAACTCGTTGCACACTGGCAATATCATATGGGTCAATCAAAGTTGTTCCCATGGGAGGGTTGGTCTGAAAAAACTACTACACCATTGCTAGAAGCAGAATTCTCAGAATCTGGGGTTAAAGTAACCAATGCTATGGCAGTATTGGGGAAGTGTACAAAGATGACTGATACATATATTTGTATATAATATACATGTCCACCAGATAATATTTTTCCTATAGAGTAAGGTATGCTTATTTCTCAGAGTCAAGTTTATTTGTTTGTTTGCTTTAATCTGCAGCATATGGAAGTTCCCAAAATGTCCTTGTGGATACTAATTGGATTCGTTTCCCCTGAGCCACAGTGGGAACTCCCCTTAGAGTTAAGTTTAGATGTCAAGTCACCTGCACTAGAAATCTCAGAGTGGAGTTCCTGTCGTGGCTCAGCGATAACAAAGCCGATGAAGGAAGGAAGGAAGGAAGGAAGGGAGGAAGGAAGGAAAGAAGGAAGGAAGAAGAAAAGAAGGAAGGAAGGAAGAGGAAAGAAAGAGAGGGAGGGAGGTGGGGGCAGGGAGGGAGGCAGGAAGGATGAAAGAAAGAAGGAAAGAAGGAAGGAAAGGAAGGAAGGAAGGAAGGAAGGAAGAAAGAAAAAGAAAGAAAGGAGAGGAAAGAAAGAGAGGTGGCAGCAGGGAGGGAGGGAGGAAGGATGAAAGAAAGAAGGAAAGAAAGAAAGAAAAGCGAGGGAGGGAGGTGGGGGTAGGGAGGGAGGAAGGATGAAAGAAAGAAGGAAAGGGAATCCCAGAGTAACAAGAAATAATTCTCTGTGTACCTGAAAAGATTATTACTAGGAATCTGTCCTTGCAACTCATCTTTCTCGTTTCTTTTTCTGAAGGACTGCTTATGGATGCCCAGATGCATTAAGCTGGGATGGTTTCTGCCCTATACGCCAGCGGAGAATGAATATGGCGCTTGGAAGTACCATTACATCGCTTGTGTGTCCAGCCTAGACTGGCTAACCCCTAGGGAAGCCGCTGCTATTTACGGAACCCTGAATGAACCCAAAACAGAAGATGAGGAGGTACAGGAGAGGCAAAGAGAAAAGTGCCTAAGGAAAATAATTTGGGAGAAAATTGCACTACGTAAGAGTGAGTGGCATTTTCTGACTTTACATATTAGCCCAGTATTGCAGAAACCAACGGATTTACATACAGATTCCCACAGAGGAGGACAGTGACGTCTTTCTGAAACAGCCTTTAGATGCCCTTTTCTAAATCACCTTCAGAACAAGTTCTTTTGTTCTTCACTGTATATTTCAAGTTAGTGAGGAAAACAACAGGATTTCTGATGAAATAGGTAAGGTCAAATATCAGTGCCTCCGTAAGACCAAAGACAAAAAGGAGAAAGATGAACACAGGTAAAGGCAAATGAATAGGTTCTGGATAATTCAAAAGAATTGGGATTGGTGGAAAAGGAATATAAATGAAAATGGAAACAGAAGCAGGAAGAATGACTTTTTTTTAATAGAAAGGTTGTAGTGAGACACACTCTCAGCCAAGCCTTCTGATTTGCACCGTGTGTAAAGGGAAATCAGCAAATCTGATTTGCATTCTCCCATCTTTTTTTTTTTCACTATTACCCTCTTGTGAGAGGCTAACAAATGGGAAATTATTTGAAGCCAAGAAGAAGGGCAAACATGGGTGCAAAGCCTAGAAACTGATGAAGTAGTTTTTAACAAGAAGAGTGTTACTTGTTCTCTGAGCTTTGTTTCTTGACCTGAAGTGACTGGTAACTTGCAGCCACAGAGCTGAAAGGATAAGAGAACCAAACAGAGTCTATAAAAATGGCTATAATTCCTGCCATCTGGAATACTGCCCTTGTACAGCTTTATTTCTGATGCCTTTATCTGTGGCGACTTGGCTGGGAGAGGCACGCTGCTGTTTGTTTTTCAGAGGAGCTGTTCAGAGTTCGACCCCCTTGGGTGAGTGGAACACTCTGCTCCAGATCATTCAAATCCAAATGCCAACCACGTCTCTCCCAGACCATGAGGGACCAAGTGGGATTACATGAAACTCTGGAGAAACAGCTTGTTTTGGCATCTTTAGAAGCTTTGCCCAAGCGGTAAGCAAACCTCCGTCTACGGGAGGCTCAGGACCATACCATGATACCAAGGATCCATTCTAGAATGATTAGCTAACCCCAGGGATGTAGTATAACAATATGGATCGTTTCCTATGAAATAGCAATAGAAACAGTTCCTCAGTCTTCAAGAACTGTGGTCTTTAACATGCTTCCTGAAAAGGGAAATATATACCATTCAAACTTTACATTTCAAATAATCTTAATCCTACAAAGAGTCTATGCTGTGGATAAAGCATATTTTCTTTCTTTTTTCCTTTTTTTTTTGGGGGGGGGCACACTATGGCATATGGAGTTCCCAGGCCAGGGATCAGATTCAAGCCAAAGTTTCAACCTACACTGCATAGGGCAATGCCAGATCCTTTTACCCACTGTGCCAGGCCAGGGGTTGAACCTGTGTCCTGAAGCTGCAGAGACATGGCCTATCCAATTGCACCACAGCAGGAACTCAGATGTGGCACATTTTCTGTATAACGTTACTGAGCAAAAATAACATTTTTTCCAGAATTTTTTTTCATGGACTAAGCATATCTCAATGGTGATGGAGGTAGGGGCGGCCGTGGAGAGAATAGACGTTACTCAGAAAACCATGAGGCCCAGATGCTTAAGGACATTTAAAATCCCTTGGCTGCTCCTTTTACAAATGCCATTTCGTGTCCTTTAGTGTGTCGCTATATTGGTTTTAAGTGCCCCACAAAAGTAAATTCTAAGAGCCCTTTCTGGTATCCGACGGATGCAGCAGGAGAGGCCCGGAGGGCAGCTTTGACCCCAGCAGTCCCTGAAAACCTCAGGGAGAGACCGAGGTGCTGAGGCCACCTGCCTTGTACTGGAGAAATGATGCCCAGAGGACACACTGGTGCTCACTTATCAAAGCCAAGTTCAGCGAAAATGAAAATTTGACTTATCCCCCCTTTCTCCCTATATAGAAGCAATGTTTCTGGATGCCATTCCTACCCTTCATTATCAAAGAAAAATTGGTGTGGAGTTTATAAAAATGATGGCAGCTCTTCACATTCTCTCCAGCCGCACCTCATATTAATATCGTCTCGGATTCCTGCATATGAGGTATACAGTGGTGTTGGGAGGCCAGCCCTTTACCACACTGGGTTTTCATCTCCCCTAAAAGATGTATGGCAATGCTTTGGCCACCAGTCTCTGAAAATGATTCGTCTCCCAAAAGGAAAGTGGTCTAAGTGGAAATTTACAGACCCAAAAGAGATATAAAAAATAACCATAAATCTAAATTATTTTTTTTAAAGCACAAAAGGCCCAGACTGCCTTGCATTTAGTAGGTATTCAATAGATCTTTTTTCCAACAAACTGTTATTGAATTAAATCTGTTGCATTTAACCCATAAAAGAAGAAAGTAATACAAATTATTTTAAAATTTTCTTTGGAATGACCAAGGAATTTAATACTGTCATGTAACTACCATCGCTCAAAAAAAAAAAAAGTCAGGAAATCCTATTTGTGATCTGTTAAATGAGAGTACCATTATATGAAAATATGTTCTTTCTATAATGAGGTTATATATTTTTAATTTCAATATGAATAAGAAAAAAAGCACAAAGAAGGCATAGGAAACATGTATTTATATGTATGAATATGAATATATGTGTACATATACATGCATTAATACACACATAGGAACATAAGTAAGGGATGGCATTAGTAGATTATACTCATTGGCTTAGAATGTTTTTGTAAAAAAATTCTTATTTGTAACAAAATGGTTGCTTTCAAGATAGGAAATCACTTATTTCTGAGCAGCTAGGAATTGATTTTGATCATTTACAACTGGGAGTTCCTGTCATGGCACAGTGGAAACAAATCCGACTAGGAACCATGAGGTTGCTCGTTTGATCCCTGGCCTCGCTCAGTGGGTTAAGGATCCGGCATTGCCGTGAGCTGTGGTGTAGGTCACACACGCGGCTCAGGTCCTGCATTGCTGTGGCTGTGGTGCAGGCCCACAGCTGTAGCTCTGATTTGACCCCTAGCCTGGGAACCTCCACGTGCCGTGGGTGCAGCCCTAAAAAGCAAAATAAATAAATAAAAAATAAAAATAGATCGCTTACAACTGGATAGCTTAATGGATCCACATGAAACCAAGGTTGGAGCTTTGATCGCCACATGGGCCATCGATAGCTTTTCTAATGTTTAAAAAATGCATCATACTGGGCACAGAGAGTAAGTGGTGACAGAGTATGGGTGAACAGACAGGTGTAAAATAAGTCTGTTCTCCCAATAATAATGTCTTTACCTAAGACCATGCCGGGATTACTTATTTCACTATGAATGTAATAGGGGTTTAGGTAAAAAGCAGAGTGTAACCATGTGGTAGTTCTCTATTCAGTTGAACTGTGACCTCCAGAAGGTAGCATGAGGTTTTGGGAAAATCCAGCAGCTTCAATGACTTTCCAACCTGCTGCTAATGAATTGACTCATCACAACGAAAAAATTATTTGATTATCGAATTCAAAGAACAGCGGTTTTAATATCTATTTGAGTGGCAAATATTTATCAGTAGTGATAATTCAAAAATTCTTAAGAGGAAAACAAACTCTCTTTAAAAAGTCTATTGCAAAACTGTATGATTGCAATTTTATTTTTTAAAAAGTTGTATATATGTCTCTGTGCATGGGTGTGTACAAAGATAAAGAAGCTGGAGAAAATACTTTGCTAATATTTCTGAGTATCTGAGGTAAAAAATGCATTTAAAATTTCCCTCATAATTAGAAAAGAGACAAAATAATTTAAAAAGAAACTGATGAAAGGGAAAGCTTATCTTCCTCCTTCTATAATTTCTGAAGAAAAACAACAGACTTTAAAAATCACAGCAGATTACATATTCACTGTCTTTATTAATAAGTATTCTAAAATGATGGGCTTTGGTTCCTATGTTCTGGTTTGTTTTCCAGATGGTGGTGAACAGTGTCAGAGCAGGCATCATTTCTGTGGTGTATGACTACAGCAGCCTAACCTTGGAGAGCCTACTTTATCTCACAGAGAAAGCCCTGGATGGGCAGAAGGTACAGAGTGTGGGAATATTTAGTGATGGAAATAGCAGAGAAATCAATTTAATCCAAGGTAAGACTGGGGCTTGGAGAGAAGAAACTACTTTGTACTGATGCAGTGTTTGTCCATGTGTATGGCCTTCAGAATGTTTTATTTATTTGTTGATCTATGTATTTATTTTAGGGCCACACCAGCAGCATATGGAAGTTCCCAGGCTATGGGTCGAATTGGAACTGTACCTGCCGGCCTGCACCAAAGCCACAGCAATGCCATATCGAAGCTGCCTCTGTGACCTACACCACATCTCACAGCAACACCAGATCCCTGACCCACTGAGCGAGGCCAGGGTTTGAACCCGCAACCTCATGGATACTAGTCAGATTCATTTCTGCTGTGCCACAATGGGAACTTCTGCAAATACCTTTTTGAGATTCAGTTTTCAATTCCTTTGGATGTACACCTAGAAGTAGAATTACTGGATCATATGGTAATTCTTTTTTTAATTTTTTGAGGAAACTCCATACTATTTTCCTTAGTGGCTACACCATTTTCCAATCCCACCAACAGTGCACAGGATTCTAATTCCTTCACATCATCACCAATGCTTGTTTTTTTTTCTTCTATTTTTTTAATAGTAGCTATCCTAATGTGTATGAGCTGATATGCATTATAAATTAATTTGCATTTCTTTGATGATTAGCGATGCTGAACATCTTTTTATATGCTTGTTTGCCATTTGTATATCTTCTTTAGAGAAATGTCCAAGTTTTTTGCTATTTTTTACTTGGGTTGATTTTTTTGTTATTGAGTTACAGGTGTTCTTTATAAGGTCTTGCTCCTAATCCCTAATCAGATAAATGTTTTACAAATATTTTCTCTCATTCTGTAGGCTGCCTTTCATTCTGTCCGTTATGTTCTTTGATGCACAAAATAAATTTGAAGTTTTATGAAAGTGAAACAATTTTAACAGCAGCAAATACCAAGATCTACGCACTGGTGCATGCTATCAACATTCATCATATTTCTAAATGGCTTATATTACAAAGGAAAGGATTGGCCAGAATTAACTTGTTATGGCCATCTTTAAAACATTTGAATGATTACCCTTTTGAGGGGCAAGGAGATAATGAATGTTTTAGAAATAAACTTTTTTTTTTTTGTCTTTTTAGTGCCACACTCGCAGAATATGGAGTTTCCCAGGCCAGGGGTCAAATGGGAGCTGCAGCTGCTGGCCTAGGCCACAGCCACAACAACACATGATCTGAGCCACATCTGCTACCTACACCACAGCTAATGGCAACACTAGATCCTTAACCCACCGAGTGAGGCCAGGGATCGAACCTGCAACCTCATGGATGGTAGTTGGGTTCATTAACCACTGAGCCACAGAACTCCAGAAACAAACTTTTTTTTGGCTGCACCTACAGATGCAGAAGTTCCTGGGCCAGGGATAGATCCTGAGCCACAGAAGTGACTAACCCAAATCCTTAACCACTAGGCCACCAGGGAACTCCAAACTCTTAGGTTCTATTCTTTCTCATTCTATGACTTGCAACCTTCCATGCTTATACCTGCAATAGGTCTTACATTTTAGTTTTAATAACACGAAATCTTCTATCGTTGTGAAATAAGGGAAGAGAGGAAATAAGTGGTGGAGGATCTAGCTGGCAGGGAACTCACAAATGGTAGAATGAGTACAGGCCTTCTTCATCCCAAGGTTACATCCCAATAAAATATTTTCAACTTAGGTTGGGTTTAAGTGGAAGTACACTGATTACACCTAACCTAGTGAACATCACAGGGTTAACACGCTCAGAACACTTACATCAGCCAATAATTGGGCAAAATCATCTAACACAAAGCCTATTTTGTAATAAAGTGTTGAATATCTCATTGTATACTGTTCTGTGCATGAAAAACAGAATGGCTGTGTGGACACAGCGGGTTGTAAGTATACTGGCTGTTTACCCTGGTGATCAGGCGGCTGACTGGGAGCTGGGGCTCGCTGTCAACGTCTAGCCTCAGGAGAGAGTGTCGGCACATACTGCTAGCCCAAGAAAACATCAAAATTCAAAGTACAGTTTCTATTGAATATGTATCGGTTTCCCACAATTATAAAGTCAAAAACATCTTATGTTGAACTGGTGTTAAGCTGGGGACCATCTGTACCTGAGTCTTCTATCAAGCTTCCCTCTCTGTAGCTGGAACTCAGCATACATGGAATGGTTTCAGTGAATTTTATTATTAGCAAAAATGAACTGCTTTTGCTTTCACTTTACCTTATTTTTGGCTTTGCTTGTTTAGTTTATTTGTGCCTGGGGCAAGCTGTGTTCCATATTTGATTTTATATAGCCTCCAAAAGTGAGGCTGAGCTGCTTGGAGTTTAAATTTACATTGAATCGCACCGTGGCTTTTCTCTAAAATGGTCAATCTCAAGGTCACACTGTGGCAGTGTGTTCAACCCAGTGTCAGGGTTTCCTGGTTTCAGCCTTCTTCTCCAGAAGAGAAAGTTTTCCAAACTCTTGCCTTTGCCCTATTTACTTTCTTTTTCTTTTAAAGCAAGTGTAAAACACCAAAATACCTCAGAAAGCTAAAGTTTCCTTCTGTATAGTTGCACTGTTTTCCCCAAAGCTTTGCCTGAACAACAAAATGAAACCTCTTAGTCTAGGCACTGGGAGAGGTCCTTCCATCGTGTATCTAGCGCTCTCAGCACCAAGGAATGAATGTCAGGATGCTGGCGCCCCACTTCGTTTTCTTCTCTTACTGGCGCTTAGGAACGCGGAGTCCCCAGGACTCCTTTAGAGCTGGGTCCAGACACACACAGATTAGCTGAATCATCCACCCAGTTCCCAGGAAGTGAAAGGTACAGCAATGTTTCCCAATCACTTTTTTTTTTTTTTTTTTTTGGCCACACACAGCTTATGGAAGCTCCCAGGCCAGGGACTGAATCCCAGCCACGGCTACACTAGATCTTTTAACCCCCTGCGAGGGGCTGGCAATGCAACACTCGCCTGTGCAGCGACCAGAGCTGCTGCAATCAATTCTCAACCCACTGCACCACAGTGGGAACTCCTGAAGGACTTAGTTTTTGATGGGCAATTGTGGGAAACATTTCCACTTTGGAACTTAGTTGTAAAATCCCAGGACGTAACTGGCCTTCCACCCTCAGCCCTGCTGTGAACCTTGTAACGCTCTGCCGCCCAGTGGAGGCAGAGCCGACATCCTAAACCCAAGAGCTCGATGTCCAGTGAATCCAGAGAACACTGTGGTCATGCTGGAGTCCCATGGTACCTCCTGTGGCCTTAAAGTGGTGGAAGCATAGAAGCCAAGATGCCCTGCAGGGCTTGGTCTTACAAGATGTTGGTTTTTTGAACTGTTACATTTTCACAAACTGCTCAGAGTTTCTCTTAAACTGATGTGACATTTTGATTTTTTTTCCACTTAGGCTACGAAATTGGTATTAAAAATTTATTGAGGCCTGAAGTGAGAGACTTCTGGGAGAAACTAGGAAGCTACGTGGCCCCTGAAGAAGCAGGGGGTCACGTGGACATCTTTGTACCACTTGGAGCATCAGGTCAGCTTTGAGAGGTGGTGGGCAGACCTACTTTGGGATGGATTTCATGGACGTATAAACGCCCTCAGTTCAAGTGCCTCAGTCACATTTTTCGTTCTTTTTCTCTTTACACTTCACATACGCAGGGACTTAGGGGGAAAGGGCAACAGAGTTAATGGTCAAAGTAACCCTGAAGAAATAAGGTCACTAATCAACTATAATGGAAAAAATAAAATCACAAAAAGAAAAGAAATAAAATCACAGGAGTTCCTGTTGTGGTGCAGCAGAAATGAATCCAACTAGTGTCCATGAGGATGAGGGTTCAATCCCTGGCCTCGCTCAGTGGGTCGGAAATCTGGCATTGCCATGAGCTGTGGTGTAGGTCGCAGATGCAGCTCAGATCCCTGCGTTGCTGTGGCTGTGGTGTAGGCTGGCAGCTGCAGCTCCGATTCGACCCCAGCCTGGGAACTTCCATATGCTGTGGGTATGGCCCTAAAAAAAGAAAGCAAGAGAGAAAGAAAGAAAGTCACTAGTGGCAAAAACCAGCCAGGGACATTATTTCTGTCTCTTCTGGAAAACACAGTAAAATCAGCCTCCACAGTACAGGTGAAAGTTCCTTTACATATATATATATATATATATATATTTTATATTTCCCAGTCAAGTATATATATATATTATATATATATCCATTCTTTTTCTCACATTATCCTCCATCATATTCCATCACAAGTGATTGGATATAGTTCCCTGTGCTATATAGCAGGATCTCATTGCTTATCCACTCCAAATGCAATAGTTTCCTTCTATTAATCCCAGACTCCCAGTCCATTCCACTCCTTCCCCTTCTCTCTTGGCAACCTCAAGTCTGTTCTCCAAATCCGTGAGTTTGTCTATGGAAAGGTTCATTTGTGCCCTGTATTAGATTCCAGGTATAAGCGATATCATATGGTATTTGCCTTTCTCTTTCTGACTTACTTCACTTAGTATGAGAGTCTCTAGTTCCATCCATGTTGCTGCAAATGGCATTATTTTGTTCATTTTAATGACTGTGTAGTATTCCATTGTGTATATACACGACATCTTCTTAATCCATTCATCTGTCAATGGACATTTAGGTTGTTTCCATGTCTTGGCTATTGTAAATAGGGCTTTAATGAACATATTGGTGCATGTGTCTTTTTCAAGGAAAGTTTTGTCCAGACACATGCCCAAGAGTGGAATTGCTGGGTGAAAGTTTCTGACCACCATAAAAACCATAGTCAGTGAGTCTGAGAAAACATTCCATGCTGTGTTCTAAACCTAGAAAAAGTGGGCAAGAACTTGGGTCCCAGAGATCTGGACTTGAATCCCACTCACGTCACTTCAGCTGTATGGCCCTAGCCCAGTTTGTGGATTTGTTTTCTCAAATAAAAGTTAGGATAATAATACTTTGCCTCTAGGACCTCTGAGTATGGAAACAATTAAATAATTGAATAAAATACTTAAGTATTAAGAGTATTAAAAACAGTAAAGTACTTCATAAAGATGAGTGTGGTTACTGGTAATTTTAAGTGCCTGCCTGTCTAGTATCAGCCTTCTAGTATCTCTTAAATAAGACCTCTGCATTCCTGGATTTATCAGCTATGGGGTTTGTTTGTTTTTTATTGCTGCTGTTCTTTAACCAAGCAGAGCAGGGAGATGGAGTGTGAAATTAAAGTTTTTCAAACTGTTTCTTGCTACCCACTCCTTAGGGAACTGTGAGTTTTAAAGGTTCTAATCCTCAGTTTTCACTGGACTATTCAATACATACAAAGCAGGACCCTGGCTGGCTTCCACCAGGCAAAGGAAAAAAACAAAAGAATTGGAAGAGGTTGACCAGAAAACAAATTACAAATTATTGTAGAAATTTTTTTACACTAGTTATTACAATTACGTAATCTCAAACATGTTAGAAAGTAGGCACAGAAAAATTTGGGAGGAGATAGGGCAGAACAGTAACAGCATCTATCTCTAGATGTAGTTTTCAAACTTTCTACTTTTAATATCAGTTTGAAAAGAGTAGGTTACAAAGACTACGGATGGTGTGAGCCCGGTGTTTAAAACCTGTGTATGTGGGGGTGAGGGTGGGGATGTATGAAAAGGGTTTTGAAAGGTGTGTACGAGGATGCTAACAATAGCTGGATAAGACAGCCGAGTTTCGCTTTTCTCTTTCCTTTTTACCTCTTTTCTTTGCCTCTGTTTTCTGTAGTGAACTATTATTACTTTAATAATGAGAGCAAAGCAAAATTTTTAGTAGGGAAAAAAGTATGTGAGAAACTGTTGAAGGACCGAGAGAATAAGGACAAAGGGAAAAAGAACAACAGATTTGGTGACACAAGAATCATCTTAAGTAAAACTTAATGGTCCTTAAACAATAGATTTTCCACTGCCATTCTGGACTCCAAAATCATCCCTGGATTTCTTTTTTTTTTTTCTTTTTCCTTTTTTTGCCTTTTCTAGGGTCGCACCTGCGGCATATGGAGGTTCCCAGACTAGGGGTCTAATTGGAGCTGCCGCCGCTGGCCTTCGCCACAACCACAGCAACGCGGGTTCCGAGCCGCATCCGTAACCTTCACCACAGCTCACGGCAATGCCGGATCGTTAACCCACTGAGCAAGGCCAGGGATCGAACCCGCAACCTCACGGTTCCTAGTCGGATTCATTAACCACTGAGCCACGACGGGAACTCCAATCCCTGAATTTCTTATCAAGTATAATTTCCACCTGGATGAACCACCAAGCTCCTGGTTCAGTCAGAAGACACTGGCTTCTCCGGCAAAAATCTTTTCCACCACCTCAGGCGTCGGTCCTAAACTCATCAGCTCTGCCAGCTGAATCATCTCTGAAATCCTCGCCTCAAGCATCTGTCTCTCCGAGAACCACTTTCAAAATACATCCTCAAATATTCCCACTCTGTCAATTCTTTGCCTGAAGACCTTCAATCCACACACTCCCACTCTTTCTCTATCCTCTTGCCTTCAACCTTGGTTCCTCCCTCGTTAAACCTGCATTTAGCTGTTGGTCATTATCCTTACTCTCTTGCAAAGAATCTGAACTTCTTTTGTTACTTTTGCTCCAGTGCTGGTTAAAACCCCACCATCTGCACAATCTACGCAGCCGAAGACTGCCGGAAAGAGTAACACAACTGTTCTTACTGACCAAACTTTAATGGCATAAGTATCAGTTGGGGTCCCACCGCATAAGCAGTCCTACTGCTTTCCCATTTCCTTGGTAAATTCCACTCTTTGAGATGATTTATGTCATGCCTTCTCCTCTTTAGTCATTCTTCCAATTACCCTCTCACTTGTTTTATTTTTCACTTCCCCAAGGAAACTCCCTGATTTACTTCCCATCACCCGACCCACCGTGTCCCCCCGCTTACCTTCGCTCCCTCTTCCTTTCTGTTAGGATGGAACAAGCACTCCCACTCAAATCGAAGATCCACCACTCCGCTTGGACGCCATATCCCAGCGCTTTTCGCCTTCTCTTCACTCCTGTACTCAAACCCCCTGCCACAGCCTCAGTCCTCTCCTTTACTGGGTTATTCCTATCAAATCAAGAACACCTGTAGTAGCTCCTCCTCTCCCCCTCCCCAAAAGAGAGAGACCTTAAACTTGCTCCCACCACTTTTTTTTTTTTGGTCTTTTTAGGGCCACACCCACAGCATATGGAAGTTCCCAGGCTAGGGGTCTAACTGGAGCTACAGCTGCCAGCCGGCCTATGCCACAGCCACAGCAATGCCGTGATCCTAGCCGCTTCTGCAACCTACACCGCAGCTCATGGCAATGCCGGATCCTGAACCCACTGAGTGAGTCCAGGGATCGAACTGGTATCCTCATGGATACTACTCAGGTTCGTTACCGCTGAGCCATGACGGGAACTCCTCTCTCACCAATTTTTGAGTTGACTATACCCGTGGTTCTCAAAATTTGTGTATGTGTTTGACTCACCTAGAGGTCCTGTTAAAATCCACGGTGCTGGGTCCCACGCTAGCCTTTCACATTCACGAAGTCTGGCATGGGGGCTGAGACTTTGTATTTCTAACAAGTTTCAGGTGAAGATCATGCTGCTGATCCCCGGGCCACACTTGGAAAGCCGTCTGCTGCCTGACTGCCCCCACCCTCCTTACGTCTCACCCACTCCTCCAGCTCCTCCAAGTGGGGTCCTTGTACTGAAACCATTTTGGGGGAGACTCTAAGTGACTCCCATGTGGCCAAATCCTGCGGTCCCTTTTCCATCCTCACCTTGCCTTGACTTCCCAGTGGCCCTTGAGGCAGATGACGACTCCTCGAAACCCTCCTTCTTTCCTTGGTTTCCCTAATCCCACCCTCTCCTTGTTTTCCTCCTGCCTCAGTGGCCTCTTCTCCTCAGTCTCTTTTGCTGGCCCCTCCTCCTCGTGGAGACCTCAGAGTGCATGCTGGGCTTAATCTGGGGCTCCCTTCTTTTTCATGACTTCACTCTTCCTTTAGGGAGACCCATCTCTTCTACGACTCTGAATTCAGTCTGTAGGCTGAAAACTCCAAAATTTATGTCTCTGACCCTGAAATCTCTGAGCTGCAGGCTCATATCTAGCTTTTACCTGACATCATGTTGGTGTTTAGTTTGCATGGTTAATGGCATCTCAGCATTCACACATCTGAAACAAACTCTTGATTGCCTCCCAGCACAAGCCAGCTCCTTCCCCAGGATTCCTCACTTAAGACAGGCTCACTCACCTGTTACTGCATAAGCCAGAATCCAAAAGCTTATCTCTCTCTCTCTTTTTTTTTTTTTTGCATTACTTTAAAGCTTTACAGAGCTTTATTAAGGTACTGTTGGTATACAGCATTTAAAGTGTGTAATTTGATAAATTTTGACGTATGTCTATACACCATGTGACACCATAAAAATCAAGATAACAAACATGCCCAAGTTTCCTTTTGCCACTTTGCGATTCTCCCGCCACTTCTCCACTCCAAACTGAGGCAACCACTGAGCTTATATGTTCGTTTACATTGTATAGAAGTCTCCATAATTAGAATCATACAGTGCGCGTTCTTTTTTTGTCAGGATTCCTTCACTCCAAATAATTAGATTCATCTACTTCATGCTGGTATCAGTGGTTCATTCCTTTTTACTGTCGGGAGTGATTATATTGTACAGATATATCACAATTTGTTTATCCATTCACCTGTTGATAGATATTTTGAGTTCTTTTTAGTTTTTGGCATTTCCAAGTGAAGCTGCTGAGAACACATCCTTTCATTTCTCTTGGTGGAACGACAGGGTCACATGATAGGTGTATGTTTAACTTAAAAAAAAAAAAAAAAAACCAGCTCAACTGTTTTCCAAAGTGGTTGTACCATTTTATGTTACCACTAGCAGTAGATGAGAACTCCAGCTGCCCAACACTCCTGAGTCAGTTTTCTTATTTGAGCCATTCAAGTGGCTGTGTAGTGGTATCTCCTTGTGGTTTTTTTAATTTGCAATTTTCCTCTAATGATTAATGATGCTGAGCATCTTTCTATGTGCTTGTTTTTCTTCCTTGGTGAAGTGTCTGTTCAAATCTTTGCTTGTTGTAAAAATTAGGGTTTTTTGGTTTTGTTTCATTTTTACTGAGAGATCTTTGAATATTCTGGAAAAGTGATTTGTAAGTATTTTATCCCAGTTCATGCTTATCTTTTCCTTCTCTAAACAGTTCCTTTTGAAAACAAAAAGTTTAAAATTTTTATAAAGTCAAATTTATCAATCTTTGAATTTTATAATTCATGCTTTTGATGTCTTAAAGTTTTTACCTAAAAGTCACTTCTGTGTTTTCTCATAAATTATTTATAGTGAAGTTTGACATTCGGTTTTGTGATTCATCTTATTTATTATTTCTTTAATAGAATGCAAATTGAAGGTTTGTTTTTTTTTTTTGAACACATATGGCTATCAAATTGTTTCAGCACCATTCGTTGTAAAGACCATCCTTTCCCAGTGGCTTTCATTTACATATTGTGAAATCAATTTATATATATGGAGGTAAACCTACAGGCTCTTTGATTTCACTGATCTTTTGGTTGGTGAAAACATTAGACCCTGGTGAGTGACATCCCGACTTTTCAGCCACTACCACCTTGTTGTAAGCAACTGAAACAATTTGGGGTGACCATCTATTCCTGGACCATGAAGAATTAAAATATATTCCCCAATATATTAGTTTCATTTGAAGTGTTTCAATCTATATGCTGTGTCACTGAAGAAGGGATGAAATTAATGCTAAAATGTGACCATTCCATCGTGTGTTAACAGTTTTAAGGCTATTCTCTTACAATGAGACTCCTCCTTTGAGTCAGACTGCTTTAGAAAATATATGCAGACTTTTCTCTTTGGCCTGAGTATTCCAAATTTTAAAATAAGCACCAGGTCAACCTCCATGCCTCTTTCTTCACCCTGTTATCAATCCTCGTGAACGAAGTGTCTGGACTTCACTACTGAGGGGTGAACTGTAAAGTGCTGATGGATTTTTCCAGGAGGGATTTGAACTGAAGACAAGCCCTACAAGGGGCCTTTGTTGGCCAGCTCATTAGCACTCTTAAGGAATTCTTAACTGTTCATGGTAAAACCTGTGAGTAAACTAATGAAAGTATTTTTGGCTGTGCAGAGGCAGGAATAGAAGTTCTTTCTCAGCTCTCTCAACTAACTGGCACGTTATTTACTGCCCCTGCTGGGATTGCAACTGGCTCGTACCAACACAGTAAGTGCATCTGGCTGCTGACCACCAGCCCCAATAACACCCTCTGACTCTAGGATCACCAAGGACAAAATACAGCCAGTAACTCGGGTTCTGGCAATGTCAGTTACTGCTTTTCATGCCTCTGAAGGAAGGCTGTCTCATCCTAAACTAGGTCATTTCTCATCACTCGGTCATTTGCTTACAAGGGGATTGTTATTGCAAATATTTGCTTCAAACCATCATTTGAAAAACTCTGTTGAAAACATCAGCTTTAACAGTTAAACAAAGATGTATAGTAGCTGATCCAGGGGAATAAGTACAAAGAAAAATTTTTCTTAGTAAAACATAATCAATACACTTTCATTTGGAAAAATGAAAGGCAGCTACAAAGAGATGGTGAAGGGGCTGGCTCAAGTTCTATTTCGGTAGCATTTTCTGAGAGTAAAAAGAGATAAAATATGCCTGAAAGCAAAGTTCCATTTTGATACTAAAGCTGCAACTATTGGAGCCAAATCTAACATTGACTGACCCACAGGAGAGTCAGATTGCTTTGCTACCATAATGCTAATCCTTTTCCCTTTTAAAACTCCCTCACTTCCTATAAAACATGATGCAGAAACTATATAAAGCATTACCTCTGTAATCCCAAGTGCTAAGGGCCTTTCAATGCTGATGAAAGCTGGCATGATTGGAAAACTTGGAGGGGAAAAGATTCGATGTAGTTACAACAAAGAACACATTGACCTAATATAGTTTTGTAGCAGAAGTCTCCTGTTAATTTTAGTTTATATAGAAACATCACCAAATGAGGGCATATTTGGCCCTGGGCAGAGACAAATCTGCCTCACAAAGATAGCAGGGTACAGACACTTCTCTTTATAAAATAGGTTTTCTTCTTTTTCTCCTCCTCTGTCTCCTCTCACTCTTGGCCATCCTCCTTCTCCCACTCTTCTTCTTCTGCTCGTAAAAGAACATGTGATAAATACTTTCACATTTGTTAGCATAAATAAAGAACAATCAATCTATCCATTTAGGACAGAAAATCAAAGTTCACTTGGCCAAGTCATTCAGTCACTGATCTTCAAGGAGAGAAACTTTCTGAAACACCCAGCACGGTCATGTAGAGAGAGAAGAGAACAACTTCTCTTACGTAGTTACGTAAAGAGAGCAACTTGACATGATGTAAGAAAGATACGGGATTGGCTATCATGAGAATGACTTTGGATGACATGATGGGGAAACCAGGCAGAGTGGGGTGTTCCTGTATTTTTAGTTTTAGGATATAAACATGAAATAGTATATTCCTACTTGAATGTCTAATCTGCTTTCTGACACAAAAGTCTAGCAGCTATTTAATTTTGATTTCAAATACAGTATCACACATCAACATTACCTATCAGAGTAGAGAAGCATTTGAAGTTATTCACTGTATCCTGTTTGAATTTCTAATTTTATCTTTGAAAGAAAGCAGACTATGGGTGTCTTTCCTTCCTTCCTTCCTTCCTTCCTTCCTCTTTCTTCCTTTCTTCTCTTCCTCCCTCCCTCACCCTTTTCTTTCTTCCTTCCTCTCTTCCTTCCTTCCTTTCTCTCTTTCTTTCCTTTTTAGGGCTGTGCCTGTGGCATATGGAAGTTCCCAGGCTAGGGGTTAAATCCAATCTGCAGCTGCCAGCCTGCACCACAGCTACAGCAACGCCATATCTGAGCTGTGTCTGTAACCTACACCACATTTCATGGCAACTCTGGATCCTTAATCCACTGAGCGAGGCCAGGGATAGATCCAGAGGACTAATCGGGTTCAATACTGCTGAGCCACGATAGGAACTCCATATCTTAGTCTTCTAATGAGAAAGGATGATAAGACAGAGATAAATACAATTAAGGTTTCTTGTTTTGTTTTTTGTACTGTAACTGAGAAGAATTCTTTCCTCTGAGCTTAAGTCTGTTATAATAAAAGGAGAAAATGTCAGTTCTTAGTGAGTGGCTGGGCCGACCATGGGAAAGGGCGCCCCCTTTCATCTATTTCAATGAAGCAAAGCTGCAGGCGTGGTCCAGCTTCACCGACTTTCTGGAAGACACCTTGAAATCAGTAAGGAAACAATTAAGTCCCCTCTTCAAGGACTTGAAGAAGAACATCAGTGGCAGGATGATAGGTAAGAAGTCCTTGCTACTTCTGTGGCAGGTTAACTGTGAAGCTTGTTACACATCCAGAGTAACTGCACATTTAGGAATGCACAAGTTGATGCTTAAAGGTCTTGGGTAAATTTTATTCCCTTTGCTCTTCATATCTCCTTTCAAATGTCATGAATTTCCACCATGAGCAAATTTATTCATCTACAAAATGCTGAAGCTAGTGTTTGGTTTCAAATTTTACCATCTTATTAATTCTAAATCAGCCTATTATCTACCTAGACAAAATCTATTGTTTGCTAAGCCAGAGAGCTCTATCCTTTTCCCCCTACAATTTGCTCTGAAAATTAAGCCTCTACATCCCAGTTAACCATCTCTTAGACCACAGAACCCTTTACTTAAATTATTCTATAATTAAGTTCTACTTATTTTCTGCCTAAAATATTTAATTTGATGATGGGCTCCATGGTCTTCTGCCGAGTCTATTAGACATCACTGAATTTTTCTCATCTACACTCCATACTCATGATCCAATTATCGCAATAAAGTCTTTTGGAAATAGTTTATCTCAACTGTGGATCCTCATCAAAAATCAGTCAATTCTTTAAAATGAAGTACTTTTTAAAAACATACCTTTAAACAGATTCCTCCTGCACTTTAAACTACCCATTCATTTTTTCCCCTAACTTTCCACACCTGACTGAAATATTGTATCAGTCATTACAGATCTACTCCTTACTTCTTTCTTCCCTTCCCCTGACCTGCCCCCTATTTTACATATATTAACATAATTACTGTCTATACAAGAGCTGTAACACATAAATATGAATGCAGATATTTTCACTGCCAATATTTGTCCACATCTCTTTACGTAAGTGCCTCCAAAGCCAGGATTTTCTTCTTGGTTTTAACTCTACCACATTGAGTAGGTGTTCAACCAATATTTTAAAACAGTCATGAAGCTATAAAGAAAGAAATTATTTCTACTAATTCTTTCATTAATGTTAAGGACTAAAGAGTCAAAAGATTAACGATAGAAGTATTTTTTTCAATCATGTATATAAGCAGTGAGAAGTCAAATGGAGAAAGGTTATGCTTAAATAAATGCAAATTGTTCTAAATATTTTTAACATGTAAGAAGATATATCTGTATGTGTGTTTGAATGTTACCTCCTACGGAGTTAAAGTATTATGGATTTAAGCGCAAAGATAAAGCAGAATGTGAAAGCTTTTTTTTTTTTTTAGGACTGCACCTGTGGCATATGGAGGTTCCCAGGCTAGGGGCTGAATTGGAGCCGCAGCTGCTGGTCTACACCATAGCCACAGCAACACGGGATCCAAGCCGTGTCTGTGACCTACATCACTGCTCACGACAATGCTGGATCCTTAACCCACTGAGCGAGCCCAGAGGTCAAATCCACATCCTCATGGGTACTAGTTGGGTTCATTTCCACTGAACCATGATGGGAACTCCAAGAATTTTTGATAGAATTCGGAATCTAAGCTTTATAAGGTTTATTTTCACATTTTTCCCTGTCCAATTTATAGATTTTGTTCAATACCAGCTTTGTCAGAGTGGGTACTATATTTAGATGCTTTTGCTCATTTTGTATTTTATCATACTAGATAATCCTCATGGAATAAAAGAATTTTTATTTGTCTGCATTTTTATCCACTAACAAGCAATTTAGAGGACTGCATTTTCCTCTTGATCACATCTCTTACATAAATTACAGTGCACACGACCTTCTATTTACAGGGCAATTTATATTTGACACCATGAGTATGGTTAACATTCCCAATAACGAAGAAATTGTACAAGCTCTGGCAGATGGACTGACAGAACTTTCAAAAGAAAATTCCGTAAGTGTTCCTTTGAATAAAGCAAACTACGAAAACCCCAACACTTAAATACATTTTTAGTTTGCATTTACAATTATTTTTTTAGCAGTTTATACCTTTGGGATACAATTCCTCAGAGAAATTGCATCAGTTTATGAAAAAAAGCCACTGAGAGATTCCAAACCCAAGATGTATTAGCTATTCAAAATAGACATATAGGGAGTTCCCTCCATGGTGCAGCAGAAACGAACCTGACTAGGAACTATGAGGTTGTGGGTTTGATCCCTGGCTTTGCTCAGTGGGTTAAGGATCCGGCATTGCTGTGAGCTGTGGTGTAGGTTGCAGACACTGCTCGGATCTGGTGTTGCTGTGGCTGTGGCGTAGGCTGGCAGCTACAGTTCCAGTTAGACCCCTAGCCTGGGAACCTCCATATGCTGCACAGAGGCTCTAAAAAGACAAAAGGGCAAAAAAAAAAAGAACAAAAAAGAAATAGACATACAGAAAAATCTTCCTGGTTATTGAAAGTTGTTTCACAGTGCACTGTTTTCTGTCTTGTGATTAATTTCAGTCAGAATGACTTAAAAAAACCCATTTAGTGGGTTTATATTTCACATAAACATCATTCAGTAGTTACAACAATCATGGCAGAAAAACTGAATTATTTTATTTTATTTTATTTTTTTTATTTTTGCATTATAGCTGGTTTACAGATTTCTGTCAGATTTTCCAACTGCACCATGTGGTGACCCGATTACATGTACATATATGGATTTGTCACATGTAATTAGATATAGTTCCCCGTGCATTACAGTTGGAACTCCTTGCTATTCCATCATTAAAGCAGTAGTTATCCCCACTCCCTCCCACCCCTCCCCC
>PVHT020000077.1:18133539-18156141 GCA_004024745.2 Catagonus wagneri | reverse complement strand
CTGGAGTGCTGGTTACGGTCCTAATTGCCTTTCTCTCTCACCTTTTTTTTTTTTTTTTTCTTCACTTGTTCTACCCAGTTATTTCAAGGGTTTCTTGCAGTTTTTGGAGGTTTAAATTGATCAGCATTCAGATGATGATTTGTCCAACTTGTTTTATATTTAGATGCGTTTTTTGATGTATTTGTGGGAGAGGGTGAGCGCGACCTGTTACTCCTCCGCCATCTTGCTGCCTCCCTGAATTATTTTAAAATAACTTTGTATGATATAACTTTGGTGGTGCTCAAACCTACAGCCTGGGAGGGAACCAAATTAGGGAGTCTCACAGGGTGTCCCCCCAGGAACTGTGCTGCTGGGGCCTCTCCCCCAGGCCTCCTCCCTCTAAGATAACAGAGTTGTCCTGTCCCCCTTTCCTCATCTGGCTAAGAGCCGGTGTGGGCGCTTTGGTTTTGACGATCTTGAGACCCTCCAACAAGATCTGGTCATGCTAAGTCCACTGTGACAATAGATGAGAACCAAGATTTGCTAGAAAGCCCCAGATACTGACTCTGATCGAATAATAGCTACTTTGTTTTCCAGACTTGCCGATTAATTAGCTAAGAAGCTGAAAACTCTACTAAAAATGTGTTCTCTTTTTTGCTGCTCTTTGGCTGATCTGTATTTTAAATACGAATTCTTTTTTTGGGGGGGGTGGGGCGAATTTTTCAGGACAAACCTTTGGAATTTTTGTCATATTTTCTGCTGAAGAAATGTAATGAAAAGAGCAAAGATTTTGAAGGAAACGTTATTCTAACAAAACATGACCCAAAGGCAACGTGCAGTTTATTCATAAAGGTAAATTTTACGCCATTGCTCTACTGCAGAGTTAGACCTGTGCTTAAGACGTTCATCAACAATAATGATAATTCTGCCTGGAAAGCTTTCAACTTGTCGTTTCTCCTAAGAACTTCATTTTCACAGATTATTATAAAAAAGGGGTATTTTTTAGTTTCATAATGTAACATTTACCCACTTAAAAGCACACATGGCACCACGCCTACGGGAGTGACACTGTTTGGCTCTTGGGGGAGGACCGGACACTTGCATTCTGCACACCGCTTATTCAGTGGAGGCCTGAGATAACCCCCAAAAGATTTTTTTTTCATCTGCAGTCCAGGAAACTTTTTTGTGAAACTAAAAACAGTTGCTTTTTTTTTTTCTAAGTTGAGATTCAAATTCCTAAAAGAAAAAAGAAGGTGAATTTGAAGCTAGTTCTTTAGGCAAGAAAAAATAATTTCATAAGTGCTACATTCAGAATCTGTACATTCTCAGTTAAGCAAAATAGTCAGGATTCAGGAAATACTGAAAACTGCGTTGCCATTCAGAGAGCTGGTTTCTATGAAAATGCCGTTTTATGCCCATTGAAAAATCACCCGTCTTTGATGACTGGAGCCTTGGGATACCGCCCCCAATGCAAAGTCACATGACTCTTAGTAGGCGTAGACTTGTGAGGACCCCTGGCAGGTAGATCACATGTGGCCCTATTAATGTGATTTCTGGGTTTTTGTCAAGCAGCTGTAGAGGACAGCACAGTGAGGGGATGGGCAAACAGGGAGGGTGGCTGGTGGCAGCGTCTCCGCTGCCCCAAACTCGCTCAATAGGATGAAAGGTGTGTAGACCTGGGCAGTCACAAATGGGGAGGGCAAAGGAAATGGCCAACAGACCCAGTGGAGCAGCGGTGAAACGCTCAGGCTCAGGTGGGGTGCCCATCAGCCCAGAGAAGCCAGCTGGCTGCATGCAGTTTGGGGACCGGGGCCTTCAGGGATGCTGGCAGGTACAAAAGAAAAAACCATTTTTGCCTGAGTGTAGTAAGGCCAAAGGAATCTTGGTAACAAATTGGTGTTTTTCTTCCAGTCTCATTCCTAGATATCGAAGGGTTTGCCGTGGGTAGTTTTATCTTTGACTAGACTGGCAGAGGTCGTGACCAGGGATCATCATTAGCTCTTAACACAAACACGGGACCACTGTTCCATTGCTGGGGTGAACCCTGGGATGCTACAGGCAGCAGGGGGGCTATTTTTTTTTAATATGCTAAATTATAGGGAAGCCACAAGAACAACAAGGAAAATGAAGAAAGCGTGAGCCATATTTAGGCTGGTGCCACCTTGAGCTCAGCCCGCTCCCTCTAATGCCTTAATAAATCTCTCCCGCTTTACCAAAGGGGAGGAAAAGCCCTGTTTAAACATGGCCACCGATCTAGAAATGGCATGTGGGTTACTTCTGACGCATTTTCTTTAGGTGAAAAAACGAGGCGAAGTTTATAAAGGGCTGTGAGCATTTTCTTCTGGCATCTTAAAAGCAAAGTAGCTTGTTTGCCCTCCGCAGACAAGTGACAGAGCAGAGCTGAGGCAGAGGCCAGATTCCCAGGCGCAGCGTGGGACCCCAAAGCCTGGGAGGAGCTGCTCGTAGCAGGAGCTCTGCCCGGACTCCCAGGGGAAAAGGGAGCCGCCCTGAATTTAGTGTCTCAGGTATAATGCAGTTCCTAGGAAGCAAAAGCTATTATTTTTTTAAACGTAAAATTTAAGAGAGCATCACATTTATCAAGTGCTTAATTCACTATGTCTAGGGAACACTGTGGTTAGGGCTGAAGGCAGAAGCTACTGAGATCCTCCTGTGGGCTTAGCACTAACTAGGCGTTGAGACACCCCAGGGCCTGCCTCCAAATAACCACCTGCATTTGACCCTCAGGAGAGAAATGTTATAAAAGATAATCCTCAGGATGCAAAATCAAGTCTCAGCAAGAATGATCCAAATTTTGAGTTGCTGGTTAAGCTGGTAAGGCAATTTTTCTTTGTCTTTTTGTCCTTTTAGGGCTGTACCCCTGGCATATGGAGGTTCCCAGGCTAGGGGTCCAATTAGAGCTGTAGCTGCCGGCCTACACCAGAGCCACAGCAACATGGGATCTAGTGCGCCTGCGACCTAAACCATAGCTCATGGCAACGCTGGATCCTTAACCCACTGAGAGAGGCCAGGGATAGAACTCGCATCCTCATGGATGCTAGTAGGGTTCATTGGCCAATGAGCCACTGACAGGAACTCCTGGTAAGCCAATTATTACATAATAAGAATTTTCTATTTGTTTTGCTCCTGACCAAAACAAAACATAAAAACGTCAGCCTTTATTCTGATGAATTCCTTTTTTTCTTGAACGTTTCCCTTAGGGGAGGGGAGCCCCAACTATATATAACTGGAGGAAAATCCAGCCAGCGGATTTTTCTTTTGAATAAGTCCTGGCCTAAAAAGAAGTCAAGTCAAGAGGTTGGAGGTGCTAACATGTCTAGGGCAAGAGCCCTCTCTGGGCTGGGTTACTGCACATTTTTCTAATAAGACACGAGGACGGCATTTAAAGAAAATGACATAGACATGAAAGCTCATAGTTTCTACCCAGCTATGGTCTGCTTTCAAACGCTGAGTGTAATCAATAAACTTTTAAGTTTCTGTCTTGCCCATTAGGAAAGGTAGTGTGTGGAAGGAAAGTGGACAGGCAGAGGCTTGGTCCTGCGCCGCCTTCCGCAACACACAGCGCATGCCTGCTGATGGCACTTCTGCAACGTGCATCCACATTCATGATCATGTCTCATCCTCAGAATTCTGTAAGGCAGATGTTAAACGCCACATTTTGTAGAGGAAGAAGTAAGGTTTGAAAACTTAAATGATTTCCCTAAGGTCAGACGGCAGGCAGAGAAAGAACCCTGAATCCTTGAATCCTGCTCGGGCCTGAGGCTCTTTGCCAGGCACACACGACACCGTGGGCCAGTCCGCCTGCTGTGCACAGAGCCTCCGCCACCCGCTGGGGGGCCTCACGCACGCCCTGCCCATCCCCAGGAAGCACCACGGAGGAGGGCATTTACATAGCGCAGTGAATACCATATTGCCATAGTCTGACTATTGGCAATGATAATAAATGGTTTTAAGACAACAGCTGGACGTTTTGACACCTGAAATCTTAAGTCAAAATGATAATAAATACTAGATAAAATTCAGTATTTTAAAAATATATAAATACACATAAAAATATAATACGGCTATGAGCCAACTGCCAAGTGGGATACAGATGTATTTTTTTAACTCATCAGATGTCTAAATAGGCATTATGTACAGACCATGTATTTGAAAGGTTAAACTTAACCAAGAACAGTGTGCCTATAGTGTTTCAACCGGAAGGCATTTTCTTATTTTTCTCTTAAATCACCTTTACATTTTAATTTTAATTCATGAAATTATGGTTGACCTATTTCAGGTGAGGATCACATGGTGTTACATGTTAGTATTGCCCTGTTTTATTTGGGGCAGGGTAGGGCGTACCACGGACTGGAAGGAAAAGAGGAAATTGTGTTCTAAGAGTTTTAGTTGTTCTAGGCTCAAATATGAAGGTATTCAGTTTAAAAGGTTTGAATGTTGTAATTGCATTCTATTGTAAAAATACTAATTTTACAACTTTTCAAAAGTACAAATATAAGGAAATGAATTATCTAGTCCCAGTAAGGAAAATTAATTTCTCCATACAAAAACCTAGCACACTTAATATCAGGGTGGGATTTCTTTACACCAGTGTATGGCTTTCCCCTCTGCATTAAAAAACAAAACAGGACTTTGATATATAGATAACATACAACATCTGGCAACCTAACAAGGCAGGAGAGATGGGTTCACAGGTACTTTTTCCTAGTTACAGAGAAAAGAGAGTGAGTTTCAGTATTTCATGATATAGCAGTGAGAAGTCAAGTGACTACTGAATTAGTTGATAATGAGAGGACTAGCTCTTTTCTGTATTCTGTCTGCAGGATGACCAATAAAACATTCTTGGGAAAAAGAAAGAGAAATGCAAAGAGTGGGCAGCCCAGGCAGGACTCTGCCTCTCATCACTGTAGAGCCAACAGCTAGCACATGACACAGAATACCTGTTTGGATAGAGAGATGGATAAAAGTCAGATCTCAATCTGCCCTCCTCAGGATCCAAGAGTCAAAGTCCCATCTCTGCTACGGCATTAGGCTGGCTGGACATCAGGGGCTATTTGGTGATAATGGGGACAAGTGATGGCCGCAGTGTCCTCCACTCCCCTCTCCAGGTCCCCTTCAACCCTGCATATCACAAGCCAGAAAGGGGCAGTCTCAGAGTGACTGCCTGAGTGCTCAGTGCTTTATTTCTCTGTCTCTGTTGACTGTCAGTTTTTTTGAGGGTGTAAACCTGGAAAGGGTCCTTATGCTTTTCCTCTGAGTTCTCAATGCTGTTCTACAGGAGAGAAAGCTCCAGCTGGACTCGGCCGAAAAGCGAACGTGCGTCGTCAGGGAACTCTTACAGAGTGAGAGAAGATATGTGCAGATGCTAGAAATTGTGAGAGATGTTTATGCAAAGCCACTGAGAGCAGCCTTGTCATCAAACAGAGCAATCCTAAGTGCTGCAAATATCCAGATCATTTTCTCTGATATTCTGAGGATTTTATGTCTTAACAGGTAAACTCTAAATAGGTGTTTTTTGAAATATTCATTCTGCAGTGGGAGGAAGCCACACTTAGTTATTTCAGAAAACTATACAGGGAGTTCCTGTTGAGGCTCAGCAGGTTAAGAACCCAACTAGTATCCAGGACGTGGGTTCGATCCCTGGCCTCTCTCAGTGGGTTAAGTATCCAGTATTCCCATAAGCCCGTAAGCTGCAGTGTAGGTCACAGATACAGCTCAGGTCCAGTGACTGTGGACCACACAGCTCGGATCCAGCTCTATGCCGGCAGCTGCAGCTCCCATTCAACCCCTAGCCCGGGAACTTCCATATGCAACAGGTGCAGCCATAAAGAAAGGAAGGAAGGAAGGAAGGAAGAAAAGTAGAAGAAAAAAGCTATACAGGGGAGTTCCCTTCATGGCTCAGTGGTTAACGAATCCGACTAAGAACCATGAGGTTGCGGGTTCGATCCCTGGCCTTGCTCAGTGGGTTAAGGATCCGGCGTTGCCGTGAGCTGTGGTGTACGTTGCAGACGCAAATCAGATCCCGTGTTGCTGTGGCTGTGGCGAAGGCCGGCAGCTGCAGCACCTGTTAGACCCTTAGCCTGGGAACCTCCATATGCCGCGGGTGCAGCTCTAGATAAAGGCAAAAAGACAAAAAAAAAAAAAAAAAAAGCTATACAGGGGCTAAGTCATTCTCTGTCCTTTTTGGGGACTCTGCCTGATCATCTCACAGAAGAGAGGGGCTTCTTGACACTGGGCTGTGACCTGTAGTGATGCTTTTTGGGGCATATCTCTGCCTCGACTCACAGCCACAGTACAAGGGGGAGAGTTCAGGGCCTGAGGATTCTATATTCAATACACTCTTTACCCAAAAGGCAATGGGAAGGGGAGCCATATGGAGCTGTCCTTAGTCAGCAGTGTTTAGCTGAATAGTGAGAAAGGAAGTGGAGGATATAATGGGACCATGTCACTAGGACATTTTGCTTAGAGAACCCGAGGCTGGGGGTCAGTTTAAAAACAGTGTTTTGAGTATAGAATGGTTGAGAGAGAAAAGTGATTGTTTGCACTGGAAATAAAGTAAGACAAACTGAGCTTGCACTTCTCTGCCAGTTACTCTAGGTAACTTAGAACAAAGCTCAGGGAAGGGGGTGGAGGCAGATCCTATCAAATGAACTTGGCCTCTCTGAGTTTTCAAGGCCTGTGTTGGCTAAATGAGGGATAAACTTGGCTTCACAGAAAATGGGCTGAGTGAGGGTGATGGCATTCAGCCCTTGAAGGGAGTTGAGTGCTCTCCTTTGGGGGTTGAAGGAAACTGTCCCCTGGGGCTTAATTCCTGATTTAAGGAATTAAGGTGATGAGGTGGGATTCCACTGGAGTGAGCCACTTTCTCCCTTCCCATCTCCTCCTTCCTGCCGAATCTGTACTGCTCCATGTCAAGGAGAAAGGATTTGACAAAAGCCCTGCCCTAAATGACTGATCACAAATTTATTTTTCAAGTTTAGAGGTTATCACTGGCCAATAGTTCATGGCCATGTTTTTCTCATATTGCAGGCACTTTCTAGAGGACCTGAAAGACAGACTACGGGAATGGGGCCCCGCTCACTGCGTGGGAGAAATATTCATGAAGTTTGGAAGCCAGTTGAACACCTATACCAATTTCTTCAACAATTACCCTGTTGTCCTGAAAACTATTGAAAAGGTAAAAGACTGAGTTACCATGCAGGCATTCAGTAGACCTTCTGAGCTTGAAAGGAAGTTTCACATGTAATCCAAAGGACAGGAATGAACAGAAAGGAGTTCTCTACTCTTGGCTTCCAGATCTCCTCCTCTGGTTTACCGTGAGCTCCTTGAGGATGGGCACCCAAGCTGGCACAGTGCTTGACCCCGCAGGGCCCAGGAACCCATTTTGGGATTGAACTAGTCTTCATGCAAACTGCCAGACTCCTACCTGCCCTGGGGCTCAGTTACAGGAACATGGCTCACGGTCAGGCAGGAGCAGGACTGTGAGCTGTGATTCCACGCTGCCCCTGCGGTCCCGCCACCACAGCTTGGCGAGTGCGGCCCACGGAGAAAAGGAATTCATAATTCATATGTGGAGATAAAGACACTCATGGTGCGAAATCTCACTATGAAATAGGGAATTTCTTTGTCTTAACATTCCTTAGAGATGCACTATAAACAACTTTCCTTGTTGCAACTTATGCCTTCCGTAGTCTGAGCAGGGATATTCAGTGCCTCTCTGTACCCTTGCTGCTCTTTTGAGATCTCCTTTGATGGCAATAGGTAGGATACCTTTTTTTTCCCTACTCAGTTTGTTTCAGAAAGGTAGTAGAGGTGCCTTGGGACATGGCAGTGCACTTCGGCCCGTGTCTGCTGTCCCACCTGTGGCTGTATCTACCTGTCTGCACTGAGGCCCTAAAGGGAGGGCCTGGACTGGGAGGTCTCTGGAAGATTCCTGACCTTAGACATTTCTATTTATCATACCCTTCCAACCCCACCCAGGGAGTTTAAAGACTGCAGTACAACTCAATTACGTGAACGTTGCATGAATAAGGCAACGTCATAGAACTGACCTTTAGGACAAGAATTGGAAAAAAATATCACGTATCATAGACATATTGGTACCAAAACTTTTATAGTTATAGCTAATTATATATCTTCTTACAGCATGGGGGTGCATAAGAATAAGTGCTATTAATACTACCGAAACCAGTGAATTTTTTATTTCTAGAAATTAGCATTCCTGGCATTTGAGAAAAATGAGGTAAATTGCTGGGTGTGCTAATAGTGACGAATATCACATTTACAAGCAGATCTTAATGGTTAAAGATTCATCACTGCTGAGGTTTGGGTTACGTCCCTGACCTGGGAACTTCCACAAGCTGCGGGCATGGCCAAAACAAAATAAAAACCCAAAAAAACCCCAAATCAGATGTTAAGTACAATGGAGCACCTTCCTACTGTTACTATGAAAAACATGATTAATAGCAGTATTATAGGTGAACCCATTAATAGTCTCTTACTATAAGGAAATAATCTTTACTGTGTGACAGGCACTTTCTGAATGGGATTTTTGCCCCCTTACCGTAAGATCGAGATATGATATCCATGAGAAAACTGAGGCTCAGAGAAGTTAAGTAACTTGACAACATCATATAAAGTTAGAATTAAATTAGAATTCTAATTCTAATCCAGGCCTAGCTACATGCAAATCCATTTTCATTTTTCTGTACCGATGAAGTTCAATGAATTGCGCTAGGTTTATGGTATAGCTGATACACTATACTTAATATATTAGTAAGCCCCTGTCGTATTAATAATATTTTCATTAGATGTAGCTGTTGCCCCTTTGCTTTGAGTGCGTCACAGATCGTGCTTGGCTGGCGGAACAGAACAATTTACAACTTGCCTTAAAGAGTTTTGACAATATAATGCTCACCTTTAGTGCCGAGAAATGATACCAGCATTCCGAGCCTTCCTGAAGAGGCACGATAAGACCGTGGCTACCAAAATGATGAGGTGGGTTCTGAGGGCGAGCACAGCTGGGGCACCCCGAGGACAGGGATTCTCAGGCCGTCAGAAAGAGAACAGCATTCCCTTTCTGTGCCTCACCTAGCCTTCCGGAGCTGCTTTTGTACCCATCCCGGAGGTTTGAAGAATATATTCACCTTCTCTGTGCTCTGAGGCTTCATACTCCTGCAGAACATGTTGACCGTGGGGACTTGACCGCTGCCATTGACCAAATCAAAAAATACAAAGGTTACATAGATCAGGTTGGTTGCTGGTGAAAGTCGGTGTCTTTTTAAAATGTTTAATGCTTTTGTGGTCGTCTGACTCAAAGATCCTGAAATCTATGTGTTCTTTGCTTCAAGGTCTTTCATCCTTTTAATGCAAAAGGTTTGGTGATTTTGAGCACTGAGGGCATCTATTCTAAGTCAAATAATGTGAGACAGAATATTCTCAGATAGCCATATAAGTGCCACGAAACCTTTATTAATATAAAAGTTTAAAGAGTGGAGTATTTGGGTTGATTTTTCTAGATAATTAAAAAAAAAGAAAACTCTTTGTTTCTGAAAATACTCCTTAATGTATTAATTAGCTTTCCTAAGTATAGCAATCACAAGATTTATTCTCTGCAAGAATTAAGCATCTTGGAGTATAATACTATCATTCTGAAAATATCATTGTGATGTGCTTACTGCAAGCGAATTCTGGGCTGAATGTCAACTGATAACATATTATGCTCAGAAGATACTTTTTGAGTACAGTCTTGTCACTTGCCACTTGTTTTAAAACACTGGGTACATGAAATTGAGATTCTTATTATGGTTTATGAAAATATTGAGCTGTTATCGAGTGCCATAAAGTATTTTTAATCTATTTTTATGGATAAAATTATCACAATTTTGGTTTGCCTAAAATCACTTTGTTTTTCAGATGAAGCAAAACATCAATATGAAAGATCAGCTGTCAGACATACAGAAAATCATCTGGGGGTGCCCTGTACGTATTCTGATGCACTTGCTACATCTTATGCTCATGAATTATAACGTCAAGCTGTTGACAAAAGATGTACAGATTTTGATTCAGCTAACATCTGTTGAATGCCTGCTGTGTGCTAGGTGCTGCCAAGCTCTCACAATTCACATCCTTGTTATCTGCAAGGATGCTAGATGAGAAGAGGCACAAGTGACCTTATCCCATAATTCTCTGTGGGCTTAGCATCTTGCTTGGTGCCTCTGTGATCATGGCCCCCTTTGAGCAACGGGACCATGTCTTTATTATTTTATATCTCCTTGCATATAGTGTCTTGTGTGGGATTCTGCACATTGTGGACATCTGTAGAAAAACCTGGAAGTCCTCTCTTGGTTATTGTTACCTACAGAATATCATCTGGTTCCATTCTACCGTCCCTCTTTTTATTTTATTTTTATTTTATTTTTTTATTTTTTGTCTTTTTGCTTTATCTAGGGCTGCAGTCGCAGCATATGGAGGTTCCCAGGCTAGCGGTCTAACGGGAGCTGTAGCTGCCAGCCTTTGCCACAGCCACAGCAACGTGGGATCCGAGCCGCATTTGCAACCTATACCACAGCTCACGGCAATGCCAGATCCCTAACCCACTGAGCAAGGCCAGTGATCGAACCTGTAACCTCATGGCTCCTAGTCAGATTCATTAACCACTGAGTCACAACGGGAACTCCTACCGTCCCTCTTTTTTTAAAAAAATGTTTTTATTATAGTTGATTTACAATGTTTTGTCAATCTCTGTTATCTACCTTCCCTCTTACTGCCTTGCCTACCACCTTATGATCAAACCACACAGATCTGCTCACAGTTCTGCAATAATGTAAGCCTCTCCTCATATATTTGTTCTTTGCCCATGATCTTCCTCCTGGGAAACTGCCTTCTTTTTCCACTCCGCTGGATAACCTGTTCTTCCTTTAAAGATGCATTTCAGTCATCACCTGCCTTGTAGTTTTCCCCCAGCATCTCCCAGGTATGAGTTGTCCCTTCCTAGGTATTCTGTAGCACCCTGAACATCTTTGTTATGTTTTCTTATAATCCTTTATTCACAAGACTGAGAGTTCTATCAGGTACGAACTATGATTTACTTGTCTTCTAGTGTTCAGCATATAGTAGGAGCTGATATATGAATTACATTGAACTAAAGTATCAACTGACTGGAAGTATAACAATTTATTTATCTATTTATCTATTTATCTGTTTATCTATTTATCTTTTTGGGGCCACACCCACAGCATGTGGAGCTTCCCAGGCTAGGGGTTGAATCGGAGCTGTAGTCGTTGGCCTATGCCTCAGCCACAGCAATGGCAGATCGAGCCGCATCTGAGACCTACACCACAGCTCACAGCAACACCAGATCCTTAACCCACTGAGCAAGGCCAGGGATCGAACCTGTGTCCTCATGGATGCTAGTCAGATTCATTTCCACAGAGCCATGATGGGAACTCCCTGGAAGTGTAATTTTTATTTGGTCAAATTTGGGAAGCAAGATGGAGCTGTTTAAAAGCCTAAATTAGATCTGCACATTTTGAGAGAGAAAGAGAAGTGGAGTTGATTGGATTACAGAAAATACAAAATCTTGAAACCCATAAAGTCCATATAGAACTTGATCTCTGGATCACTGTACACACCAAATGATCATCTCCAAGGCTAGGTCAGTGAAACGGCCTGACTTCTTAATTTTTAACAATTTGTTCACTTTCTTTTCTTTTTTCCTTTTTTTTCTGTCTTTTTGTCTTGTAGGCCTGCACCCGTGGATATGGAGGTTCCCAGGCTAGGGATCCAATTGGAACTATAGCTGCTGGCCTATACCACAGCCACAGCAACGTGGGATCCGAGCCACATCTGCTAACTACACCACAGCTCACGGAAATGCCAGATCCTTAACCCGCTGAGCGAGGTTGGGGATCGAACACACATCCTCAAGGATGCTAGTCAGGTTCACCAAACACTGAGCTATGACGGGAATTCCCATTCCTTTCCCCCCCTTTTTTTTTTTGTCTTTTTGCCTTTATGTAGAGCTGCACCTGTGGCATATGGAGTTTCCCAGGCTAGGGGTCTAACAGGAGCTGTAGCCACTGGCCTTCGCCACAGCCACAGCAACGTGGGATCTGAGCCGCGTCTGCAACCTACACCACAGCTCACGGCAACGCCGGATCCTTAACCCACTGAGCAAGGCCAGGGATCGAACCCGCAACCTCATGGTTCTTAGTCGGACTCGTTAACCACTGAGCCACGAAGGGAACTTTCTCCTTTCCCTTTCTTGATAGATCCCTTCTTATCCACCCCACCCCATTTTATTATTGATACTAGGAGAGAATTTATAATAAAACAATAATTTCAGTAGTTTAAAAAAGTAGCACCATCGAATACAGTTTTTACTGTCGATTCTGTGATCTTTCCAAAGAAAGCCTGCTTACAAGCAAGGAAAACATTCATTTGCTTTTTCATATTTGAACCGACTTCTACTCAACTCTTACACCTTCTGGGATGTAAAATGATTCTGGAGTGGTGGGACTTATATTCTTAAAATTTATATGTTTCTAATTTTGTTTTTGATTTTATAGACTCTATCGGAAGTAAACAGATATCTGATTAGGGTCCAAGATGTAGCCCAACTTCAGTGCTGTGATGAGGAAATAAGTTTCTCTCTAAGGTAAACATTTAACTACCTGTGGGTGTGAGGGTCTTTCCTACCTTGTGCCCGACACCCACTATGATGCCTGTCGTCTTGTAATTTTGAGATAAATCTTTGTGTTCAAGTGACAAGTTACGCACACACTCCTCTCTGAGACCAAGTAAGCTGATTTATTACCTTACTTGTACACCAGGTAGCTAGTGAGCAGAATGGAAGAAAATAAATTGTCTTTGCTGGGACCACTAACTCCACAGCAATAAGAATTCTGAAGTTTGGTGACTTTCCTACTCGAGAGGACAGCCCAGTGTTGTGGCATATCACACCAATGATTGCTTGAACTCTGAGACAGAGATGATGGGTTTATTATCCGCAGATAGTCACCGAGGTCGGTATTCAAAAGGCCTCACCACGAGAGCATCATAATATTGACTGAGGTCTCACAAATCTAGTTTGCACAGTGTTCACAGCAGTGTAAGAACTACTGGAATAGGAGGTGCTAATTTCCATAAGCTAACATTCCCTTTCCTCCTTTAGAAAAAGGATAGGCAAATTTTTCTGTAAAGGATCAGATAGTATTCTAGGTCTTTCTTGCCAAATGATCTCTGTGGCAACTACCTAACTTTGCTGTTGTAACACAAAAGCAGCTACATAAATATAATATATAACCAATAATACAATCTTCATAAATAATACATAAGTGGATGAGTGTGGCCAGAATTTTTTTTTATTATTAGTGCCATATATGCAGCATAGGTAATTTCCCAGGCTAGGCGTCAAATCAGACCTGCAGCTGAGGCCTACACCACAACCATAGCAACGTGGATCAGAGCCACATCTGTGACTTACATTGCAGCTTGTAGCAATGCTGGATCCTTAATCCACTGAGCAAGGCCAGGGATCAAACACACATCCTCACAGAAACATCAAGTCCTTAACCAATGGGAACTCCCAATATAATTCTTACCTTTGTTCTTCTCTAAGAAAGGCATTTTCTTTTTTGTTGTTCTCTGGGTTCTTTCAAAATCTTATCTTTGATTTTCTTTGTATTTTAATATAATATGTATAGATTTTGGAGGATTTATCTTTCTTGGTGTTCTCTAAACTTCTTGGACCTATGGTTTAATGTTTATCAATAATTCTGACATTTGTCAAAAATTCTCAGCCATTATTACTTAACTCTTCCTTGTTTCACTCTCTTGCTTCTACCTCTGATACTCCCATTGGACATATATACACCTCTTGGAATTGTCTGCATTTTTTGGATATTCTGTTCCTTTCATTTTTACTCTTTTTTCCTTCCTTCTATGGAGGTATCCTCAGCCTCACTGATTCTTTTGTTGGCTATGTTCAGTCTGCTGATGAGCCCATCAAAGGCATTTTTCATCTCAATTATGGTGTTTTTGATTGCTAGAATTTCCTTTTAATTCTTTCTTGGAATTTCCTTCTCTGTTTATCTTGCCCATCTGTACTTGCGTATTGTCCACTTTTTCCATTAGAGTCCCTAACTTATTATTGTTGTTTTAAACTCCTTGGTCTGATAATCTCAATAACATTCCTGCCATATCTGAGTCGGGTTCCGAAGCTTGCCCTTCTTATCAGACTGTGTTTTCCTGCCTCTTAGTATGCCTTATAATATTTTTTGTTGGAAGATAGACCTGATGTATTTTGTAAAAGGAACTGAGGTAAAAAGGTCTTTAGTGTGAGGTTTTACATTTATCTGGCTAGATGTTAGCCTATATTTACTATTTGTTGTAGCTGTGGTGTCAGATGCTAAAATTTTAGTTTTTGTCTCCTCTGTTGTCATTGGCTTTCCCTAGGGATCCCTTAAATAGAATTTGAACCTTGCAGTTATTTTCAGCTATAATGCCTTGTTCTTACAAAGGAGTCGTATTGATGTGGTAGTAAGATGTGAGGGGAAAGGAACAGCTATATGTCCTATGATTAAGTCTCTATTTCTTAGTGAGAACGTGCTGCTGGGCCATGACCTTTATACGTGTCTATCAGCTTTTTTTTTCTTTTTTTGGGGGGAGGGGGTCACCTTTAAGATGAGACAGGAAGCTGAAACTGGAATTTCCCTTTCCTCATGTTGGTTAGGTTATGGTAAAACTGTTTCCCTTGAGGGCAGGTCTTTGTTAAGTAAAATGGAATTCTCTGGGCATGGTTACTTTCTCTCTCCCCCTGGGAAGAATGAGGGGATTTTGCTTAGAGCTTCCCAGTGAGAACCTGGTGCAGCTCCTGGAAGTAAAACTCATTCAAGGAGGAGTGAGGGGTGGGCTAAGGCTAGGCCTCCAGGAATTTGCAACTTTTTGAACTAGTTCATATTCAATTTCTAGCAATTAGTCAATTACCCTTTAAATATTCTTACCTGATGCTGGCTCCAGGAGGCAGTTTCTGCTTCCAATAAGCTGTGATTCTACGGATCAGCTTGTCTCTCTAGCTTTGTGACCTCACTTCTCTGATGGATCTAAGAAGAGTTGTTGATTCTGAGTTTTCAGCTTCCTTTTTGTTGTAAGGATGAAAGTGATGACTCCCAAGCTCTTTACATGTCCGACCAGAAACGAAATGTCCATTATTAGAATTTAAACTTCTGCTTTAGTATTTGGACAACAGTACATTTGAGAGTCTGAGGAAAGTGAGGGAATATTAAGTTATTTTACACTCAAATTATGAGGTACATTTATATTTAAGTAGGCATATTTCAGTGATTTGCAAGAGATAAATATAACTTTATATTAATATTTGAAATTAAGTGAATGCAAAAAGGTTCATATTCTAAAAGTTATCAAAGAACATTTAGCCTGCAACCTTGTTTTTTGTCATTTTAGGAAGTTACATGAAACCCAAGCAGTGATATTCTTACAATTTTCATCAGGGATTTCTACTCAGAGGGAAGTCTGCTTTTATCAGTGCATACAGTGCCAACTCACATGACTCTAACGCTTCATAGTTCACCATGTATTTTAACTTCTTTCATTTTATATAATCTTGACAACCACTTAGTGAGGAAGGTAGGAATGGAGCCATGTTATAGGTGGGGAATCTGGGCTTGAGTAAGTTGTCTGAGGTCACAGAAGTAATAAGTGCTGGTTTAGAATTCAGAACCAGGTCTCAGTGTTCCATACACTGATTAGACTAGCAGGTGGAAAGATGAACTGAGCCTTCTTTGTAAAATACTCACCAACATAGGAAAAGACGAAAACTCTAACTGAAAAATATACATGTACCCCAGTGTTCATAGCAGCATAGCCAAGGCATGGAAGCAACATACATGTCCATCAACAGAGGAATGGATAAAGATGTGGTACATATATACAGTGGAATATTACTCAGTCACGAAAATGAAATAAAGCTATTTGCAGCAAAATGCATGGATCTAGAGGTTGTCATACTAAGTGAAGTAAGAGAAAGACAAATATATCACTTATATGTGGGATCTGAAATGATACAAATGAACTTATTGACAAAACAGAAAGACTCACAGACTTTGAAAACAAACTAATGGTTACCTAAGAGGGAAGGGGGGGAGGGATAAATTAAGAATTTAGGATTAACAGGTAAACACTACTATATATAAAATAGATAAATAACAAGGACCTACTGTATAGCACAGGGAACTATATTCAATATCTCATAATAACCTATGGGGAAAAGAATCTGAAAATATATATATTTGCATATATATAAAACTGAATCACTTTGCTGTATAGCTGAAACACTGTAAGTCAACTATACTTCAATTTTTTTTAAAAGAGCTCACCAACACAGCCATAAGTACTAAACAAATTACTAATAAACAAGAGTGGTAATACAGAAAGAGCAAGTATATATTTGTACCATAAGTGGAAGAGTTTGCTCAGGGGTAGAGGTGAAGTCATCGAATCACTTTAGAGCTAAGAAATCTGGAAGCATTTGTTCCTCTGTGGAAATATCTCACAGAGTTTGAAGCATGTTAAGCTTTTATAATGTTATTATGTGCTTTGGAACTTTTATATTATTTTTTTTTCAGAAATACCAGTTTTTACCTATGACTTTAAGCTTGCTGTTTTTGGCATTTTTATTTTTGTTTTTCCTTCTAATGGGATCTTGCCAAAGGTGAATAGTGGAGCCTTCTAGGATTGGTGAATAGAGGCCAAAATCTATTCTTGAATCACCAAATGGAGCTATCCACTTCTCAGACACCAAGTCCTTTTCCTTTTGAGGAAAAACACTACTGCACTCCCCAAAATGCACACTATAACTTTTCATTTTAGCCTTACCCAAAGGGACCTACACAGTCATTTACCATGGCTGCTGGACACTGGGGAGACTGGACTCTGGCTCTAAATTGACTCTTATCCTGGTAGTCAGAAAGCCATTATGATCCACTAGTCAGAATGTAGATGATGGGGGCTAGATGATAAACAGTTTTGGCTCAGGCTTAGGCAGCTCACAGAACCAACAGTACTGTTGTCTGTTTATGCCAAAGGTTGTGCTCTGAAAATTCCATTCAGTGTTTTATGTATTTATGGAAGCTGAGGACTTTGTCTCTTGGTTTGGCTAATGTAGTAAACAACAACAAAACACTTCTAGAATGGTGTTAAGAATTTAAACTATGGTAGACCTGTTCCATTTCGCTGAGTCATTGAGCCTATTTGTGAATAAGCAAAGAAATCTTAACCAAGTGCAAAGAAAAAAAAAAAATCCACCCTTGGAGTTGGTCCTTTTGAATGTGAAAAGCAGTCTTCTAAAACCCTAGTAGAATCCAGAGTTTCCGTTTCACTTGCTCCATTATGTCGATGTGAAAGGCAAAGTTGGTTTTGCATATGGAGAAGAATTATTATATTTTTTTAAAAAGGTCCCTGATGCTTTTTGCCTTTGGATGAAAACTGGAGATCTCGGGGAGTGGAGGGTGGCTTTTGGAAAACTTTTTTTCTAGGTAACACTCATTTATATGTATTTTAAATAGCACTTTCACAATCAGATTAAAATAATAAAAACCTCTTTGCGTGTTTATCTTTCCCTGCTCATGTCCTCAGATTACAAGTGGCCCCACGTCCAAGCTCAAATTAACATGCCTTGCTTGTTCCCTCCTCTGGGCCATCCACCCACCTAGTCCAAGTGGGTCACAAAGTGGAATTCTCTTTCATTTAGCTGTACTTTCAATGTTTTCCCTTCCAAAGGAAAAAAAAAAGTGAACATCTGTTTATCAAAGCAAACGCCTCTTTCAAAGCTACTGCTTCAAAGCACCCTCGTAGGCATATTCCCTGGTAATTCAGATAAAACAGCAAAGTTTTATTACAGCTTTAAACATTTTTCTAAATTTATATGATGATTTGGAGTTTCCTTTGGTGTACCAGGTTAAGGATCTGGCATTGTCACTGCAGCGGTTTGGGAAACTGCCGTGGCTCGGGTTCAGTACTGGGCTTGGAAGTTCCACATGCCACAGGCACAGCCAAAAAATAAAATAATAAAGTAAAATAAATGATATGGTGATTCTTATCAGTAATGGGGTAAAAATAATGCCAAAAAAGAGACAAGAATATGGGTGGATTTCTTCTGCCTATTTAAAGTGGCCGTTCACTACAAACAACCAGCACACTGATTTAACATGTACCTCATCTTTCTTGCTTCCCCTCACCCTCATCCCTAATTTCATTTGTTCCATTATTCTCAGAATAACCTGTCAGCTTGATCTAGAGCATTATTTCTTTCAAAGACAATTACTGCTATAAATATGCAGCACCCCACTCCTTCTAGCCTAAAGCATAACCACAGAGATGGGAAGGAAATGTTTGAAAAGAAGTTGGATCTAAAGGTTGGGTGACCACTGCGTTGCTATCTATCCATCCACACACCTAACATGATCTGTACTTCCTAACACTCTCCGAAGAGCTGAACCTGAACTACAGTATTCCTTAAAAATGTTTAACCCCCTGACCTAGTCCTGTGCCTAGCTCAGAGGCATGACTGTAATTAATAAATGACTTAAGTGTGTCATTACTCAGTGTGGTCTGCAGCACCAGGGAGCTGTTAGAAATGCAGAATTTCAGACTAGTCTAGCTCTACTGAATCAAAATTTTCATTTTAACAAACTCTCTGGGTAATTCAGATGCACGTTATAGTCGATACTATGTACAAGTCAGAGCCATTATAATGTAAAGTAGATTCTAAATATGAATTATCACGGCTCCTATGGAGAACAATCTGGAAATCTTTGAGAAAAATATATTTACCATTTGGCCAATCAATCGTACTCTTGACAGAAATAACAGTACATGTAAGGAATTTGTTTATATATAAGGAATCCAGTTTATCTCAACATTCATTGCTCACAGTGGCAATAAAGAAAGAACAAATTAAAGGAGGAAAGGGTGAGGGAGAAATACCTGAGCCTGTAAAGAAAGCAAATGTCCATCAAAAGGGGACCGCTCATCAAATGAGGAAGAGCAGGCTAAATGATGGCTTATCCACCGTACTGTTATCTAGCCATTAAAAGAACTTTATTTCCATTGCTGAGAAAAGCAGGAAAAAAATAGTTAATACTACCATTTTTTTTGTAAAACAATGGCAACCTACCTGTACACAGATGTACACAGAGGTACATATGTGAGTGACTACCTGAGCAAGCTTTTTTTTTTTTTTTAAGTGGAAAGATATTGTACAAGTTTGGTAACCTGGCTGACCTGAGGGGAAGGGTGGGTGAGCCAAGCAAAAAATAGAAAGTGAAACAAAAGAACAGTATGCTAAAAAAGCTGATAGTATACACTTTTTTTTTTTATCATTTCATGTGAATCTAAATCAATAATTTAAAAATTAAAGATGATGAAGATAAAAAAATAAGAAAATTTCTCTGAATAAGCCAGTAAACTGACTTGCTTCCTTAGAGAAACTTCCTAAAGGTTGCTTAATGGTTCTAAGAGAAAAACGTTTTTTAGCTATCCTCCATTAAAAGAAGGAGCTTGCTGTACTTAGCCACCACTGGGGGTGGGGCTCTCCCAAGCTCCTCCCTGGCACGTTACCAGATGCTCTGTTGAGGACTCACAAGATATACCTCATACCAGAGTACAGTGAAACCTACTGAACTCTGTGACCTGGCTCCACCAACAGAGAAGCAAATTGATAAACATGCGAACAGCTCACCATGGTAGCAACCTCAGTGAAAATGAAGATTTACTCAATTCGAACTTTGCTTACTTACCATTTTCCCTCCAATCAAATCTTAAAAATTTTCTATTTCCTGCCTAGTAAAAGCACGTCTTTTCCCTGACTTCTACTTAACGACACCTTGTGCCTTACTGATTCTCATGCTTTTCTCTAATCCAACTTACTACCCTTAAAGATGAAACCAAACCAAGTGAAAATGTATTTTCTCCAGATTGCCTAAAGACATCAAACACAAAATACTAACCTTCAGACCAGAGTTTAAAAACACATCTTTTAACATGATTCACATAATGAGGGAAAGTTCAGTGTTCATTTTTACTGAATTGATTGGATACTTGTCCAATGCTAAGCTCAGCCATTCTCCCAGGAACCTCGAGGCCACCCACATGACTGGTCTGAGACAGAGGAGGGACTACTTACACCAGGAGAAAACTATACAGAGAACTTCAATAAGCCATTCAAAATGCCTGAGGTGGGGAAAAACCTTGGCTATCAGCTTATCAGCATAAAGGTGGTGAACTGTTAACAATGCATGTATGTATGCATGTATATAAAACTTTTAAAACTGCTCCTTCTCCTTTTTAACCCAGGCTCTATGAGCATACCCGTGATCTCAGTCTTTTTCTCTTCAACGATGCACTGCTTGTTTCTAGTCGGGGCACATCTCACACTCCATTTGAAAGGACTTCAAAATCAACCTACCAGTTCGTTGCATCAGTGGCCCTTCACAGGTTACTCATAGAAGATATTCCAGATTCTAAATGTAAGTATTCTTTTCCTTCCAAGAGTTAAATTCCTTTAGAAAGCTAAAGCTCATTAGCTATTAAAATTGAAAGGCAGAAGAGGACTGGAATGTGCCAGTTTGCCAATAATTTCCCCCAAATTTTTAGGATTTCATTAATATAACTTTTTCCACTTACCTCTGATACAGCAAAAGAAAGGACTGCTGGCATCATCAGAAACATACACTAAGACATTAGGAAAACAGCTTTCAGGAAACACAAAGGGAGACATAAGCCAACACCATTATGAGCTGGAGTCCTTAGGCATTACTCTATTTTGCTTGTAGATGTTACAATTTTAGAGTTTTATCTATTACTTTTCCATTCTACTAGGACTAAGTGATTGTTACAGATTTGACTGTACTTTTTCTTCCATAAGTTCATATTTGAGAGTCCTATAAAGTTTCAATTTGCAAATGTTTAGTAACAAACATTTCATTTATAATAATCTCAATAGAGATATGTTACAAAAAGAAATGCTACTTAAACTTACTGTACCTATTTTTAGTTTTTACCTTACTATTTAAAAAAAGATCCATATCTCTTTCCTATATTAGGCCAAACCCCTCTTATTCTAACATTTTTCACTGCATGTCAAGGCAGGACTTAAGGTTAAAGCTAGAACCAAGATCTCAGAGAAGGATCTAATCTAAACAGACTGCTTTCCATTAGCTTCAGCCCCATTTAAAGTATGAGCATAAGAAAAAATGAACACAATGTGGGAATAAATGTTTCTACCTAGAAGGAAAACTTAGGTAAAAAGGGTTAGTTACCCATAACCACTGGGTATGGTTAAGAGTTCACGGACCTCACCATTCATCTCTCCTTAATCATCTAGGCTTTATGTCAGAACATCAGAATGTAAGCGAAGAGTGAGCATTCAATGTCAACCCCTGTCAGTTTTTAAAAATAATTGCTAATTATAATTACTCAATTATAGGAGTTCCTGTTGTGGCTCAGCAGTAATGAACCAGACTAATATCCGTGAGGATGTGGGTTTGAACCCTTGCCTTGCTCAGTAGGTTAAGGATCTGGCTTTTGCCTTGAGCGGTGGTGTAGGTCACAGACGTGGCTTGGATAAGGCATTGCTGTGGTGTAGGCCAGCAGCTGCAGCTCAGATTCAGCTTGGGAACCTCTATATGCCGGAGGCGTGGCCCTAAAAAAAGCAAACAAAAATTTAAACAACTATAAAGACAAAATTATTTTAGACTATATTTGAATTATTCAGTAATTTAGGAAGTTAAATTCTCAGCTGGATTTGTATTTGTTTGAATTGCTTTTTAATTTTCAAAAAATTCAAGAGGACTTGGTTACTGAATTTTAAAACATTTTCTTTTCTTTTGATTGTTATCTACAAGGATTAATTTGTGTACCTCAAATTTTTTTGCAGATATTAGGAATGCATTTATTCTTCAAGGTCCAAAACATGAATGGATTTGTGCTACTGAGCTTGAGGATGATAAATTTCTATGGTTGTCAGTACTCCAAAATGCCATCAAAAGCAGTATAGAAAAGTAAGCCTGGACTTAATATGTGAGGGGTGCCGATCTGCCCTGGCAAAGACAGACAGCATGTATTTTCTGTTCCAGAAGATGCAGTAAGAAGAATGATTATTTCTCCCATGGATGATGGGGCGATGGACTAGGATTACCCATAAAGTTCCTCCTAATTTTAAACTTTATTATCTATAATCAATTCTGTGAAATGAAAAATTTGAATACAAACTTTTGGGTCATGTCTTTTGGTAGTTATTTTTCATGGACATTATTATTTAATTTGACTGACAAAACCTAAGACAGAATAAGGATATTGGGTGAAGTTTTGTTTTATGATTGAATAAAAAATTAAATCATAATAAAAAGGGCTTCTTAAATGATCAGACTAGACAAATGTTTTGATCTGTTGGTGATTTACCAAACATCTTCAATGTTTTCATGAAATAGTTACTGATTTAAAAAACACGTATAAGAAATATAAATGGTAATGTACTAAAACACTTGTCACATAATATCCTTAATATAAATGTACTCCTCCAGAGAA
>PVHT020000077.1:18105800-18132539 GCA_004024745.2 Catagonus wagneri | reverse complement strand
AAATTAAATCATAATAAAAAGGGCTTCTTAAATGATCAGACTAGACAAATGTTTTGATCTGTTGGTGATTTACCAAACATCTTCAATGTTTTCATGAAATAGTTACTGATTTAAAAAACACGTATAAGAAATATAAATGGTAATGTACTAAAACACTTGTCACATAATATCCTTAATATAAATGTACTCCTCCAGAGAACATTAAAAATATACCACTATAAAGTACTAAGAAGTTTTCTGTAATTTTTAAGTGTTCGTTTGTTGTAAAATTAAATTCTTAGGTCTTTCAAATGAAAAGCTTTAAAAATATATTACACCATTAAATTAGAAAGCTGTTGGGGGGATTGGGGGAGGAAACTTTTAAAAAAGCAAAAATAAAACCAAAACTTTCCTATAATGGAATTTAGCTGAGAAAGAAACAAATCAAGACGATTCTGTTTTAAAACAGAGCAAGAGTACCCTGGTGGCTCAGTGGGTTAAGGATCTACCATTGTCACTGCTGTGGTTTGTGTTTCTGCTGTGGTGCAGGTTTGATTCCTAGCCTGGGAATTTCAGCACACCATGGGCATGAACAAAAAAATTTATTTTATTTTATTTTTTTTGTCTTTTTAGGGCCGCACCCTTGGCATATGGAAGTTCCCAGGGTAGAGGTTGAATCAGCTGTAGCTCACAACCTACACTACAGTCACAGCAAGGTGAGATCCGAGTCACGTCTGTGATCTACACTACAGCTCACGGCAATGCCAGATTCTTAAACCACTATGCAAGGCCAGGGACTGAACCCGTGTCCTCGTGGATACTAGTTGGGTTCATTACTGCTGAACCATAACAGGAACTCCAAATATATTTTTTTAAAATAATTCTTTAACTTGGTAAAAATTGTACAAGAGTTAAAACACTGTTTTATTAGTGTAAAGTCACACTTTTGATTCTTTTATGATATATCCATGCAGCTTAACATCTATGATCCCACAGACAGAATAAACCATAAAAGGAATATCTGCTGTTAGTCAGCAATAAATGAAAGTTTACAAATGTAATAAAAATGTAAATATCATATAACACAAAACAAATCCTGAGACACGACATCATTCTCGATAGGGCACACTTAAATGATTTGTTAACAGGAAAAACTTATCTATGGCAGAAGAATGACTGACAAGATAGCTAAAAGTAAACTAGAAATCGTAAGGAATTTCCACTTATTCTGTAAATTAAGGTCCTCAGAAGTTTTAAAATATATTATGTGAAAAAACTTGCAAAGACGGATGAGTATAAACTTCTAATTCAGAGTTAAGTGCATAGATCATGCAAAAAGTAACGTTTGCAAGTTGGAGAGTGCTTATTTTGTTTGTTGTATCAACACTTTCCCCTTGCTTCTAGGGGACAAGCAAGAAAGTCCTGTCTTTATAGTTTTTTCATAAGTCTACATGACTCCTGCTGAATTAAAATCTCACACACAAAAAAGTTTAAGTCACAGGTGAAATAGATTAACTTTTCACAAAGAAAACATAAAATCTGACCCCCAGGTTGACATGGAAAAAGTCTGAAAGTATCATATGACTCTTGGAGAATGTTGATTACTACAGAGCTTATGGTTAAAGAGGCCTTATCTAAAACAGTGCTTTCACACAAAAAATCTAATAGGAAACTCATTTTAAAGATTTTTACAAACCAATATGGATGCCTGATGTTAGCGATTAAACCTAAAAGACAAATTGACAGTTTATTTAATTTTGTCTCCTTTTGCAAATATTTCTGAGTCTGTGCTTGAGATGTAAATGAGAATCCCATTCCTTAAGTCTAATCAGTGTGAGGTTTTGGCCACATAAGTATAATGGACCAGTTTTAGGTATGTATTCCTAAATGCTATGGCATAACAAGGGCGGGCTCTGTCAACAAACACAATACACCCTCCAGAAAAAGTCATCCTGACCTTTTTATTGTTGAAATTAAAAAATAAAAGATACTTAAATACAATGGTGGACATATAGGGCAAAACAGAATCATAAAATTTAATGCTGAATTTAAGCAGTGAGCTGAATGTCTGGGTCTCCAAATTGGCTTTGAACCCAAAACCGCTTAAAAATGGGTATGTTCACAGTTAACGGCAACCGGCTTAGAGGTGAGAGAATGGTCGAAGTTGTTCCAGTTGAACTTCCAGGGAAATTCTCTCTTCAAGGACATCCTGAAAAAGATGCAAAGTTAAGTTATGTTTCAATATATACAAAAATGAAGGCACATCTAACAATAGCTCTGCATCGACAGAACAATTTAAATTTGTTAAGACGAGAATGGGACAGCTGCTCATATTTTAAAAGCATATTTTACTTTAGAAACATAGTCATATCTTATATGTATATAATATATGCATGAATTTTACATAAAGCATACCCCTTGCAGTAACTGCAGATGGATGAATCTATTAAGGTAGATTCCTTCCCCTGGTGATTAAATCTAGTCATTACAACTCTTGAACCTCATTTTGAGTTTTGGTTTCACAAAGAATAAATGTATTTCAAATCAGAATTTCTGATCGCTGTTGATTGTGAGTAGTCTTCTCAGATAGCCAACAATTTCAATTCATCCACTTTCCTTTTTTTCTTTCTCTCTATCACACTGATAGTATCATGTTTTAACCAGAACTACCTCCTCCTATTTGGTAACATACTTCCTATTTTCTGTTCTCGGAGATAATAAGCTCACAAAGTGACTTTTAAAATAGCTCGGTGATGGAAAAGCAAGGAGATCCAGCTGTATAGCACAGGGAACTATGTTTAATCACATGTGACAAATCCATATATGTACATGTAACTGGGTCACCACGTGGTGCAGTTGGAAAATCTGACAGAAATCTGTAAACCAGCTATAATGCAAAAATTAAGAAAATAAAAATAAATAAAATTACAGCATGTTAAAAAGATAAAATAAAATAGCTTCCATATACACATTTCCGTGGTTTACCCTAGTTCTTCACAGAAACATGCATTAACAAAATTTTCATCTTCCAGGTGTACTTGCAAGCTTGACATTAGTTTTACATTCTTGTTTTACAATGGGCCAATTTCATAATCATAAAATAGCTACAAATTATTTTCCTCGATCAAAAAGTTATATAAGAATATTACATTTTAAATATTTATCAAATGCCTAACTTGTGCTAGGTTTTGGGTATAAAGACAATATGGTTACAAGTCTATCTAGGAGAGTCCCAGTTTATCTCCAATGTCCTGGCCTAAATATTAACACATTCTCTCCCTCTTTTCTCTCAGAAGTATCTTAGCTCGAACAACATATTTCATGGTCACCCTAAACAAAAATGAATATGATTTACCTTCATTGAGTTATGTTTAAGTAAGACAGGCAAATGAACCACAGATATGGACAATGTGACACACCCTAGATAAAGGATATGAACAGAATGTTACGGGACCGAACTAACTATTCCTTTTATATTTCCATGGACTCTTTTCTCATTTTTGTGGTTTACAACTTTGCTACCCAACAGTCCAGCAGCACCTTCATCACCTGGAAGCTTATTTGAAATCGCAGAATTCTCAAGACCCACGCCATACTGGACATGAATCAGAACTTGCATTTTAACATGTCCTCAAATTAAGTATGTACACTTTAAGGTTTGAGAACCCTCGTTTTACAAGATATGAATGCTTAATAATGTAGAGAACCATAAATAATTCTGGCTGTTAATTTCATTTGTAGGGATTCAAAGAAATCATGGTTAGCCATAAAAAGTACGAAAAACAAACCCATTTCTCTCAAGTATAGATGACAGGAGTACAGGAGTACACAATGGCTCTAAGCACCATTTCTATTTAAGGGGTGTCTTTTCTTTTCCATTTTAGAAATGCCCCCATTCCTCTTCTTCTTTAGCTCTGCTTAAGTTCCTTTAATAGAATCTGAGTTGTCTTTCATAAAAGGATGAAGTAACAGTACTCAAATTATTTTAGAATTAAGTAGATTGTACAGAGCCACATATATAATATTAGAGGTACCTGAGGTCACACTGGATTTCACTATGAAAGTTAAGGATCCTTACAGGAAAATGATGTCTCCTATACGCATAAGATAAGGCAACCATACCAGAATTGAGTGTAGAAACTTCTTTCTAATATTAAAAGACTTAAAGGTGTATAAAGCACTTTAGATACAAACTTCTCTTGCTACGTGGAAAGTTTCATACTAGCATAAGAACTGTTGGATCACCTCTAAGTTCTCGTTCAACTCTGAGAGGCTTTGAGTCCATGGAACTTCCTAAATAAATATTCAGAAACTACATTACCTTTAATTGCTGCTGCAATTCACTATTCAATCTGGCCAAAACTGTGTTGGTTTCCTTATTTCGTCTAATCGATGCCTGAATAGCTTTCTTATCTTTCCCAACAGACCTGAGAAGATAAAGAGCAAAAAAACCATAACCTTCATTTTTACCTTAAATTCTCTCCCTTTCTCCCTGATCTGTCTCTAAACAGAATGCAGAGGGCGCACCTTCACCTTGTTGGCACAGCTCAGCCTCAATTGTTCAGTTTTGATGGTCAACCAAAAGTATCTAAGCTTTAGAGGCTTAATTTCTGCTGTTATTGTTTTAATGGTTATTATTCTGAAGAATCATCTGGGTTTAGGTCAGTCTAGCGCAGTCATTAACTGTTTCTGTAAATGGCCAGATAGTAAATATTTTAGGCTTTGTGGGCCATACCATTTTGCTAAATATTCTCGTTTCTTTTCTTTTTTTTTTTTCTGCTTCTCTTTTCTACAAAAATGTAGAAGCCCATTCTTATTTAGCTCACAGGCCTTACAAAAACAGGCCATGGGCTGACTTTAGTCCCTGAGCCCTAGTCTGCCAATTTCTGGTCTAGAAACATATACTGTGCACTATAATTAAAAAAAAAAAAACCTGCCCTAGGGTTTCCAATACGAGGTTAAAATGGAACTGGAATTATTTAATGATAGAAGAAAAAAGTGGGAAGAATATTCTAACTACTCATAAGTGAAAAACTCTCCAAGAAGAACAGTTAAGAACCTATCTTCAACTTTAGTTTGTTATTTTTCATTGCCATGCTTTTTGTTCCTAGTAATTAAATCTATTTAGGAATGGCTTTGATTACCTAGGAATAGAAGGTTGTGATGCAAGAACAGCAGCTAGGACACCTGTCTTTTGTGTATGCTCATCAATTTCTGGCCTTAATTCATCTTCTGATTTTAATCTTCTTCGAACAGGTTTAGGTGGTGGAGCAAGAGGTGTCGTACCTTTGCTCTAGAAGACAAGAATTTCATTCATAATGAGCATTTCCTGAGGACATTCACAGTTATTTTGCCAACATCATTTGCTTTAAGCTGTTCATTCTCCATTCTCCAAAAATTAAGTCACTTGTCCCACTTTAAAACAATTTATATATTTGTGGCAGGCAACAGTTAACTTAAATTACAATTTGGAAAGGATGCTCCTAGTGACACCATAATTATAAAGGTACCTACCAGACAACTGCTTTATTATTATTATTATTTTTTTTTTTGGCTTTTTTAGGGCCGCATCCGCAGCATATGGAGGTTCCCAGGCTAGGGGTTCAAATCAGAGCTGTAGCTGCGGGCCTACACCACAGCCACAGCCACAGCAATGCCAGATCCGAGCCACGTCTGCAATCTACACCACAGCTCGCGGCAACGCCTCATCATTAACCCACTGAGCGATGCCAGGGATCGAACCCTCAACCTCATGGTTCCTAGTCAGATTTGTTACCCCTGTGCCATGACGGGAACTCCCTAGGCAACTGTTTTAAAAGAGTGACATAAACTCCCCGAGGCCCAAATTCTGACTTAAGGCTATAATATTCAGTTTTAACAAACACGATACATGCTCAAAACATACTTGTCCAATAACTATAAAAGGGAGTCTCCAGAACTATGCATCCATTATCACCATAGGATTTCCTACTCAAAAATCCTAAGATACATTATCTTAATGAGTAAAACAATTTACAAAGTAGAAAGGCAATTCTTTAAAATCCCATTACTAAGATGCACAATAATTATAACTCTTGAAGATGAGTGGATGTTTTATTGGAAACTGTAAATCTGTCCTCACCAGAATCAAATATAGTATTTTGGTATTTACCACAATCTGATTTGACCTATTAGTAAATAAAAACAACAGTCAACTGCCATCTCTTTAAGTGCTATTTTTAATTTGTTGCCATTGGCTGACAAAAGTAAAATTCACTATTAAAAAAAATCACAGAACTATTACTGTAATAAAAAATAAAGTGTCCAGAAAGTAGAATGTAAGCACTTCCAGAAACACATGCTGTGTTACTAATTACTGGGGATATCTCAAGGATAACAGAAAAAAAAGTTACCGAAATTTTTCTCTCAACAGGAAGTGTTCTGATAACTGTAATTTACTCTGACATGCAAATAATAGATACGAAGGACTGATATAGATAAGAGGATGGTGTAATAGTCATTCATGATGTATGCAAGTCAAATCATTATGCTATACATCTTAAACTTATACATGCTATATGTTAATTATATCTCAATAAAACTAGAAGAAAAATATAGTAAATATTAATGGGACAATCAAGGCGTGGGTTTATTACTGTTGTACAGTGGAAAATTCTTTCACCTTTTCTGTATGTTTAAAAATTCTCATAGTAAAACACTGGCAAAAATTATTCTTAGGACAGTTAAAGAAAAAGAGCAGAGTATAACATTAACCTTAGAGGGCTGATAATTTTTCCCTACTATACTCAGAACTGCAATAAAATCAACTGAATATGATAAATACAAAAGTTCTACTTCACATATTTGGAAGAATGTAATAACCACATAAAATCTGAGAACCTGTGCCATGCATTGATATAGATGATAGACTATCATCTAGAATTTTTAAACAGCAAATCTTTTTTTTTTTTTTTGCCTTTTTAGGGCCACACCTGAGGCATATAGAAGTTCCCAGGCTAGGGGTCGAATCGGTGCTGTAGCTGCCAACATACACCACAGCCACATCAATGTGGGATCTGAGCAGCAATCTACACCATAGCTCACAGCAACACTGCATCCTTTACCAACTAAGCAAGGCCAGGGATCAAACCCATGTCCTCATGGATACTATTCGGGTTTGTCACCACTGAACCACGACAGGAACTCCCAAACAGGCAAATCTTGTCCTGAGATAGACTATATTATAGCTAAAGACAATGGAATGGGTTAGATGATCTCTAACTTTATTTCTAAGATTTTCAAGTTATTTCATATAACTTTTATGTGTATGAAATGATCAATACTAAAGAAAAGAGTTTGGTATACCACATTGGCGGGGGCACTAGCAGCTGTCTTTTCTTCAATTTTACTATCTGTTTTGGCAACTCGAAGAGAACTTGCAGGATCAGAAGCTTTTTCAACCTAGAGATGAATATATTATTATTATAAATTATATATAACTAATAAACATATGCACAAATATGTAACAAATCAGAGAATAAAGTATCTAGAAAATATTCATTTTGACAATAGAGAAACTGGAGCTGAAGATGAGAAGGAATTTGAGAATACCTTGTCAAATGATCATTCTCTGAAGGGCAGAGAGGGAAGGTACCAGATCTCTGAGGGGGCAGGAACTGTGAGGATGCAGCTCCGTCTGGGGACTTTTTTGGGTGGGGGAGGGAAGCATCCATCCCAGGGGAGTGAGGAGCAGTACCCTGTGCACATCTGCATTCCCCTGAGGCCCGCCCTGCCTTCCTGGAGGTGTAGCCATTCCCCCAGCAGCCTCAGGCCAGGCAGGAAGTTATAGGATTGAAGTGGCTAGTAGAAACTAGTAGAAAATTTCCCATGGTCAAATCTATAAGAAACCTTTATCTAAATTATGCCAGTCAAATAAGCAGATTTTTGGATCTATTACAGAAGCTCACTATAAGCTGAGACAATCAGTTGTTCCCTCCAGCTCCACATTTACACTTAGTGAGGACAAGGATCTCTACAGAAGTTCCTGCTACTAGAACTAAACAGTCTCCAAGAACACTGTCTACAAAAACTAAATATTGACATCCTACAGTCTGCAAGTCTATCTAACTAAAGTGACTTATACTCTCATACAGTCTTCACCAAATCACACAATCAATGCTTAGCATTAAGATGTAATCCCGCAGAGTGACTTACTCTCATACAAACTGGTAATCATAGCCTCTTACTATATGGAAATCTTCGTCAAATCACACAATCAGATGCTTAGCGTTAAGACGCAACTCCGGAACAGTATTTTTGCCAGGACCAGATGGTTGTGTTGGCGTCTTTTCATGTGACAGCTACCCTTCATCCAGATTTTGATTCCAAGAAAGTATTTTATTGCAACTAGCAGGTATCTGAGGCCAATAAGAAACTGAGAAGCACTGACCTAGGGAATATAAATTCTCTAAAAGCAGCAGCACCAGCTATTTTACTCACTGATGTCCTCTCTATTACCTGCTCTTTTAAATGCTCCTCTGTTTAAAACAGCCTATGAACACGATATGGAAGATTCCCAGCAGAAGACTATATAAGCCCTTGAAAACTAACCGACAAGACCTCTGGGTGTTTCTCAGCTTCATCATCCTGTTCTTCATTTACGTTTGATGCAGCAAATACTTCAAATTGGCTGAAATCTGCAAAATTTGGTTGTTCTGGTATCTGCTGAGGTGAGGTACTGGTGTGAGTTATCAGGCCATCAGCATCCACTGGGCGATGCACAACAGGACCAGGAGCCTATACGATGGTTTAAAACAGAGGGCAAAGATTTAATTGGTGTTTAGTGTCACAGAGTAGCCTTCTTTTTCCTCAAAAATGTACTACCAGGATGCTCTGTTTTTTTACCTGAAAATCCAGGGAGGTGAGCTACAGTAACGTTAAACTCTAAAAAACTTTAAGTGAAACGCTAAGATACTGAAAAAAATTAAACCTCCAATAGAAAAGATACTTTTACAATATTCTTACTGCAAAGAAAGTACATCAAAGTAGAGGGGAAGTTCTGGCCCTAATATCTGATTCTTCTCTGGCATTTATTTTATTCTGTTTCTTGCATCCATTTTTTTTTCTTAATTGTGCCACTCTATAAACACTTATTCCTTAAAAAACTTATTTTTAAAAATGTTTCAGGAGTTCCCGTCAAGGCTCAGTGGAGATGAATCTAACTAGTATCCATGAGGATGCAGGTTCAATACCTGGTCTCGCTCACTGGATTAATCTAGCGTTGCTGTAAGCTGTGGTGTAGGTCGCAGATGCAGCTCGAATCCCGAGTCGCTGTGGCTGTGGTGTAGGGCAGCTCTGATTCAACCCCTAGCCTGGGAACCTCCGTATGCCACAGGTACAGCCCCAAAAAGACAAAAAAAAAAAAAAAGTTTCATTATATGTCTAAAAAGATTGTTTTTAAAATGTGAAAAGCAGTGCTTAACTAGTCCCTGACACTCCAGTGTGCTCTCCTTCAGTTCGTCCTCCACTCCATGGCCATATCAATTCTTCTAAAATCTTCAATTGAAAAATAAACTTATCGAGTATCTACTTTTGGCCAAACACTATGGATATTACAGTGAACAAATAAATAAGGTCCATACCTTAATAAAGCTGACAGTCTAGTGCAAAAGAGGTAAGTAAACAAGGAATTAAAATACAGCGTGAGAAGTTCTATGCAAAGGAGTACAGGATGCTACAGGAGTAAGTCTGAAGTTTCTTCTCCTTGCTTACCCTTTAAAAATTCCCTGTGTCCCATAAAAATTCTCCCTTCTTACTATGTTATAGGAAATGCTCTGTCCCGTCCCCATCTCTTCAGTTTCCTTTCCGATCTCTCTAGTTGTACTGAACTCAATGGTTTTTCCCTGAAGAATATGCCAGGCTTACCTTACTGTGTATGCCATTCTTTCTGGCGGTAGTCTCCCTAAGAATTACTGGCTCATCTTTCAAGTCTCCACTTAAGTCTAACTACCTTCATTTTACTTAGTCCTTTTCAATGTGACCCCTGATTTCACTAGCTAGGAAAGCTGTGCCAAAGCATTTTACAAATATGTCTACTGCAGTATTTCTATGATTGTTGTTTACAGGTTTGTCTTTCCCCCTTGAGTCAAGACACCGACTCACTGGGTTTCATAGCTTAATCCAGTAAAAGTATTTCTGTTGGCACTTTAGATAAAATAAATACTGGAATAGTCAATATTTCAGTATCTTTGATGACTAGGAAACCATCTTTTAACCTGCAAATAACCAATTATCTTTTAACCTGCAAATAACCAATTTCATTGTAAGAATCTAACTCAAAAAAATCAACCAAATTCATCATGTAAAAAGGTCAGTCAGTCACATAAAACTAAGCTAGAATACAGAATCTATCTCAGAACATACTAGTTTTATGCAGCTGAAAACAGTGTCGACCTGGCAGGGGTGCAGAAGTCATCTAACACTTCCTTCGCTTCCTTCATCTAACATATTCAGGGGTTTGCAGTGAGGTCACTCTGAGTCTCTGCATGGACATCTCCTATCTCTCGATCCATTGTTCTTTGCACTAAAGCCTACTTTGTCAAGACGTTATCATTTGTTTCACTTTTAAGCTTCTTTCAAAAAATAAATCATTGGAATTCTTATCTTCTAAAATAAGACTTAGCGCTTCCCTGAATTAAATGCACATTAAGAATAATAATTATGAAATCCTCTGCCTTCAAAATAATTCTAGAATTGAATCAACTATCTAACAAAATTGATCAAGGGGACTATAATAACTGATGTTTAATAATGAACACCTAGAATTACCTGTGAGGGCTGTGGTCTTGGAGGCACTGCAGGAGGTTGGGCAACAACTCCAGCCTGTTGCTGTCCTGTGTGAACACACAGTTCTCTTTTTAGTAAATATATAATTACTTTGCGAATAGAACAGACAGGCTGAATGCGATCAAATGATAAAGATTTCTAAGACCTCATTTCTTCTCTTGTTCTATTGCCTAAGGCATTCTTGACTTGTTGCTCCCTGGTCCCAGAATACTATACATTTTTGGTTTGCTTTCCATATTAGTGACTGTTCTTTAGCTATCAAATACAAAGAATTCCAAGTTTTCTCTTTTCACTTAACACTCCAGTCTATCATTTCTATGTAAACAATTCTCAAATAACACATCAATCTTTCTTAGCCCACAAGTCCAACGGACTGTTGATTATTTCCCTTTCTTCATCATTCTAAACTCATAATATCCAAAAGGGAATTATTATCACCCTCTGTCCTAACTCTTCTATTTTGATCAATGTAATAACAATACGACCAATCATATAAAAACTGAAACCCTGGATTAAGTTATATGACTCTTCTCTCTCTGTTGTCATCTATTTCAAGACGTATAAGCTTCCCTGCCTTGGTATCTCCATTTCATTCTTTCAAAATCTCTAGTGGCATCTCCTAGGGTCTCATCTTTATCATCTGAACTCAAGCATGTTTTAGATAAGTCATTAAAGAGAAGAAATTCCCTCTCATCTGATATTTTTTCAATTCAAAATTTTTCTTCAGATAACTATCAAAAAATATTAAGAGAAAATAAAGTAAAAACACAGTGTGTCTTTAACTTTATATTAAAAAACTTGGTATGTTTAATTTAACATATATTACAGTTCTCTAACCCCTACCTGTGGTGACTGAAAAGGTCCGATTCATATCTAAAGATGATGATCTAGAATGAGAGGGCTGAGGCCTTGGAGGGGGAGGTGGTGGTGCAGTGTTATCAGGCGACGTTCCTGAATGAGACCTGCAAAATTCCCCATTACAATTGGTTGTGCTATTAATATTGGAACTTCTCTTTTTTCCTTTTAAGCACTCAAACTTAACTAAGCAGCAAAGGATTTTACTGGTGTGACATTTTCAACAGATGGTATACAGTATCATAACGAACAAAGAGTACTGCTTATGATGTGCATTCAACTAGTTGTTTAATATGGCAAATAATCTTTAAAGTATAATTATACGTGTAACATTTCAAAAAATTAAAAAAGAAAGTTATTAACATGAATTCAAGATAAACTTCTAACGTAGTGCAACGTTTTCCCATTCAGTTAAATATTAGTCCAAAAAACAATTTTCATAAAAGAGAAACTATACTTTCAGATATGGTTAGCTTTCAACTTAAAGTTTGATAAGCGGAGGTAGAATCCAGCTCAACTATATGAGGTGCCCATTCCTGTGTTACCACAGGCCACCTCATTTTAGAGGTGATTATACTCATGCTCAACTCTCTCTCAAGATTCACTAACTGGCTACCAAAGTCTTCCATATTCTGAAAAGAGTCTTAAAGATTCTGGAAGTCTGATCCTCATAGGAATAAAAAGTAGATTACAATCCAAAATCACTGAGAACTCAGTAGATGAAGAAGCAGCCTTTTGACTGTGTGAGCTCTTTGGAGGCTCTCCAGGTGTGAGGCGAAAGGATCTCACAATGTATGAAAAGCAGGGGAGAAAATGCTTCTGTCCTGCGCAGTTTGGAGTAGACGTGAAGCCCCTGCAGTTAGATCCCTTGCCAACCTCACCCCACTCTCACCTTTTCTTGTTTGTGCCTGAAAAGTTATATGCCATGCAGATCTTTAGGGTGGGTGGGTAGCCAAACACTGGTCTGTTCTTCCAGATGACATTTTAGAACACCAAATTCCTTTGGTAATTGCCCTTAAGGCTATAAAAGGAAATCTGCACACATTTTCCTTAAGTAGACTCTCACTGCTGAGCTATGAAAAGGACTGCATTCAGTTGCTATTGCCAAGAAGTTATCAGCTCTTTTTAAACCTTCCAGAGAATATCAAGAAGACGTAATGGTTCCTTTTGCTTTCCTATTAAACTTTGTTATTTCCCTTTTAAACAAGTCAATAGGTAACCTAACAACCTTTAGAGAAGTGAAGAAATGAAGCATAGAGAAAAATAATCTATACTTGGCTTTAAATCATTTTAAATATAACAAGATATTTTAATACGCTTTTTATTGATAGAAACACTGACCTTTGACGAGTTACACTGTTCCCAATCTGTTCTGGATCCGAAGTAAAAGAATCTGAACTGCTGTAACCATCTGCTGATAAATGGGATATATCCTATTTATTAGTAATAACCATTTCTTCACTTTTTACTATATGTATCCTAAACAAATATAACTAAAATTACTGTTTCAAATTAGAGATATTCAAAGATTGACTAACAGGCTGACATTTCATCACAGTGTTATTAACTGTAAAAAGCTAATCTTAAATAAATCATGACCTATTTATACAATAAAATACTATACACAGAGAACAGTTACAATCTGAAAAAATTAATATTTAATGACAGAAAACTACTCAAAATAAGTTACATGGATGGAGGGTACAAAATAGTACATATATTACAATTTCATTTCATATAAAAATATAACATGCACAGAATAAGGATTAAGGTTGACAATGAATGTTAATCATGGTCATTTGTGGAACAGTGAGATTATGAATAATTTTCATTTTCTTATTTTTGTTTATTACACTTACACAGTAAATGTGAATGATTTTTGTAATTAAAAAACTAATTTTAAACAATTAGAAAATTTTAAGTAAAAAACTAATTTAAAAATTGCTAATGTAAATTTCTTTTTAATTTGACAAGGGAATAAAATGTGCTTAGACAACAATAAAATTTATAAAATTATTAAATTTCCTCAAAGTTTCACAAAGGAGCAGAGAATCCCAGAAGTAGACCAACAGTTGTGATGCAATAAAGAAATTTTAAAATAGAAACTCCAGGGATAATTTGAAAAAATACTACTACATAACTTTCAGGAGTTATACATTCATGGGACTGGTTGTTCGGTTTAGTTTCATTTTAAAATGTATCCCTTTTCTTTTTCTTTTCAAATCAGAGAAGTTTATTTAATTGGTACAAGCTCTTCTCCCACAAACCTCCCATCACAGATTTCCTCAATTCCCAGTTGCTCTGGCATAAAATCTCTTGAATTACCCTTGACTCCTCTCTCCCTGTCTCACACTCTATTATATCACAAAGGTAAGCAAACCCTGTGGCATTTTCCTACAAAAATCTATTCAGAATTTAACCATTTTTCAGCACTTCTACTGCTACCACCCTAGGCCAAGCCAGCATCTTCTCTTGCCTGTATTATCATAACTGTGTCCTTAAATGGTCTTTCCCTGTTTCAACTCTTGCCTTCTTCTGGCCTATTATCAATACAGCAGCCAGAATGATCCTGTTAAAAAAGGAAGGTCAGATTATGTCACTCCTCCATCCAAAACTTTCTATCGGGGGTGGGAAGGATGGACTGGGGGCTTGGGAAGGAAATGCTACAAAACTGGGTTGTGATGATCACTGTACAACTATAAATGTAATAAATTTCATTGAGTAATTAAAAAAAATAAAGTGTCTCTCATAGAGAGCATAAAAAAAGCTTTCTAATGGCTTTTCATCTTACACAGTAAAAGTCAGTCTTATACTGCTCCCAAGTTACTGTTCTCCCACTTGCCACATCTGCCTGACAAATTTACTAAGTACTTCTATTCCAGGTGTTTGCTTGCTGTTCCCAGAAGAAGTAAATAAAGCACCTTTCCAAAACCGGGGCTTCATATTTACTGTTCCTTGTGTCTTAAACATCCTTCCTTCAGATACTGACAGAGGAGAATCCCTCGTCTCCTAGTTTTAACTCAAATGTCATCTTTTGATAAGATCTTCTTTGATAACCTTATTTAAAATGTCACTCCCTTTCTCTTTTCACAACTTTTTTCCCAAAGCGTTAATTACCTCCTAAGATATGAGTTACTCCCCACCCCCTTTTCTGATCTCCCCTATAGAATGTAAAGTCATAGATCTTTTGTACTGTTTACTAATGAATCCTCAGTGTCAAGAACAGAGCCTGGCACACAGCATTCCATTAACACTGGGTGAATGAATGAATATAAACACAATTTCTTGTGAGAAAGAAAGAAAGGAGCTAGTGGAGAAGAGCCAATGTACTAAATCTGGCTAAACAAGAAGGATGGCAAATAGGAGGACTGCTTTGTAGCAGGTTTGGTGGCAGTGGGCAACCATTTATTCATACAGGGGTATGGTGTTTATAAGAATTGAGTATTTTCTACATTATTCAATGAAGACAACATTAAATGGCTATATATTTGAATTATTCAGATTCTAAATACAGACTTAATAAACTTCAAATGGAAGATGTAATGCTATCTTTCACTTACCTACAGTATTTCCAGAAGCAAATTTCACTGATGAATTTATCTTATTTTCTTCTGAAAGGTCAGATGTCTTCACAAGCAATGGGCTAGTGGGATTAGTATGATCTAGGAGAGAATTAACAGGTAGAAATACAAGATATAGCTATGTGAATTAGTAAATTCATAAACTTCAGAATTCAAGGTAACACTTCAATACTCCAAAGAAGTAGCAGGTAAATCTACGAAATATGAGACAAAATATTTTTACTAGAACAAATATAAACCTTTTTACATAGAATTTTGTTTTCTGCCACAATGGAAAATACTTTATAATGAAAGAGTCAATCTGCATGTTCACACTTTGTTAATTTTACTCCCGTAGGGCAATTAAACAAAACACCACACAAATGACTAAAATAAGTAATTTATGTTGTTGACCTATATATGAAATAAATCTCCCTTTGAGAGACTGAATACATTTAATTTAAAATGAGGAGAAACTTCAAGAGTTCAAGCAAATTATATAATTTCAAAGTCAAAATTCATCTTAATACACATCTCTTCATTTAAAATTTGAACATACTTTAAATGCAAATCCACAACAATGATCATAAAAGCTCAAAGGATATTAGAAAAGCCACATTTTCCAAATGTCTTTAACTTGTTCTTTCTTTAAATTGTAATATAAATTTTAAAATGTACACGAGCACACACGCCCACAGTAAATATATAATTGCAGAAAGTATTATGTTAAAAAAATAAGCTATTAACAAAAGAAATCTGAACTCAAAAGGAATGATTACTTGTATACTTTAGTTTGATGCTAATCTAAAATACAACCAAGCAACAGTTTCCTTACCACTGCTAGTTCTTTTAAGTTCCATTTCCTGCATGTGGATTTTGCTTGGTGTCATACGAATGGGAACTGGATGAACAATAGCAGTATCCTACACATAAACAGGAGGAAATACAGAATATGTATTAAAAATGTCAAGCAGATACCATGAAATAATCAAAACTAACAATACTTTTTGCGGATTGAGTTTCTCATTCACACCAAGGCAAGCATGAAAATTAATTTTTTAATTAAAAGTTTTAGAATTATACTTAAAAAATCAAGTTAAAGTATATGCCTAATAATCTGGTTTCTCTTATAAAAAGTACACTTATATTTGAGTGATTAAAGATTTGAGGAAAAAGCTGATCTTATAAAAACACAATTCAAGACAATATTCAAAGGCAAAATGTCAAATGATCTGACAAAATTATACAAATCTGAATCTTTGAGGTTAAAGCGAACTATTTCATGAGAATCCAAAGACTAGATAACCGAATGAACTCATTTTCACTAAACTGCTCAAGAAAATTTGACACTTTTCTTTTTCAGAGATAAAACAGAGTTAATGACTGTCATATTGTAACAGTAGGCATCATATGTACATTCTATAGGTTAGTTCTATAAAATTATTTAAAATTCATGCATAAAACTTCCACAAAGGAACTCATTTTTTAAGAGCTGGGATAAGTAAGATCCTACTCTAACATTAATACTTTCCTTAAACCTTTTCATGACTGTAATACATCTGAGATAATTCTAAATTTAAGTCATGAGTGGCAAGTCTAGTTAGAGGAGTAAAGGAACTGGTAAAATAGACTTTTGAAAAGACTGAAAAGCCATAAGGCAAGCAAGAGAGTATAAAGACAAATTGCAGCCTCTCCCAAAGGGAAGGAGAAAAGGTATATCTGGGTACCTGAGAGCTGAGACCCCCAGGGGGAGGAATCAGAATGAGAGAAAGCATTTGGCTTAAGAGAGCAGCTGAAAAACTGTTATAGGAGCTCAGTTCCTTACAAGGAGTTAGTTCATATTTTGTATGTACTCATGCTAACGACTGAACTTGAGACCCTTAAAATTTGAACACCTAGTAATGAGCTTAAGTTTATAATTTAATGTGAAGGATAATAACCTTTTTTTATAAAAAATTTTTGTTACTATATAGTTGATTTACAATGTTGTGCCAATTTCTGCTGTACAGCAAAGTGACCCAGCCTCTCTCTCTCTCCCTCTCTGACACACACACACTCCTTTTTTTATCTTCCATCATGATCTATCCCAAGAGACTGGTTATAGTTCCCTGTGCTATATATATAGTAGGACCTCACTGCTAACTAAGTAACAGTTTGCATCTACTAACTCCAAACTCCCAATCCAAGATAAAGACCTTACAGTTTACCTTGGACACGATTTTGGGGAGTAGCCACCAAACATCTCTGTTAGAGAAACTGAAGTTCTAGCATACCATGTCCAGTTTGACAGGTCTCTTAGCTTACACTCATAATCTCTAAATTCAAACCATTTATAACAAATGAATCTTTACTACAATTATACTGAAAAATCCATTTATAGTAATTTCCTGTCCCAATACCAGTGAGATTCTGGACAGGGTTCATGTATTATCTAATCAACCTGAACTAACATTTCCCCTACAACTCTAAAATTAGTTATAAAGATGAACATAATAAATGGATAAAAAATTAGACTTCTCACGTAATAATGAGCCATGCTTAGGGAATTATTAACAATATACTCAAGATGCTGTTTGTTAGGTTTACGGTTATTAAAATGCCTTTAAGAATAACTTTATTTTCTTAATTTACAATTTTAATAGCAGAAATAACCGCTAAGAGAATCAGAATTTAACATTATTGGCAGGATTAAAGGGGAAAGCATGATAGTTCATGAAACAGTAAGTTCTTATTCCAAACCCAAAACTAGGAAAAAACAAGCAAGGAAAAGTTAATAGGTGCTTTAACTCATAATATTGGTCTAAAATATATTCTATGTGTATGTGTATAAAGTCACATTTATAAAACTGATAACTATTAAGTAGTTGTTTCATATATTTACTGCACAATAAAGGGAAGTCACAATAATTACCCCAAGAAAATAAAATCGTGAACGCCTATTCATTCTCTAAACAATTTGCAGAAATTTCTATACCAGCAAATCAATTTTCTACTGTATGCTTTAATCATACAACTACTGGTTGCTATAAGCCTGCAATAGCTTTAATCCAGTGGATCCTGCTACTAGCAGGACAAAACAATTCCTGGAAGCTTTACACAGATGACCAGGTCTAACACCTTAGCCTAGTGGATCAGAAAGTCCATTTTTTTCCCCTCTCACTTTTTATGGCCACACCTGCAGTATATGAAGTTCCCAGGCCAGGGGTCAAGTTGGAGCTACAGCTGCTAGCCTATGCCACAGACACAGCCACACTGGATCTGTGACCTAAACCACAGCTTGCAGCAATGCTGGATCCTTAACCTATAAAGTGAGGCCAGGGATCGAACCTACATCCTCGCAGACACTATGTTGGGATCTTGACCTGCGTAGCCACAGCAGAAACTCCCAGAATCTGCACTTGTGACTGTGATGTGCAGTTAGATAAGGAGCTTTAACTTTAAGCATTTCAACACCCAAATGAAGAACCATAAATGCTGTAAGCCCGAGACCTCAGCCATAAGATGCCAAAGTAACACTTTTTTCTGCTCCATATTAGCATCTCCAGATTTAAAAATGGAGAAAAAAATATGAAGACTGACCGGCAAGCTCCGCCTACTTTCTTCAACCTATTCGAATCACCCAAAGCCTCTAGGAATCTCATTTGTAATCACTCATGGCATATCTGTATCATTTATTTGGGTACTTGATTTTATATAATTCAGCATTTCACTGAATATTCTACTGCACTCATATATCTGTATTTTTTACTTGCCTTAAATCCTATTATCCTGTCTGAATTCCTCACTGCCTTTCTATTGCTGTGTCACGTATTTCAGATGCTCACTGAATCAGATGCTCACGTGTCTCACTCTCTCTTAATCTCATCAATCCTTCACGTTGTTGCCCGAGTGATCTTCCCCAGTGGCACCCTGTCTTACTATGGTACTTCTTATTAGCTTCCAGTGTCTGTGAGGTTAAAGTCAGATCCTTGGTCTAGCATACAAAGATTTTCCCTGTCAGGTTTCAACCACATTCTCTGGCCCCCTTCATGCCCTCATACATAACAATCCTATACTCTCACCACACTGAATTGATTCTGCTCATGATATTCTCTCTGCTTGGAATGCCCTTGTCCACTTCTACCAGTTCACAGTTCCACTCAAAACCCAAGCAAATACACGTTAACCTCTTTTGTGAAACACAAAAACACACTGGACTGAGTTAGCCCACAGTTCTCTGCCCAGTTTTGTTCACAGCCATATATGATTATTACCACAATCAACTATATTACAGCCATCAACTTGTAATGATTAAGCTATGGTCTACTTAAGACTGAAAAAAAATTTTTTTTGACATCTTTGTATTCCTCGAGAATACCACAGGCATCTGGAATGGGGTTCCACCAAACTAGGTGAGCTGGCTGGGCATAATCAGTGAGCAAACCAACTACCTTTTAATTCCGAGTGACTCGAACATTCTACGGCACTCAAAATCTGACATAAATCATAGCAAAGACTAGTGCATTGCACTTCTCATCAGTCTAGAATTTCCTAGCAGAAACAGATTCTACCAGAAGCTATTAACCGATAAGCAGTTCAACAAAAGTAATCAAGTTTCTGGATATGAGATATCAGAAATTCAATTTTATAACAATTCTGGAAGCCTAATAATTAACCATCCCAGTTTGCATGTGAGGTCATTGCACCATGTGACAGCTGTCTCTAAGTGCTAGGGGTTCCACAGATGTAAACTTAATTGAGCAAATGTCTAACGATCAAATTTTGGCTTTTAAAAATTATCCCATTAAGTATTTCTGACACTGTAAGGTATGTTAAATTCATAATAGAAGTGCAGTGTTCTTTTTCTCCAATGTGATCCTCTTCTAATATGAATGGACCTGATTTACTTACTTATAATCCTTATTTGCAAAGGATCATTGGGGATTGAGGCTACAGGTCATATTCTGTAAGCAGGTACTATGTTAGGGAAGAATTAAGGGAAGGTTAAGAAACTCGAGACCTTTACTGAGGACAGGGCATTCTGCTAACTGAAAGTTTAAAGTGAGATAACTAGTTGGGAAACAAAGTTTATATTAAAATTTGCCACCATGAAAGAAAAAAGATATTTGTAGATATCAGACTGTAAATATTTAAGATTGCCAACTTGATAAAATTTTGAGGTCTAAATTCAAGTTTAAAATGTCAATGAACCATTTAAAATTTTCTTTCCTAGAGCTTCCTTCCACACTAGAAATAACAACAACAACAAAAAAAAACCCAAACCAAAAACAACCCCGTACTGAACATCAGAGCTAGAATTCACAAATTTGGGTATTATTTTCAACAAGTTCTAAGAAGATCACTATTATTAAGTTAACTATTTCCCAGCCATTTAGGAATCAATTTATTTTGCCTCTGCGTTCTAGATTTTTATAATGTTCTTTTCTGGCCTAACAAAAATCATAAGACTATGAATTATTATTTTCAATCTCTGTTAAGGGTTAGAGAATAAAAGAGAATATCTTTATTGCTATATCATTTTATACAAAGTACTTTTATTAAGAATTTTCAATAAAATTAACTTGACCGTGTAAGTAGGAAATAAGAATAATATGGAGACATGAAACTCAGAGCTTAAGTAAAATTTTTTTTAGTTCACAGCACCTGTCACTTCCAAGAGACCTTAATTACAACTGCTAATAAGGAGCAAACATTGTGTTGCTTTTTTATTTCTATTACATTTTTCAGAGACTAATAAAATCAAAGATTAATGTTCTCAGAGTATTAAGAAAAGAGAACCCAAAGGCACAGATAATCTACATATTAATTAGTCCCTGAATAATGAACAGATTATAAAATAGATACTTAAAACACATACATTATGTTTGAATTCAATATAAAAGTATTCTCTATTTCAAAAAGATATAAATCCTTTAAAATTATTAAATATACCAAAGATCCATTAATTTAAAATGTTGAAGATGTACTATTATCTTTAAGTGCCACTTCTGCCAAATCCACATTAAATACCAAGACTATTTTTACATTTAATTAATAAATGCTGGCTGTCTTTGATCAAACAAGTAAAAGGAATGCCTTGTATCCCTCTCTTCGTGTCTTTCCACTGAGCTCATTTTTAAAAATCCTACCTTTACAATCGTCTTCCTTTCCTACTTACTTCCTCTTTCTTTTTGAAAGGTGCTTATTAGCACGTCATTTTCTTTATAAGAAAAAAATAAACAAAAGGAAAAGCAGGAGTGAACAGTGAGAAGAATGATTAATAGCTAAAGTTTTGAAGTGTTCAAATAACTTGAGGGACAGGTGGAGCATATATAAAGGTCAATCTATGGTGACAGAATTTATTCTTTAAATCAGGATGTGAACTTTGTAGCATTTTTAAAGCAACACAGTGAACCACAGGAAGACAAGACAGAGGCTCCTCTGCACAATGGGAATCTTTGACCAACAACTCTGTATTGTTTTGCTGAACTTGATTCTCTTGTAACAGAACTCAACATAGTAGTTAAGTCAAAGCTGTACCATCTAGACTGTTAAAAGATGACATTGCATATTTACATACATAGTACATATTACATGATGTGTAAGCATACAAATAAAATAGTATTTACTGTCATTACAATGAACTAAGCAGTATGCGTTTACTAAAACATACACTCATTAGCAATGAAAACAAGGTCAACTAAATCAATTGTCACAAAATGCCTCTTTAGACACATATACCAAATCTTAAAAACAGTTTATCTCAATAAAGTAACTATAAAATACAAAGAATGATTTTAAAAAATGTTCTTTCCACCATTAAGCACACAAAAATTGTAAAGCCTGCCACCATTTCCCTCTAAGCACTCCACTGAATCATGCATATCAGCTAAAAACCATAATGAATGGAAATTTGGGTTAATAAAATTAATTTCAAACAAGCAAGCTAAGTGATTGACTTACAGGATCAGCTGGTGCAATGTTAGAATCAAATTGGGTCAGAGTTTGTGAGCTTGAAGAGCGTTCACTAAATGTCTCCCACTGCTGAACAGACAGAGGAGAGACAAGTCAGCATGATGAGAAAGATGGAGTAAAAGATCACTGGAGAAGATTTAGCAAAGTAATTCAGAGGTTGCACTGCAAGTTGTGTTTCGTAGGCCTGACAAATTCCCTAAGTTCCATTTTTCCAAAAACTTTTATACTTATCTATGCTGGGTTATCTTGTAATTAAAGTGAGCAGCTTCACAATCAAATGCACATTAACTATTGCAATCTCTATGGAAGAGATTCAAATCCTTACAGAATTCAAACTCAAAACACAATAAAGGAACAGAGTCTAACCAGTATAAATGGTGACAAAATAAAAAAGTAAAGGGGTTTGTCTTGACTAGAGAAAGAAAAACTTCAAATTCTTTTAAAATCCAAATGTTAATGCATTGATTTGGCTATGCTAATGAATCCCGAGTACCAGCATTTTGGTCAAAACAAAGCAAGTCAGTGTGACTTGCCAGTGCGACCCCTGAAAGATGATTCTATTATGTACGTGCACATATTACATATAGATGTATATATTATGTATAGATATTTAATAAAATATAATTGAGATAAAATGCAAAGAATTCTGGAATTAATACATGTTTGAGCTTATGTCAATCTGTAGCAAGTCAACCCCTGCAATCAGCATTATGAACAGGGCCATGCCAGATCACAAGACAGAACTGCTAATCAGGCACCCGCCTCCAACCCCATGCTAGAAAAATTAGAATGCGGCCACAATGAAAGCAAATCAAGCAACTGAGTATGTGTTATACATAGAAGATGCTACTCTTCTCAAAGAGGTACACAAATATCATACCTCAAATTAGGTGGTGTGAGAAGCAATTATTAATTTTAGTAAATTTCATTTGAAGATCTAATAAATAATATACGATTTTTATATCAAAATCATCTTAAAATTATCATTAAAATTTGATTCTAAAGAATTACCAGTTATACTCTGAAGGAAAAACATCTGCACATATACACTATATACACACGAATGTTTACACATAGACATCTCACCCAGTAACCAAAATCCTCTTTTTATATTCACTATGGCAAAGTATGCATTTTGATGCTTCAAAGTTCAACTTACTATTTAAAATAGATTCGATTTGAGAAGACATGTAGAAATATTAGCAAATGAACACATTAATAAAAATTACCTACAAAAATGGCTACTACAATCCACAGTAATTCACTTTTTTCACTGTCAAGGAAGTGACGTACCAATATTTGTTAATATAATTAGTTTCTTCACTAATTATTGTTGCACAGGTCTAGAAGGAATTTTTAAAGTCCTAATTATCTAACTGTGGAGAAAAGTTTAGATGAAAAATATTTTTTTCCAAAAAGAAGACATTTATTTACCTAGTGGTGGCATGAGATTTTACTTGGTTTCCCAAGACTCTTATGTAAGCTACTTGAAGAGCAGAAAAACACTCATCTTTGTTAACTTTAATGCAATGGCTAAGAGTACAGGCTCTGGAACTAGACTACTAGAATCCTAGTTATGCCGTACACCTCAGGCAAGTAATCTAACCTCTCTGTGTTCCAGTTTCACCATCTGTAACATGAGATTAACAATGCCTGCATCACAGGATTGTTAGAAAGATGTAAAGAGTTAGTATACGTAAAAAGCATTTTGAACAGAACTGGCACATCAAAAGTGCTCAATAAATGTTAGGGATTATTATTAGTGTTATTATTATTTATCCCCTACAGTGCCTCATCCACATTTGCAGGTGCTGAATATTAGCGCTTTGAGGTACAAAATTAAAAATTCCAATTCTAAGTAGATATTTAAAATAAACACCATTAAAATATCCCAAAAAAAAATCAATGTTAGTTTTAGTAACATTTTGATTTTCCACACACAGTAAAAAAAAATCATTGTTAGCAAATACTACAAAATGAAACTTGCTAAGTATATTTAAGAGGAGAAAATTAACTGCTTAAGTCAGATTTGAAAGGGATTTCCATTCCTACTCTTTAATGATCACATGTGATTTTACTTGGAATGAAGGTGGGCTTTAGAATTGAGATTCTGTAGAAAGAGTTGCTTTTATTTATGAACGGATATCAATAAAAATACTCTTTTAATTTGATATTGCTTAAATGACTGAAATGAATAAATGCAGCAAAAACAGTGGTTTCAAGAACACTGACCCTATTCTCTGTAAAGCCTCTCTACTAGCAAATTACAAGGCATAAATTTCCTCCTTGAAAAACATTTACACAAAAGGTTTGACATCTGACAGCATGTTGTTTAGTATGTTATAATGTCTCAGAAGGTGTCTGTGACTATGTCATATAACAACAGCAAGGACTTTAAAAGCTGCCAGTTACTTCTCGGTTTTCCAACCGTCCAAAATTAACTAGTGTCTCTTAAACCAAGTACTTTTCGGGCTTTGAAAGCATGGAAAACATAGAAGCTTAGAGTTCCTTCCTGAAAGTCAATAAACTTTTCTATTAAATCACTGTCTAAAAGTGATACTAAAACTGTAAGAAAAAAACATGAGCTATTCACAAAGAAAACTGCTCTAGCCATGGTTTTAACTGGAGTTCTACGGAGCATAAGGTTTAACAGAGGGGCCTCAGGAGGTGGACTGGGGAGGCGGGGCCTCAGGTCCTCTTCCTTTACTCTGATCAGAGTGGCTTTACTTTACTGTTGTATGTAATGGGGTTCCAAAGTCATGGGGGAAGAGGGAATGCATTTTTCTCGAATTCTGTTTTGCATGTTATGCTTGATCTTATATAACATGATCTTTAATAAAGTGGTCTTTAACTACTGCATTTAACAGCGCTAAATCATTCCATTTTGTATTAAATAAAATAAATTATTATGAATAGCTTGGGCTATGGAAAAAACTTTTATCACGTGGAAAGCTGGCTTAGTGGCTTCTCATACCACTTCCAAAACTGAGATTCCAAATTTGTTATCTCAGGCCTTGCTTACAGGAATGAGAAGGTAGTGTGACACTGCAGGTGTGCGAGCTGACTGAATGTGAAAGCACCTGTGTTCAAACTTCAGTCTTTGTCCCTCGCTGGCTATTTTGTCCAGGACATTCACCCTTTTGACTATTAACGTTGTGCACTGGCCCCGTCTAACTCACACGGTTTTAGCAGGAATGAATGGTGGAAACTAAACGACAGTATATATACATATATGGAAAAGTATTTTGAAAACCTCAAAGAGTCATATAATTACAAACATTGATCTCAGTCACATTTGATATGGTCCTTCAACTACGCATGCATACAGAAGGAGCTATATGCTGAAATTACTCTGCTTGGAACTTCTTACCTTAAAAACGTTAATGTTAGTGAAAGAAAAGGGAAGCTTTGCTAACCTCACTGCTCTGATTCAGCTCGGGCCAAGTCTGGTTTAGCGACGGCATTGACGGCGACTTGCTTGGAGGTGCTTCTGCAGGAGAGCCTGAATAACCTACCTCACCTGGCTGATCCCCAACATCTGTAATTTAAAAATAAAGTCTGTATAAATGATACATTTTAGTTTAGGAATATTTACTTATTAAAAAAAACCAAACAGAAGATTTTCCACAAGTAGTAATTTATATTCTGAACTTCTTTCCCTCATTTTTTCAAAACCAACATTTTAACAATCAGGCAATTAAATGACACTTATTCCGGCTACTTACTGTCTACCTGAAACCACAGTTTTCCATGAAAATAAAATCTAGTTACAAACAAATAGAAAAAAAGTCATGAATATAAGAATGCAATAGGGCACATGCTTTGATTCTTTTTCTAATACAGATGGATTTGTACCAGTTTCCAAAGTGTATACTATGGAGTAATCAGTAAGGCATTCTTGTTTAAAGTAGGTATTCTGTTCAAATAAATATGGGAATACCATATTTCCTGTTGGAGTGTCCCCACAAATATTTGCATATCAAAGACTTGTCATGTCTTAGAGCAAATAACATTTATTTAAATCAGTTTTTCCCAAACATAAACCTTTTTTCAATCAGATAAAAAATCCCTCAACATCTCCTTGGCATATACTTTGGGATCCACTAAATTACACTAATTCACTAGTATTTTCTCTACAAATCTTCCTCCTTACCAAGAAGCAGCATATATTTGCAACATAGACAGGAATAGGTGAGGAAGATTATAGGCATGAGCAAAAAGCAAAGTCAATGAGCCCACATGAAACAAACTTTTATCATTTGCCTCACTAGCATTTACAGATAACTGATAGAGCTACAAATCCATGACAAGCTTTCAAAGTGGTTTTTAGTGTTGTGGTATCAAACTCTATTTTCAATTAGTTAAGGCCTCATTTAAACTCTCTTAAATTGTGATCTAAAAACAGAAGGAATTTCAATGGTAATAAATTCTCATTCCAATCTTTCCAAGTTTGACACAGCTTTGAATATAATCCCAGTCTGAAAGTCCATATTAATTGCCAAATTAATGGGTAGAACCTAATCTGTTTAGAACGTGTATCAAAAATAGGATTTTAGGAGTTCCCGTC
>PVHT020000077.1:18085679-18104800 GCA_004024745.2 Catagonus wagneri | reverse complement strand
AAACTGTTAGCATTACACTTCAGATTCCTACATAGACAGCTATAAAACCTAGCAATGCATAGTTTTTACCTTCCAATCTATTCATTAGTAAATCCTTCACCTTTTAGTGCCTAATACAGGACCTAATACATACAAGGCACTCATTTATTGAATGAGTTACTTTTTGTTTTATTCATTTAAATTCATTACCCTTCACTGCCATTTTCCTAGAACCCAAATTAACCATTGACACTTGAAAAGTTCTCAAAATTTTTCTTCACCCTGTTACATCACTATCCCAAAATACTTCCTTTTCACTCACTCTGACATTATTTCCTTATAGTCATATCACATTGCAAGTTCTAATTTGTAGTCTAATTTTTACTGGAAGTGAAACTGTTAGAAGGATGGTAAATGAAGAAATGTCTTTAAAAGATCCCAGAAAGCAGATACTAAAGAAGAGAAAGAATAAAAATAGTATTAACTATAGAATGATTAATTTTCCAAAGAGCCTATTTAAAAGTCACACGGTTTTATTCCTTAAGTTTCAAACATCACCTCAGGGCAAAGGGGGCCCTGATTGCACCGTCTAGACCTCTGTTCTCCTGTCAGTCTTCTACTGACAAATTAAGGGCAGAGTGTATGCCACCCCCACTGCAGAAAGTTATGGTTTAGGATGGATTCTGGATACTCAGTGGGTGGGTCATCCCTTCGAGGCTGCGAAATAAAGTATTACTCATCCAAACAATTATGCTTCATAATCATTCCAACACAGTTATTTTCCTGGAGTAATAGTTCTTAAATTGTCAACCATGGACAGCTGGGAGTCTCCATGACTCTGCCAGGGAGACCTAAAAAGTCAAAATTATTTTCATAATAGTAATAATGCTTTTTTTTCCTGTGTTGGTCTATGCGCTGATGGTGCGAAAGCAATGGTGGGTAAACTCCTAGCTTATTACCAAGAATCAAGCAGTGGCACCTAAATACACCGGCAATCACTGTATTCTACACCACCCTGCATTCCAGTTAAAATAAATAAAAACAAATCAATAAATATGCATGGCAAAGAACGTTCAAAATTAAGCAGTAAAAATTATTACTTTTATTAAATCTCACCCCTGGAAACACATTGTTAAAATTCTCTGTGTGGCAAAATGGGAAGTATATATAAAGCACTTCTCCATATCAAAGTGTAATGGTTGCCTCAATGGCTGTCTACTTGAGTGATTCAGTTGTCAGCTGGACAAGTCACTTTTTTGATGGAATACCACTTCTCTTGAAAGAACAGCTGATAAACTGTAATTATGCAGACATGGCTAGGTAGGGATTTTCTCAGAAATGAGTTAAGTGATCCTATCCTTTCAAGGAAAATAGCTATTTTCAATATTTGTTATTAATGACAAAGTTCAAGCTTTTAAGTGAAAATTAGAAATGTGGAAAATGTATATCCATGTCTATAAGCTCAAGCACTTCCCAGTACTAAAAAGACTTCCTTGATAAGACAGGTTGTAACATTAACATATAAGCTTTTTGATAATTTATAATAAAATGTCCCAACATCTAAATCATCTGTGAAAATCCACAAACTGATATTTTATAAATAATCAATGTGCTATGTTACAAAACCATACATGAGTAAGAATCAAAGTACAAGACAGATCTACAGATTTTAATGTAACAGTACAACCAATTCATTAATAATGTTTCAGTTTTCAAACTGCAATTAACCTTTAAGAAATTACCATTTGTTGAGTTTTGGTATAGTACTAATAGTAAAATTCATAATTATACAACAATTATGCTTCATAATCATTCCAATATAGTTATTTTTCTGGAGTAATATGTATAGTAATATCCGTAATTATCTGAAAGTAGTCCTCCGTTTTACTATGTGAGGCCAAATTTTCTTCATGTACTAAGGATGTGCAACATTTTGTTTTCCTTTTTAGGACCACACCTGTGCTATATTGAAGTTCCTGGGCCAGGGGCTGAATTGGAGATACAGCTGCTGGTCTATGACACAGCCACAGATCCCAACCGCGTCTGCGACCTATGCTGCATCTTACAGTCATATTGGATCCTTAACCCACTGAGTGAGGCCAGAACCCGCATCCTCATGGACGTTATGTCAGGTTCTTAACCCACTGAGCCGAAAGGAGAAACTCCTGGCAACCCTTTTTTTTTTTTTTTTTACAAAGGGCCAGAGAGTAAGTATTTTAGGTTCTGCAGGCTATAAGCTCTCAGTTGCAACTATTCAAGTCTCCTGCTACAATGCAAAAGCAACCCATAGGCAATTCACAAATGAACGGGCTTGGCTATGTTTCAATAAAATTTTATTTATGGATGATGAAATTCCAAGTTCATATAATTTTCATGTGTGATAAAACACTATTCCTTTTTTTTCAATGATTAAAAAGAAAAACAAAAAACACTCTCTGCTTGCAGGCTATACAAAAACAGTCAGCGGACTAGACCTGGCCTCAGGGCTAAGTGTGCCAACTCCTGATAATACCACAAAGAAAGTAACAAACCCATCAGACTGAATGCAGAGTGCAGCTAGATGAGAATCTGTCTTCTATTAAGGCCAGATATTAAAAAGATTTGCAAAAATGTAAAACAATGCCACTCCTTTAAGAATTATTTTATTTTGGAGAATATAGTTATTTTCCTAAAAATGCCTATGTTACTAGGTATGGGGTTTATTATTATTTTAAAACAAAGCAGTTAAAAGTATTTAAAATTTTTTCAGTTTTAATTTCTAATAGGGTAACTATTGATAGGTCTAATCTACAAAAACAAAGGCTCTTTGGGGCCCCCCCAAAATTTTAAGACCTTTATATGGGGTTTAAGACTAAAACGTTTGGAAAAAAAAAATCACTGTCCTAGAAAATTCAAAAATTATCTCTGGAATAAATTAGAAAAACTACATACTGCTTCTTTCCTGTTTCATATACAGAACAACAAAGGACAGTAGAAAAAGAACGAACTATCTATGTTCTAGAAACTAACAGTCATGAGTCTGTAAATAAACTGCACCTCCTTCAACGTGGCTTCTTATACATACTCCAACAAAGAACTTCATGGCCACCCACAAAGTTAGTCTTTAAGACTGTATCCTTACGGAGGCAGGGGTGTAGTTTTACTCTTACCTGATGCAGTGTTCCAACCTAGCCTCCTGCTGGAACACTGTGTCAACCCTGCCTCCCTTCCGAAGGTTCTGCTCTGCCCCTGACATCATCAGAGCATCAGGGCTGAAAAAGAAGAGCATGAGCCTAAATTATTTGTTAAGAGTCAAACCCAAAAGGGCTTTTATGCAAAAAGTATTTCCACGTATAAAAGCGTGTCTGGAAGACACAACTCCGTACGATCGTATTGATGTACTGTCAATCTACATTTAAAAGTTAGTAATGATAATATTAAAAGTACAAATCTTATTTTCAGGATTGCACTAGAAAATAAAAACACTCTCAGTAGCTTTCGTCCTTTTAGCCTCCCTAGACTTTGAAAAGTTCCCAGATTCAGTTCAGTTTACCTGCTGAACAACCTCTTTCTCAAAGAGCATCAGTTTTATTCTAGGTTAATAACCTAACCACTCCAAATTTCTCTGATTTTCTTAGTATTATATTCAATATACTAAAAAATTGTTTCAAAAATGACTGCCAGCTATTATTAATCTTATAGAAATATATACACTCCCTAAAGTCCTATCATTTAAAGCTTATTTTCCTTTCAGACAGCAAAACAAATCCAGGAAGAATTCTTCAATCATGAAGGTTCAGGGTTCTAATCTCATTTAATAGCTTCATTTAAGGGAAGTAACTACGGCTTTTATTTATCTGAGATGTGAATATTATTCTTATAAGAAAAAAACATTTAAAATTTTAAAAAACAAGTTTGGAAAATTTTTAAGTCTTCAAGGAAAACTACAGATGCTATCTTTTGCATTCATACTGAAAAAACAGGGATGAGCAATGCAAATGCATAAAGAAATTTAAGATTTAATTTAAGATATGCTTTGTCTTGAAATCAAATGGACCAAAAAAGTATGCTTTATTTTCAAAAAAAATTTTTTTTTTTTTGCATTATAGTATTTTCAAAATTAATTCCACTTCTTCCCAACACTACACAACATGGAAACTTTGTAAGCAGACCTTCAGAAGGACTCTGCGGAAGTCTTCCGTTTTAAATTAAAACCAAAGAGTTTTCAAAGCAGAAGTAAACCATGTTCAACAAGATTTAACAGAAATACAACTTTCATCCCATGCACTAATTGTACCTGTTGACCTTTTCTTTTAGAGTACTGATCAACACTTTATAGCAAATACTATTTGACTCAGCTATTATACTTCAAAGAATATTACCTACAGATATATAAGTTTCCATTCTCTAAGGATAGCTAAAAATGGAAAAAGCCCATTTAAAGTTAATCCACTTAAAATAAGGACTAAAATTTCATAAAGACCAAAAAAAAAAAAACTTAACTGGGGCTTTATTACCAAAACTTACACAGAAAATGAGTATAAAGAATAAAATCTGTTAAAATTTTTGGGTGAAATTTGGTGGCAAAATTAATAAAAGCATGAATTCGGGCGTTCCCGTCGTGGCTCAGTGGTTAACGAATCTGACTAGGAACCATGAGGTTGCGGGTTCGATCCCTGGCCTTGCTCAGTGGGTTAAGGATCCGGCGTTGCCGTGAGCTGTGGTGTAGGTTGCAGACGCGGCTCGGATCCCGCGTTGCTGTGGCTGTGGTGTAGGCCGGCGGCTACATCTCCTGTTAGACCCCTAGCCTGGGAACCTCCATATGCCGCGGGTGCGGCTCTACATAAAGGCAAAAAGACAAAAAAAAATAAAAAAATAAAAAATAAAAAATAAATAAAAGTATGAATTCAGTCAGTGAGCGTTTACTGAGGTCCATAAGTAAGTACAGTAAACAAAGAGTATTGAGCAAGAAGACAAGGCTCTCATTACTTCCAGAGTTCTATTCCTAACAGAGCAAGACAGACATCCTTCACTTCACTTTGACTTTCATGACATAGTTGTAAAGAAAAAAGCTCATATCTGCAAAAAATAAATAAATAATTAAGGGTATCATTAAACATTCCTAAGGACTCTGACAAAATCCACTGACATTTAAACCATTCTTGCAGAGATTTTCTCCTTCAAGTACTAGCTGGCCTTGTTTGTCAATATTTTTGCCAGGAATTTGAGGAGTTCTAATTATTTTGTCCAAATTCGTTTAAAGGTTCATCTTTGAGAATATCTGTAAATGTACTGATTCATCAGACCCAATACCCCACAATCTGAAAAGAAATGACAGCAATGTTAAGAATGCATGTGTGTGTACACAAGAGGAGCTTGAGAAGTAATTCTCTACTATAAAGTCGATGAATATTAGCGCCTATTTTCATTATTTTTCCTCTGCAATTAAAGGCACTTTGAGAGTAAATTTTCCAAAATAAAGATTTGAGGTACTTTGTACAAAATATGTAAAAATATACATGTATTTTTTTTTTTGACAGCACTTTTTAAAAAGTAAAGCCAGGAAACTATTGGAAAATTCCATCAATAACGGGCTGGTTAAATTAAGCAACAACCATATGTATGGTAAAGAAAGTGACAGCTCTATTAAGTGACAAAGTGCAGAGCTGTCCAACAAGTTTTAGAAAAAAAGCAACGGTGTAAAATATGACTGCACTTGTGTAAAAAAAGATAGATGCATGTGTTACCTCCGTAGGCTTTTAAATGTTAAAATTTTCTGGATGAACACAGGAGAAACTCATAACAGTGATTAACTTGCATCAGGCTAGTCTCAAGTATGGATTTTTGGCAAACTATTCGTAAATAAAAAGTCTCTGGCTTTTAAAGATATTCATGTTAAAAGTATCACTAGGAGCTTGGGGATCTATGTTATGAACCGTATCAACAATGAAACGTGTTCAAATTTACTGTGTAAAGCAGCGAGTATGGAGGAGGACACGGAGTAGTAAACAATTTCCTTTCCCGCTTTGAACAGCTCAACCCGATACTATGATGTGCTTATGTGAGCAGTGTAGTGTGATGACAGGAAATAGTTCTTAAAAACAGGTGGTTCAGCCATTTAGTCATTTCAAAACGTGAACGCCTACCTATGTTCTCAATCTGCATTCTGCTAGGTGCTGAAATATAATGAACAAGACCAATCTGGTTACTACCTGCTCAGGAAGCTCTAATCTAGTTTAAGAGAGAGAGATTTACCAAATAATCACAAAAAGATAGGTATAATTGCAACTGTGCTACAAAGAAGATTCTTGAGAGACAGAGTTTAAGATGTACAACTCAATATGTTTGGTTTTTTTCTTTAAGATCCGTTGTGGTAGGCTAGCGGGACACCATAATCTTTTTTTTTTTTTTTTAATAGAAGATAACTATTCCTAGAAGATGATCATTCTCTTTCGAATTTAGCTTCGGAAAGCTATTTCCACAGATGAATTTTTGTATACTTTAGTAACACAATGAAAGTCAAGTTTCCCTTTTTATTTACTCTAGCTGCCAACTTCAGTGGTGTTCAATGTTAAAAATTTTAACTCAGGTCCACATAATACTTCTACCTGTGATCCTTAGTTGTCTGTTTTACTTGATATTTAATCCTATAAATCTGTTCAAACGACTTTGGAAAAAATACATTTATACCCCACCCATGCTGGCATGCCTACAGAAAGCTTAGTTTGTTACTTCAAGCAACTGTAACTCAAGTCACCATCTATTTTTCATCATCTATTTTTCCGTAAGTTATTTAAACTGTAAATACAGAATACTTGTGACGTTAATATTTTAATATGTCCCAACATCACAAGCCTATGATAACTATATTTTTCAAAGGTAGAAATGTTAAGAAAAATATCCTACTTTTTTTTTTTTTTTTGGCTTTTGTGATTTTTATTGCTGCACCTGCAGCATGTGGAGGTTCCCAGGCTAGGGGTCGAATCGGAGCTGTAGCCGACGGCCTACGCTGCAGCCACAGCAATGCAAGATCCAAGCCGCGTCTGCAATCTACACCACAGCTCACGGCAACACCGGATCCCTAACCCACTGAGCGAGGCCAGGGATCGAACCCGCAACCTCATGGTTCCTAGTCAGATTCGTTAACTGCTGTACCATAACGGGAACTCCAAATATCCTACTTTAAAAATGGTACACATATAGAAGTTCCCGTTGAGGCGTAGCAGTTAACGAATCCAACTAGGAGCCGTGAGGTTGCGGGTTTGATCCCTGGCCTCGCTCAGTGGGTTAATGATCTGGCGTTGCCGTGAGCTGTGGTGTAGGTTGCAGACGCGGCTCGGATCTGATGTTGCTGTGGCTGTGGCGTAGGCTGGTGGCTGCAGCTCCGATTAGACCCCTAGCCTGAGAACCTCCATATGCCGTGGATGAGGCCCTAGAAAGTAAAAAAAAAAAAAAAAAAGGGTACAAATATAGCATAATTTACTCAGTAACTATTTACTGAGCAACTCAGTACATGCTTGCCAAGTGCTAGGTCCTGAGGTCACTACAATGAATATGACACATTCCTGTTTCTTAAGGAGCTCAAGAGTGTAGTGGTAGAAAGGGAAAAAAAAAAAGAACTGGATTCAGTGCAATGTGTGCCATAACGAACAGCTTGTAGGATACGCTATGAAGAGATTAGGAAAGACAGAAATCACTTTGCCTCTAAGTCCAAAGGCTCCACAAAAGGGACGTTTATGAAAAGCTCTTGGTCAGCCAAAAGAAAGCATTTGGATATTTCTCCTTCAACTGGGAACTTCTAAAATCACAGCTATTTTAAAATAGTTTTTAAGGATATTGATTGATCCATAGTATTTATATGACAATTTCCATATTCGAAGGGCTTTATGTCATATGACTCTCAGGCCTAAGATAGGTAGGAGAAAAAAGGTTAAACGGTTCTCCCTCAGAACAACAGAACTCCAGGTTTAACATTTAAAAGCAGGCAAAACGGATTTTAATATAATATTGTGTGGTCAAAATATTTACAATAACTTTGGAAAACTATATAATATTATGTTAGAAGTGGAAAAAACTGAGTGTTTGATACATTTAAAATTAGTTAGAGCAACAGTGTATAGATACACGAGGCAAAAATTGCAGAGCATCTCTTTGTTCAACAGATCTGACAGGTATAAAAATGCCCAGGAAAGAACACTTTGCTTGAATCATCAGCCTTAAAATTCCACCAGCAGATCAGGATTACAAAGAGCCAGATTTTATTTAAATTAAAGAAAGAAAAAAAAAAAGACTGACTATATGCAAAAGCCAGATTTACCTATCTGAATCCAACAGATAACAAGATGAGACAAGTCTCTAGAAAATGACATACAACAGAATAAGCTTGTCTTAATTCTTGTATTAGTATGCTATCAGTTTTTTAAGAATTAAAGTCACAGAAAAACTCTACATACAAGGCCAAATTTACAAATCAATGATACAGCATGTTTGTAGCTACCATTGCTTCCCTTTGGGCTGCTATCAAATAAGCTAAATAAAGAAGTTATTTTTGTTTATTACTTTATTAGGTAAACCAAAGAACTCTAAAGCAAAATTATCCAGCAAAAATACTTAGCTTTTAGCTCATTAGAGGGTAACATGCCAAATAACTATCTGAAATGACTAGGAAAATCTTATGAGCCTTGTAGATAATGTTTCTAAAAAATGTAAACAGTAAATTATTTCATCAACCTATTGGTTGATAAAAAGTCAATATACAATTCGGGTCTTGAAATATGAATGGCATCAAATCCACATTTCAGGTGGAGAAACACAAGGAAAAAAAGAGTAAGCTGTCAAAACTTGCCCAAGGTCACAGACGTAATTAGCAAAACTAAAAGCACATTCAGATTCTTAACTCCAAGAAGACTATTCTTTTCACGATGGTAATGACATGTACAGGATTCTCTCCATATAATTTAGACAAGAAAGTCAGGTCATTAGCATTTCTGAGTTAAACAGACACTGCCCTTTTAAGAGCCAAAATCTGGGAGTTCCCATTGTGGTGCAACAGTAACAAACCCAACTAGTATCCATGAGGATACAGGTTTGATCCCTGGCTTTTGCTCAGTGTTCCTGTGGCTGTGGTGTAGGCTGGGAGCTGTAGCTCCAATCTGACCCCTAGCCTGGGAACTTTCATGTGCCAGGGGTGGGGCCCTAAAAAGACAGGGAAAAAAAAGGGCCAATTCTGCTCCAACTTGTTTTAAAAAGTATAAACTTCCTTCTATTACAATACACAAGAGAATTTAGATAGGAAAAATGAAAACAATTTAATTTTAGACTCATTAAGAATATTAGATTTCTTTTTATTTATTCAGAATGTAAGAAAAAGTACTAATTTTTTACCCCTCGTGTTCTTGTTCCCTTTTAAAGCAAGCTACCAATAAATATGAGCATTTGTAAAACCATTCTTGTCTTTTTAGGGCCGCAGCCGTGGCATATGGAGGTTCCCAGGCTAGGGGTACAATCAGATCGGAGCTGTAGCTGCTTGCCTATGCCACAGACATAGCAACTCCAGGATCTGAGCCGCGTCTGTGACCTACATCACAGCTCACAGCAACGCCGGATCCTTAACCCACTGAGCAAGGCCAGGGATCAAACCTGGGTCCTCATGGATGCCAGTCAGGTTCAGTAACTGCTGAGCCACAATGGGAACTCCATAAAAACATTCTTGTAAAGATAAAAATCAGCATTATCTACAATCAAACAAAAATATCCCAGATTTCTTCAGAGTCTAAATCAAAGAACTTGGCTTTTTAAAGGAAAATGATTGCGGATTGCAAAGGCTAACGATAAACCAAGCATTCCTTCCAACAAATTAATATGCATTAAATGGAAAAATGTTGATAATGAAGACAGGGCTACTTCACCCACTTCAATCTGTAATACAATTGAAGACGACAAAATAACAAGACACTGTGAAATGCTCTTCAGATCTCTGCAAGTCACAACTGTAAAGTGAAATGTGGCATATATTCCTTCATCTGTTTAAAATTTACTAAATAAGCCGAACCATTAATTCAAGTTCACCCTGTACGTCCCATTTTGATGGCAACTATGTGCTTCCCGATGAAATGTCTAAGGTCTTAAAGTAAATTTTAATACCTATCTTGATCTTGCAGAATCAAGGGTTATGGAGGCATGCAATCAGGTTTCTTCAGCACCTAATCTCACCTGCTGAATCTTCCAAATCAATGAGTTTGGGCATTAGGCTTTCAGGGAGTTTTTCTGGTAAGTCATAGCCATTCTTCCTAGCAACTACCAGATGAAAAGCAGCACAAAACTCATCCAGTGTCAAGGCTCCATCTTTATCAAAGTCTGAGAGTTCCCTAGAAGACAAACTTATAATTAGTATAATCATGTTCTGCTTTGGCTCATTTTAGGTCTCACAAAGAAGCAAGAGAAAGCCTTTCCCAGAAAGGAACAATAAATAATTTTAAAAATTCCATAGATGGAAAGATGTATAATAAAACACATACAGCAAACTATTAACTGTAAGCAGTGAGCATACAGGTGTTTAAGGCACAATTCTTTAAACTTTACTATGTGCTTTTAATTCTCATAATAAAATGTTGAAAAACAGCCCCAATAAAGTCACCAAAAAAAAATGACCTTTAACCCATATGCATTTTCAGTAACAGGACTTAGTTAAATCGAGGCTTAGTTAATAAATAAGTCAGCAAAATTTTAAAAAATGTAGTTTTTACTGTTATCCGCGTTCTACATGTGTGCACTTTAAAGCATCCAATAGAATTACAAGGCTTTATACAAACAAATAGCAGTCCCACTCTGGTGTCCTTTCATTTCCTGGATACAGAAGCTATCATTTTTATTTATTGTCCTAATCTACACATAGATATTGCTAGTTCTTGATTTTTCGGTTTTAGACAGTATCTACCTACTTCCTACCATAGCATTCTATGCTACTAAAATCCCTACTAACAAAATAATTTAGAATATAGAGAAATATATTGCTATAAAGCATAAATAACATGTGTTTTTATAATTATTTTAAAAAAATAATTTGTGTTTTAATGGCTAATTTCAACTACATAACATCTATCCTGAGTCTTAGTCTATATGTAAATGGGAGTGAAGCACATTCTTAAGCTCATGTCTTGGTATGGGACTTATACTAAACTTGTTAAAAACCAAATGGGATAAACAAAACTATGTACGAGCAAACTAGCTCATTCTGCTTTCAACAAGAAATAGCTGATATAGCTTAAAGAATTTTAGCACATTTTAAAGAACTACTATAGTATTAGCATTCATTTCTTTGCTAAAGAGAGAGAGAGAGAAGGCAGTTACTATAAGACAGTACTGAGTTCTTTGAGAATATTCTTGACAGGTTACTCTAACAGTTTAAAGTTCAAAAATTCACCTGTTGGACATTCCTTTGAAACAACCCATATTACCGAACTAACGATATATATATATCACACTTACCAAATGTGAGAAAGTTCAAGAATAGGAAGTTTTGATTTTGTAAAAAACTCTTTAGCTGCAGATCCTGAAATATTAAAACAGTGTTGTTTAATGTTATTCTGAACTTACAACTCCAAGAATAAAATGTGAGGTAAGAGTCTTAAGACTTCTTCCACTGAGAAAAAGGTAATCTTAACATGTGTATATGTCATGTTTTTTTGGTTCCCAGTGATTATAAACTTTTTAGAAACAATCTGAGAATCAATTTATCTTTTGTAATCTCTGACCAATAAAACCATGTCTTTGAGATTATGAAACTGAGACTGTCCTAGCCCATCTAGAAGAATTTGTTTTTAACAACTCACCTGGAATAAATCCGTTTAGATCAGGCTGAATGGTTTTAAACTGATTTATATAATACTGTCTTTGTTCATCTGTTATTTTCCAGGGATCATCGTAACTACTGGATTGCCTACGAATTTCATTGGCAGTTGTAGCTGATGCTACAGTTCGTACTGTTGTCTGGTCCTGTAATGAAACATTTTTTCCTCAGTACAGTATCTATCTATGATTATATGGACCAAGATTGCTAGGTTACTTATCTTTGAAAGTAAAACTGACTCTGTTGTGGAGTTTAAAAAATTTAAGAAGTCATCACAAACCCATCAGCAAACCACATAAACTTAACCATATTTATATAGGTTATTCAATGTTTTTGCACAATGATTATATACATGTGTAGAATGATAGCAATATGTAAGCAACAGAAAATTATGTAAAATGTGCTAAGAAAGCCAAGCAAATATATTCCTAGATGTAGAAACTTTTCAAAACTTCACTACGGAATTAGCAAGAAAATCAGCTGAAACTTTTCAGGGATACGTTCCAATGAAAACAGACTTGAAGTAAAGACACAGAGCAGAGTTCTGTTCTGTTGCTGTTGTTTTTACTAAAAGAGTGAATTTACATTTACAAAATCTGCAACAGCAAAATATAAAAACAATGACTGCAGCAATACTCTGAATGAAGCAAATAAAAATGCAATACCAATAAAATGTCACACCTGGACAGAAGCAGGATGCATGGTTAAAAGAGTACTGGTTGGTGGAGTATCTGCAAAACTGACCCAATTTTCTTGAGGTGGAGGAGGGGAATGCCCTGACCACACTGCATCACCAGTAGAAGAACCTGAAAGCAGAATGGGTAAACATGCTGAGTCATTTTTGGAGAAAAAAAATAGTTAGCAGGTCTTGGGTTTTCTTAATTTTTTCTTTTTTGCTTTATACGGTCCACACCCACGGCATATGGACATTCACAGGCTAGGGGCTGAATCGGAGCTGCAGCTGCTGGCCTAACCACAGCCACAGCAAAGCCGGATCTGAGCCACATCTGCAACCTAAGCTGCAGCTTGTGACAACCCTGGATCCTTAAACCACTGAGCAAGGCCAGGGATCAAACTCGCATCCTCATGAATATTAGTCAGATCCTTAACCCACTGAGCCACAATGGGAACTCCAATAGTTACTAGGTTTTTAATGAGAACAAACCATCATACACATATAAAAGTTTTCTTTTAAACTCTAACTCTGAAGAAAATGCTAACAATTTCCAAAGTGGGATCCTTTCTGTCAACTTAAAATTATGCCTCATTTGGTATAATAACCAATTTACTGCTGTAATAAGCAATACAGTGACAGAATCACTTTTATAACAAAGTATACTTCCCTTCACTAATATATACACTTGGGAATATATACTCTGGGAAGTAATTATTTATTCATTTTACCTTCAGAGAACCTGGTGTCTATAAACTTTTGTCTAAGCATCACAGACATAAGTGAATGCAATTAACACTCTTCAAATTGATGTATCTAAGAAATTTTCATAGTTGACTTCTGCTTCTATTTAAGGCACTTAACATCTAATTAGAAATTGACTTGGAAGCAACTCTTAAAGAAACATTATCAGGTTTCCTTCAATTTATAGCCCTTAATAAATGCTAATTTTAATGAATTTCTAAACAAATACCTGACTGTGTTTCACCAAAGGGAGACCAAAATGGCCCAGCTCCTGCGAGAGGCCTCTCACTATTTCCCCCACTAGGATGACGGTTGTGCTTCCTCCACGTGTGTGGAGAAGTTGGCGGAGACTGCTGTGGCGAAACTACCGGGGATGCAGGTTCCTAGAAAGAACACCATTATTTTAAAATAAAGTGACATTTTCATTACTAAGACATTCAATAAATGTTTTAGTGTAAGCGTCCACATAGGACATCAACTGATAACTTTTTCATGCACATGATTACCTGCTGATCTGCAGACGCACGGGGCTGGACAGGATCATGGCTTATGGATCCCTTTTTCACTTGCCCCCGGCCAGGTGGTGGGGGAATTACACCAGAATAAGACCCTTGATTTTCAGAATCTGAAGAATATGAGGCTGCATGACGAGATTCTTGTTCATTTTTCGAGGCAACAAATCTTGGCAGAGGAAGGTCTTTTACTGTCAACCACAAAAATAATTACTACTTTAAAATAAAAAAGGGTATAGACATTAAAAACTGAAATGAGAAGGATTTGATATTAGAATTTTTGCAAAAACTGATACAGAAACAGCAGACACAAAATGTTCATCACTACAAAATTTAGATCATCTTCCTCAGACTGTTTAGAGAGACTCTAGCCTAGGAAGAAGCAGTAGTACAAAAGTGCCCTTCTAAGCACATCTGGCCCTATTAGTACTCTCTATTTATTTCATCTCATAACCACACTGACCTTGCAAAGTCCCCATTTTATAGAAAAAACAAACTGAGACTCCAAGATGCCAAAGTCAGTGACAATAACTGACAGTTAGGATCTGGATCCGGGTCAGGCTGTTTCTGGTCACACTGCTTCCCTAAAGGAAGATGTTAGAGCTCTAAGCAAAACAAGAATATATCACTAAGTCTGAGACTAGATTAATCTAGGTATTTTCATTGCAGCAATTCCTGAAAGCATCTTACTGTTCACCTGCCAAGGATCTACCCACTTTAGCTTATGACACTCCCGCAGGCAGATATTCTACATTCAGTTTTAAATAGAAAAGAAAAGATAAAAGACTGAGAATTTCTCTGCAAACTTTCAGACTAGAACAATTTAGCAGCAAAATCACTTTTATAAGAAAGTATACTTCTTTCCATCACCATTACTTGCACTTGTCTTTAGAATCTCCACAGTAAGAAAGAAAAATATACTTATTCAGTATTTATGTAAAGGAATTAAAAGTTACTTGAAAAGAAAGTAAACTCTAGAACAATGATGTGTGGCAAACCAGAGCTCCACAATGAAAATCTCTGGATGACCAATAAACTGAGTTGGTATCTAAAACTACTTTATAAAAAGTCTAATATTATAGAAAGCCTCAAGCGTTCTCTCACGCCCTCCCTTTCCCTATAAAAACCAAAGAACTCTGCATTTAACTGTCTACCTTTATAGAATTTCCATCTACTTGGGCATCAATGAACCTCCAAATAGAAAAACAAATTATCCTAGGTGATACTTGTAAGGCAGCCAAATGTTTGTATTTAGGTTTTAGTCTGCCAATATTTTATCGCTTCTCGGCCTTTTGGCTAAGATCAAGTGTAGTTTGCCAATATTTTAATACTATCTCTATCAATCAAAGTTTTGGTTAACTGATACTTTCTAACTTCAAATGGAGCTTCTGTAGCTTTTCCAAGTAGGAAAACACAAAGTATATTAATTTTTAGTAAATTAGTTTTTTTTAAATCACTATTTTTTAAGTTTTTATATTACCATCAAATAATATGACATACATATACGCCATAACAGATTTAAGATAGAAATATTTTTCTAATATTCACAAATGAAAAAAAGCACGGTAGTGAGAATAAATTCAACACATTTAAGGTCACAAACACCACTGAAATATCAGAAAGACTCATCAGTTCTACTGACTTGACTTCATTTGTGATTAGAAGTTTGCTACCATCTCAGTTATATTTACCTGTGTATGTAAACATACAGGTAAATATATAAATATATTCCAATATTTACCTGTATTTATACTTTCCACTCTTAAAGGGAAACCAGACTGGGCAACAGCTACGAGTTTCAAAGCAATATAGAACTGACTTCTTCCAAAATAACCAAGTCTTGTTGCACCACAAAGCTCCATAATCTATAAAAGAACACAATGTTAACATTAAAAATTATGACAATAATTCTCCACCTAAGCAGCTATCTGACTTCTGTTTATAGCATCTTCAAAATACATAGCTAACATACAGTATCTTACTCTCAATTGATGACCTACTTCCTCAAGCTTCAGGCTTATGTTTGAAAATAAAAAGGAACTGACCTTACAATAGGATTATAATTTTCCAACTTATTAGAATTAATATGATAAGCAACTACACTATCAGAATAATTTTTTTCGGAGTTCCCATTGTGGCTCAGCAAAAATGAATCTGACTAGCATCCATGAAGACGCAGGTTCGATCCCTAGCCTCGCTCAGCGGGTTAAGGATCTGGCATTCCTGTGAGCTTTGGTGCAGGTCACAGACACTGTTCAGACCTGGCATTGCATATGTGGCTGTGGTGGAGGCCAGCAGCTATAGCTCTGATTTGACTCTTAGCCTGGCTACGCTCTGATTTGACCCCTAGCCTGGGAAACCCCATATGCCACAGGTACGGCCTTTTAAAAAAAAAAGACAAAAAAAAAACCCTTTTTTCTTATAATCATATCTTTTAGAAACAAATGTATCATCTACTCATCTTCAAAAACATTGTACATACAACAGAGACAAAAGTTTTTGCAACTAATAGATTATTACGCAGCCATTTAAAGTATTAGTCATAAAATGACATTAAGTGGGATGAGGAAGGATAAATTAATTCTAACCACATAAATACAAATTTTAAAATAACCAGATATTTAAAAATTGTTAGATGAGATTAAGAGTAGGGTTTTTCCTTCTCTTATTTTTCAGATTATATTTAACATGGTAATACCACTTTTCTTTAAGACAACAATTTTTACATGCTTTTTTTTTTTTTAAAGCATGAAGGCTTTCAAGGATCAAGGATCATTCTAGTCATTCAATAAATATTTCTAGGTTGGCTTCTACAAGTAAGTATCAGCCTAGAAATGAGAATTTCAGGTTACAAGATTAAATTATAACCCCCAAAACTGGAGTAATATCTACTATACAGACATCATAAAGTATTCTTAAAATAAGCACTAAATATTGTCTTCTAAAAAAATTCAAATTCTTGTGGAAAGGGAGAATTCAGTCTATTTTTTTTCCCCAACAGATTCAAAGGAAGATTAAGGTACTTGAGATATTGTGGTACTAAATCTGAAGTAAAGAATTTACCAGAATTGGGAGTTCCTGTCGTAGCTCAGTGGTTAACAAATCCGACTAGGAACCATGAGGTTCCGGGTTCAATCCCTGGCCTTGTTCAGTGGGTTAAGGATCCGGCGTTGCCATGAGCTGTGGTGTAGGTTGCAGATGTGGCTCGAATCCCGCTTTGCTGTGGCTGTGGCGAAGGCCGGCGGCTACAGCTCCTGTTAGACCCCTAGCCTGGGAACCTCCATATGCCACGGGTGCAGCCCTAGAAAAGGCAAAAAGACAAAAAAAAAAAAAAAAAAGAACTTACCAGAACTGTAAAAAAGCACCTATCAATGGTTCAGCAACATATCAAAACAACACCATTTGTTCACATGCACAAGGAAAAAAAGAGTCATTTTTGCTATGAATGATCAGCACAGGATAAAGTTCCTGTTTCCACCACTAAGGGGCATGATTTCTGTGTAAATCTAAAAGGGCACAGAGGATAAAGAGGCAGGTTTTACGTTAAGGGAACTGTGAGGGAGTTCCTGTTGTGGCTCAGTGGAAATGAATCCAACTAGTAACCATGAGGTTTCGGGTTTGATCCCTGGGCTTGCTCAGTGGGTTAAGGATCCAGCATTGCCATGAGCTGTGGTGTAGGCCACAGACGCAGTTCAGATTGGGCGCTGCTGTGGCTTTGGCGTAGGCCAGCGGCTGTAGCTCTGATTCCACCCCTAGCCTGGGAAGCTCCATAGGAAACTGTAAGTAAAAGAACAGAGAGTTAAGAATGGGGAAGGACACACAGCCTTGCAGGCTATGTACGCATTGTGTTACGATTACTGTGTCCACTTGGAACCCCTTAAGGGACCATTACACATCTTAGACACTTTTGTTTATAAACCAAAGCATTTACGGTATGCCAGGTAAATACTAGATAAAGGGAAGACCTAAAAGGAGATCTATTTATCCTTGTTACATCTATTTCAGGTGCCTGTGGGATTTTCAGGGGGAGATACCCAGAGAATAGTTAGAAATGCAGAGGTAGTGTCCAGAAGGCAGCACAGAGAGGAAATGTGCTCCATACCTACGAAGCAGACAGAGGTGATGACTGAAGTTGGGGGTGTAAATAAGACTGCCAGCAAGCCCAGAGCAGTGAAAGGAAATCTAGCAGGCAGGTATAAAAAGGAGCCTATGAAAGAGGTAGGAGAGGGCGGAGGAAAGAGATGGAAGGTGGGAGCAAGCCTTAAAGGAAACAATCACTGCACATTCGGATTCATGTACAGAATGTTCAAGATGAGAAACAACCTAAACTCATCCCAAGAACAGAGAAACTTATATGGAATAGCCATATAATGAGAAAGCTATGTAGCTTTTAAAACACACTTACAGCATTAATTTTATAAAAACAAAAAGCGGGACACACAGGGTATACACGAGCATAACCCAATTCTAGTGGTAGTGAATATGCCAGGGTTTCTGGGTGTTGAGATTAAGGGATATTTCTATGTTTTCTTTTTTTTTATTTTATTTATTTTTTTGTCTTTTTGCCCTTTTATGGCCGCACCCGCGGCATATGGAGGTTCCCAGACTCCAGGTCTAATCGGAGCTGTAGCTACGGGCCTACGCCTCAGCCACAGCAATGCGGGATTCGAGCCACATCTGCAACCTACACCACAGCTCACGGCAAGGCCAGATCCTTAACCCACTGAGCAAGGCCAGGGATCGAACCTGCAACCTCATGGTTCCTAGTCGGATTCGTTAACCACTGCACCACGACAGCAACTCCCCTATGTTTTCTTTACATGAGTCTGTATTTACTACCAAAATATGTAATATTGTTTAATCAGAAATATATAATTTCCAAAAAGGAGAAACAGTGGGATCCAATTTTTAAAAGGGGGAAAATCTTACTCTGTGCTTTGCAATTAGGAGGTTTTTGCTGTTAAATCTAATTTGCCATGGTTAAGGAATACATAGGAGGAATTTAAGTAGAAAGACAAGTACAAAACAGGTTAAGATATTTGACTTTGAAAGAAAGTTAAGTTTTAGAAGGGTAATTTTGCTTCTCTTAAGTCTCAGAGCTAATCAGCAAACAGGCACTAGATACCAGGTTTTTGATCCCAAACCCAAAGCTCTTTCCAAGAGGTGGGGGTGGGATGGGGCAGAAGAGCAAGAGGAGATGCTCTTTATAGTATTTCAGACATAAAATTTTAAGAGTCTGTATGCCAAGCTGCCACCTCAGGACTCGGGAAAGGTGTTTTAAAAGAGGAGACAACCAAAATTTACAAACAGCTCCTACAGCTCAACACCAAAGAAACAAACAACCCCATCCAAAAATGGGCAGAGGATCTAGGCAGACAGTTCTCCA
>PVHT020000077.1:18046028-18084679 GCA_004024745.2 Catagonus wagneri | reverse complement strand
ACCAACATTTATAGCAACATGGATGGACTTAGAAATTATCATGCAAAGTGAAACCAGTCAGACAATTAGACAGCAACACCCAATGATACCGCTTACATGTGGAAACTAAAAGACACAATGAACCTTCTTACAGAACAGACAATGACTCACAGACTTTGGAAAACCTTGGTTTTTCAAATAAGACAATCTGGGGGGGTGGTGGGATGCACTGGGGGTTTGGGATACAAAATCTGTAAAATTGACTTGTGATGATTTATGCACACCTATAATTGAAATAAAATCCATTAAGAGAAAAACAAAAAATAAATAAATAAATAAATAAATAAATAAAAGAGGAGACAAAATAAGTCAAAGGCAATACACGCAATTATTTATTTCTCTACAACTGATCCTGTCTGCATCATCTAAAAAACTCACTTTGCGGACCAACTCAGGTGTGTGTGTCACTGATGACCACCCCTTCAAGCTGCCCCTTCTGCGGAGGCCATAATCCCAGGAAAGCAGGAAAGGAGGAAAGGAGGTGAGACATGCAAATTTACGGAAATAATTCCCAATGAAGCCATCTAAAGAGGTCTATCAAGAAGAAGATAGACTAAATTACCAAGAAGTCTAAATTACCAACACAATCTTGTGTATTAGACAGTATCTGTCTCTAAAGAAATATTTAAAATAAATTCTTAGAACCTATTCCTGGACCAATTTGAATTACTTCAGCTTTGTAATATTTAAATATCTGAGAGAGTTAGCCCAGCCTTCACTTTTTTCCCATGGTTTCAATTTTTCTTCACTATTCTTGTGTTATTCTTCCAGATACTCCTTAGAATCATTTTACCAAAATAAATCAAGATTTTAACTGGAACAGCTATTCATGTACAGTCTGGTTTTTGACTTTAACAAGACCACTTCAGTGCTTTATCATTAAGAGCTATGCTGGCTAACACTCTGCAACACCTTCGTTAAGTTATTCAGCTAGTTCCACTATTCGAAGAGTTTTGTTTTGGGCTTTATACTTTCAAACGCTATAGATAAATGTTAATTTTACTGTGTGTATTTTGGAGCAGAAAACTAAAAGATGATAATTTTTCTCTTTGGTTCTATTTAGAGTTCCTAACATCAAACTATCCTTTGGGAGTTACTGTTGTAGCTCGGTGGTAACAAATCCAACTGGTATCCATGAGGACATGGGTTGAATCCCTGGCCTCACTCAGTGGGTTAAGGATCCTGTGTTGCCTTGAGCTGTGGTATAGGTTACAGGTGTAGCTCAGATCCTGAGTTGCTATGGCTGTGGTGTAGGCCGGCAGCTACAACTCTAATTTTACCCCTAGCCTGGGAACTTCCATATGCCATGGGTGAGGCCCTAAAAAGACAAACTAAACAAACAAAAAAAATATCCTTTGATTCCTGAAATGAATCCCAATCAGTCATGGTGGAATAACTTCTTCAAATAATATTTTTAAAAAAATTTAACCATAATTTTAAAATGACTAAGCATTTTAAAGAAAGCTCTATCTGCAAGGTTTGGAATGGTATTATGTTGGCTTTGTAAACACAACTAGGTAACTCTACTTTTTTCCTACTCCAAAATATTTTAAATAGATTACTGATCCTTAAAGATTTGAAAGAAAATTCACCTATGACACAGGCCTGGTAATATCTCTGATCAATGTGTCAGTGTCTTCTGTGTTATTTGGAATAAACTAGATTTTCTATCTCTAAAACATTTGATAATTTCCTCAAAAGTTATTTACGGCCTCCAAACTTTGAAATTTACCATCAGTTTAGCATTATTCAAAGTAGTCTCACATTTTGTCTCTCTGTGGCAATTTTCCCTTAATCTAAATTATACATATTTGTGTGCAAGCTCACACAGTTGCCTGATTGTGAGAACCACTTAGAGCCCTCATTAGGACACAGATTACCAGACCCCTTCCATTAGATGCTAACTCACCTAGGAAACCCAGGGCCAGCAAGTGACTGCTGGTATACTACTGATAGCTACTGAAAATTACTAAGCCATGTTTTCTTACCATTAGAAAATTTACATGCTCATGGTAAAATAATTAAAATAGTACTTGAGATACAGAATTAGAAGTTTCTACTTCTGATTCTTATGTTCTAATTTTTTTCTACATATACAAAAACATGCACACATTTACTTAATTCACACTTTTCACACATGTAGGGTCATACCGTGATTGATTTTTCCACATAATTTTTTTTTTTTTTGTCTTTTGTCATTTTAGGGCCGCACTCGCGGCATGTGGAGGTTCCCAGGCTAGGGGTCTAATTGGAGCTGTAGCCACCAGCCTACGCCGCAGCCACAGCAACGCAGGATCTGAGCCGTGTCTGCGACCTACACCACAGCTCATGGCAAAGCCGGATCATTAACCCATCGAGCAAGGGCAGGGATCGAGCCCGCAACCTCATGGTTCCTAGTCGTATTCATTAACCACTGAGTCACGACGGGAACGCCCGTTTTTTTTTGTTTTTTCTTTTTTTGGGGTTTTTTTGCCTCATCTAGGACCACACCCGCGGCATAAGGAGGTTCCCAGGCTAGGGGTCTAACAGGAGCTGTAGCTGCCGGCCTACACCACAGCCACAGCAACGCGGGATCCGAGCCGCGTCTGCAACCTACACCACAGCTCAGGGCAACGCCGGATCCTTAACCCACTGAGCAAGGCCAGGGATCGAACCCGCAACCTCATGGTTCCTAGTTGAATTCGTTAACCACTGAGCCACGATGGGAACTCTTGATTTTCCCACAAAATGTCAAACAAAGAACTTTAAAAAAATTTTTTTAATTAAATTTTTTTTAAACAAAGAACTTTTTTAAAGCAGCATATATAGGTCTCGAATTTTTTTCACACAGCAATCTACTGCATGGATATTCCTATTACAAATTAATCAATCCCTTACTGATGAACATTTAGGTCTTTCCAGGTTTACTACAAATAATGCCATAAAAGTCATGTGCATGCATCTTTCTGCGCTTTTACAATTGCAGAACAAATTTCTAGAAATGGAATATGCTTTATTTAAAATGTAACATGGCTAAGTACTATAACTCTGAATGAGTGTTATTATCTTTCTGACCAGCACAGAATCTTAGCTGCCTGGTCTGAGACAAGAGAGGTAAAAGTTTACATTAATTTTATTGGCTTCACAAAGGATATCAGTATTGACTTCTTTTCTGAATGCTCTGTTTCATAATATTTACAAAAAAAAATCACTAACTTCTAAGAAGAAAATATAAAACTAGACTGTAGTTCACTTTAATACCTACAGAGATTACTGTGATTGAGGATTCATTTTACATCATTCACATAGTGCCTGAGTAAATTATGTAACTTTACCATGCCTCGGTTTCCTCATATGTAAACTGAGGAGAGGAATATACCACCTCATATGGTTGCTGTGAATATTCAATGAGACTGTATTGACTACAGCACTTAAAAACAGTGTCTGGCCCGCAAATATCACTATAATCACATTTTACTTACTATCCTAATCACAATGTACATTACTAAGTCAAGGACTTCAGGGATTGAATCATTCCTAAAAACCACATTTTCTCGAGAGCTGAAAACTAATGCCCTTAAGAACCAAAGTGGGTTTTACTATAATTTTTGATGAAAAGTCTAACACATAGGATGCTCTCACGACTACAAATATTTTGAACTTTTGGTTTAAGACAACCCACTAAGCACAGAAATTTACCTCCTCTCCTTTCAGAAACCTTATTAAAATATTAGTAAGAGAATAAACTCACAAATATAAACAAGAGGCAAAGGGGAACAACAAACTGACAGAGAGTTTAAGTTTAGCAGTTAGAAAGCAGATGGAGTCATGTCTAATGAAGTAGAGGGGAAGAAATCAGTGCCAAGAATACCCACGGAGAGGAGTTCTTGTTGAAGCTCAGTGGATTAAGAACCCTCAGCGTCCACGAGGATGTGGGCTGGATCTCTGGCCTGGCTCAGGCGGGTTAAGGATCTGGCATTGCTGCAAGCTGTGGCACAGGTCACAGATGCAGCTTGGATCCGGCATTGCTGTGGCTGTGGCACAGGCCTTCAGCTGCAGCCCCAATTCAACCCCTAGCCCAGAAACTTCCACATGCTGCAGGTGTGGCCATAAAAAGAAAAAAAAAGGAATACCCACAGAGAAGAATCGATTGTCCTGCAAAATCCAGGACCCATCCAGAGATGCTAGGTATGACTGAGAGTGAGACTGGGACAGAGATGAAGCTCCCTAGCCACACAGCTGCTCACAGAATACTAAATTTTGCCCTCTGAGTAAAAACAAAGAACTACAAGTTACCTCTCTAAAATGATAAAATGTCAGGGAAGTAGTAGGACAACTGATGTAGACAGGAGTTGTTGCCCCAAAGAAAAGCTTCTGTTTCTAGCATTTAGCAACCCAAAGAAGAGTAGCATCTGACCCATTTCTCCTAAAGTGAGGCAGCCTTTTGAGGTGTTATACCCAAGTACACAGGGCTCAGTTTTTCTGCTGCCGCAAAGATAAGCAACCGAGGGAAACCTGAGAGAAAGACATAATTTGTGGAAGAAAGAGCACTTAGGAGTACCTTCCAACAGATTTAAGACAATACCTACTGATGCCCACATAAAACAAGTACAGGACACCATGAAAAAGAACAACGGAAATACAGCTGGTCAGTGTCTCAGTATCCATGGGTTACAGTTTCAGGACTTGCCACAGATACCAAAATCTGAGGCTGCTCATATCAAGTCCAATAGCTAGTCCTCTGTACCCATGACTCTGAATCTGTGGATGCAGAACTCACAGGAACTAATGGCCGATACACATTTACTGGAAAAAATCTGCATATTACTAGACTTGCACAGTTCAAACTCATGTTGTTCAATGGTTTACTGTATACGAAGTTCAGTTAAAATATTAGATTTAAAAAAAATTTTTTTTTCCGGAAGTAGGAAGGGGAAGGTGAATTGGAAAATATAGAAGTAAAGAAACAAAAATTAATCTTGATGGGCAAAATTTTTATTGAAAGCAATGCAGAGAAAGGATAAGAGTAATAATGAAAGAACAAGAGATATATCCCAAAGCTAAAGGACAGAAGTTTTCAGATTAAAAGAGGCTACTGAATGGGTTAAAGAATTCCTAAACACAGTATTACTATGGAACTTCAGAACAGCAAGGATAAAACAAAAATCATAAAAGCACCCAGAATAGGCATGGGGAGGTAGATAAGGGAGAGGGGTGTTAATCACTTAATAAAAAATAATAATTGGACTGAAATCAGACATTCATTGGCAACTCCAAATATCAGAAAACAATAAAGCAACATCCCCAAAGTTCTAAGAAAAAATTATTTACAACCTAGAATTCTGTATCCAAACTAGCATCAAAATGATAAAAAGAACAGACACTTTCATAGATGCATGAATTTTTAAAAGTTTATCTCCTGTGAACTCTTTCTTGGGAAAATGAGGATGTTATTCAGCAAAATGTGGAGACAAAGCACCCAGGAAAAAGAAGATATGCACCACGAAAACGGAGAAATAAAGTTGCAGGATAACGGCTACGCAACTGGCCTGTGCAGCAGCCAGTTCAGATACAATAAAATAACAGAAGGCTCCAGGAAGAAATTTTCAGGAGTTCCCTTCGTGGCTCAGTGGTTAACGAATCCGACTAACAACCATGAGGTTGCGGGTTCGATCCCTGGCCTTGCTCAGTGGGTTAAGGATCCGGCGTTGCCCTGAGCTGTGGTGTAGGTTGCAGACGCGGCTCGGATCCCGCGTTGCTGTGGCTGTGGCGAAGGCCGGCAGCTACAGCTCCTGTTAGACCCCTAGCCTGGGAACCTCCATATGCCGCGGGTGTGGTTCTACATAAAGGCAAAAAGACAAAAAAAAAAGAAAGAAAGAAATTTTCAGAAAAAATAAAGGGGAAAGAATGGATATGAAGGCAGACAGTACAAGAACAAAAAGAAAAAGGCAGTTGAGAAAAGTAAAAGAATGTAATCACAGTACAATTCCTGCATCTGCAGTATAAAAATATTTATATTGTCATAATGTAAATACTTTTTTTACTTTCAATTTTTAAATTCAATCTAAAGTCAAAACAATAAACAAGAATTATGATTATAAAAGATGAAAATGTTATCAATATTAAATATGCAAAAGTACTGCTAGTAAGTTGAGAGAGAAAGAAGGATAAGAAGATGAAGGAAGACAGGCACGGGCTTCTGACTCCTGGTCTAGCACGTAAGAAGCTTGGAAGTCAACATTCCATCTGGACAAGCAAAAAGCTTAGCAAACCAAAAAAAATTAATAATTCTTCTTAGATCTGTAATAGAACAGAGGTCATAGAGCGAACTGCTACTTCCAAAACTGGATACCAAGAAAAGGCAAATACAGAGAATCACAACTTACTGGAAGATAAACTGATCAGCATTAACTTCCTCAAAACTAGTACCAGGGAAGGGAAGACTAAATTGTAATTGATGAGTTGCTATAGGCTTAACATGCATAATACTGTGACGTTCACCTCCAGGAGGAACTTCTAACAGGTTCTCACAGTGAATATGGGAGAGAAATCCCTTTGTGCTTCTAGCAGGAAGGAGGGGAAAAGGAACCATCTTGAAATTCACCAGAGCATTCTGGTCTTAACAAGGCCTGTCCTCAGGAGAAACTATTTAACCATTGTATTTAGGTTTTATCAGAACCTAACTGACCTGGGAGAAGGGAAACACCCATTTTATCCATCCTGTCCCATCTAAGGGGGGGTGAGAGGATACGGTGGGATTGAAAAGCAGTTGTGAAGCTCACAGTCCAGAAGCACAGGTTCATTGAGAGACTGAGACATAATCATAAGACTACAGAATGCTTTGCATTCTCTCCTACTTTACTACAACACTACTAAAGATGTATTTATGGAAGTTCATTAACCCAGTGCATGCCAAGCTATCAAGAAAAAAAAAATTACAAGATATACTAAAAGGCAACCCCCCCCCCCAACTTCAAAGAAACAAAGCAAGCATCAGAATCAGTCTCAGATACGGCAGGGATGTTGGAATTACCACCCCAGGAATTTAAAACAACCATGATTAGTATGTGAAAGGCCCTAATGGATAAAGTAGATAGCATGCAAGAACAAATGGGCAATAAAGGTAGAGCGATGGGAAAAAAAAAAGCTAGATATCTAAAACACAATGAAAGAAACAATGCTTTTGATAAGTTTATTAGTGGACTGGACTGGACTGAGGATAGAATCTTTGAGACTAAGGATATCGCAAAAGGACCTCTAAAACTGAAGAGCAAAGAGGAAAAAAACAGAAGAGTCAAAAATTGTGGGACAAACTACAAATGGTATGACATACATAAAATAAGACAAGGAGAACAAAGAGAAAGAACAGAAGAAAGATTTGAAACAATAACGACAAAAAATTTCCCCCAAATTAATGCCAGAAACTGAACTAGGAAGCTAAAAGAACACAAAGCAGGATAAATGCCAAAAATTACACAAAGGCCCTTTACAAAAGTAAACTCAAACTGGATCACAAATATAAATGTAAATACAAAATACAAAACTCCTAGAAGATAACTTATGTATTCAGGGGCCCTTATGAAAAAATGGAATGTTCTTCTTTCAACTAATGGAATAACACTATTAACAGAGCTTTTTTAATTTATTTTTTTATTTTTTCTTCTTAAAAACACACCCTGCGGCACATGGAAGTTCCCGGGTTAGGGGCTGATCAGAGCTGCAGCTGCTAGCCTATGCCACAGCTTGCGGCCATGCCAGATTCTTAACCCACTGAGCAAGGCCAGGGATCAAACCGCGTCCTCATGAAAACTACGTTGGAGTTCTTAACCTGCTGAGCCACAAGGGGAACTCCTATTTCTTTCTAATGATTTGTGACTTTTTCCTTGTTGCCTTCTTTGGTTTAAGTGGGACCGAGTCAGTGGACAAACTGACTATTTTTGTTGGCTTAAAAGCCTAGGCAGTTTGGTCTACCAACACCCGCAACACTGGCTACCAAGTCAGGCTTTTATTGCTCCACTAACTTGTTAGACTAGTACCCACACCTCTCTGTGACTCATTAGCTTTACTAACATGGGAATACTTGTAGTTCAGATTCACATTTATTAGAGAAATTAAAGAAAGTAGGTAACAATTGTACTGAGTACCTATCATTAGGAAGTCTGTTTTCTTGTTATCCACTTAATGCTCAGAACATTCCTCTAATGTTGGCTACCATTATGCCCAGTTCATAGGAAAGGAAACTGAGGCTAATAAGTGGCAGAGCCAGATTCAAAGCCAAATTAGTCTGAGTCCAAAGCCTCTCTGTTCCCGGGTATCTTCAAGGCATAGCTAAACAGAACTCTTCACACTGACATGTTGATGGGGCAGAAGTTCCAAAATGTAAGCCAAAGAACAACAGTCAAGTTAAAGGATCTGTAGTTGAATAAATTAATATATTAGAGGTTCCTTGGAGAGGTCACAAAGCATTTTTAGCCCCTAACAGGCACTAAAAAAAATACTACAGTCTGGAAACAAACTTCCTTTTGGTTTAGTATCTATTAAAATGCTTCAGAACTAGTGGTCCATAGATTAGATACTCTGTATAATACACTTTGGGAATCAATGTTGTAAGACTCATTTTATAACTCCTAGGTATCCAGATTCCTCATACATGCGTAAAAAAAAAAAATTACTGAAGATTCCCTCGAAGTTTTGTGGGGTTTTTTTTTTTTTTTTTTGGTCTTTCTAAGGCTGCACCCACGGGATACAGAGGTTCCCAGGCTAGGGGTCCAATTGGAGCTGTAGCTGCCGGCCTACACCAGACCCAGAGCAACTCAGGATCCAAGCTGAGTCTGCGACCTACACCACAGCTCACAGCGACGCCAGATCCTTAACCCACTGGACAAAGCCAGGGACTGAACCTGTGTCCTCATGGATACTAGTCGGGTTCGTTAACCGCTGAGCCAAGATGGGAACTACCCCTCAAAGTTTTGGGAGATTATATTTATTAATACTTACCATATTAAAACTTAAATTGGAAAATTAAAAAAGTCGCTATAATTCATTTAAAAACAATAATAATCCTATTACACGTATCATGAAATTTTATGAAAATATTTTCTAAAATTTAAAAAAAAATGAGTGAGAAGAGTACACTGATTTATACATATACAAATTTCCTTAATGTCCAGCTTAGGAGAAGATTAATACCTGCTTCTATATTTGGTTCACTGTAATATGCTGCTTTGTTTAAAGTATAAAAGGACATACCGACTTCATACAGATAATGTGTTTGAAAACAAAAGACAATTTAAATAGCCTTTTCAGATAAATTTGATGTCATTTTTTGACACCACACCAAATAAAACTCAATAAGTGGAAGTTGCTTAAAAGTCAGCAGTAATTTTGAATTCGAAGCCACATTAATACACTTTTTGCACACTCTTACATTAAACATCCATTGCTGTATCTGGTGCATTGCACCTCACATTGGTCATATGTAAACCACTGGTTCACTTAGTCATGAAGATCTTTCAAATATTGACACTTATTTACAAAATATTGGAAAATTACATTTGTTAATATCATCACTGATCTCATTATAAGTCATTCAGTACTGGGAAGCAGTCAAGCACATGGTTGCAGATAAATTTTCCAAAATCCTACTTTTTGCAAGAAACCCTGAGTTTTATATTAGTGACAAAGAGCATTAGTTGTTTTCCTTTAAGTGATAAGCATACTTTGTTCATTCTCAAGAAAATCTCTGCCCAATACTCAAGTAAGACATTCCTTCAAGAAAAGTGGTGTTCCAGCAGTTCTGGTGGTCTAGTGGCTAGGATTTGGTGCTTTCACTGCTGCAGCCCAGGTTCAGTCTCTGGCCTGGGAACTGAGACCCTACATCAATCTGCTGCATACTGTGGCCAAAAACGAAAAAAAAAAAAAAAAAGAGAGAGAGAGAGAGAGAGAGAGAGAGAGAGAGAGAGAGAGAGAGAGGGGGAAATAGTGTTCCATGAAAAAAAAAGCTCACAACTCAATAAGCACTTTTCCTCAAGACAATCACCATTCCTCAGTATGCAGCAAATGTGCTTTAAGCACACTTACCATTTCATCACATAAAATACTAAAATGATATATGCTAAGGGTAATGATTTAATAAAAAAAAAAAAAACTCCCCCTACACACAGAACATTCTTAAGTGAAACCGGTTTCTTTCCTGCACAGCTAAAAGAATACAGTACTATTAGTTTGGTGACACTAGTGATTAGTGCTAAGGAGTCAGTTTTACCCACCACTTCTTCTGCATTTTTAATGCCAATGTCAATACAGGAAAAAAAGAGAAAAAAATGAGGGGGGTTAACACTTTACTATTATTATGAAAATGTTTTTGACCTCACAGACTGGGGGTCTGCAGACCAAACTCTGAGAAACGCTATTACAGAGCACAATCTCCATACAGAAGTGATAGGAGGACTTCTTGCTTAATTCCAGTGCTATACACTCTCTGTCCTAGAGCAGCCACTGAAAACACAATGTCTACAGATGCCAGCAAGTACCGTAAGTCAGTGAAACTGGCTAGATGGGGGATGTAGTGGGCTAAGGTGAGCAGGTGTGACAGGAGCAGCTGCTATTCAGCTATAGCTAATTGCTGCTACATAACATCTGTCAAATGCCATCTTCAGATTTTTCTAAAGCTGAAATCTGGAATATTCTATGATATGTTCTCATTTTTAAGTGCTAACGTAGACATATAATTTTTTAAAAACTGCAGATCGACAACAACAACAAAAAACACTTGTACCATCTATTTACACATTCTGTCTTAGAGGGTATTCTATAGTTACTAAAAGAAAAATGGCATAAAATAAACAGCAAAAACTACAATAATGTTCCTTCAGGTCCTCTAGGAAGCAGGGTGGAAAAAGGTGAGACCAAGTTTTATGAAAGATAATCATATACACAGGCATTATTATATACTAACCTATCCTACTTATGTAATGATCCTAGAGTGTTTCAGCTGTCTAAGATTCCGGAGGCCCCCCAAAAGTTTTTCTCAGCACATTAATTAATCATTATGCAATGGCTTTATATAATACCTCATTATCCAGCAAGTGACTTAAGGTACTCAGACAACTGAAAAGTGACCTGGGGAAATTAATTCAAAGAAAATGCACCATATCATCCTTCACTGGTGTGTCAGGTCCAGTCCTTACATACATACATCCACGGTATAACTAAAACAAGAATTCTCAAACACCCCTCCTCTATTCCTTCAATAAGTCAAGACTGCTCCCGCCTCAAGGACTTTGCACTTGCTGTATTCTCAGTTTGTTTGCCCCCCAGATCTTTGCTTGGCTAACTTCTGCCGTTGTTCAGTGTCAGCTCAAAGTACAATCTCAGAGTTCCTTACTCGAGTATCCCACTGTTTACTTATTTATTGTCAGCATCTCCCAAAAGAATGAGACTCCAAAGAACAAGAGTTTTATATTCCCAGAACTCAGAACAACTCCTGATGCACGCTATCAAAATATGTTTGTTGGCTGGATAAATGAATGAATGAACGAAATATTTTTGAAACAACTTTGCCACTCTCTTTCTACAGCAGTCCTAGACATACTACCAGATTAACAATTCTAGAGTGTAGCTCCAAATAATGATTATTATATTTAAAGAACAAACTCCTACGTCTAGCACTCAGGACTCTATAAAATAGCCCCTAACTTCCTTCCCAGTCCTATTTTGGACCACTTAGACTTGGCTCTCCTACCTCCATGTTTTTGCTCTTTTCTCTCATGAGATCACCCTCCAACCTATGCCTGCTTATTAAAATTACATCTTTCCTTCACAATCCACCCTAAGAACTTTCTCCTTTCTGTAACATTTTCTATCCTTTCCACTCCATAAGCAAGTGACTTTTTCTTTCCTTGTACTAGTACCCTAATGTCTACCATTTGAGCTACTGGAGTTATCCGTGTAATTATGTTAACTACACCACACACTCCTTATACTTCCTCCCTCAATTAAGCTCCCTGGGGACAGAAACTATGACTAGTCCTACTGGGATCCACTGAAAGACCTGGCACACATTTTGCCATGGTAGGCACTTAGTGCTGAAGGGAACTGCTCCCTCGTGGTGCCCACATCCTCCTGATTTACCAATTCATTCTGTTAGTCTCATCTGAATTAAATCTTTCTTGCTTAGGAAGATCATTTTTACCATTTCTTTAAAAATTAAGTATTTTCAGTGGGTGGCGCAGTGGGTTTAGAATACAACTGCCATAGCTCAGGTCACTGCCGAGGCACAGCTTCGACTTCCAGCCTGACTTCAGTGAGATCCAGCACTGCCACAGCTGTGAAGTAAGGATTCAGTCCCTGGCCCAGGAACTCCCATATGCCACGAGTGTGGCAAAAAAAAAAAATTAAGTATTTTCTAATAATAAACAGTTTACTTCGTCCAACATAGTTTGGATTACACATATTCCGTGTACACCTGCACATCATCTTTGATGCAATTCATCATGGCAAACAGAAAAGGTCAAGGAAAAAATAGTCAATGGCAAAGAAGCTAGGGGCATACATCAAAGCCCAATCATTCCAACAAGACTTAATTTCCTTTCAAATACTCTGTCAACACAGAGTATGCGCAGTTTTTCTTTATAAGATATATGGACACATTAATCTCTAGTATTCTTTGTTACAAAAACATTTTACTTTAAATACTTTTTTACCACAGTCCAACAAATAAGAGAGTAACTTATCCATTAAAGCACTCATGAAGCCTGTCTGCATTCCTAAATGTCTCTAGCTATCACTTTGTGACCAACTCCATTGCCAATTCCCTATTAAACTCAGGTCTAAAGTGAAATGCAATCTTACCAACCCTTTCGAGATACTTAGCTATTGTACTGGGGCAAATTTCTAATCTCACTTTCACTATATTACTTCCTTATCCAATACCTTTAATGCTTTTGGCTATGCTTTCATAACTTGAATGATCTTTGTTTACAAGCCTGCAGTTCAAGTCCACATGGCTTCTTTGCTTTCTTCTGCTATGATTTTAATCTTAACATTTACATAAATAAATAGGCATTTTTTATTCTTTTCTTCCTTATATCCTCATGCATAACTTCCATTTCATATTTCAATCACTTTCCTATCTCAGTTAAAAATGAATTCTCCAAGTCTTTCCTCAACATTATGTCCTTAGATATTTAAAAAAAAAAAATGCTGACAATGGCACATTATCTCACAGATCACCTCAAAAATAAATATGTTAGCTAAATAGCAATATCAGATTTTTCTTGAGCCTTTACTCTCTATTAGGGGCTAAAATATCAGATAAGTGCTAAACAATTATTAATCTAACCCCTTTCTACACTACAAGTGTTTAACAGAATATAAAGAAAAACTACAAATGTCTATAACTTTTCAGCAGAAAAAGTTCAAATATAATATCCATGTTCTTTTCCTCTTACTAATATTATCACTGCAATTCATCAAAGAACATACTATAATAATATAGATTACTGCTACAAGATCTAGAGGCTTCTTAATATTTGGAAGACAGATTTTATTCTAGCTGCTAAAAAAGGAACCATAAAGAATGCATGGAGTTAAATAATTAACATATAAGAGGACAGAGGTAGATTTTAAAGGTTTAGGAGGTCCTGACTTGAATTTCTGAATAATACAGGTAATTAAAGAGATTCCTCTTAGCAATATCTGATTCCCAGTTCTTTAACTATAATTTTACTTGCTTTGGGCAATATAAACTCTCTTTGACAGTCTACTATGATAAGAGCAATACATACAGACCAATAAATATTTTACTGCTTATCATCAGTATCACAGTCATTAGTTATCTAAACGAACATGTTTGACAGCCTCAAATGCAAGGACTCTGATATGAAAAATTATACGCTGCCTACAAATTGGTTATTCAATTCAAGTCCCAATTTAAATAATTTTTAAGTGAGGTCCTGCTGTAGAGCACAAGGAACTATAACCGATCACTTGTGATAGAACACAACAGACGCTAACATGAGAAGAATGTACATGTATATATGACTGGGTCACTTTGCTGTACAGCAGAAATTGAAACAACACTATAAGTCAACGATACTTTAATTAAAAACATGCCTAGAAAAAAATGGTGGTAACTTTTAAAAAATAATAATTCTTCTGCATTACCTACGTTAACAAAAAACCTGAAATACAGAATAAAGTTAATAAAGTATAAAAACAATAAAAAATGCAGAAGTGATTTGAAAAATTCCACAAATTGTGTAAAATTTAAGCTTAAATAGTATTTGTCTTCAGAAAATATTACTGAGGCACAGAGATACTCCAGCAAAATAAATCTGGCCAGTAAACTATACCTAGGGTGACCATAAAATTTACATCCAACTTGAGATGTTTGCAAGAGTGAAAGAGAGCACTATTTATAATTATGCCTAGACAAGAAGCATAAGCCAGAATTGTCTCAAGCAAACCCAGACTTATAACTGCCCTTCTAAAACATCTTTAAAGATAAAGGATGCCATTTAAACCAATAAGAGGCAGAAGGTGACAGGAAAAGCCTACACTTATAAGCTGTTCCCTTACACTATGCCATATTAATATTAATCTAATTAAGTAGTAATATTTTTCAGGAGACAGTTACTGGTAATTAAACCTGTTTTGTCACATGGAGACCAGACTACTCTAGAGCCACAGCAACTTTATAGCTTATCAAAATTTTAAAAATAATAAAAGTTAAACATTTAAATACTATGGGCCACGTATCATTACAAGCACTTAATAAATTCGCTCTTTAGTCTTCATAACAGAAACTTTTATCCATGAGAGACTGAGATGTTATCCCTATTTCACAGATGAGAGGACTAAAGCACAGGGGTAAAGAAACCACCACGGCCAAAGGAGGTGGGGAAGCAGAGGTTCCCAGGGCATGCTCTGGTCATGTTACCACCACTGCTCCTTTACTGGGAGGACTGGGAGCACACAGAACAGAGTGGAGCTCTAAAGTGTCTGCAATGAGGAGAGTCAGAGTGAACAGGGTTAAGCACCTGTAATTTCTTGTACATATTCTTTCCCACTGGCTAGGCGTCAACTAAACACGGGCCTGTGAAATTTCTATTATTTCTGATAAAGAGAAACTCATTCATCTCACTGTTAGGACAATGTTCTGAGTTGTGCTATTGTAGGTTATTACAGGGTGAGGATGACGAGAATAATGATAATTATGATAACAGTTAACATCAATGGTGTATATGCAGTATGTCAGGTACTGTTCCAAGCTGAGTAACATATTAACTAATATAATCATCCTAACAACCTTATGAGGTAGGTACTTTTTTGAAATGAGAAGACTAATATGCTGGTGAGCTTGCTCAAGGATACACAGAAAGTAATATAATTTGGAATGAAACTCATGCTTTTAACTACTAAATTATTTCGTAAGAGATCATATTTTCCCAGTGACAAACTCATATAATAATTTGTATTATATCAGAGTTCTATTATGTTACATTATAAATCAAGAATTGTTAGTTTTGGTGGGTAGGTCACAGGATCAAGTTTTGATGATTACTTGCTAAGTGAATATAGGTAAATTACATAATTTATCTCAAGCTTCCTCCTAAATAAAAGGAAAAAGTTGGATTCTACCTCTCAGATCCCTTGTAATGCAAATATTACTCCTCTGAATGAAAATTTCATATCAAGTCTGTAACCCTAATACAAACTTCCCCATGAAAACAACTAATTTTCAAAAACCTATTTCTGCCAAAATACCAAACATACATTATTAGTTACGTGCCCCCTCTAAAAAATGATACATATTTAAATGTACATTTAAATATGAATTGTTATGATGAGTAAAAACACAAGGAGTTAAATTCACTGTATTGGGGATTTAAGTAGGAATAATTAAGTCACTTGCTAAACCCTGTCCTGTAAATCTAGCTCCAAAGGAACAATACCTGGTGTGAAATTTAAGCATCAGTAGAGTATTTTTGTTTTGAAATAAGTGTTTTATACTATTTTTGTATTAAATATTTGATTATGAAAAACTTTTGCACTCTATAATTTTTAATATGTCTTTTGGTCTATTTTCTCCTCTATAGGAAGAAAACCAATTAATTACTCAAGAAAAATAGGAAAATGACTTTACCTGCCACATTTGTTTTTAATACCAACATTTAAGGAATATAAATAACCCACAGAATAAAAAACAAATACTACCTGTCCTGAAACCAACTGTATCTTACAAAATAGATAAAAACTGAAGTACAAAAATAGTAGTGGAGTTCCTGTCGTTGCGCAGTGGAAACGAATCTCACTAGGAACCATGAGGTTTGAGGGTTCAATCCCTGGCCTTGCCCAGTGGGTTAAGGATCCGGCATTGCCATGAGCTGTGCTGTAGGTCACAGAGGAGGCTCAGATCTGATGTTGCTGAGGCTGTGGCATAGGCCAGCGGCTACAGCTCTGATTAGACCCCTAACCTGGGACCCTCCCTATGCCACAGGTTGTGGCTCTAAAAAAGACAAAAAGACAAAAAAAAATAGTAGTAAATACAATTATTCAACTAAAATGAATCCATAGTACTGCCTTTAAAAAATGCTGGTAAATTATATAAATCAATATAAAATGTTCTATGGCATTTTACTCAAATGGAATAAAATTTTACTCATGGAAAATTCCACAACCTACAAAAGTTTATGATGCTTCAACATCAGACCCCCTCAGTCCTCTGGAGCTTATCAGTCTCCCTTTAAGTTTCTTTAACTGCATGCTGCAATAACTGCAGAGTATCAGTGGCTCAGAGAAGTTTTGCTAAAGACCTCCTTATTCTTCCTTGCTGGTTTACAATGATCCTAGTACCAAGATGCTTTACACTCAGTAGATGCTTAATGAACATATCAAATATCACGGAACGCTTTGCATCCCCAACTAAGGATGATAAGAACAAAGAAAATAAAAAAGGGGGGGGGGCTTAGGGATCTTCCAAAAAGCTACATCCTCTAAGGAAATTAATAGCTAAAAGCTATATAGCACTACCCCAAAGACAAGGCACTATACAATTCTAGGTATTTTACAAATTAGTCCTCAAAACAATCTTGTACAGGTGCTAAATTATTCTCAGTATGAAGATGAAAAAACTAATGCCCAGAGAAACTAAAGCCTAGAATAGTGAAATACTTGCTAAAGGGTAAGAAATACTATTAAACTGCATCTTTAAAAATTCTATCACAGATTTTTAGTCTACCAAATGAGGAAATAAGTTAACAAAATTGATGATAAAAAGCTACTATTTATCGAGTGGTATACTAGTAGTTATTTAAGACAATCCTTAAACAATCTAAAAAGTAGGCATTTTTATATTCACTTTATAAATCAAAAGAGAAAGGCAAAGAGAAAGTCCTTGCCCAAGGTCACAGACTGGAAATCAACAGGGCCAAGATATGAACCCAGCTTTGTGAAACTCCAATGCCTGGCTTTTCCCACTATGCTAGTGTTTCCCAAACTTCAGAGAGCTGTGCGTATTACCACCTTCACAAGCTCTGCTAGGTCCACAGGCCACTTGTGCTACTATGTGCTTAGTAATTTTTCTTTAAATCGAGACACTTTTTAAAAATTTAACAAATTTATTTTAGAAGGAACTTATATCACTAAGTAGGTGAAAATTAAGTATCAATTGAAATAAACAGAAAGTAACAAAAACAATAATAAACTTGATGAAAACACAGCTGTCATTTAGTTTCATCTAAATATCACTATCTGCAAAATATGCATGTAGCTATCACAAAGCCTACTTGTTCTTAAAGAAAGTTACCTGTGTTAGAAAGGTGTTAAAAACTTACCAGTAACTGAAACTTTCTCCTTAATCAGATTTGAAAAACAAATAAGAAGGAACAGCTTTCACATCTGTTGGGTACCTACCCCACACTTTGGGAAACAAATCATAAGAGTACCCTACTGTCTCCCCTTAATTCAAGTATGCAGCTACATCTACAGTCTTTCTTGCACTCACATTTTAGAGAATGCTCCAACACAAAAAGGAGGCAGACTGTTATAATTAGTAGCATTACAGAAAAGCCTCGGCCTCATCAAAATGTTCTCTCAACTTCCGCACAATGATCAAAGTACATAGTGGGCCCTGGGAGGCACATAAAGTTCTAACACACATTCCCCTGCTCTTTATACATCAAAATAGTTGGTGTCTTGAACATAAGTTTTGCCATTTGATGGAGCTGGACTTGTTGAGCATGTAGCCCTCTGGAGCCACAGGTTTCTCAGCTATAAAACAGAAATAATACCTGCTCTTAGTTTAAAATTAAACGTATGTCAAATAACTCAATGCCTGACTCATAATGGGTGCTATAAATAATATTACTTTCTATAAGAATTACAGAGAGACTACTATGGGTTGGAAATATTTATTTACTAAGGAAAAAATCCAGATGCCTGATTTGGATCTTAAAGAATGGACAGATTTGGGGTAAGTCAAAATAAGATGAGCACTCTAACTGAGGGGTGGCAACAGGTCAAGGCAGAAACTGTAGTGGCAGCTAGGTAGTAAACTGGACCAAGCTAAGTGATGAGGGTTCTAAATGACAGACTTTTACTGAACATTTCTCAAGACTGTCATATAAGTTTTTAGAAATTCACATATTTGTTCTTTAGCAATTACAGAAAAGCTGGTTAATATCTAGGAGGCTACTGCAGTAGAATAGCAATAAGGTGGTAGGAGCTCAGAAAGTAATCAGTGCAGAGGACAGAAAAGGATGATTAGCTGAGACTTTTCCAAGAAAGAAAATCTGAAGAACTCTGTAGGCTGACCATTAAGAAAAAGAGTCAAAGCTGATTCTACACAAGAGAAAGAGACACAGTAAGAAGACAGAATGCTGAAGTCATATAATAACATATAACAGTTTAGCATCACAGCAAACAAAGAAGAGATAATGTCCACCAAAAAGTAATTCAGTGTCAACTGCAAGGGAGGTTGTAAAACAGAATAAGACCTAAGAAAAGATTACTAGATTTGGTGACTAGGATAAAGGTGAACTTTAAGAATACCTTTTTTTTTTTTTTTAAGGGGTGGGGTGAGGGGAATAGAAAAGTTAGATTAGTAGTACAGGCAGTAGAGAAGAAATCTGGATCACTCATTTGATAGTAATAGGAAGAAAAATAGGAAGGCAGCTAGATGGGTGTGCAGGGTGAAATGAATAACACAGGAAGTAAAAAGGAACACTATGCAGAAAATAAGCACGAGAGAATACAATTAGTAACTATGACGATTCCGTTTTTGCCATTTAGGTGCAAGGGAATAACACTTAAGTTTGGAGTCACTCCAGAAACAAGTCTTAGGGGGATCTACATAAATGTGATTAGGGAAGTGAAAGATTTCTGTTTCTAGGGGTTTAAAGCTGTGGATAGTAAGAGAAAACCTAGCCTTCAACTCCCTTCCTCTGGCTATTAAATCCTTAGCTTCCTGAAGGCAGGCACAGAATACAAGAGGCTTTTAGATTTGAAAGGTTTAACATCCCTGTGAGTTTAAGTTGACCGTAACAAGTATGGTCCATTACAGTATAACCTGTAGTGACATCGCACAAATCTCAATGACTTGGGCTAAGGAATGTGCTATTGGTGGATCACGGGAGTGGTCAAACAACCTCCCTGTAAATGGACCTGTGGTCTTCTCCTTCCAGCCAGGTACACTGGAACGGGTCAGAAGCTGTCTAAAGACAGAGTATGCTACAGTGCCAAGATGGCCAGATTCCACCACAATATTATTTGCCAATATATTCCTAGTTTTGCTTCTTCTTAAACTTCTTATACTCTGTTATAGAAAAAGAATAAGGGAAAAAAAGGTTCTGAAAGGGAGCGAGGGGGAACTGGCAATACTATTTAGCAGAGCAGCAACGTCAAAACTCAGAGAGCTCTGTGCTATTTGTTCCTGTTCTTGCCGCCTCCTCTTTTCATGCCCAGAATGCTGACTGGGGTGGGGAGAGAGTACCCAGAGCGCTAGCAGTGGAACGTCCAAGGCTGCGAGCTTCACCACCCCCACTTTTTATGTCCCTGGGTAAGGCGCTCAGAACTGCATTAATTTATTCGTCACCCCAATCACGTCTATGGATGCACGACGATAACAGAGCTAAGGAACTGATTTCTCTAAAAAGTGGTCTCTGTTTTCTAAACATCTACTTACTATATGCTTTTGCTGCTCTAGGGAATCTTGAGGTCATGAAAGGAATGAAGCCTAAATTTTATTCACAGTTTCCTTATAATATTGTTGGGATGTAAATTTACTGGAAGAGCAATTAAGCAATGACATAAATGAAAAACAGCAGGAAGAGTGCAAAACACATACAATGGGATATAGCTAGAAGGCAAATGAGAGTCTCAGAGTGAGGGTAAGGTTGATTAAATTTAGATTTCCAAAGCATACAAAAGAAAAGGCACCTTTTTGCAAAGGGGGAAGGATTGAAGCGTGGAAGCTGGAGGAGGGTACTGCCGATGAAGAAAATAACATGATAAAAAAAAAAAACTAACAAAGAACAATTAACTGTGTAAGAAACAGAAAACAGATTTACTAGGTTAGAACACAAAGTCCAGGTCAGAAGAATAATCAGAAACAAGACTGTGAGATGTGGGAGTGAGTTGGTTGATAATTTTCAGGCTGGGTAGGCATGACTACTCAGATTTGATATGCTGTCCCTATTGCCACGCATTTTATGAGAATTCTGTGCTTTCCTCCAAGAGTCAGAAAAATGCTATGCTTTCCTCCAAAGGAGTCATGTAACATTAAATGAGAAATTATTGACCTGTTTCCTTATTCAGATTACTTATTTACCACTATTTGCTCATTGTGACATTCGAGAATTAGAAATTATACCTCTCAAACCAACAAAAAACAGAAAGGGACCATGGCCAAGAAGAGCAGACTTGGGCTTCCTGGGGTGGGGTGCGGGGGGTGATGGATGGGCATTTTGGGGTTTGGGGGGATGCAAACTGTTATATTTGGAATGGATGGGCAACAGGATCCTACTGTACAGCACAGGGAAATGTGTGTGATTGGGTCACTCTGTTGTACTACAAAACTTGATGAAACACTATACATCAACTATAATAATATTAAAAAAAAAGAAATTATACCTCTGAAAGGCAGAGAATGTCATGTGAGTTTATTACTACTGAAGTGAACTATGATATCTTTAAAAATAAAAAATTAAAAGAACAGCCTTGAAGTACAATATCTTAAAGAAAAATTATTAATATGCACGTTCACTCTATCTGACTAAAATCACCTGAACAACTTCAAAAGTATTAGCTAGCTTAAAAGATCTACACAGTCAAGTCTCAGAGGTTCCATATTGTTCAAAAATGCTCATTCATTGTTATTTTGGAAGAGTTTTAAGTGGTATGACAAAATGAAGATGTTAGGTTCTGATGAAGAGTGAAGCCCTGAAACACCAATTAAACAATCCAATAAGATCTGGGTACCTACCATAAGCAGAGTGATCCCAGGAAAACAAATAAGGATAAGCTAACACTTGCCTTCATACTGCCTGTCACCTATCAAGGGTAACATGCACAATTGAATAGGAGGCTAAAAGTACTAGTTGTATTCAAGTACAAACATACAGAACAGTGTGGGAAGATTACAGAAAGGGGATTATCTGGTTGGGAGGATTAGGAGAAAGTTCAAGGAAGAAGGATGTTAAACTAAAAACATTAAGTGGTATTTTATAATGTTTTTTGAATTATTATTTTAAATACCTCTTTTTTCAAATTTAAAGAAGAAATTTGGGAATTTAGAATATTTGTGAGATATGTCAGAGAGTAAAGATATGAGCATAGAAATGGAATAATAAGTAATCATATAACATTTAGAAAACAGAGCATTGGGGTTAAAAAAAAAGGGATTACTTCAATCTCAGCTCTACCACTTAATGGCTGTGTGTGACCTTAAAGAATTTGCTCTGCCTTTTCATTATCTTCGTTTTAAAACAAGGATAATAAGCTGTACCCACTTCACAACACTGAGAATTAAATAAATTAATATGTGTAAAGGGGTGCAAACTGTACCTAGCATATCATAGGCACTACACCAGCATTTGTTATTACCATTATTATTTGAATTGGATGCAATACATATTTAAGTTAGTGACAAGAAAACATACTCCTGGAAAGGAAAAAAAAGGATAAATCCATGCTCACTCCTTCAACACTGAACAAATATTAACTACCAACAACGTGCCAGTGAACCAAGTAGGAACCGTGACCCCTCCTAGGTCCTTGGACCCAAGAGAAAATTTTCCAGAAGGGCAGGAACCATGTTTCTTTCATTCACCTCTGCACCCTCTGTGCTCTGGTGTGTACCGTGATGCATAAATTACAGGTGTTTAATAGCATTTGTTCAGTGATGAATGATGTAATTACTGGATACTAAATAGAATAAAAGCATTCTGTATATATGGAAAGAAGAATTCAACAGAATCATCCCTGAAGAAATGGTACAACAGCGCCACAGGATAACTCACCCTCAAGAAATTTATCCACAAATCCTTAAGAATGTACCAATTTCTGCGTATCATAAGTGCACCCAATGTCTTATTAATAAAACGGGGATAACATTATCTGTCAGGTTTATATTACAAAGATTAAAAGACACCTTGTGTGAAATGAGAACCACAAAACTGCAATGCGATGCTGATGGCAAAGGGTAGGCTAGCGTCTTCTACTTCTGAGGCTTATAACTCAGCTAAATGCAATCACCTTGCTTTGGAAGTTGCTTGCAAACAGCTAAAACCTTTCACTGTAAATGTGCAAATGCCTTTTGGGTGTAATATCCAAGACTTAATTCTTTGGAGGCTGGGCCAAGTTCAGGTAAAGAGATATTACATTTCCTCATCCACCTTGCCTTCCTATTAGTTTCAAGATAGTTTCAGAAAAATTCTGAAGTCCTAAGTGAGAATACCTAAATCTATACACAAAAGGTGCAATTTACCATTTACTCTGAAAGGACATTTCAAATACAGTAAGTTAAACATCCCTCATTTCTAGTGAATGGCCTCATTCAGGAACCAGCCCAAGTCTGTACAAGCTTCTAAAGCCACCCAGCCGCTACCCTTAAGCTTTCAAATGCCCACTGAACCTTGCTGCTCAGACGGATTGAACACGACATCCCACTCAGCATATCCAAATTCAGCTCATGGCCTCCAACAAAACTAGTCCCCCCTCCTCACTTCTTTATCTGTTAATGGTTATCACCATTCTGCAAGCAATGGAGGCTCAAAGCCTCAGAATCACCCTTTGTCTTTTGGTAGTAAACTGTGCTTCAGGAGGACAAATCTTCTAGTTACACAATAAAAGGCGAAAACATAAGGCATACTGACAGGATCAAAGGATTGGGGGCAGTGTATTAAGTTCAGTGCAACAAAAACAACAAGTATAAAGCTAGGTTTGAACAACAATAGGCTTTTTACTATTATTAAAGACTAGATACTACACACTATGAGTTTTCCTTAAAAGAGCAGAGCCTGAGTGAATGAACTTCTTTGATCACCCTCTAAGACTCAGGTACATTGCTCGATGTTTACATGTCACTTCACTGTAGCATTATGAAACCTTCAGATCTGGTATCATCCGTAATCTGCAGATGAGAAAATGGGAGCTTTCAAGAGAGGTTAAGTTTCTCGCTGAGAGCATAAAAGTTAATAAGCACTGAGGTGGAGATTCAAGACAAATTGCGATACTGTCACATTCCTAAGTTTATGCAATTTTGACCATACTCAATACTTGCTGATGCAGAAAATTACAAGAGTGTTGTAAGTAACTAATCTATGAAATATAATTAACTGCTTTAAGAAAAAAACATGAATTCTTTAAATCAACTATTAATAATATATAGTATCAATAAACACTCTATAGATCATTCTAGTCTCAAATAAGACATCAAGAAAAATCAATACTCTTGAATAGTTTCTAGACAATAATTTCTTTTTTTAAGGACATAGATATTTCTATTTTCATATACAATGACTGACATAATCCACAGACCAAGAAGCAATCCCTCTTAGGTCACCACTCTCAGCAACTACTTTTTATCCCAAGAAGTGCATCAATATAATGTGGACCAGGCCCAAGATCCATCTCCTTATACAAACTCAGAATGGACACAGCAAATTAGACGCACAAAGCAAATTAGTGCCTCTAAGTAACAGGAGCTTTTAGCCTAAATAGAGTCATGAGAGGGACAGTGATTATGTCAATAAAAGAAAGCAACCAGAAATGGTCCTGTAGGTTGTAACTATTATTTCATTAAAATTATTACTTATTGGGCATGATTATTTCAAACTCAGATTATCTTTGAGGTATTACATTTTTGTTATTTACCATAAAATTAATTAAGGTATCTGAATTAGAAGTTCCTTGATGGCCTAGCAGTTAAGGATCTGGTGGTGTCACTCCTATGGCTTGAGTTCAATCCCTGACCTGGGAACTTCTGCATGCTGCAGACACAGCCAAAAAAAAAAGGAAAAGATATCTGAGTTAAATCTATATAAATCATGGAGTTCCTCTCGTGGCACAGTGGAAACGAATATGACTAGGAACCATGAGGTTGCGGGTTCGATTACTGGCCCCGCTCAGTGGGTTAAGGATCTTGTGTTGCCATGAGCTGTGGTGTATGTCGCAGATGCGGTTCAGATCTGGCATGGCTGAGGCTGTGGCATAGGCCTGCAGCAGTAGCTCTGATTAGGTCCCTAGCCTGGGAACCTCCATATGCTGTGGGTGTGGCCCTAAAAAGCAAAAAAAAAAAAAAAAAAAAATATATATATATATATATACACACACACACACACACACACACACACATAAAATTCATCATACTACCCTAAGTCAATAGATGGAAATGGGTTTTCATTTATTCTAAATCACAATTTTTTCAGCTCCTTCTAAATCTATTAAATAATATACTTACAAAACAGCTAATACGCATAAGGCATGCAGAGCTAGCACACAGAAAGCAATGAATAAATGTAATCCAAAATTATTATTTAAATATTGTGCTTCATGCAAACATACCTAGCTGTAATGAATTTTTCAAGTGGCATTGTCCTCCGTACATAATTCTATCAATATATCACCTTTCATGATATTCAAAAACGTAAAGCCATTACTAAATGCTAGATTACACTAAGTTATGTTGACTTCTTATAATTAAAAATTATATAGACAGTACAAAGAGTCCTTTTATTCTCTACCATACTCAATTCACATTCTTCAAGATGACTATACTTGCATTCCCCTCACCCAAATTGTTATTAAAGTTTTAATTTATAGCTTTTTCTATATCACAAAATTCAACCACAGTAAGTATACATATAATTCACTGATTCTTAAGAAAATTTAAAGAGTTGCGCATGACCACTGTAATCCAACATTAGAACCTTTCTATCACCCCAAAAGTCTTCCTCCAGAGTGCTTCCACTCCTGCCCTGAACCTCGGGTATCCACTGTTCTGCTTTCTGCATAAACTTGCCTTTCCTAGACAGTTCATAAATGTAACCACACAATATGTACACTCTTGTGTTTGGCTTCTGTCACTTTCCATGTTTTTGACATTTATCTTTCCTGTAGCATTTACCAGTAATTTGTTCCTTTTTATTACAGAATAGTATTCCATTGTATGGATATACCACATTTTGTTTAGCATCATTTGAGAGATATTTGGATTGCTTTCCAGTTTTTGACTACTGTGAATCATGTTGCTAAATGGACATTTACAATTCTTTCTATGTACAAGTTTTCATTTCTATTTCATTTCACTTCTATAAGAATGGCTACTGCTGGCTCATATGGTAAGCATACGTTTAACTTTTTAAGAAATAGCCAAACTTCCAAAATGGCTCTACCATATACATTTCTAAGAGTAATGTACAAGGACTGCAGTTTCTCCACAATAACAATACTACATGTCAGTCTTTTTAATTATAGCCATTTAAGTGGGTTTGTGACAATATATCATTGGAATTTAATTTGCATTTCCTTAATGACTAATTATGTTTAACATCATTTCATATTCTTATTGGTCACTCAAAATGTCTCCTTTGGTGAAATACCTATTAAAGTCTTTTGCCCTTTTTTAAATTGTGTTTCTTCTTTATAACTGAATTGTAATATTTTTTTATGTGTTTTAGATTCAACACCTTTACCAAGTTTGTAATATGTAACTACTTTCTGCTAGGCTGTGGCTTGTCTTTTTATTCTCTCAAGTATCTTCTGAAGTGTAAAAAGTTTTAAAACTTCATTAAAGAAGTCCAATTTATCAGTTTTTTCTTTCATGATTCATGCTTTTGGTGTTGAATTTGAGAATTCTGCCTATGAAAGGTCACAAAGATTTTTCTCCTATGTAATCATTTAGAATTTTTGCAGCTTTAGGTTTTACAATTACAAATTTATAACATTTATGATTTGAGATAATTTTATGTATGGTGTGAAATATATACAACAGTATGTCTAACTCCATTTTATTAGGAGTTCGTCTTATGGCTAAACAAACAGTAACGAACCCAACTAGTATCCATGAGGATGCGAGTTTGATCCCTGACCTCGCTCAGTGTATTAGGGATCCGGCATTGCCTTGAGCTGTGGTGTAGGTTGCAGACGCAGCTCGGATCTGGCATTGCTATGGCTGTGTAGGCCAGCAGGTGAAGCTCCGATTTGACCCAAAGCCAGGGAATTTCCATATGCTGCAGGTGCAGCCCTAAAAACGCAAACAAACCAAAAAAAAATCAAATTTTTTTTTAAAACACAGAGATATCCAATTGTCCCAGCACCATCTGTTGTAAAGACTATCCTTTCCCCACTAAACTGTCCTGGCACTTTTTCAAAAACAAACTGATAATAAATATAAGGGTTAGGAGTTCCCACTATGGTACGGTTAAGAATCTGACTGCAGCAGCTGGGGTAACTGCAGAGGTGTGGGTTCGATCCCCAGCCTGGTACAGTGGGTTAAATGATCCAGTGTTACCACAGCTGGGCCTTAGATTCAATTCCTGACCCAAAAACCTTAATATGCCACAGATACAATCATTAAAAAAAAAGAAAAAGAAAAAGAAAGAAAAAAGAAATCAGGGTTCCCACCATGGCTCTGCAGAAACCAATCTGACTAGTATCCATGAGGATGTAGTTCAATCCCTGGCCTTGCTCAGTGGGTTAAGGATCAGGTGTTGCCGTTAGCTGTGTGTGTAGACCAGCAGCTACAACTCTGATTCCACCCTTAGCCTGGGAACTTCCATAGACTACCTTGGTGGGTTGCTTTTTTTTTTTTTAGGTTTATTCCTAAGTATTTAATTTTTTTTATTCACAGTAGTGAATAATTTTTTTCTTACTTTCATATTCAGCTTGTTCCTATTAAACCGTTAAGCTTGCCTCAGTTAGTAGAAAAAGAAGAGGCCATTAGGATAACAACACTCTAATTCTCCTCCACCAAATCTACATACCTACTTACCTGTATATTCACATGTTGTTTCCTCCTTTTAAAACTGTGGAAGTTATCAGTTTCTATGAAACCTGTGCAGTCAGGATCCTAGACCATTCCTCATTTCTCAAGGACTTTTCTCCTCATCTCCCTTCCTTGTCTCATTAACCCTAACAACTAAAATTATGCTGCAGTACTTCTTATATTCAAAAGGGAAAAAAAACCTTCCTTTACATGCTCATTCTTCTGTTTTGGCCCTGTGTCTGTTTCCTTTAACTTCTTTAAAAAGGTATCTATATATCCAATTTCTAGTTCCTGGGCCACTGTGTAACCCTGAAGTCACTCAAGTCTGGCTTCCATCTTTACCAGTCTATGAAACTGGTTCATTACAGTCACTGATGCCCTTTAGGTTGCCGAAGCCAACAGCCGTATTTCTGCCCATATCTTCTCAACCTCTCGGCCAAACTCAAAAGATAACTATCCTTTTCTTGAAATACTTGAGTTACTCAGTATCCATGATACAATCCAATAATCATTCTCAGTTTCCCTACAACTACTTGGGCTGTCCTTTCTTAGCCTCCTTCCTAGAAGCCTTCTGAGTTTACCCAATTTAGAAATGTGCAGCATTCTCAAGAGTTCTATTTCTAACCAATCCTTTCCTCTCTACAGTCTCTTCTTCTGTGATTTCACCTATTTTCATGGCTTTGAATATCACTGATAATCTTCAAATTGACATCTCCAAGCCAAATATCTCTGAATTCCTCTTGACGGTTAATCCTTTCTGATAGAGGCCTACTTAACAATCTCAACAGCCTTCTGAGGATTTAAGATTGACAAAAGAAAACTCCTGAATTCACCATTACACTTCCATCAAAATAAAACAAAAACCCCTCAAAACTCACTCCGCTCCCAGCCATTCAACAATAGTCATTTCCAGCAACATCCCTGAGTTCTCCCCCACCTTATATTTCATATTCAATCCACTATCGTGTCCTCCTGTTTCTACCATCTCCAAATATCTCAAATGTGTCCACTGCTCTCCATCCTGCTGCCACCTCACTAATCTAAGCCATCCTTGCCTCCTACCTGAATTACTGGATATCCACTGGCCAATCTGTTTTTGCTTGTTCCAGGATTCTCTACACAGTAGGGAAACCTCTGACAAATGTAATTCAGAGAGTGACATTCCCCTGAATTAAATTTTTCAGTCCTTTGTAATTCAAACTCCTTATCCTTGAGTATAGGGCCCTACATTATGTGGTCCCTTCCATTCTCCCCTCTGGCTCACAACGCTTCAATTTTTCATCTCTTCAAATGCACTGAGCTCTTCACATGCTGTTCAGACCCTTCGCAAGTTGGTTCCCTTTATGTGAAACATCTCCCTCTCCCTCTCTTACCTCCATCCATGTCTCAAGAGAGGCCTTCCCTGACACCTAGGTAGGTCCTCATAGTCTCCCATGATTCTTTATTGACTGTACCCATGAGGGAGGAGAAGATTTCTGCATTTTCACCACTGCATATACACTCCAAATATAAACAGTAGCTATGGAGAAGTATTTACTAAAAATAACACAAAACTGATGATTTAAAAAAGACCTATGTTCAGTGTTTCCCAAGTCTGCCTGCTCTTTCCTTAAAACTGTATTAATCTGGAGGTCCATGGGACGAGCCTGACTAGATTGGGAAAAGGCTGGCAACTTCGAATTATATGCAAACTCTGTGTAACTGTTTTCTAAGCAGTGTCCATCCAGTCTGTGAACCAGAATCTCAAAGGAATCTACAACCAAAACAGAGGTTTGAGGGAAATACACAATCTCCTAAATTTTGGCTTCATCATTTAACAAGACAGACTCAAATTCAACATAGAGTCAATTCTTAAAACAAAATGAAGAGACATGAGTTTTTTCTAACAGGCTTTTAAGCTAATTTATCAAATTGTAACAAAATCTGGTATACGGTCTGAACTTAAAAATTTCTGAACCAAAGTTATTATTACATCCCGATTTTTAGTTCAAGCCTATATATGCAACCCATCAGACATAAATTCCTTACAGAGTTAGAGGGGAAACACAAATCAAGAAAGGCTACAGAAAATGAAACATATATGTGGGAAAGTATCAGGAATGCCAAGTCTAATCTCCCATTTCAAATTCTCACTGGCCAGATACCTTGAAGAACTAAGTGCTAAAGGAGTTTACAACCCTTTCATCAGTTCCCTCAGTTCACCAGTTCCCTGGTATATGCAGTCATTTCAGCATTCTAGGCAAGATTCTCCTCTTCAAACCTCCCTAAGTGTGTAAAAGAAATCAATTCCAACTCTAAGTGTGTAAAAAAATCAATTCCAGCTTTGAAAGAGTGTATCAATTAATTTCAAATATGTCTGGCTACTGTCTTAAGGATATGGCTAGTTAGAGTGGCCACCTCCACACTGTAACCTCTCCTTTGCAAAATCCAATCCAAGTTGTTCCCGTTATGGCTCAGGGGATTAAGAACCGACATAGTGCCTGTGAGGATGTGGGTTCAGTCTCTGGCCTCACTCAGTGGGATAAGGATCCCGTGTTGCTACAAGCTGCAGCATAGGTCAGATACAGCTCAGATTCCACATGTTGCTGTTGCTGTGATGTAGGCCTGCAGATGCAGCTCCCATTTCAACCCCTAGCCTGGGAACTTCCATATGCCACGGGTACAGCCCTAAAAAGAAAAGAAAAAGAAAAATCAATCTAATCATGTCCATGGTGAGAACTAAAATCCTAAAATCCAGGCATTAGGTGATCTGTTCAAGGTCAGGGCTGGAACTTGCCTCCCATGTTTAGTGCTCCTTACATCAACTTCTCACACTCTTTTACAGCTCCGTCAAAATGCCTAGCTTGAATTCTCAAGATACTAAGACTAACTCTAGGCTACCGGGTAAAAGAAGAAAAAGAAAAAAAAGCTAAAAGTACAATATGACATAGGAAAGAAAAAATCTTAAGTAAATATGACACTACAGAAAGGCATTAAGTTTGACTTCTTTCACAAACAGTATGTTTTGAACTGTGTAAAGTGTTTAAGGCAAGATTATTTTTATAGTTTGTTATAATTATTTTAGTAATTACAAATAAAAAATGCTATTCTAGAGTAAAAAGTCTAACATTTTAATTTTGAATCGTAACTCTCAACTAACTTATGACATATTTATAATTTTCGATGCATAAATGAGGTTCTACTTCCCTATTTTGATCCTATCACTGAGAAGATATAATTCAATAAATCTGAAGAGAAAGACAAAATGGTTTGTTTCTTTATCACCTTTCCCCCATTAAATTAATGTGTTATTCAAATACATTCGCCTAGATAGAGAATATGGCTCAACACAAATAAACTAAAAGATTTTCTCAGCCTCATTAATAGAGTACATTGCTTATAACCTTTAATAAAAGAACAGTTAGTTCTAGACTCTTTTGTCAAGCTATTATGCATTCAAAGTCTGTTACGAAGTTTTGAAACATTTCCCAAAGCAGAGGTTTTAAGTAAAAGCTAAAAAAGCATACTAATTAGTGTGGTAAACAGCATACCTTCCCTAATGTTTCAAAAATAAAATAATTCTGGAAAAGATTATTTTTAAGCCACTGAGTATTTTCTGGTTCACCAGAGAGAAAAATTCCTCATGATAAATCCTAGGAGCCAGATTTTTCTCTCCCTAGTCCTGTTCCTCTCTGCTGTGGAGCGTAATTCTATAAAACTGTAGCTCATTCACTTTGTCTGTTAACACACTGTCCCCCCAAAACAAAGCCTTAAACTCAGAAGTGGCTTTATTCTGCTATTCCAAAACATGTGTGGTGAACATATCTTTAGACATTTGACAATTGTAGTTATATAAAACCCAGGATACCAACTACAAGAATATTCCTATTCCTCTAAAGTGGCTGTACTTCCAGACATCAACATACGTAAACTTATTTGCTCTGCAACGTGAGAAATCCACATATAACTCAAAATAAAATAATTTAAAATCTCTACTCTTCATAAGAACTATGGGCAAACCAAGGAACAGCAAAAAGAAAGGGCTGGGCAGTGGCAAGGAATAATGGCAAAAGAGAGGTATTCTATTCACTAACTAGTTATTTAATGTCTCTGCCTATCAAGTTCCTAGTTAATAAACAAGAACAATACACACTTCACAGGGTTGTTGCAAGGATCAAATGAGCTCTTGCATGAAAATGATCTGCTCAGTAAAAGAACATAATAGGCACTCAATAAATGCCAGCTCCTTCTGCCTTCAGTTCTGGGCCCTCTGTTCTTTGTTCTCTATACTCATTCCCCAGATGACTCAGCCTTCTCATGACTTTTATTAACAAATGCTGAAAACGACTACATCCATCAAAGCCCTGATGTGTACATGCATGCCTACAGTGTGAGAAGCTGCCTGGCCACCACCCAGGATACTCAGGTGAGAAAGGCAGGAGACACCCAAAATACCTGAATTTCACTGTACTTCATTCAAGGTAGAAAAATCACACATTTCCAACTATCTACTGGAGATATGCATTGCCATCTCAAAATGCCTGAAATCAAGTTCATCGTTTTCTCTTTAAAAATCAGGCCTTCTTGCGGCTCCTTTTCTAATTGTGAGTGCTGTCCAACAGAGAATATCTCTTGCCCTACTCTTCTCTCATCTAAGTATCACCAGGTAACCCAGGGCTACCTTCAAAATCTCCACTGTATCTTCAGCCTCGTTTTCTGTCCAACTGTCACCACCAGATTAAGTTTTCTTAATCTAGGCACAACTGACATTTTGGGCCAGACGATTCTTTGTAGTGAGGGCTGCCCCATGCTTTGTGTGCTGTTTAGCAGCATCTCTTATCTCTATCCTCCTGAGTTATGACAACCAAAAATGTCTCCAAATGCCTCCTGTGGGGCAAAATCACCCTCCTCGTGGTCTGCCCTACTCCCACATTTGGGTTCCAGGGCCTGGTTCCCCATTTCATCTGCGCACTAGAGGATCAGTCCGCAAACTCGTCTCCAGTTCTTCCCTCTACTTCCAGTTGCTCTGATCTCCTAAAGGCCTCCTAAAGCACTGCTTTTATGAGTCATTTCTCTTAAATCTGCAACTCCCTGTTACCGCCTTCACAATCAAAAGCTCTCCACCCAGCCTTGATAATCTGGCCTCAACTAACATTATCCTACAGAGCACCACACATTGTGGCTACCTAGCAGCCCTTCAATAACACGGACCTGTTCATCCAGCCCCTCCTTTTATATCCCGCTGCTGTCACCCTGGTCTGGGTGCCCAGTACCCAGCTTCCATTCCAACTACTGCTGGAGCTGCCTTCCCCGGACTCTACTCTCCTCCTCACTTAAGGTCAAAAACTATTAGTCTGTCTCCACTGCCCAAGGAAACAAGCAATCTGCCTGTTCTCTAGAATTTCTCCTAATGCGGTCTCTTTCTAAGTTCCATTAGCCCCCAAACATACTCTAGCTTCTATCTGCTAGTCCTTGAAAAGGCTCCTTCCTACACTTTCCACCTTTGGCCATGTTTTTTCCCTGCTTGGATGTCTTCTTCATCCTTCACACTAACGTTAAGGTCCATGTGAATTAAGTCAAGAGGCCTTTCCTCATCGTACCCTCCTTTACATGTCTCTTACAGCATTCACATTCTGCTTTATGTGACAACGTGTGCATTTTTGTCGTTTAAAAGGTCCTTGAGAACTTCTTACTCCTCTTTTCATGCAATTCAAAGCCTAGTCCACTGCTAATAACTCAATGTTACATGTGAGTCGCCCCAAATGTTTTCCACTTAGGAAGCAAGGGAGGGCTGTGTTTTGGGACAATTCCAAGTTCCCATAAGGGAATTAAGTCCATATTCCTCTTTTGTCTCAGATTTTATATCTCAGGCCAGTTTTTAAGTAAATTGCCTTCAAAACACAGAATGCTCTAAGAATTCTGCTTCAATAAGTTCCCACAGTTTTCAACTGAATCCTGAATATTTACGCTACTTAAGCTCTCTCTGTACAAAGGCAATACAAATTTATTTTTGAATGTTAATAAAATTGAGCACAATACGAAAATAACTTGGACTAGATTAAATATATTTCAAGCCAAGGTTAATTAACACTAGTTTGTATCCTAAGGTCTTCATGCACCATTAAAAAATCTGAAAGTCAGTTTATTTCAGCTCTCTACCCCACAGACATAAACCAAATAGAACATGGGAGGCTTCCTCTTAATTTTAGTTTTTAAATGTTTTGAAAGTTTTCCTACAAAAAGAGCAATATCATCAATGAGCATATTCTAACTAGGCCTATTCCTATAAGTCTAGATCCAAAGTCATATGGGGAACGCGTAGTACCCACAGAGCCACCACCTGCATCAGCAGGGGTCAGCAACTACAGGCATGATTTTGTGCGCCCTTGAGCTAAGAAAGATTTTTACACTTTTAAAAGGTTGTAAAAACAAAAACAAAGAAGGATATGTGACAGAGACCAGTATGTGGCCAGCAAAGCCTAAAATAGTCATTGTTTGTCTCTTCTCAGCAGAATGAATTTGAGACTGACTTCGAGCAGTTGGTACATAAGACACCCTTTTCCTCTCAAAATTTTTAAAAAACAATATAAAACATAAGATTATGCAAAATGACAGAATTCATTCAACTTAGTTACAGCTAATGCACAGGTAACCTGTAAAACAGAGGCCTGTATGGACATTTTTGTATTTCCCAGAACTTTTGTCAGAAGGAACTTGACCGTCATTCTAAGCACACTTCTGCCTGAAGAGTGAAAGCGCCTGGCCTACAGTGTGGGTTCAAGGACCAGGCCTGAAAACTGATTCAGTGCTTGCTGTGGTACAAGGCATCATACCTATGCACATGGTGATACATTTTGGGTATTTGTATAACTGGCTTGGATCATTATAAAGATGAAAGTTTAAAACCTGTTCCTGATACAGATGTTTAGACACACACTTATCTATGACTCATTAAACAGAACAGCATCAATGCTCACCACATACATTAGATAGGAACTTCTAGGAAGCCTTCTCCTTTAAAAACAGACGTGATGGAGAAAGCTTAAAACTTACTCTGCTTGCTCCTCTGGTGCTACAGATTGAGACAAATATGAACCTTTGACTTCAGTTGCTCAATGCTTATCTCCCAACCCAATCCACAAGTTCCACCAAATGCTATGGAATGCCAATGGAAAAACTGTCCAGTTTACATCAGCCACGCATCCTATAATTAAAGTTCTTTTCATATCTACTAGCAAACTACTAGCTGAAAGTTCAAATTTTTTAATCTCCCTAAGAATTTAGCTGCCTTAAAAAAAAAAAAAAAAAGCTTCTTCGATTCCTAAGTCTATAAAAACCACTTTATCGCGTCTGCTCGGCTCATTCAAGAACTAAAAAACATTCTGCCTACACTGATAACTTTACCACAATGCAGAATCCTAAGGGCTATGTACATACTACCAGGACCTAGGATTCAAAGACATGGTAACAATCCAAGATCCTGCATCTGAAGTTGCTTTTCCGGTGCTGAAGAACAGATTCTAAGGAACAGCCGAGAGATACAGGACTTAGGCGCTTCAGAGATAACACACAGACCTTTCCCCGCAATGTATATTTGCTTGACTTTTGTCCTCGAGGAGCGACCCCCTCCCCCTCGCGAGTCCGGGCCGCCCGGGCACCTGCGGCCCCGGCCCGCAGCGGAGGAGCCGGGGGGAACCTACCCACCACCCGTCCTTCTGGAAACGGTGCCCACTCCCACCTTGCGGAGGCAAGCGGCTAGAGGCCCGAGCCGCCGGGAGGCGACCGGTCCGCGGTCTGCCGATCCCCGGACGCGGCGGGAGGGGAGGGCGGCGGCGTTACCTGGAGGACCACGTCGTTGGGCAGCTGCGCGGCCCGGAACAGCTCCAGCACCCGCCCGTTGGCCGCCACCTTCTTGGTGCTCTCGATGTCGCAGTAGGAGAAGAGATCCGAGTAGTATTTCTGCTCCGCATCGCTCAGCGTTAAACCTTCCATCTTCGCCTCCGCTCACGGCCGCCCCGCCCCGCATGCAACACTCGGGGCCCGGCCCCACGACCCCGGGATGACGGCTGCGCGCCGCACGGCCTCCTCCTCCTCCTCCTCGCCCCCCGAAGAGGCGGAAAGCCCCGGCCTCGCGCGCGCGGGGGGCGTCGGAGCTGCAGGGCCCGGAGGTCGCGGAAAGGGGGCCCGGCTGGGCTCGGCGCGCCGCCGCCTACGAGGCCCCGCGCGGTCCCGGGCTCGGCGCGGCTTGCGGCTCAGGCTCCGCCTCAGCGACCGCGAGGAAAACGCGGGGAAGGAGGCGGGGACCGCGGCGGCGCGAGGCCCGGGCTGACTCCGCCACCGCCGCCGCCACCGCCGCCGCCGCGGGTTCGAGTCTCCCCGGCTCCCCGCCGCTTCCCCCCCAGACTTCCCGCCTCGCCTTCCCCTTCCGTCCACGCCCCCGGAGCAGCAGCACTTCCCAGAAAAGTTGTGGGGCTTCTAAAGTTTCGGGGGCTCTAGGCTGAGCGCGGCCGCCGCTCCACCTCCCTCCGCCGCCATTTACTGCGCCCCGGCCCGGCCCCCGACGCGACCGCACCGACACTGACAGCGGCGGCCCCGCTCCAGACCCGGATGTGAGGCCGGGAGGAGAGAGCGCGAGAGGGAGAGAGAAACACCCACCGGGCTGGCTCGGCCGCTCCCGGGAGAGGGGGCCGCAGCGCCCCCTGGTGGCTGGAGCCCCGCGGCGGAGCGGCCCTCGGCGCGGCGGGCTGGAGGAGCTGGGACCCCTGTGAGCCGCGACTGGTGGAGGGGAGGGGGGAACAGCGCGCAACCCAGTCAGACCAGGAGAACTCAGATACAAAGCTGCCGTTTGGATTGTTTCAAACCTTTGGGCACTAAACTGTTAATAAGCTGTTAAGGTTATTATTATTGTTTCGTTGTACTCTTCTGAGGTCAGATGTTAATTGAGGATTAATTCAATATTTCTATGTGTTCTGAAGGGCTGTGAACATCTAATCCATCTGAGAACTCTCATCGTGTAGACATTACTACAGACTTAACACCCACTCTCGCTCCAAGCCAAACTTGCTCAATAGAGGGGAAAGCTGGGAAAAATTTTATTTGGACAAGGTGGTTCTGGCCACCAGGAATTGCTCCTGCCACCCCTAATTGCCTCCCTTTTGAAAATCATGTGGTTGCACTGTTCTATGCTGCACCCATGAGAGGGGTAATTCTCAATATTCCTCAAATAGAATGCCTTAACAAGAATTTATCCTTGGAAGTTCCCCTTGTGGCTCAGCAATAACGAGCTCGACTAGTATCCATTATGATGCGGATCTGATCCCTGGCCTCGCTCATTGGGTTAAGGATGCGGCATTGGGATGAGTTGTGGTGTATGTCGCAGAGGTGGCTGGGATCTGGCATTGCTGTTGGCCGGCAGCTATAGTTCCCATACAAGCCCTAGCTTGGGAACTTTCATATGCTGCAAAATGCAGGCCTAAAAAGCAGAAAGAAAAAAAAAAAAGTTTATCCTTAGCAAATAGGAAATAGTTCAAAAACAGCAGCAGGCACAGAATTAGACAGATTTTTCAGTTTTGGTTTTCATTTTGTCTGCTACATATTACTCCCAAGAGAGAGGTGCTGGTCTTACAAATGGCCCAAGAAAGGAAATTATTACAGCTTTACAGTCTTTTTTTACGACCCACCTGCAGCATGTGGAAGTTCCCAGGCTAGGAGTCTAACCCTACCTGCAGCTAAGGCCTACCCCACAGGTTGCAGCAAAGTGAGATTGTTAACCCATCGAGTAAGGCCAGGGATCCAACCTTCATCCTCACAGAGATAATGTCAGGTCCTTAACCTGCTGAGCCACAACAGGAACTCCCAGATTTACAGTCCTTTACCTGGAATTCCAAAATTCAGAGACCAGTGAAAACCCAAAGGTTTTTTGTAATACTTTGGCAGTAAAACCTTCCTGCCTCATTTGGAGGTAAAATCTTAACTCACATGAGGCTGTCTTTTTATATACATAGACTTTATATGTGCCACTTAGTGTCAATATTTGTTCCTTTTACTCCAGGCTTTAATGGAATGTTAATATACACAGTAGTAAGTATTGTATTATCTTGTTTTTTTTATTATTATTAAAGAAGAGGGATTGTGGAGCTGTATTTGAATAGTAGCACTTTATATACTTAAATATCATGCCATTAGTCTCAAGTTTCTCTATATCTAAAACTTTAAACTTGCGACACCAGTACCTCACATGCTACTAGAAGACAGCTACCAGAGGTGATCAGAGACCCGCAGATGGCTGGTCTTCCACGGGTGTGAAAGGGAGGGTCGCTGGACATAGGAACTGACTCACAATGGTTTTCAGCATCTTTTTCTCCACCATCTTTCCTAGGCCCTGCAGCTCTTTCCTGCCCTGAGGCCTTTGCTCCTGCCACCTGAAATCCTCCTCCCACAAACCTTTGCATAGTTTGTCCTGGCACACCTCAGGCCCCTGTTCGTACAGCAGCTCCTCAGAGAGACCTTCCCTCAACGCTTGATCTAAAGCAGCCCCACCTCCACCACCACGCTCTAACTCCTTATCTGAATTATTTTTCTTTATAGCACTTTTCACTACCTGACATTAACATATATACTTGTTCACCTTTTTTTTGCTTTTTTTGAAGGCTGCGTCTGCGGCATGGGGACGTTCCTGTGGGACTGAAACCAAGCCACAGCTGCAGCGGCTCCTTTAACCCGCCGCACCGGGCTGGGGATGGGACCTGCGCCTCCGCAGCCACTTGTGGTCCGCTCAGAGCCTACACAGGTTTATAGTTGGGTTCTTAACCCGTTGTGCCACAGCAGGAACTCCTGTTTACATTTTTAAATTGGGATACTATTGACATACAACGTCTCCACGGAGGTGGAAAAAGAATTCTGAACATTAGTGTTTGTTAGGAGCCCTGAATCTGTGTAAAATCCCTCCAGACACATACAGATTCCCTGTGGAGACAGGAGCTCAAGAAACCAGAAAGACTTGCTTGAAAGGGAGACTGTCCCTCCTATCCACAACTGAATACTGGGTTAGTTTTGTGCTGGAGGGTTTGACAGTTTCACAAATGAAAGGAATTCTTCTCTACATCCGTCACTTAAATTTATATTTTCAGAAATAAAGGAAAAATGATTTAAAATACAGGCCCTTTAG
>PVHT020000077.1:17989257-18045028 GCA_004024745.2 Catagonus wagneri | reverse complement strand
TAAAATACAGGCCCTTTAGTTCAAATCTAACTTCTTTCCTATACAATTTCTAGATATATCAGTTTTTAAAGTGACATCGTGAGAAAGCCATTTCAAAACAGATGGTCTGTATTATATAGCTACAAATTTAAAGATACTGGTCTTCAGGTAAGATCAAATAGTCAGTTCTTGCTGGCAAATATCAACTTTTCAACTGGAATCTCCTAATCAACTTTTAAAATAAATTATTATTATTTTTTTTGCCTTTTGTCTTTTTTTTAGGGTCGCACCCGTAGCATATGGAGGTTCCTAGGCTAGGGGTCTAATCGGAGCTATAGCCGCTGGCCTATACCACAGCCACAGCAACACAGGATCCGAGCCGTGTCTGCGACCTACACCACAGCTCACGGCAACGCCGGATCGTTAACCCACTGAGCAAGGCCAGGGATCGAACCCGCAACCTCATGGTTCCTAGTAGGATTCATTAACTGCTGCGCCACGATGGGAACTCCTAAAATAAATTAAATGCAATAAAATTCTTAGTTTCTGGTATACAGTTCTATGAGTTTTGACAAATGCAAAATCGTGATGCAGAACCATGCTGTGATTCTCCCCTAAAATTCCTGTGTGCTTCCCCTTTGTACTAATCTGCCCTCTACCCTTAGCCCCTGGCAACCAGCTATTTATTTTCTGTTTCTATACTTTTCCCTTTTCCAGGATGTCATGTAAAAGGAATTATGTGGTAGGCAGCCTTTGGAATGTGAAATTTTTTTCATATAGCTTAATTCATTTGAGATTCTTCCATTATCTCCCTTGTATAGTGGTTCATTTTTAAATTGTTAAATGCTATTCTATTATATGGAGGATTATAGTTTGTTCATCCATTCACTAGTTGAAGGAATTTTGGGGTTGCTTCTAAATGTTACGTGACTATTAACAAAGACACTGTAAATGCGTGTATAGTTTTTTCCATAAATTTAAGCCTTCATTTTTTTGCCTTGGGGATTGTTGGGTCACATGGTAATCATATGTTTAACTTTAGAAAAAACTGCCAAACTGTTTTCAAAAATAGTTGTACCATTTTGCATTCTTACCAACAATGTACAGAATTTTGGTTTCTCTACATCCTCACAAACCATTCTAATGGCTATATAATGGTATCTCATTGATTTTTAACTTGCTTTCCCCCCGTGACAAGTGATATTGAGCATCTTTTCATGTGCATGTGCATATTTGCCATCTGAGTATCTTCTTTGGTAAACTGTCGATTCAAAGCTTTTCCCAATTTTTATTGGATTGTTTTCTTATTGAGTTTTGAAAGTTCTTTGTATATTTTTGGTACAAGCTCTTTGTCAGATACATGATTTGCAAGTATTTTTTGCAGTCTGTGGCTTGCCTTTTTGTCTATTTTGCAGAACATAACTGTTATAATTTGGTTTAAATCCGTCTCAGGGATGACAGACATTAGTGAGGGGAAATCTGCTGGAGAGAGTTTTAGTTGGTGCACCTGGTCTTTCACTTTCTGTTAGAGACTATACATTAAATCCATGGGCAATGACAAATGATTGGGCTAGGAGAGCAGGGGCTTGGAAAGAGGCAGTTTGGAAGATTAGGAAAGAGGAAGTATGGGAGAAAATCGTATTGTTGAACCTATGGGAACCACAGGGTTATGAAGTATGAATATCTTGATATCATGTGTTCATATCCATCAGAAAGCATCCACTATGGAGATGGCATAAGACTTCCAAGTAGACAAAATAATTTGGCCAGTTGATGTCAGGCAATTAGCCATCCCGATGTGGTTAACACAGTGGACTAGGAAATGAAAAACTATTAGGGGAGCAGTGGAAACTGTATATGACCCCCACATCATGGGTTCCACTTACTAAGACTAAATGTCTAACCACAAGCAACAGCTGCTTTCAGCTCATCTTGGCTGGTATCAGCTCAAAACCAAGTTCAATTCTCTCTCTCTCTCTCTCTGTTTTTTTTTTTTTTTTTGCTTTTTAGGGTCACACTTGTGGCATATGGAAGTTCCCTGGCCAGAGGGTCATATCAGAGCTGCAACTGCCAACCACAGCCACAACCACAGCCACAGCAACTCAGGATCTAAGCCACGTCCGCGACCTACACCACAGCTCACAGCAACACCAGATCCTTAACCCACTGAGTGGGGCCAGGGATCAAACCCACATTCTCATGGATCCTAATCGGGTTCGTAATTCACTGAGCCACAATGGGAACTCCCCAAGTTCAATTCTTGATGCAACATCACCCCTCGAGGAGACTAGTCATGCGTTTGGTGACATATTAATTTATCTTTATAGGAATCAAACATTTCCCATGCGTAAGTGTGCTTTCCGGTCCACAGGGCTTCAACCAGCACCATTGTCTAAGTGTTTAAGACTGTTTTTTTGTCACCAGCCTATAATCTGTATAGCATCACTTCAGACCAAGGGAACCCTTTACAGCAACAGAAGTGCATTAGTAGACACATGACTGTGGGACCCAGTGGACTGCTCACATACCACGTCATCCAGAAGCTATGGACCTCAAAGAGTAGAGAATGGCCCTCTGAAGGTGCAGCTGATGTGTCGGCATGGAAATGATGTTCTGTGAAGATGGGACCCCCATACTCCAGGACACATTATGCACCCTAAATTAACGATCCTGTATATTACTCTGTCCCCAGTAGGTAGACTCTATGGGACAGAGAACCGAGGCATGGAAGTAAAACTGGCCCCACTTACCTTTGCCCTCAGTGACCTACTTAGGGGAGTTTACACCTCCTGTTCCCTCCACTCTAGGTTTTGAGCCTTTGAGGGTCCTGGTTCTCACAGCAGATTGCTTCCACTAGGAGCCTTATTATTAGTCCCATTAAACTTTATGCAGCAAATGATATTCTGTCACTTGGGGTTCCTTGTGCCAATAGACTAATAGGGAACAAAAACTCAACATAGTGGAGGGTAATTGAACCTATTCATTGGGATGTCATAGTATTTATTTTACAAATCGAGGCAGGAAATTTGTTTCACATCAAGAAGATCCACTGGGGTGTCAGTCTCTCCTGCTTAGTTTGGATGGTAAATGGTCAAGTGTAATTGCCACGGTTTGAGAAGGGCGTGGTGACAAGGGGCTCAGATCACTCAGTGATGAGGGACTGTATCGCCCCACAAGGTAAGCACCTGGAGCAGAAAAGTGTTAGCTGAGCATGAAGGGATGTTCTATTTCTCATTACTCTTCTCTGCTTCTCATTCTACTAAAGTAGAGAGGGGACAATGAGTCTCGGACGGGGCCATGAAATGAGCTGTAATTGTAGCAGACATAGTTCACTAACAATCCTTTCATAAAATTTTCCAGGATATGAGAGCCACCAGAGTTCTAGGGCAGTTGTTCCCATATCAGATAAATATATTATATTAAGCAAGTGAATCTGAGAGTTGTGAGTAAGGACTATGGAGGTTGCTGTGGACTCCGCATATCACTGCCCACTTTGTCCAGGACTGAGGCCCCCATTCTTCCAGCTTTTGGGAATACTGAAACGTCAGGGGTTCACGTCTGAATCCTTGGGAGAAGGAACTTGCCTCACCCCAAGTTACACCCCTGCCCCAGAGGCAGCCCACATCCAATGACTGGTCAGTGGATAAAGGAGATGAAAAGTCCTTGCATTGTTGAGGAACGACTCTGAAAAACCATCTCAGTTCCAGATTTCTTCCAGGGATTAGATGGGGCCTCTGTTGTTACCTCATTGCAGTTCTCCTTCTGCCCAGTCGTGGGCTTTCTTCACTTTGCATGAGTGTTATTCCTGACGAGAGTTATCAATTAACTTCCTGTACACAAATCTTCAGTTCACTGTGTTTCCTGGGGAAAACCCAACTCAACCACCCACATGCTCCGCTCCTATTAAGTAAGCTAGTTAGTGCCTACCAACCTGTTGCACTTAATACTGTAATTGTATAATTGGATTAACTATTACATAAACAGATGAATTAGGAAAACAGAAAGATAGTTTTTGTTTCTATGGAAACCAGGAGCGATACTTTGGGAAGATGTAACAATGGCAAATTCTAAGAAAAGTGGCTGTTGAATTAGATGTGGAACTTGTGAAGAAAGACTTGGAGTTGTAAAAAACAACAAAGTATCTATGGGTTGGCCACACAAGATATTCAGCCTGTGCTTCTTGTTTTTTGATGTAGGGCTTGGAGTGGAATACAGTTTCTTATCTGTAATCAAAATTTGTTTTTTTTAATTTTTGAAAATCTATTATTTTTGTAAAAATATACATACTCATTGTAAAAACAAAATAACTAAGAAAAGAACAAAAAAATTACCTGGAATTCTGGCATCTGCAAGCAACCTCTCTTAACATTTGGATGAATATTTTTCTTGACATCACTTATTTAAAAATCCACACAAAAAGATAGGCATACAACATCAAGTAAAGGGATACATTTTATAATGTGTATGTATGTATACACACATTATATTTTATAAATTATGTTATACATATACATTATAAATATATAATTTTAAGAATCAATAAATGCATTATATGTTACTGTGTATTTTGACTGCATTATGTATATATTCTATCCATGGATTGTGTGCCTACTTCTTTATATCTTTTGTAGAAGGTCTTTTTCACTCAGCTATAGATTGTACTTATAAATGAGTTGTTCTTTTTTAAACTTAATATTAATCTTTCTTATTTCTTTTCCTCTTTTGGAGTCATCAATATAAATGATGTATAATCAGGTTAACTTAAAAAAATACAACTGTATCCTCCAGAAACCACACAAGGCAATCTTATACTGTCTTACCAATGGGATCGATTTTCATTAGCTAACTAGGAGGGAATCATAAAATGATTACTTTTTTAGATGTTGCAGTTGAGGTTTAATGAGACAGAAAATGCCAGATAAACATAAGATCTCAGAGCAGCATGAAGTTCATCAGGAGCAAAGGCATAGAAATCCATACAAAATTGTTGACACAGCAAACGTTAATCAACTCTTTATATATAAATTCCCAAGAGCAACCAAAAATGAAAAAACACTTTTCTCCAAATAAAAATCAAACCAACAAATATTTATCACTTACTCTACACAAAGCAGATTTCCCCTATTTCCTTTGTAAATATTCTCAATTTAGTGTGCTTTCAATATTCTGAATTTTTAACATGACCCTATTCTTTAAAATACTGAAGCATGCAGAGGTACTTGTAAAAAATACTAAATGCATGTTGCTTCTCAGTAGTGTTTTCTAAAGCAAAAAGTTCGTACTTGGGCAAGATCATCTCCAAACACTACAACTTTTTTTTTTGCTCTTTTGTTTGTTTTTTGCTTTTTTTAAGGCCACACATGTGGTGTATGGAAGTTCCCAGGCTAGCGGTCACGATGGAGCTGCAGCCTATGCCACAGCCACAGCAATGCAGGATCCCAGCCACATCTGGGACATACACCACAGCTCATGGCAACCCCGGATCCTTAAACCACTGAGTGAGGCCAGGGATCAAACCTGCATCCTCATGGATAGTATTTGGGTTCGTTACCTCTGAGCCACAGTGGGAAAACCTACAAGGTTTTTTTGTTTTGTTTTGTTTTATTTTTTAAAGTTTTATTGGAGTATAGTTGATTTACAATGTAATAATTTCTTTATTTTTTAAAGTTTAATTGTAGTTGATTTACAATCGTGTGGTAATTTCTGCTCTACAACGAAGTGATTCGGTTATTCGTGTACACACAATCATTCTTTCACAGATTCTTTTCCCATAGAGACCCTAATAGACTATTGGGTAGATTTCCCTGGGCTATATAGCAGGTTTCCATTGGCCAATCATTCTGTATATCACAGTTAAACACTACAACTTTTTAAACTAGTAATTTAACAAAAATAAAGCCATGTGTCTTTTTTTTCTACATCTACAATCTTTATTAGTATCCGTTAACTCCTATCACTCTGCCATGACAATTTTTTACAGTGTTATGTGTTCCATAATTTTTCATAACAGTGCTCAAGAGCCAGAGGTTTCTGCTTCATGAATTATTTTTCCATTTTAATCCTATGTCACACTTTGCTATTGTCAATATTTCATTTTCCAAGGATGCTTAGAGGTTACCTCTGTGCAATCTTAAAAGCTAAAAATGTGTAAAGTGAAAATGAATATAAATATTAATGGCTACAGCAATGGGAAGGTATCAGGTTGTAATGAAAACAGATAATCCTCGTTGAGGTAAAATAGGTTTGAAGCCTAATTCTGGCAATCATTAGTGTAATCTAGGGTAAGTTTAACCTCTCTTAGTTTCAGTGTCCTCTGTAACATCAGAAGCTTTATGTGGCCAACATAAGAACAGGAAAGAATATCTATAAAGGTCATTATTTAACTGGTGTTTAACAGCTGACAGCTTTTATCAGTGACAAACATGATCAATTAAAATCTGATTATACTTGTTCTTGTTCTTTGCTCAAATAATTCAAACAACCAGGGGAGAGATCTTTTATTAAGATATAGGAGTTCCTGTCATGGCTCAGCAGTTAATGAACGCGACTAGCATTCATAAGGATGCAGGTTCGATCCCTGGCCTCGCTCAGTGGGTTAAGGATTCAGCGTTGCTGTGAGCTGTGGTATAGGTTGTAGATGTGGCTTGGATCCTGCCTTGCTGTGGCTCTGGCGTAGGCCGGTGGCTATGGCTCCAATTCGACCCCTACCCTGGGAACCTCCACGTGCCCTGGATGCGGCCCTAAAAAGACAAAAAAAAAAAGAAAAAAGATATAAATAATTATTTACAACATGAGATTATCAGCTATAATATCCATATCCTTCTAGTCTTTCAGTTGTTACTATACTCTAAAGCCTCTGGACAAAGAAAAACTGATGTGTCTAGTGCTTTGGGTACATTCAACAAATTTTTTTTTGTCTTTTTGCCTTTTATCTAGGGCCACACTCGCGGCATACGGAGGTTCCCAGCCTAGGGGTCTAACAGGAGCTGTAGCTGCCAGCCTTCGCCACAGCAACGCGGGATCCGAGCCATGTCTGCAACCTACACCACAGCTCATGGCAATGCCAGATCCTTAACACACTGAGCAAGGCCAGGGATCGATCCTGCAACCTCACGGTTCCTAGTTGGATTCATTAACCACTGAGCCACGACGGGAACTCCACATTCAAAAATTTTATAGCTTGTAAGCATCTAGTGCTTAAAAATCTACTTATCTTTTTTGTTTTTTTTTTTTAATTATTACATAAATGTAGTGGGTTCAAACATTTTAAATACTAGGGGCTCCCACTGTGGTGCAAGGGGATCAGCAGTGTCTCCGGAGCACTCCAGGCGTTGCCACAGCTGCAGCATAGGTCACAACTTCAGCTCAGATCTGATCCTGTCCTGGGAATTCCATACGCCGTGGGATGGCCATGAGTGCCTTTTTGATTTTCTCTAAGAAGTATAATCTTCATCAGTAGCAGCATGGGGTTGAATTTAATTTTGTCAGTTACCATATCTCAGAATCTTTCTATTAAAGTGTAGTCATTGAAGTAATTGTCTCTTTCACTTAAATGCCCAGTCTTTCACAGTTCTTCTTTTCCCTGTTTTCCTTCCAGATGTCATGTGGGTATGTGAGGGCAGATGATGGTGATCAGCTTTCAGGATTTCTTGACTGTGGCAGAGAAGGGGCCTCAAATTCACAGGCAGGAGCCTTTGTGCTGTCCTCTGTTTCCACTGCAAAGTGGCTGATGTGACCTGGTCCCTAAGTCTATGCTGAGGTATCCTCAGTTAGTCAAGACTTTTGGTCCATCAGGCTGGTATCATGAAACCACTTGTATACCTTAATCTCTCACCATTAAGTCTTTGCATTTGGTGGCTTCTGTCATACTCCAGCCCTGCCATTAATAATTCCGCTGGTCCATACAGGAATTTGGGGTGGGGGTGTGCTTCTTAGAATTGAGAATTGAGGATTTCCCATTGTGGTGCAGTGGTTAACGAATCCGACTAGGAGCCATGAGGTTGCGGGTTCGGTCCCTGACATTGCTCAGTGGGTTAAGCATCCGGCGTTGCCATGAGCTGTGGTATAGGTTGCAGACATGGCTCGGGTCTGGTGTTGCTGTGGCTGTGGCATAGGCCAGCCGCTACAGCTCCAATTCGACCCCTAGCCTGGGAACCTCCATATGCCGCGGGTGCTGCCCTAAAATGAAAAAAAAAAAAAAAAGAATTGAGAATTGAGTCTAGGCAAGTGGTTTGGTTATCTATTGCTGCATAACATATGATCCCCCAATTGAGCAGCAGAAAACCACAAAATCCCTGGGTTTTGTGGGTTAAGGATTTGGGAAGGGCTCAGGTAGGCAGGTATCTTTTATGGTATCTAGTGTGTGTGGTCATCGGATGACTTAACTGGACTGGATGTCCAAGATGATTCACTTATGTGGGTAGCAATTAACGCTGATTGTTGTCTGGGAACTCATTAGGAGCTATCTCCTGGAGCATCTCCTGGTCTCTCCATTTGCTTGGGCTTCTTACAGAACAGTGGTAGGTTTTAAGAGGGAGCATCTTAAAGAGCAAGCATTCTAAGAGATCAAGGCAGAAATTATGCAAGAGCATTTCAATGCATTCTGTTGACGTAGGTGAGTCATGAAGGCCAGTACAGATTTAATAAAATGAAAATTATACTCCACCTTTTGATAGAAGGATCCACTGTTTTCATTATAATGAATAAGTCACATAAAATGATTTGCCTTTTTAAACCGTATGTATTGTAAATGACAAAAGGTGAAAACAAATAACCAGGGGGTTTACTTTAGACTGGATTTCTCTGTCAATCAATCCCACATCTATCTGTTGCTGGCAGTGTACTATTGCCACTTTCTTATCAAGATTATGCTTAGGTCTCAAAATTAACTCCACAGTCTTTTTCTATTTACCGTGGGAATGACTCACTTATAAAACCTTTTGACACTTGTGGGTGGTGTTTCTTTGTTGACTTTATCAGTTTCTGCCGAGCTTATTGACCTATTCGGGTTTTCTTTTTCTTGTTGAATAACAGTTTTTTCTCAGAAATTTATCCATTGCATTAGATTTTTAAATAGACATAAATCTTTTTTAATGTACTTATTGTGGAGTTCCCTTATGGAACAGCAGGTTAAGGACCTGGCATTGTCACTGCAGTAGCTTGTGTCACTGCTGTGGCACAGGTTTGATCCCTGGCCCAGAAATTTTCACCTGCTATGGACGTGGCCAAAAAATAACAATAATAAAATTCGGAATGAAAACAATGTACCTTTTGTAATTATTTTAAAGACAGAATATAATTAAGTTTCTATCATGAGATAGAAGAATAGTTTAACTACTTTCTCGGCTTATTTAAAAATAGATTTATGGGAGTTCCCGTCGTGGCACAGCGGGTAACGAATCCAACTAGGAACCATGAAGTTGTGGGTTCGATCCCTGGCCTTGCTCGGTGGGTTAAGGATCCGGTGTTGCCATGAGCTGTGGTGTAGGTCACAGACGCAGCTTGTATTCTGCGTTACTGTGGCTGTGGCTGTGGCTGTGGGTTTGGCCGGCGGCTACAGCTCTGATTAGACCCCTAGCCTGGGAAACTCCACATGCCGCAGGTGTGGCCCTAAAATGATAAAAGGCAAAAAAAAAAAATAGATTTATACTGTCTTTTAAAATTTGCCTTTAAAATTCCTTTTTTTTTTGCCTTTTTTAGGGCCGCACTAGTGGCATATGGAAGTTCCCAGGCTAGTGGTCCAATCGAGTGCCAGCTGCCTACACCACAGCCACAGCAATGTGGGATCCAAGCCACGTCTGCAACCTACACCACAGCTCAAAGCAACGCTAGATCCTTAACCCAGTGAGTGAGGCCCGGTATCGAACCCATGTCGTCATGGATACTAATCAGGTTCATTAACCACTGAGCCACAATGGGAACTCCCTGTTTTTAAAATTCTCATTGTGAAAATGTACTGCTTGAACAGTAGCAAGACTGATTTTACCAAGGTAAGTTTATTTCAGGTAAGAACTATAAAATTAACGGTATGCTACTTTCTACAGCATACAATAAAGAAACCCATAAAAGTCCACCCATCAGGAAGTCACTAAGCTCATTGAGATGCAGTCTCAGAGGTCCCAGGATTCACAATATCCATGTTTCCTGGATCAATGCTTTGATTTAAAAACAGAAAACTATTCACCAAAGTGACTTAATAAACCAGCTAGCTCATTCACTCAAAGAGAATAATTTTCAAAGGATTATTTACTAGAAATGAGGTCATTCAGGTAATCAGTAGAAAAGAAAAATAAGAAAAATTGAGAAAGTCAGCTAAGGAGTCAAAAACCAAAGTTTTCCTGAAATTGCCTGATAACCAAAATGAAGTTTGCTTTTGATTGGTGAATTTGGCTTAGTGTTTGTTGTTTATGGTTGTATTTGTAGAATTTGGAACCCTTAAACGAACAAATAGTTGGGAGTTCCCGTTGTAGCTCAGTGGAAACAAACCCAACTAGTATCCATGCAGACATGGGTTTGATCCCTGGCCACACTCAATGGATTAAGGATACCGCATTGCCTTGAGCTGTGGTGTAGGTCACGGTCGGGGCTCGGATCCTGCGTTGTTATGGCTTGGTGTAGGCTAGCAGCTGCAGATCTGATTCAACCCCTAGTCTGGGAACTTCCATATGTTAGAGTGCAGCCCTAAAAAGACAAACAAAACAAAACAAAAACAAATAGCTGCTTTAATTTTCTACCTGACTCTGTAGGCTGGTCCAACCCCGTAACCCAAGACATGCTCCCCCAACTAGCCAGGTAGTCTCAAGTGACCAGGCTGAGGAGTAATTACAGTGAATTTGTTGTAAAAATGCTTACAAAAAATTAGTTTCCCCAAATTTAATATCACATTCTCTTCTTTTATCAATAGAATCCCCCACTAACAAATTAACTAAACTTTTTCCTCCTCCTCCCATCCTATTTTCCTTTGCCCACTTTTTCTCTCTCTCCCCCATCCTGCCTCACCTTCATTCGTCAATTATTAAGTACATACTATATGTGAGGCACTGGACTAAGTTTGAGAATTTGGTGAAAACATTTCTTGCCTTTTAATAGGTAAGAAACTAGTGAAGGTGGCATTACTATGAGTAAGTAAGTAATGATAATACAATGTGGTGCAGGCCTAAGAGAGAGAAGGAGAATACTCCTGGAATATACAGAACAGTTTCCCTACATAGACCTGGAGTGGTGAGAAGTTAATCCATTTAACCTTTTGCTGTTGACCCTTTCCTCAGGAGAGAATTGTAGCATGATGATCAATAATTTCACAGATAGAACAGGACACGTGAGTGTTAACAAGATCAAGTGATGACATGACAGATTAGGTCTTCAGAGATGGGCAAACTGAGACTGGAACTAGAGGTGATATTGAAGGCAAAGGAAGCGAAAGATAATGAGAAAAAGGGAGAGGAAAATGAAAGAGCATTCCACAAGAGGAATAAGTTCTAGTAATCTGCCATACAACAGAGTGTGGACATGTAACAATACTATATCATACACTTGAGAATTTGTTAAGTGGGTGGAACGCATGCAATACATTAAAAAAAAAAAAAAAAACAGCAATACCCCTAGAATACAAACCCTTGTGTTGACCAGGCTGAATTTTAAAAGAGAGTGATGCCTGGTTCTCCACACCAGCTAGACCCCATCAAATACTTGACGTTTTGCCTTTTGTAATTTCTAACTTGTTGCCTTTATCATTTTGAAGAAAAAATGGTTTATTTTGGAAATAAGACTAATAGTTGATGTTTCTAAATCTACTCTAGTTAGATCAACTAGAGTTATTTTAAAGTTGTTTGGTGCGATGAGTTTTGGAATAGAAAAACTACCACATACTTTATTTTTTATATCCAAGTACTTTACTTACTTCTCTTATATTGGTCTCCATTTTTTAGGATCTTCATTGATATGCATTCATTTAATGTTCTAGTATATCTCTAACCTTCCAAAGGTTTGAGTTGTCTGAGACGTGTAGGGCTTTTTAAAACATGCTGGGGGGTTTGCACATACCTATCAATTCCTGTCCTAAAACTAGTCTGGTAAGTTTCATTCATTTCGAGCAAATATTTATTGAGCACCTACTATGGGCTGATAATTCTACCAGATGCTGAGAACAGCAAGTTGAATAACATGGTCATTGCCATTGAGGAATTTATAGTCCAGCGGAGGAGACAATTATATGCTACCTAAGAATTTCTTTTCTCATACACACACACACACACACACACACACACACACACACCCCACATCTGAGTCTCAAGTTGGCTTTGTCTCTAGTTTGAGAATGTGTGGTTCTCTTCTAATGGCCTTTGATCCCCTTTCATGTGAACATTTTGCAGTAGCTTGTGAAATTACAGCCTGCTTACTATGAAAGCTTTGTTTTCCTCTGCTTGTCTGTACTGGAAAGCTGGAATGCAAACATTTCACCTCATTTCCAGGGAGGATTTGGAGTTAAGCTCTCCCTGCTCTCAAGGAGAGTTAAATTCACAGGTTTTAATTAACAAATTACTTTCTAAATTATCAAGATTTATTGTGAAAATGCCATAGGAGAAGAAGGCAACATGAAGGGAGATAACACTTCTTGAGAAAAGGGAAGCAGGAGAGAAGGGATTTTCCAGCGAGAGGGGCTGAGCAGAGGGCCCCTTGGGAGCCTGGGGGGTTGATCCTAGAGAAGCAATCTGGAAGGCTTCAGGCTGTTGCTCAAGAAAAGAAAGGTGAACAGGAAGGACTACCAAGAGGGGCCCTGTCTGAAGTCCCAGTGGTTACAAATCTCAGAACACCTGAGTTCACTCACTGAATAAGCCCCTTGTGTGGGAACAGGGACCAAACCAGCCATTCTCTGTGCGCACACTCAGTACTGCCCAGCAGAGTGAAGGCCACTCAGGCTTATTCCACATATCTTTACCCAAGTGGACCCCCTTCCGCTCTTGTAAAGGCCCCAAATATCTATTCATCCTAGAAAAAAGGGTAAAAGCTCTACTCTTAGCTGGCATGAGGGAGAAGGGGGAAGTTCCCTCATACCTAATTTAGGGTGGAACCAAAGGAGTTAAAAATCAGCCTGCGCTAAGCTGATGGCTGACCTCGCTGTTACCTCTGCTTTCCCCCAGGCTGTCTAAGCTGTGCCCACCCACACCCTCATTTGCCACCAACCCCTTTTCAGTCCTCAGAGCAAGCCATTAAATGAAAACTATAAATGTCAATTAATATTCTAGAAAAAATTTCAGAGAAAAACATGTATTTCTCTCCCTTTATACAGCACTCTACTACCTTTGATTCTGCTTAGATTACAGTCTGCCTTTTCTCTGAACTTGACCTTCAGAGTAGACCCCAGATTTGGTGCTCCTAATACTTTTGGTGCTTTGGAATTTGGCTAATGTGCACAATTTTGACTTTTCCTTTCAAAGAGAGCTCAATTTTCCTGTTCCTACAACCTCAGTGTCTTCTGCCCTACATGGAACCCTGGTCAATGCCTGCCCTTTGGCCAAGACCCTAATCAGGCTACTTTCTCCCCTCATCTCATCGAACCAAAGAGAGGAGACTCAGATCCTGTCCCTGAACCTTAGGACCAAGTCCAGGTTATTGTTACCACTGCCCTGTTTCCAGTTAATTCTACCTATAAGGTCCTTCTGTCAAGTTCCTTTGAGTTATCATACCAATTTGTAGCTTTCTGGCAATTTCAGAGAAAGAACTTGTATTCTGCTCTGAATGTAGAAAACCAGGCCATGGGTAAGCTGCTGTGTCAGGTAACTGTGAGAGTGCAGCCCTGTGGGCCCAAGACACACTGGTACTTGTCCTCTTTGAGCATTTGATATGGTTCAAAAGGAACCCTCTGCACCACCTAAAATGTCTCATCCAGCCAATGTTAAAGGTTAAATTACAGGTTAACTTGTTTACATCTAACTGGAAAATTGAGTGACCATATCTGTGCAAGATCAGAAGTTCCTACTGGGACAACATGGCAATTTTCTTCAGCTCCCTGAGTCAGCAAAAGGGACAAGGCACCCACTTCCTTATCTTGAAACTAGGTTGTAACACACACATCCTAGCCATCAATTCCAGAGGAGACTGTCTCGCTTCACCCTAGACGAGGTGCCTCCCAAGGCCTGGAAAAACAAGCTCCATCATTTAAGCCCACTGTACATAATAATAATGATTACTATTCATTGAATGATTTCTTGGGGCTAGGTAAGCTTTGCAATGACTCTATAAAGAAAGTATTATTATTCCCATTTTATGTATGAAGGATCTAGGCCTTAGAGAGTTGGAGCCCAAGCATACACATGAAGTGATAGAAGTGGGATTCCATCCACAACCTGTTGAGCACCAAAGTACATGCTTTAGTGTTTTTACCACTATGAGGACACCAGCTCACCATTTTTTTCCAGTGAAAAAAGAACTTTTTGATACCAAAAAACAGAAAGATTAAAATAGTTACAATAAACATTTAGCTTAAAATTTAGTTTACTTTTTTTTTTATGGCCACACTTACTGCATGTGAAAGTTCCCATGCTAGGGGTAGAATTGGGGCTGCAACTGCCAGCCTATGCCATAGCCATGGCAACGTTGGACCTGAGCCTCATCTGCAACCTACACCTTAGCTTGTGGCAATGCCAGATCCTTAACCTACTGTGCAAGGCCAGGGATCGAACCCTCATCCTCAAGACACTATGTTGGGTTCTCAACCCTATAAGCCACAACAGGAACTCTGAAATTTAGTTCACTCTATAAGAGGAATAAAGACATATACAATTTATGTATCATGAAATAATAATTATAAATTATAAAATAACACAGTAAATTTTTAGACTTAACAGCTATGATGAAAGTTATTTAAATAGTGTAGATTTGCTGGGAGCATATAACGAATTGTTACCACATAGCAAATTTGGGGTGTTTTTAGGACTACATGTCATTTGGCAGTGGCTTATTGGAAAATTTTAAGCCTGAAATAAAATTAATACAAATATATAATGTACACATTAAACAAATAATCCTGTACATAATTAAAAGTAATTTATAATTCATCATAAACATATTTAACAATATATTTATGATAATTAAAGAGCATAATAACAGTAACCGAAAACAAGAATTACCACAAGATGATACTGGTGTTAAGAAAATGGCCTTCCTAACATGGTCAGATTCCAGTGCTTTGCTTGTGGAAATACAAGTAACTGCTTTGAATCATAGTATGGCAATCATTATTCTTTTTTTTTTTTGTCTTTTTGCCTTATCTAGGGCCGCACTCGTGGCATATGGAGGTTCCCTGGCTCGGGGTCAAATCAGAGCTGTAGCTGCCAGTCTACACCACAGCCACAGCAATGTGGGATCCGAGCCATGTCTGCAACCTACACCACAGCTCACGGCAATGCCGGATCCTTAACCTACTGAGCAAGGCCAGGGATTGAACCCGCAACCTCATGGTTCTTAGTCGGATTTGGTAGCCACTGAGCCACAACGGGAACTCCGGCAATCATTATTCTTAATGGTAGGTCCTTCTAAGCTCAAATTTTACCACAGTGATGGCTGCCTACCTCCTTGTATATGTAAGTCCTCTCTACCTTTAATTGGTTTGAAAATAATAGTTGGATTAATAGCTGAAAATAAGAACTGTGTTGAGCAAGCCATCAGAAGTGCTCTGCTCATGGGGGGACAGAAAAACAACTACAGACGGATCATTGCAAAGTACGGAAAAAGGAGCATTTGATAAGGGACTTATACATTTTCAGCTGAGGCATTATCTTGTGGGTATTTCCCCAACAGAAAAAAATTTTCTAGATATCAGACCAAAAACCCTGTTAGGGGAAAGCACAACCTATCAAGTCATAGCCAGTATTAAATAATTACATGTTTTAAAAATATATATGTATACATATATACATATATATAATAAATGTTTAAATAAATGTTTAATGATTATAATTACCAATGACAAAAATAAGTGTTTGAACTGACAAAATATTAGTATTAAAGTTTGTATGGGGAGTTCCCTTTGTGGTTCAGCAGGTTAAGCACCCAACTAATATCCATGAGGGTGTGGGTTCGATCCCTGGCCTCGCTCAGTGGGTTAAGGATCCAGCGTTGCCACAAACTGCAGTGTAGGTAGCAGATGAGACTTGGATCTGGCATTGCTGTGGCCGTAGTTTAGGCCAGAAGCTACAGCTCCAATTCAAAACCTAGCCTGAGAACTTCCATACGACACCGCTGAGGCCCTAAAAAAAAAGAAGAAGGAAAGAAAAAGAAAAAAAGAAAAAAAGGCTTGCATGACCATAACATGCCTACTCACCTTTGTTTTCTCTCATGAACTTTGTATTCCTATCAATGTGCCAAGAATTAGAGAACCTTTAGGATAATCCCCACTGTTTTGTCTTTATTTCTGTGATTATTAAAACCACTTTGTGAAAACCAATATGGTTTTGCAAATACAGCAATCCATTTGTAAACTGTTGGTGGATAATTAATTTAACTTTTTGTACAGTGACAGTTCTTACTGTATAATAATATTGACGTTTCAAAGACAATCTTCTATATACTTGGCTATTATTAGCCCTTCTTCCTGTTATGTGTCACAGCTGGAGGAGCACCCTGAACCCACCCAACTATTCAGAAAAGAAACACATGTACAAACATCTGGATGTTTGCATTTAAAAAAATTTTTTTATTTATTTGTTTATTTTTTGTCTCTTTAGGGCTGCACCCATGGCATATGGAGGTTCCCAGGCTAGGGGTCAAGTCGGACCTGTTACTGCCAGCCTACACCAGAGCCACAGCAACGCCAGATCTGAGCCATGTCTGTGACCTACAGTACAGCTCACGGCGATGCCGGATCCATAACCCGCTGAGCAAGGCCAGGGACGAACCCTCAACTTCATGGTTCGTAGTTGGATTCATTTCCACTGCACCACGATGGGAACTCCCTGGATATTTGCATTTTTAAATTAAAATCTAAATGTTTGAGTGACATAGGTTATGTCAAACCCAATCAGACTTTGTAAGCCCATGGAAGTAATTAGCCATTTTAAGGAAATCTGTGGCAATCAAAACCATGTTCTGAGTACCTAAGAAATCTGTGAAAACAACGGAATTGGTTCTAGGGAAAAAAAAACTCTATTTATCAAAGAATTCTTATGGTTTATTTAGAGGATTCCAACCAGTTTTAATCAACATTGCTTTAAGATCAAGAAATAACAAAATGTGGTATATGTGCCTTCCCCACAAATTTTTGTTGTTTTATCCCTTAATTAAATATATAGAACAACTGTCAAAAACTCTTTAAAGATTTACTCTTATAGACAGATCTTTTTAATTTATGTTGACAAAACATCAAGCTACATTTCTCCTATCTTTCTCTAAAGAGTTAATAAATATATATCAGGAATGCTTACTAACGACTGATAGCGAAAATGTAGCTATTATTAAGAATTTTCTGTGCAATTAATAATATTTAAAATTCTCATCACATTAACCAAGATACGGAAGCAACCTAAGTGTCCATCCACAGATGAATGAATAAAGAAAATGTGTGTATTATATATATAATGAAATGTCGATCAGCCATAAAAAGGATGACGTTCTGGAGTTCCTCTCATGGAGCAGCAGAAACGAATCTGATTAAGAACCATGAGGTTGCGGGTTCGATCCCTGGCCTCACTCAGTGGGTTAATAAGGATTGGGCGTTGCCGTGAGCTGTGCTGTTTAGGTCACAGACGTGGCTCCGATCTGGTGTTGCTGTGGTTGTGGCAAAGGCTGGCAGCTGTAGCTCTGATTGGACCCCTAACCTGGAACCTCCATAAGCCGTGGGTGCAGCCCTAAAAAGCAAAAAAAAAAAAAAAAGGGGGATGAAGTTCTGCCATTTGCAACAACAAGGATGGACCTAGAGGAGAGGAGGGTATTAGGCTCAGTGAAATAAGTCACAGAGAAAGACAAATACCCTTCGCTATCACTTATGTGTGCAATATAAAACAAAAAATATATGTTATATTTATATATACGTATGTAAAACAAAATAGAAACAGACTTAGAGACACAGAGAATAAACTAGTGCTTACACTGGGGAGAGAGAAAGGGAGAGGGGCAAAATAATGGTAGGGGATTAATGGGTATAAGCTAGTATGTATAAAATAAATAAGCAATAAGGATATACTGTGCAGCCCAAGGAAATATAGCCCATCATTTTGTAATAACTTTAAATGGAGTGTAATGTATAAAAATATTGAATCGCCATATTGAACTCCTGAAACTAATATAATGTTGTAAATCAACAATACTTCAATAAAAATAAATACATAAAATTTTAACTTCACATCATGTTGTAAATGATAATATCAATGAAAGTTTGTTGTGATTACTTGCCACTCTATCCTATTAAAAAATGCATTCAACTAATTTTTACATATTTTCATGGCTTATTTCAATGGAATATTGTCCAGAGATATTGATACTGGCAGAGATACTAGACATTAATCTCACATTAAAAAAGCAGTGGAAATAGAATATAAATGCTGGTAATTATATGTACTTGATACACACATTTTAAAAAAAAATATTACTTCTTCCCTAGAAACTTGTTTAAATTTTGGAGCAGATGAAAAAATATTCAGCCTACAATAACTAAGATAATTGGTTTACACATCTCCTCTTTCATATTAAATAGCTCTGAGGACTCAGGAGTTTAGAAAGTCAGGCTTCAAATCCAATCAACTAAACAATTGAGCGCCCACTCCCTGCCAGGCATGGTGCCAAGAATTGCAAAGGATACAAAATGAATAAGACACTGTCCACCCTCAAGAACTTTACAGTCTACTTACAGTCTACTAAAAGGAAATGGCCAGGGCACAAGTTCCATACAAATTTAAATATATGTGTTATTTAGAACAATAGACCGTAGCAAATTTTCCCTTCCTAGGAGCATTGTCACAACATATCACTGAGAAAATAAGTGGCTGTAAACTTACTTTCACCATAGAGATTAGTAAGTGGTGGAGAGGGAAAAAAAAGAAAGAAAGAAAAGAAGAAAAAGAAAGGGAGGGGGGGACAAATTCCGAAGCTTCTGCCAGGTCTTCCGAGCAGCTCAAGGGTCAAAGAGGAAGGTTCTTTTTTCAGCTGAGCACATTAATTAGACTTTGGAGTTTGGACCGGAAAGCTAAACTGCTCTACACAATGAAGGAGGGAACTGGAGGTTCTGGGCCAGAGAAGCCGGGCCTTAGGAAGCAGGCAGGGAGATGTGAGGCCAGTGCCTGGCATCGAATGGGGTGGCTGGAGTTGTGGGGAGAGGGGTCAGTGAGCAATTTCAGAGGTAGGGCCGTGAGGGGACTTGGAAACCAGATATTTCGTATCCCATTGTAAACTGTTTTTTTCGCTTTAATGTACTTTGCCTTCATCCTTAAAACTTTGTTAAAGTTTGACTTCCATCACAAATGCCAAAAGTTAGTTTTGGGGAGGAGGGGGAAACGAGTTAGTGTGAGGGGTGAGTTAAAGAAATGGAGATTTTCCATGTCTCTTTTGGGTAGAATGGCTAAACATTCACAACACTCGAGCTGTCATTAGGGGCAGAGAACTCAGAACCAGGGGCAAGCAGAACATACGTCCTGAGAACTGCAAAAATATAAGGAAGAGCACTGGAATTCTAGAGAATTAGAGTAGGAAACTTGAATTAATTTTACTAAATTTCAAAGATGATGGTGATGTTGGCATTTCATAAGGTGACATGATGCAGCTGTCCTATAAAATATCCAAAGTGCTAAAAGACTGGCTTCTGCTTCTAACTCTTCCCTTCCATCCCTAGTCCTGAACCCAATGGCAAGATCTATTGCTGTTCTTGCATTGGGTCGAGAGTAGAGTAAGGAGATGGGATGAAGATCACTTCTCTTCTGTAAATGGTTATTTAGTGCTTTCTGTGCTAGGCATACAACCTTATATCTTCTCTCTTTTACCTAAAACCTCCAGATCCGGGAGTTCCCATTGTGGTGCAGTGGAAACGAATCCGACTAGGGACCATGAGGTCGTGGGTTCCATCCCGTGGGTTTAGGATCTGGCGTTGCCATGAGCTATGGTGTACGTCGCAGATGCAGCTCGGATCCTGCGTGGCTGTGGCTGGCAGCTGTAGCTCCAACTGGACTCCTAGCCTGGCAACCTCCATATGCTGTGGGTGTGGCCCTAAAGGAAAAAAAAATAAACATAAAAAATAAAACCTCCAGATCAGCTCTCCAACTCTGACCTGATTCAGTTGTTTTTCTTTTGGACTCAGCCTTAGAACATGTCTTCCTTCCCAAAAGACTGTGGTTGACCATGTTGCTTGCCTTCTGCTTGCACCCTTAAATCCTCTTGGACGATCCCAGTTCTTCCAGATCTCCAGCAGCCTTGAGCCACTTATTCTCCCTTACTGGGTCATGAGCATGACCAAGGGGACTGGTGACAAGGCCAAGTGCTGTAGAGAGTTGCAGGACAATAACTGGGAACAGGTACCTGTGTCTGCCAGTTAAGACTCGTTAGTGACCTTAGACTAGAGAGAGTGGTTTTAGCAAAAATATGGCAAAAGCCATATTTTAGGTAATGAAGTAAATGTTATAAATAGGGTGATAAGAGCTAGAAGCAGCAAGTTTAAAGTGCTTTTGAATAAATTTGTTGAGCAAAAAACAAGCTCAAGTGAGCAAACAGGATTGAGGGAAGGAACGTGAATAAATCAGAGGGTTTATCAGAATTGTAGAAAGAGAAAAATGCTCCAACAGAGACCTTCGAAGAAGGAAATCCTCTGTTACTATTTCTAGGGACATTTGCATTTGGGGAAGGTACTTTTCCACCAAGCGGGCAAGTTTCATTTTGCCTGGATAGTGTGTTAAAAGCATTTCAATGAATTGCCTCATTTTTAAAAAATGGGATATATGTGTATGTATCTCCAGATTTCTATCTTCTCTTACGAAATGGTAAGACATCTGAATTTTCAATGTCTGTTTAAAGCATTCTATACTGATTTAAATTTCAGGCGTAAATTATGGAGGTAGAGGAGCTATTTGGGGGAAAAAAAGACCTTTCTGAACACCCCTCAAATCTGATAATGTTGGGTTCCTAACTTGCCTGGGATCAGATCACCCTCTGCTCATTCTGGGAAAGTGCCCCTACCAGAGACAGCATGAATGAAGGAGCCTGGGCAGAGACCAGAGCAGGTACTTTATACACTGCAGGATGGACTAAAAAGACATCAATGAACAACTGTAGCAGAAAAGCAGCAGAAATCCCTTGGAATTCCTTGGAGCACCTGCTGCCCCAAACTTTCCCTGGTGGCTGTCTTCAAGGCTTGTCCAGACTGAGGATTCTCAACCTTAACTGCCCATTAGAATTATTTTGGGCCCTTAAAACACAGACATCTCAGAGATTATGATGGTTTTGGCGGGTCCTGGGCATTGCGTTTTAAAGGTTGGCAGGTGATTCTAATATGCAGCCAGAATCAGTCCCACGTTCAAGCTTTGTGGTATTAACCCCTTTCCTTTCCAGGACTTCCATCTCCCTTGGACAATAGCTTGGACACTTGGACTAGAAACTGTGTTTCTTAGTGCCCACCTTGACACCTGATTCAACTGTGATCATCACAGCTGCCTGCCTGGCTGCTCTTTGCACATAGTACTTAGCCCATCCTGATTGAGTTCAGTGACCTTGAAATTTTAACTTTCAGTTGGCAACACTGACCATTTGGCCCAGACTCAATAAAGGATAATGTAGCCTCTCTTTTGCTGGAGCTGCAACAAAGACTCGGGAAAAATAAAGTGGAAGAACAGAAAACCAAGAACAAATCTGCAAAAGAGAAGAGTAAAATATGGGTAGGGTGACCAGTTGTCCTAAATTGACTGGACAGTCCCAGATTCTACTTTGATGAGTCATTTTTGGGTAAATTTAGGTTTTTCATTGGAAAAGTAGGGGGCCTAGAAGGGAGATGATTTGTAAATTTTTTGGTCGGTGGGTTGGAAGTGGGCGAAGAAATGCAAAAATAAGTAGTAGTTATCATCTTAGTAAGACTCTTAATAACTTTCCAGATGTTGTTGATTGTTTTTTAAACCACTTCTAACAGCTCTGTCCAAAGAACTTTCTGGAGAAATAGAAATGTTCTGTGCTATCCAATACATTAGCCATTAACCACTTGTGGCAGCTGAGCATTTGAAATGAGGTTACTATGTGACTAAAGATCTGAATTTTTAATGCTATTTCATTTCTATTAATTTAAATAGAAATGAAAATATCTCTTGGGGTTTAGTAGCTACTTATTGTACAAGGCTTTATTTTTATTGTACTATAGAGTTACTGCTGTCTAAGGTAGACTTATTTGGGGGTGAGTCTTCTGCCACACCTTCTTTGTAGAGAAAGAGTCCTGCTGTATTGCACATAGCAGATTTAACTGGGGGTAATAATCAATCCAAACTGGCTAATTAGAATTTCTCTTTCAAGAATCTGGAATGAAGATTCTGAAAGCCTTTATCCGTTTGGTAACTGAACTGCACAAGCAGAGTTGACCCTAGAGACTGTGTCTTGAAGTCTCAAAGCCATATGCAACATGAAGTTATGCTGGACTGGAGACTACAAACTTTGTAAGGGTGAGGCAGAGGAGGAAAAGAGAAGAAATAACTTCAAAGGAGTGATGGAAACAATATCTGAGCTTTGTTGAACTCCATCGTTTCTAATTTGGATGTTAGAGAAGAGGAGAAAAAAGTGACAGAGAGACAGATATGGAGGAAAAGGAAGAAAACAGAAAAAATAAGAAAATATCTTAATGTGAGTTCAAGAAATGATGGTGATATATAGCATCTAATAAGACAATTCAGAAGAGTCTTGTTCTTCAGTTGATAAAGCATGATTCTCTTTCACATGGGAAGTTTGTTCTCTCTGACCTGTCTTTGAGAAAGAGACATATAAGTCTCAGCACATGATGTTTTTCAAAATATATTTGTTGAGGAATTCCCTTCCTGGTGCAGTGGAAATGAATCTGACTAGGAACCAGGAGGTTGAGGGTTCTATCCCTGGCCTCATTCAGTGGGTTAAGGATCTGGTGTTGCTGTAAGCTGTGGTGTAGGCTGTAGATGTGGCTCGGATCTGCTATGGCTGTGCCATAGTCTGACAGCTACAGCTTCAATTCGACTCCTAGCTTGGGAACTTCCGTATACTGCAGGTGTGGCCCTAAGAAGCAAAAAAACCCCACATAAACACAACCCATTTTCTTTCCGTTGAATAGCCATGGCTCTCTTGTCAAAAATCAATTGATCACAGATGAATGGGTTTATTACTGCACTGTCAATTCTATTCCCTTTTCCACTTGTCTATCTATATGCTTATATATCCTGCGGTACCATTTACTATAACTTTAGAGTAAGCTTTGAAATTAGGGAATGTAAATACTCCCACTTTGTGTGTTATATATATAACTGCATCCACAGCATATGGAAGTTTCCAGGCCAAATATCAAATCTGAGCTGCAGCTTGGACCTATTCCACAGCTGTGTTAAAACCAGATCCTTAACCCTGCACCAAGCTGGGGATCCAACCCTTGCTGCCACAAGGACAATGCTGGATAATTAACCCAATGCACCATAGCAGGTGCATTTATTCTTCTTTTTCAAGATTGTTTTAGTTATTCTAGATCCCTTTCATTTCCATATGAATTTAGGATCAGTTTGTCAATTTCGGCAAGAAAGGATGTCAGAATTTTGACTGGGACTACACTGAATCTGTAGATCACCTGGGGGAGTATTGCCATCTTCACAATATTAAGCCTTCCACTTTGTGAATGTGGGATGTCTGCCAATTTATTTGGGTTTATAATTATTTTCTTTCAATAATATTTTGTATAGGTGTATGCACTTCTTTAGTTAAACTTATTTCTAAGTATTCTTTCGATTTTATTGTAAATAGAATTGGCTTCTTAGTTTGATTTTCAGATTGCTCATTGCTAGTATATAGAAGAAATAGAAATCTAACTTATTTTTGTATATTGACATTATATCCTGCAGCCTTGCTGAACCAATTTATTGGATCTGTTAGCTTTTGTGCAGATTCCTTAGCAGACATCCTTGTCTTGCTCCTGATCTCAGGGGAAATGCTTTTAGCTTTTCATCATTGACCATGATGTTAGCTAGGAGTTTTTCATATGTGCTTGCTGTGAGGTTAGGGAAATCCCCTTTTACTCCTAGTTTGTCGAGTGTTTTTAATCATGACAGGATATTAGATTTTGTCAAATGCTTTCTCTGCATCTATTGAGATGATGATGATGTGGATTTTCCCCTTATTCTATTAATATAGTGTATTACATTGATTAATTTTCATTTGTTGAAACAACTTCACACTCCTCGAATAAATATCACTTGCTCATGGTATATGATACTTTCATTTTTCTAGGCCATGCCCTTAGCATACCAAAGTTCCTAGGCCAGGGACTGAACCCATGCCACAGCAGTAACCAGAGCCACAGCAGTGACAGTGCCAGAGCCTTAACCCACCAGGGAACTCCTATTCTTTTTCCATTATTTCTTGGGGGCACAGATTTTACTTTTACTTTTTTGTATCATCCAAAGCACTCAAATTGTATTACAACTGTATCAAAAATTAGTGCCCAAGATATGCAATAATTATTATTAGAAGTATAACCACCAACATTAATATGAGCACAAGGTATGACAGTCTGAACTAGAATGACAGATCCAAATGATAAACCTCATTTTAAGAAATAAGATAAAAACTAGAGACTATTGGCCATAGGGGATTATTAAATTTCATAATGTATAATTTTTTTAAATTTATTTTCTCTTTTTAGAGCTGCACCTATGGCATATGAAAGTTCCTAGGCCAAGGGTCGAATCAGAGCTACAGCAGTAGGCCTATGCCACGGCAACAGCAGTGCCACATCCAAGCTGCATCAGTGACCTACGGCAAAATGGGCAATGCTGGATCCTTAACCCGCTGTTCAAGGCAAGAGATCATACCCACATCCTCAGGGACACTGTGTCAGCTTCTTAACCTACTGAGCCTCAACAGGAATCTCATAATATTTTTAAAATAATCCTTACATTCCTGGAATAAGCCTTGTTTGGTCAAGATCCTCTCTTCTCTATTTTTCAGAAGATGTTTTACTAAAAAAGAACATAGCCACAGGGGGAAAATTTATCTTAATTGGCCAGCTTGATGAATTCTCAAACAAAACAGCTGTATAACCAGTACATAGACAAAAAGGAGATTATTATCAACACTCCATAAAGCTCCCTCCATACCCCATCTCAATTACTATCCTCCCCAATCCAACAAGGATAACCACTACACTAACTTATAATACCATTGATTAGTTTTGCCTGTTTTTAGACCTTTATATAAAGCCAATAATAGGCTCATTTTACTCAACACTGTATTTGTTGAGATTAATCCATATCAATCCATGCAGTCAGTCCTTCTCCTTGGTGTATAATTTCTATTACATGAATATACCACAATTTATTAATCCATCCTAACGTTACTGGGCATTTGGATAGCTCTAGTTTAGAAGTATTATAAACAGTGCTGTCATGAATACTCAGTGAATATTTTGTACATGTCTCTTGGTGGATCTGTGTACTTTTTATATTGATTTATACATGGGATAGAATTGCTGTCGTAAAAATCCTTTAAAAAGATTTTTTTTCTATTCATTACAAGGAAGACACTTGTATTTTTTAAGTGAACCTTTAAATATAATGTTATTATTTTCCTTATTACAGGAACATGTAATTTCTCAAGGAAAATTATTAGCCTATGTGTCATGCTTTATTCTTGGATTATCTGTAGCTACACCAGCCAGTACAGTAGCCATTAGAAATGTAGAGCTATTGAGCCTCTGAAATGTGCTCTAAGAGTAAAATACACAATAGACTCTGAAAACTTAGTATGAAACAAAGAATGTGTAATATCTCATTAGTAACTTAAAAATATTCATTACAAGTTGTAATGATAGTATTTTAGATGTATTGGCTTAAACAAAACACATCATTACAATTAATTTCATAGGTTTCTTTTTTTAATGTGACTCCTAGAAAATTTGAAATTACAGAAGTGGCTCACAATTATATTTCCATTGAAGCATTATGGTCTATACTATGTAATAAAATAAATGGATAAAATTGTCTTAAAATTTTATATGTATATAACTAAAAGTTCTTTTTGACAAAGATGATGCTTTAGGCTACATTGTACCCTCCAGTACTGGTGCATTTTTGCTTGTTCATGATTGATAATGAATACTTAACTGCTTGCTAAACTTTATTTTCTGTTTTGTTTTGTTTTTTTTAGGTTAAAATTCTACATTGTCTTGCCACATGACGATAATATTCCTAAAAGAACAGGAAAAGATGATGGCAAAATCTTCATGGAAACTGAAAGACTAGGAATTGGGTATGAAAAATATTACTTGGCAAAATTTTGATATTTTTCACCCAAAATAACTTCCTTGAATTGTAATTCCTGATAGATTAATATGAAATATATGCTGTGCTTAGTGCAACATGTGTATAGACAAAGTATTTTTAAAGAGTGAATCTACTTTTATATTAATAGGAACTTTTACTTGCTCAAAGTAATCCTTTTCTCTCTCTTTCTTTCCCTTCCTTCCTTCTTTCCTTCCTTCCTCTTTCTCTCTCTTTCTTCCCTTTCCTTCTTTCTTTCTTTCTTTTGTTTGTTCGCTCTTTCTTTTCCACTAGCAGAGTACTGTGAAACACTAAGTAGTTATAACGAACTACTATAACGAAGTGGCACACTACGGACTGATTGTTCATTTCATTGCATATTATCTGAGGAATTGTGATCACTACCACAAACCAAAGTAGGCAGGTTCTGCTGAGAGAATTGCTAAATATGTCTTTCTTGAATGATAAGTTTTGCATTATGTAGACTTTGAAAAATATAAAGTATTACTCTTCAGCTTTCTTTTAGTGAGAAAAAAATAGGCCTCCAAAGGATCTTGGAATCACCTTAAACTTCAGGTGACATGAGACACCTCGAGGAATCAGACCTTTGTTGAAGAATAATCTTTTGGTGGTAGGGAACAGAGACTCATTCAAAGTCATACCCAAAGTGATAGGTGTTTATTGTGAAGGGTAACACAGTTTGGGAAGCGGCCTGATCCAGTGCAGCCCTAGGGACCTGGATACTCATATCCTCCTGGGGAGCAGGTCTTTGTTATTCTTAATATATCACTGGGTCTCAGCCTCTGTTAGAGTCACTTCTACTTCTTCAGCCTCCACTCATGTTTTGGTTCATCTTTGGTTTTTGCTTACTCCAATGTTTTGCTTTGCTGAGGCCCATTTTCTATACTCCTGGCTAGGCCTTCTCAGTTTCAGCCTTTCTTTTTAAATGTTTTTCTTTTTACACTGCACCTGCAGCATATGGAAGTTCTTTTCCAGGGGTCTAATCAGAGCTGCAGCTGGGGTCTATGCCACAGTCATGGCAACACCTGATCCCAAATGTATCTGTGACCTTAGGGGCACCCTGAAGTAATGATGGATACTTAACCCACCCAGCAGGCAAGGCCAGGGAATTGAACCCGCATTCTTGCAGCATAGGATCCTCAGTCCGCCGAGTCACAAGGGGAACTCCTAGTCTTTCTTATTAGATAGATAGATCGTCCTCTGTATTCTTTCCTTCCATTTTCGAGGGGAGTCCGTTTGGTGAGGACTGTTCACTCCAGGTCACCTCCCAGGGTGATAACCAACTGGTTTAGGAACGCTGTCTCTTGGGTCACAGGACCAGTCTTAATCCATTCATCTACAGCAGTGGTGGTTGACCGCGGGGGTTTGGGGGCGGGGGGGGGAGACGAACGACGACCGAACACTTTTGGGGTAGGGGTAGTTATTTTTGAAACCTTTATCCTGGTAATATTGGGTCACTTCTCTCCGCTGGGCCTGTTTCCTTTTTGAAGGGACACCAGGTACAGCAAGCACATCGCGCGCGCGCACACACACACACACACACACTGATTTAAATAAGTGATGTCAGAATAAAATGATTGAGTTATGCGGTTAAATGTAGGAAATATTTGAAAAAAGAGGGGTAGAAATCTATATTGACCCAAGGTCAAGAATTAGCTTTGTCAAAGTAAAGTTTATTTGCAGTAGAACACATTGGTTTTCAAAAATGTATTTTCGGAGTTCCCGTCGTGGCTCAGTTGTTAACGAATCTGACTAGAAACCATGAGGTTGCGGGTTCGATCCCTGGCCTTGCTCAGTAGGTTAAGGATCCGGCGCTGCCCTGAGCTGTGGTGTAGGTCGCAGACGCGGCTCCGATCCCGCGTTGCTGTGGCTGTGGTGAAGGCCGGCAGCTACAGCTCCTGTTAGACCCCTAGCCTGGGAACCTCCATATGCCGCCGGTGGGGCCCAGATAAGGCAAAAAGACCAAAAAAAAAATGCATTTTCTTTTGTAAATCAGATCATCCCGCTGTCACGTCTATCGTTTTCTGCAGGCCCCTGCTTCTGGCTTACGGAATCAACGGCACGTTCCTCCTGGGAGACGTCAGCATTCAGCAGGCTCGGGCCGCTTTATTTCTTAGGTTAGGAGAGAAGTCAACGTTAGTTAGTTAGGCAGGAAGTCAACGTCCAGGCTCAGATGCGAGGGGCGCAGAGGAAGGGTGGGGGTCACTGAAGCGCAGTGAGTTTAGAAGCCTCCCGGCGCTCCTCCACCTGTCTGGAGTCAGCCCCTCCTCGGGCGGCTCCTCTCCAGAGTTTCCTCCCCGCAGGCTTGTTCCTGGGAGCGTGGGCGGCCCCATTCCTGAACGCTGAAACTCTCTCCCCCCACCCTCCACCCCCCGCCCTGCACACCAGCCTTTCTGTTTGCCTCAGTCACTTCCTTCCTCAGCCTCTTCCTCCCCAGTTCGTAGAGAAGATAACCAGTCCGCACCGGCGCTGCTCCAGTTTTTCCTAGAAAAGAAAAGGAGGTGAGTGATTGCCTGGGGAAGATGTGGCCAGGTATAAAAGATGGGCGGGGGTAGCTGGTGGAGGCCAAGCAGCCGGCGAGAGCTGCGGGTGGAGAGCGGGGACTGCGAGGGGGCTAAGGCCCCTGGAGGTTGTAACTGGCTTTGGGCTGAGCGGGTGCGGGGGACCGGGTGGGCGCGCCTCCGCGCCCCCCACCTCTCCAGGAGACTTCCGCACTCGGCTCACGTGACTTTTTGCCGGCTGTGGGCGGACCCGGCTGTGAGCAGTGCTGTAAAGATTTCTCTCAAGCACCGGGTCTGCTTCGCACTTGGGGTGCCAGTTCCGTAGAGCTGGGCGGGGACCGGCTGAGGGTGAGAGGAGAGGCCACCCCGGGGAATTTCGTGGCTTCAGGGCAGCGGACTCTGCGGCGCTTGCAGATCTCTGCGCTCCCGGTTATACGTGCGGGGTAGGTGTACTGAGGGGACCCTAGTCATTCGGAGCCCCTAGTCATTCGGAGCCCCGGTTGGGGTTCATTTTCGTCGCCCGCTTGGGCGCTTTCTCTCCCGTGCGCCGGGGCGCACGGACTACTTGGGGAGCGGGAGCCGGCGCTGGCGCGGGACTCGCGGAGACAAAGGCTTCCGGGATGCAGCCCTTCCCGGGGAGGTCACCCGGAGCCCGCCGTGAGCCCCAGAGCAGAGGTCCGAGCCCCGAGCTCTTCCCTGGAACCTGTAATGACCGTTTGATGGCCTGCTGGGGGCAGGGTCTTGGGACCCTTCCGGGCAAGCTCCCGAACTTGCCTCAGGGATGACCAAATATGGAGTGTGCGCGCCGGCGAGGAGGCAGGAAGGAACCTAGTCATCCTTTGACCCGCACCAGCTGCTAGTCAGGGGTGGCAAAGGAGGGCTGGGAAACAGTGGCCAGCCCTAGTGTGGAGAGGTGGCTCCTGATTTCCGGATGATCCTGCTCCGGTAGGCTTATTCCCTGACATTAGAAAATCTTCAGGTATTGCCTTCAAACTTAAAACAAAAAACAACAACAACAAAACCCCAACCAACCAACCAACCAACCAATCAATCAAACACACTACACAAAAAAACCTATAGGAGGGTCCTTAAATATATTTTTAAGTGCACATTGATGGGGGAGTATTTCAGCATATGGCCCAATCCTCCCACATTCCGCTTTCTTTGTGATTCCCACACACAATGCCCGATTGGATTCTGTTACAGTTAGAGGGCCGACTAGCATCTGCCATCCCTTTCCCCCGAGCCTCCCATTGACCAGCTCTTTCTTTTCCTTAGACTTCCTCTGCCAGTGGCCTCTCATTGTTTTTGTTCTTGCTGCTTAACCCCAGTCCTGGGCTTCTGTCCTTATAAAATATAATAGGCCTTCCAAGGATTGTGCAACAGAGTATTTTATGCTCCTTTGTCCTCATTAAATAACCAAATAAAGAAACAAACCATGCCAAATTATGTATGCTAGCAATACTTTCTAAGCTTGTTATTTTTCTGCTTGGAAGGGTCAGTGCAGGGAGCCTTTCTTGCTTTGTAAGTGTCCTGCCTTAATAAGTACTCAGCATGTGATATTTCACACACACATACAACTTACTGTTACATTTAGTGCAGTTTGCATAATTACCAGCAAAAAAAAAAAAAAAAAAAAGAAGAGCCAAAATGGTGAGATCGAAGGAGCATTTAATTGTGGAAAGCCCCTCTGAGTCAGTGCCATCATCCATAAAATGGGGGTAAGTAATACTTTGCAAGGTTCTTAGGTTTACCCAAGTTTACGCAGATGAGCCTCAGGTGTAATCAATTAGAAAATTCTGGTTGCCTTCCCTTAAAATTGGGTGAATTTAATCTGCTTATTATGATGCAGGTATTCATACTACTTAAGGGCGGAGTTTCCTCTTTGTCTCATTATTAAAGGAGAACTATGTCTGACGTGTGTGGCTGGAAGGAGTGGAAAATGATGCTGAAGAGAGAAACATTCAGGGTGGGAGGAAATCAAAACCTGAGGATTGGAGAGGACTGTAATCCCCTTAGACACGTCCCTTTCTCTTTTGTCCGGTGTGGGCTAATTTCCCCATCAACCTGAACAGAGCCATGCTACTTCTGCTAATTTTATTCATTTTTAGACACTTTTGACTGCTAGAGAAATTTTTTTCTCAAGTGGCTTCCAAATCTTTCTGTTCCATCTATCTATCCTACCCAATAAAGCAACAAAAATAAGACTTGTTCACATAAGTACATAAAAGGAGCTTTAATTTTTATTTTTAAAACTTTATTGTTTGTTTATGCTTTTTAATTTTTTTTTTCAGGATTGCATCTGCGGCATATAGAGGTTCCCAGGCTAGGGGTCAAATTGGAGCTACAGCTGCTGGCCTACGCCACAGCCATAGCAACTTGGGATCCAAGCCTCATCTGTGACTTACACCACAGCTCACAGTAACACCAGGTCCCCGACCCACTGAATGAGGTCAGGAATCAAACCTGCATCCTCATGGATACTAGTCGAATTTGTTTCTGCTGCACCACAATGGGAACTCCTCTTTTTTAACTTTTTGTTTATTCTTTTTTTATTTTTTAGGGCTGCACCTGCAGCATATGGAAGTTCCCCATACGGCCTAGGAACTCGGGATCTGAGATCCACTGACCTAGGCCAGGGGTCAAACCCACATCTTCATGGATACTAGTCAGGTTCTTACCCTGCTGGACCACAATGGGTACTCCTAATTTTAAAAAAATATCCTAGGTCTTCCCTAGGATCATTTTTTTTTTCTACTGTACCTCATAACTTTAAATGTTGAGATTCTTTACAGAGTTCAAGTGATAGAAACTCAATCAAACCAGCACAAGCAAAATCAGGAAAGACTGATTGGTTCTTCTAACTAGAAAGTCCAAGGTTGGCGTTCCTGCTGTGACGTAGTGGGTTAAGGATCCAGTGTTGTCTCTAGTGACTTAGGTCACTGCTGAGGCACGGATTTGATCCCCGGCCCCGAGTAGTAGGTTGAGGATCCCGTGTTGCTACAGCTGCAGTGTAGGTCACTGCTACAGCTCAGATTTGATTCCTGGCCTGGGAGCTTCCATAAGGAAGTCCAAGATCGTATACAAATACAGGTTTAGTCATTGTTATGTGGCTGGATTTTTCTGTGTTAGCTTTATTCCTACCAGGCTCTTTTCACATGGTAGCCATTTACATAGGGGACATAAACTTATAGCTTAGAACCCGGTAGGGGTGAGTGTCATTTTACTAGTAGTTCTGGCAAAATTCTCCGTCAGGATGGCATCACCTATCCTATGCCCCCAAACAATTATTCTGGCTTCGAACCACTCCTGCAGTTCAGGATGAGGCTGTACCCAAAAAACATAGGTTTAGAAAAAAAAAGGGCTCTATGCAAACAAAAATTAGACTGCTAGTGTCAGAAGGCAGAATGGGTGCTGAACAGGAAGATATGACAGCTGTCCACCACACTGACATTAACAGGCTTTTTCTTACCATAATTCTCATGGCATGTCTTTTAGTTGTGTCCTGTGGGTATATTTTAGCTTTTTAGTCTCTCTCTTAAACTCTATCTTGAATTGAGTAGAATATCATAAATAATAATTTCATCAACACAAAGTTCCCCCTTTCAGACACTATAATTTTTGATATTAGGTTTTATGTAGGTACATTAACCTAAGATGTTACATTTTACTGCAATACAATTTACTTCTTAAATTATAAGATTTATACGAAAGTGAGGCAGGTGGTAGTGGTGCTTTAAGTTACTGGCTCTTAGAAATCTGGGGTCCCAATCAATATCCTTTACACACAGATGCAATTTGTGTTTGTAAAAAGCTACCAGGAATTGGTTACAAAGTTGTTTCTTTCAAATCATCACCTCTAAAGTAAACCATTCACACAAACCCACTCTTCTGGTCCCTTATTTGATTTGGACAACCTATGATTTGAAAACAGACATTTGAGGCCCATATGCTCATACTCTCTGACCCTCATGTTACCGTTTTCACTGTAATGGAAAGAAACTCCTCCTTTCTTTACTCCTTGGACCCAACAGAGTTGGGTTTCTCTGTTCCAGCTCTACCTGTTCTTTCCTAATTCTTGCTGGTTATCTCCTCCCACTTTCTTTATGTGTTTGCCAGCTCTGCCCCCTTTTTCTCTCTCTCTGATGTGCATCCTCCCTCCCAGAGCACCTCTCAATTCCTTACCTGAATCTGCAGCTTCACGGGGACAATTCCCGCAGGTACCGTTCCCTTTCTTCTCCTGCCTCTGCTCATTTTTTCAGTCTGCAAATCAGTTATTTCTTGAACTCCTGCTCTTGGTGCCAGTTGTGGTCCAGCAGGGAGCATGGCAGTCAGATCCCGCAGAGGAGCTCACCTTCTAGTGGTAAAAGCCCAGAAGCTGGTCATTCAGTCAAGTGAAATGAAGAGGGTGCACAGTGCCCTGGGAACACACATGGGGGAGCTCTTCTACCACAGGCTTTCAGGGAGGGCTTCCTGGAGGAAGTTCTATCTCAGCTGGGACTGGATGGGTGGAAGTTAGCCCCAGGAAAGAGAAATAGCCAGAGTCCAGGTTGAAGAAATAGCGCATGGCTGGAGGTGAGAGAGTGAGGGGCATTTGAGGAATAAAAAGAAGCCTGTAGATGCAGCCTGGCGTTCAAAAGGGTAGATTTGAGGCTGCTGGAATGGTGGACAGAGCCCAGCCCACGGAGGACCTCCTGAGCCAAGGGATGTCTCATGGTTTCAGTTAGCCCTGTATTCCTCCTTGTCCAAAGATGAATGGTTTTCATAGGCTCGCCATTGCAGTCAGGTTGCACTGGGCGCTGCTGGAGAGGGGCACGGTGCCCTGCCTCTGACCCGGAAGTTGTCACTGCACTGGCCTATGGTATTAAGATGGCCTTTGGTCCACCTGGACCTGCCTTCCTCACTAGACTGCAGGCTCTCGGGAGGGGTTGTGCTGGTCTATCCTGGCACCTCCATCTCCCAGCTTAGGGCCTGTCCCAAGTGTGCTTCATTTGGGGAGTTTGTTTTGTCTTGTTTTCTTTTCTTTTGTCTTTTTACCTTTTCTAGGGCCACACTCAGGGCATAGGGAGATTCCCAGGCTAGGGGTCGAATCGGAGCTGTAGCCGCCGGCCGGCACCACAGCCGCAGCAACACCAGATCCGAGCCGCATCTACAATCTACACCATAGCTAACGGCAACGCCAGATCCTTAACCCACTGAGCGAGGCCAGGGATCAAACCCACAACCTCATGGTTCCCAGTCGGATTCGTTAACCACTGAGCCACGACGGGAACTCCTGTTTTTTGTTTTTTTGCTTCTGTCCTTTGATGTATGTTCTTCTCTGTGCCTAGAATATTCATTCGCAACTGTCTACCTGCCACTCCTCCCCAGCGACCTCTACGAAACCTTCTCTGGCTTCCTCCTGTGTGCTCCCATAATGCCTTGGACTCGTCACTCAGAGTGCCAGTCAGAGTTCCCGCTATGGCCTCACAGGGGGTTAAGAATACGACTGCAGCGGCTGGTGTCACTAAGATGCTGGGTGTGCCCTGCACAGTGGGTTAAAGGATCTTGCATTGCTGCAGCTGCCAAGTAGGTCGTAGCTGCAGCTGGGATTCAGTCCCTGGCCTGGGAACTTCCATATGCCCCTCAGTCCCCCATTTACGAAAAAAAAAAAAAGCAAGTGTTTATCACATTGTTATTTAGGCCTTTCTCTGCTTCTGGACGGTGAGTTCCCTAAAGACAGGTCCTGTGTCACTCACTTATGTATTTTTGGTGCTGAGCAGAGTAAGAGCTTAGAGTTAATAGTGGGTGCAAGGAGATGGCTTCATTCTTCCCAGTAGACTATATAGAATAAGAGTGGGGTCAGCCCAGAGGGGGAAATGGAGGTAGTCTAAGGCCAGGTATATTATGCGAGTAATTTTAGGAAGAGGGACATGGTAAATAGTGAGAAATGCTACATGAAAAGAGAAAAGTCCTTTGGATTTGACAAGATATGCTTAATGGAACGTAGAAATTGTAGTAATACAGATTTATTTTTTTTCTCCCTCAGGCAGCAATGAATGTGGATCATGAGGTTAACCTCTTGGTAGAGGAAATTCACCGTCTGGGTTCAAAAAGTAAGTATATAACACAGATGGAGTATTTCTTCAGACTGTCTGAGAGCAGGTAGGACTGACTTTTTTGGTAGAAGCCTATAAATGGATCAGCCAGCGTTTCAGTCTCTGCTCTCAGCCCCAGGTGATATCTGGCCTCAGCCATGTGATCTGGAGACGTAGCTGTTGAGGGTATTGTGACTCTGATACAAAGAATGGTTAGGATATTTCATTATCATTTGAATAGAAAAAAAAAGTTGCTGTGCTCCTTTAATCTGGCTACACTGAGATGTTGTAATTGGATCATATTCAAATGTTAATTTGTCACACTATTAACATTCCCCCCCCTTTTTTTTAGCGCCACACCTGCAGTATATGGAGGTTTCCAGGCTAGGAATCAAATTGGAGCTTTAGCTGCTGGCCTACACCACAGCCACAGCAATGCCAGATCTGAGCTGTGTCTGCAACCTATACCACAATTCATGGCAGCACCAGATCCTTAACCCACTGAGTGAGGCCAGGGATCAAACCTGCATCCTCATGGATACTAGTTGAGTTTGTTACTGCTGAGCCATGACAGGAACTCCCATAACGTTCATTTTTTCTGTTTTACTCTGCCACTATTGCAAATTCCCAAATGACTAGGGACTCAGATTGAAAGTAAAATAAATTGTCTTTTTTCTCCAAATTTTTGAGTTTTGTATAAGCAGATATTTATGTACACACATTTAACTAAAAGAACTCATCCTTTAGGTAGCTTTTTTTTTTTAAGTCAGGTTTTCCTTCAGCAACCTAGCAGCTATGGTAAAATTCATGACATGTAAAATTGGTTGTGTTAGTGTCCTTTTCCCAAGTTGTAATGAAAGCAACTATTATTATCTTATAGCTGTAAATATTTCATACATCTCAGACCAGACATGTAATAGTTTGGGGAGCATCTTGAAAACTGTAAGAGCAATAGGCATATTTAGCAACAACTAGGATAATGGAACCCAAAGTTTAAAAATTATATCATGTAAATGAAAAACGATTTTGAAAAGTACCTTATGGGAGTTGTCTTGTCGTTATAACTTGATTCTTCTTACTTATAGCTCTGTTTATGTATGAATCACAAATCATTTGAAATAACAAGAGGTACTTTGAAAATCCCATCAAGCCATTAGTATCAAATGTCCCTTGTATTAGTTTTCTATTGCTGATGTAAATTGCTACAAACTTTGTGACGTATAGCAACACATTTAATATCTTAATGGTTGTTTAGGTTGGGAATCAGTCTTGGTCTGTTTGGGCTGGGTGCCTTATAAACAGCAGAAATGTATTGCTTCTAGTTCTGGAGGCTGGAAGTCCAAGAGCAAGGTACCAACGTGGTCAGGTTGGAGGCCTCCTTCAGGTCACAGAATTCTTGTATCTTCACAAGGCGAACAGAACTAGGGCTCTTTGCAAGCTTTTTATCTCTCTCTGTTTTTCTCTCTCATTGCGCATACAATGGTGTATAACGTCATGTAAGTTTCATGTGATACACTGCCGCAAGCTCACCGCCAAAAGATGGATGGGTGGTGTCCATACAATTGATCTCTACCCATTTTGCCTCCCCCTCCTCCCCTCTGCTCCCCACTCCTTCCCCTCTGGTAACCACTACTCTGTTCTCTGTATCTATGTGCTTGTTTTTGTTTGGTTTCATTCAATTATTTAGAGAGTTCTGTTTATTTTTTTATATTTTGCAGATGAGTGAAATCATGTGGTATTTGTTTTACTCTGACTTAATTTCACTTAAAAATAATACCCTCAACATCCCCGTTGTCACAAATGGCCAAGTTTCATCCTTTTTTACAGATGATGAAATCTTTTAGCCTCTTTTATTAGACATTAATCTTTATGACTCATGACTGTATATCCTTATACTCCCATGAGTTTAGCACCTTCCAAAGGCCTCCACCTACTAATATCATCACCTTCCTGGGTTAGGGTTTCCACTAATCTGACCATTCACACCATAGTCATTCAGATCCATAGCAGAGTCTGATAAAGGTCTCCTGAGCTAAAATCAAGGTGTTGGCAGGATGCGTGCTTTTCTGGAGACTCTACAGAATCTGTTTCCTAGTCTTTTTCTAGCTTTCAGAGGCAGTCTGCATTCCTTGACTGATGGTTCCCTTTCTCCATCCACAACTTATTGGGTCCTCACATTGCATCACTGAAGTTAAATAAATGAAAACCTTTCCTAATCCCATTCTTCTACCACCCACTTCACCACACCCACCTCTTGGAAGGTTAGTGCATTTTATCTTCAGTAGTCATGCTCCTACCTATAATCCTCATTTCTACGTTCTCAGTTTCTCCTGAGTTTTCTGAGGTCATGTCACTCTTGGGAGTAGTACTATTGTTTGGATGGTTAAAGATAGTAAAGATGTATTTCCAAGGTTTTGTAGGGTTTTCCGCTCTCTTAGTTCTTGACATTAGCTTAGTGTTTTTTGATCAGAGTCAATTGCATTTAGAAGTCTAACCTCTAGGAGTTCCCTTCGTGGCTCAGTTGTTAACGAATTCGACTAAGAACCATGAGGTTGTGGGTTTGATCCCTGGCCTTGTTCAGTGGGTTAAGGATCCGGCGTTGCCCTGAGCTGTGGTGTAGGTTGCAGACGCGGCTCGGATCCTGCGTTGCTGTGGCTGTGGGGAAGGCCGGCGGCTACAGCTCCTGTTAGACCCCTAGCCTGGGAACCTCCATATGCCGCAGGTGCGGCTCTACATAAAGGCAAAAAGACAAAAAAAAAAAAAGTCTAACCTCTATATCCTCAGCACAGTGTTATTATTCTACTAAGGGAAACTGAACCCGCACTTCAAAAATGAGCAACTTTACAAACCAGATGACTCCAAAGTAATTATAACTTCTGTAAGGATGAAAATATTTTGAATGTTGCAGCTTTGCCAGGTGTACTTCACTTACCTGTTCCTTGTAATAGATGACTTATTGAGTTGGAAACCATCGTGAAGATAGATTATCTGCACACAGATGATGGTTATTTATGTTGTGTCGAATAATTTTGACTAATCTAAATTATGATTTAGATTAATGATATTTAGACTAATCTAAATATGATGGATTAGCTGAAGTTGGAAATTGATGAAATTAATTTTATGTTTCTTTTAAAACAGAGTTTTTAAAATCTCGTTTTTCATCCAATTGAACTAAGTGAATAAAGATCATTTGGAGATTTAAATTCTTTCATTAGACAAATATTTTCTTGAATGCTGCCTTTGTGCTCAAGTGCTAGAGATGGAAAAATAAATAAAATTCCAGCTCAGCCCTCGTGGGCCTCTTTAGGTAGTGAGAGGACAGACAGATGAACTGGAAGTTTGTGTCGGGAAGTGGTTAAGAGCAGGTGCTCTGAAATCAGACTCTGGGAATGAATCCTAGTGCTCCTCTTCACCCTTGCTATGTGACTTTGGGCGTATTTCTGTTTTTTGTTTTGTTTTTGGTTTTTTACGGCCTCACACACGGCATATGGAGGTTCCCAGGCTAGGGGTCGAATCGGAGCTACAGCTGCCGGCCTACATCACAGCACTTCAGAATCTGAGCCGTATCTGCGACCTACACCACAGCTCATGGCAACATCGGATCTTTAATCCGCTGAGCGAGGCCAGGGATCGAACCCGCCACCTCGTGGTTCCTAGTCAGTTTCATTTTCACTGTGCCACAACGGGAGCTGTTGGGCATGTTTATAAACTGTTCTATGCCTTGGTTTCCTTATTTGTCTAGTAATACTACTGTATTTCAATGAGTGTTGAAGACACTTGTTCTTCACACTTTAAAATCTCCCTAATGAGGATGTATTTTATGATCCAAAGCGTGCTGTTGTTAAATTGGCAGTTTAATTGGAACATGCAATAATGGTGCTTCTTGCAGTCAGTGGTGTCTTGTCTTCAACAAAATGGTTGTGTTTTTTTTTTTTTTTTTGTCTTTTTGCCTTAGCTAGGGCTGCACCTGCGGCATATGGAGGTTCCCAGGCTAGGGGTCTAACAGGAGCTGTAGCTGCCGGCCTACACCACAGCCACAGCAACGCGGGATCCGAGCCGCATCTGCAACCTACACCACAGCTCACGGCAACGCCGGATCCTTAACCCACTGAGCAAGGCCAGGGATCGAACCCGCAACCTCATGGTTCCTAGTCGGATTCATTAACCACTGAGCCATGACGGGAACTCCTTAATGGTTGTGTTTTAATGACTGTAAAATGCAATGAACGGTTCTGCGAAGGTAGCAAGTCCTCAGTAAATGTGAGGTATTATTACTGTAATGGATCGTGAGTGCTCCGATTGATATATATGCAGTGTTATAAGAAGAGCTCTTGCCTGAAGGAATCACAGAGGACTTCTCAGAGAAGGTGACATTTGAGTCTCCATTTTTGAAGGAAAAAAAATTTAGCTAGAAAAAAGGGTCTGGAATGCTGGGCAGTTGGCTCAACATGGGCAGAATTACCAGGGGAGGTGACTCCTGTCACCTTGGGTAACAGCAAGTCACTCATTTGACTGGATCACAAGGTGCACGGAACCATATGGTGGGAGACCAGGTGAGAGATGTGCTCAATGGCCAGAAGATGGAGAGTCTTATTCACTTTATTTCAGAGGTAATAGAGAGCCTCTGAAAGATTAAAGTAGAAGAATATCAATTAAATTTGCACCTTACAAAGTTTCTTCCTGTATTAGGGTAAAAATGGAGAGGGGAAGGCTGGTAAGCAGTCTTGCCGTCACTCACGTGAGAATCAATTTGGGCCTGAACCATGGGATTAACTGTGGAGAGGGAAGGCTACAGCACCAGAAGGTACGAAGAGAGTGGCATGACATGGACTTTTGTTGGACTGAGGGGTGATTGGGCAGGAGAACTCCGAGATTACAGCCAGGTTGCTGCCTTTGGTGTCTTTGAAAAAACTTAACCTCAGTTGAGAATTTACCTTAACCGGAGCACTTCAAAGAAGACTTTACCAAGAGTCTATCTTTTAATCCTTGCAATGACCCCGTGAGGGGTATGCTTAACCTCATCTTATGGGTGAAGTAACTGCAGCTCAGAGAGCTTGATGGACCTGCCAAGTTACCCAGCGGCTCCACTGATTTCTGTAATCAGTGAGCGATTCTTATTGCAAACAGAGGTGGTGCTGCTGGAAGTGAAAAAAATCAAACAGGTACATCTTTGCTTTCTAGGCCAAGCGTACTCAGGTTCTCTGTTTTCCTTTACAAACTTATTTCCTCCTTCTCTCCTCTTAGATGGTTCACTTGAGGTGAGGAAATTAGTCTCTGTTCCCCTAGCCACTTACTTGATTCACCTGTGCCTATGGCTTGGCACCTTCCCCCAGGTCTCACTCAGATTCGAACCAAGGGTCACTGATCAAGTGCTTGGCATGTGCCAGGCACGGTGCTTTGTGCTTTAGGACTGGGTCCTCAACTACAGTGTGTGGGGGGTATTGATATCCCCATTTTGCAGATGAGGAAACTGAGGCTTTTGGACCTTACTCAAGTGCTCAAGGTCAAACACAGGTGGCCAAGATTTCAAGTGAGGACTGTTAGGTTTTGAAAAGAAGGTCCGTGTTATGTTCCCTTTAAAGTTGAGAACAGGTACTGACCTTCGTGAATTCTCCCCTTCCTGTTCTAGCCCAAGGTCATTTCGCTTTTGACATCCAGTCACATACCGCTCTGTGCTGTTGCTTTACCTGTTGTGCATGCTTATTTCCTTTTGGGAATGGAAGCCGTGTCTTTGACAGGTGGAAAGTGACTCTGAACTTCCTTCTCTCTGCCTATAGTGCTCAGCACAGTTCTGCACTCACTGTAGGAGCTTACTAAGGTTGGAAGCCCTGGCAGGCAGTGCGGAAACTCAAGAACCCTTGTCACTATGAAGACCGTCTTCTTTGCAGGGGGTGCAGCTTCGGGAGGGGAGAACTCTGAGCAATGCGGTAGGATGGGGTCACGGGTTCAGTCAGGGTAGGTGGAGGGATTCAGCCAGCAGTGGGGAGGTGTTCCGGGTTATCCTTACCTTAGAGATTTCAGTTGATTGACTTCGAAGCAAAGATCTGTTTTTGTGTACCTTAATTTTAAAAAAGACTTTATTTTTTGGAGTTTTAGATTTATCATAAAATTAAGAGGAAGGTGCAGAGAATTCCTACATACACCCTGTCCTTACACATGCATAGTCTCCCCCCTTATCCACATCCCCCACTAGAGTGGTACTTTTGTTACGGGTGATGACACTGCATTGCCACATCATTATCACCCAGAGTCCATGGATTGCATTTCACTGTTGGTGTTGCACATCCTGTGCGTTTGGACTAGTGTGTAATGACACAATGACACGTCTTTGTCATTATAGTATCTTTACAAAGTATCTTTACTGCCTTAAAAATTCTTTATCCTCTGCTTCTTCATCTTTCCTCCATCCTAACCACCAGAAACCACTGATCTTTTTATTATTTAGTTTTATCTTTCTCCGTAGTTTTACTTTTTCCATATCCCATAGTTGGAACCATAAGCATGTAGCTTTTTCAGATTGTCTTCTTTCTCTTAGTAATACATATTTATGCTTCCTTCATGCCTTTTCATGGCTTGATAGCTCCTTTCTTTTTAGTTACCTTAATTTTTAACATCTGTACTGAAAACTAGCCTTCACTAGATTTTCTAGGGATCCTAGTAAATACAGCTTTCTTCATTTTTAAGGTCACCACCAGCTCCCTGGGGGTCGTGAGCATGTTCAGAATATACTTCGAGAAGCACTGCTCCTGACCTGGGATTTCTCTTGTATTTTTATTGATTTAACAACTAACATAACAAAGGGAAAATCGAAATTTAGACCGAGAGGAATTGCCCACCACTATAGACGCTCTGTAACACAATCACTTCTTGTTCATGTTTCTTGGTTCTCTTCTGTGTTCAGATGATACTAAGGCTAGGAGATATACCACACATTGCATTTATTCCATTACTTTTTGAATCTAGCAAGAGGCTACGTTGAATTTTTGACTGTTGACTGTTATTGTACTCTTGGTTAACCTATTGTTAGATGGAGTTTGGGGTTAGTAGATACAAACTATTACATTTAGAATGGATAAGCAATGAGGTCCTGCTGTACAGCACAGGCAACTATATCCAATCACTTGGGACAGAATATAATAGAAGGTAATATGAGAAGAAGAATGTATATTTATGTATAACCGGGTCATTTTGCTGTACAGCAGAAATTGATAGAACATTGTAAATCAACTATAATAAAATTTTTTTAATTAAAAAAAATCATGTAGGTTGGCCATACATGGTGGCAAGAAACAGATTTTTGCATTGGCTAATGTTGTGCTTTCTCAAATTAGATGCCGATGGAAAATTAAGTGTGAAATTTGGGGTCCTATTCCGAGATGACAAATGTGCCAACCTCTTTGAAGCATTGGTAGGAACTCTCAAAGCTGCGAAACGAAGGAAGATCATTACATACCCAGGAGAGCTACTTTTGCAAGGTGTTCATGATGATGTTGACATTATATTGCTGCAAGATTAATGTGGTTTGCATAGCTTTGTTTATTGGTTTTTGTTTGTTTCTGCTAAACTGGAATATAAAGTCAAAGGACAAACATACGAGCATACTTAATGTATTTTTGTAGAACTTTGTAGCAAAAGGAGACTCATATTTTAGAAGTCTGTCCTTTTTTATATCTTGAAAGCAAACTTATGTATTACACTGTAAGATAAACAAAAGCTATTCTTTTTCTCAGGAATCTGGTTGGAAAATGTAGGCAGTGAGGCTTTTTTGGTGCGGGTGCAAGAGTGTTTCATAAATCATTCTTAGACAATTTCTACAGATATTTGACATTCTGTGAAATCACGAAGCAAACTTGAAGACCAGCTCCCACAAGGAATATAATGTTTATGTAATAAAAACATGGAACTCTCTTAACATTGCCTTATTGCCTTATTTTGTCATTTGAGATTTATGGGCCTCGCAAAATCAAGTTTTTGCATAAAGATTGGGTAACTGCAGTAAAACAATTTGAAGAAAAATCCTCTTAAAAAATTCTACAGAATTTAAAAAGTAGGGATGGTTAGTGTTACGATTGGATCCTATAAAAATGTTGATTTTGATGCCTATCCCTGGGTTAGGGGCCATCCAAAAAAATATAACCTAAAAATTTTACTTTCTAACTGGATTGGTTAGATCCACCTGAAACAATACAGGATCATCTCCAATTGAGTGTTGCAGCTTCTAGTATAGAACTGAAAATGATACAGAGTTTCGAGGAGGGTAAAACTAGTGACAGGCCTGTTGGCTGGAAGAGGTACAGAGCAGGCAGAATTTGCAGGACTGGAGCTGATTATATCCAGAAGGGAAAAGATGGGATGGGTGAGGGTGATAACTCAAGGTAAGGCAGAGGGACATCAGTTAGCAAGGCATGATATTGTGAAGGGTATGATGTCAGGTTGACTGGAATGTTAGGGAGAGAGGTGATTCAGATTAGCTAATTATAGTGGAACCTGGGAAGCCAGGAATAGGATTCTACATAAAAATTGGGGCAGGGATGTTCCATGATGAAAGTGATTTGGTGAGGGTAGCTATGCCACTGGTAAGAAGAGTGGACTGTAGAGAATACAGATGTAGTCAGACAAGCCGATTAAAACACTACTCAAGAATCTCATGGGTTTGGTGATAATGCAAAGGCAGAGGAAGAATGGACTCCAAGCAGTCTTTAAAGGAAACTAGTACTCTGTCATCAGTATATTTTCTACTGTGACAGGACCCCAACAGAATTCACTGGCATTTCATAGTCATTGCCAACATTTATTGAGCATTTGTTATGCTAATCTTCATATAACCCTGTGAGGTAGGTACTAATAGTATTTCCCATTTTATAGAACAGGTAAGAGAGGCCCAGAAAAGTTAAGCACTTATCCAAGTTCATCTAGCCAGAAAGTGGGCATGTCAGGATTTTGAAGTTTGACTCATCAAATGGTAAGTCCAGGGATGTGATGGACTTCAGGCATGGCAGGTTCCAGGAACTCAACCAATGTTGTTTAAATACTCTGCCTTCCCATGTTGGCTCTGATGCCTTCTTTGTTTCATTCTCATTCTCTTTCTATTCTAAACAGTTTTCCTGTCTATAGGTGGGAGGATGCCTACTGGTAGTTACAAATTCACCTGCTCTTAGATTAGCAGCCCTAGTGAAGAGAGAATTTATTATATCTAATTATGAATTCTAAGAAAGGAACTCTGATTGGCTCCACTTACAGCATAAATCTACCCCTTTGACCAATAACATTTGCCAGAGGGATGAAATACCTTGAATGACTTGGGTCATATGTTTGTTTCTAAGTGAGGATTGTGTGGGATACTGTGCTTCATAGTCTGTCCTTATATAGAGGGTTAATTCCTCAAAGAGAAGAATTCTGGGTACATGGGAAGAACACAGGTTGACTATAGTTACAAGAGGCTTTTTGAAAGATGAATTCATAGAACTGTGTATGTGGTAGAAAACAAAAGATTAAAGAGAAGAAATGGTCCAAAACCACTACCTGTGTGTCCTCTGTAACTGAGAGAATAATGTGTTAGCAGAAACAGGGAAATTGGATGGGGCAGGAGGTCTGGTCTTAGGGAGAGTTACATTTGGACGTGGTGAACTTGAGGTGTTTGGAGGGCTAATGTGTAGTAAACAGGTAAGGATTTGGTTCTGGACTCAGGTGAAGGTTCAGGAGTATCAGAAGAGACCTGAGAATTATGGTTCAAGATTGATTTTTAATCCCAATTTTGATATGTATGGGTAATTCTGCCTCTTACTGTCTTTAAGTTGAAAGTGTAATTATTAAGCATTTAGAAAACACAAAAGACATACATTCGACAGGCTTTGTAAAATTCTGCGCTGAGAAACTGAAGCAATTTTTAAAGGAAAGCAATATGGGAGACTCATATATCTGATGAAATTTTTTTTGGAAAGAGGTTGACCTCATAATCAAAGACTGCCTTCAAAAAAGTTGAAATAGTTACTTCATTTGTCACTTTTTTTTAGTATCTTAGTGAGTATCAGTGCCATTTCAAAATTTCAAACCCTTAATGATTTAAAATTTGAGTACTATCGCCAAGAAAAAATACATTTGTAAGATTATTTAGTTATTTTGAAAAAATTAACAGAAAGGCATTCCTACCTACCACTGACATCCATGGCACAGTTTTATATATTTTTCCTTCCTTCAAAATGGTCATTTCCTTTTTAATGATTTCATATATGGATAATATTTTTCTTATTTGAATCATGGCCTTAAAATTCAAAATCACAGATTTGCTTTTTTAAGCAAGATGCACAGTGAAATTAATCTTTCTTGGCCCCAAATTGCATTCCAGTTAATCATCTCAGTAATGAATGGCTATAGGTGAATGGGAATTAGAAATTGTAAACAATTATACACAAACATTTCTTCACTCACACAACAAAAATGTATAGCGTCTACTTTGTTCAAGTCACTGTGCTAAGCATTAGGGATAATACAATTAAACTTATAATTATTCTCAAGAAGAAGCAAATAATTTGCACAATATGTATTAAATATACAAGAAGCTATGTGTAAATAATATAGGGATACAGGTGCAAAACTGACGAATTCTTCCAAGGTGAATTGGGATGAAATAAAGTTTGTCTTAAAGTAGGAGAATGACCTAAAGGGACTTTACTAGTAAGGTTGTTACTGCCTATAAAGGTAAAGAAAGGCAAATCACTTAAGGGAAGGAAGGGAAGAGGAGTCTTAAGAGCTGAGGCTAGAAAGGTTTGGGACATTATTTCAAACTCTTCAGATAAAAGAAAACAATTCTAAGTGTATGTCTTGATAATCATAAATTACAAAGAACTATTACTTATATGAAATAATTTGATAAGTACCGCTAATCATGAAGTGACTTTAGTTTGTAAGATCGTTAACTGCTATTTTGTATATTGAGATTATAGAAAACAATCTATAATTATAGTTTATCAGAGTGAATGACTCATAGTTAAAAAATTGATTAATATTACTGCTTGTGCAAACTCCAGTTTCCTAAAGTTCCCATCATAGAAAAGCCAAGCACTCTTTTGTGTGCTGAAGCCACACTTTAAAAATAAGTTAGAGACACTGATTTGAGGAATTTCTCTTAAGTGAACACTCACATCCCAGAGTTCCCTGGTGTCTGAGCTGCTTTCCTAGGGTTCCAGACAACAAGGGGGGAAAAGGCCTGTGGAGTGACAGACAAAATACAAATATATGTGATGGCAAAGGAACAAGTCTGCTTTTCTGTGTGGCATGCGGTATTGACCTCATTAGTGTATAGCCTCATATATTTAGAAAAAGTCAAGAGAATGGCATGTACCTTTATTTATTGTCAGGCAATCTGGGAGTTGCTTCTTCCTTAGCAGAAGATATAAATAACTTTCAAAGAAAACTCACTCCTCTAGAGCCTTTTATGATATTTTTTCTGGAGGATGATTTTATCTGGAAGACGATTTTGGTTTTTTTTTGGTCCTTTTGCCTTTTCTAGGGTCGCAATCGTGGCATGTGGAGGTTCCCAGTCTAGGGGTCTAATCGGAGCTGTAGTTGCCGGCCTATGCCACAGCCACAGCAACGCCAGATCCAAGCCACGTCTGCAACCTACACCGCAGCTCACGGCAACGCCGGATCCTTAACCCACTGAGTGATGCCAGAGATCGAACCCTCAACCTCATGGTTCCTAGTCGAATTTATTAACCACTGAGCCACGATGGGAACTCCTGGAAGATGATTTTGTATGAAAACCCCTCTCTTGTAGCTTTCTTCTCTAGCGGTCACAACAGTTTTCTTAGTTTTTTTTTTTTTTTCCCCTGTAGTTCTCCTTTTAGTGGCTGTAGTAGTGAGACACTTTGGGTTGGAAGGAATGAGATTAACAGCACGCGTACAGGGCAATTAGGAAGATAGAGTATCGCACTGAAATCCAAGTTGGGGAAATGCACAGAAAGGCAGGGCTTCTGGAGATGAGGGACGCCTAACCAGAGGGGTGTCGGCCTGGCTTTTTGTAGCTTTTTCGACATCTAAATGTTCCAGAGATTCTGAGTGAATAAGTGGGGGTGGGCCCCAAGCTTTTTCACAAAGTAGCCTTTCGCAGGCTGATTCTGATGGGCCAGGTGGGAAAGAATCACTCCTGCCTTAGAGTTTCTTGGTCAACACAGCTCAGCTCTGTTCCAGGATCCATTTCTTTCTGTTTGCTTCTTCTCCTGCTTCCAGGAGAAGAAGAACCATTAGGTTGTGGGTCGATCCCTGGCCTTGCTCAGTGGGTTAAGGATCCGGCGTTGCTGTGAGCTGTGGTGTAGGTTGCAGACGTGGCTTGGATCTCGTGTTGCTGTGGCTGTGGCTGTGGCGTAGGCCAGCAGCAACAGCTCTGATTAGACCCCTAGCCTGGGAACTTCCATATGCCACAGATGCGACCCTAAAAAAAGCAAAAAAAAAAAACGTATGTCAGCCTGGCTTTTTGTAGTATGCTTTCTCATACTCTATCTTTTCTCTAATTCACAGCGTCCGCGGAAGAGTTACTTTGCTCCCCTCATGCCTTTGATTTATTAGTGTCAGTTCTTGCTGCTGGCTGTCTCATATGTTGAATGTTTGTATGTCTAAACGAAAATACTTCACGTAAAAGAGTTTGAGGAATTCTCCTATGGTCCAGGGGTTAACGAATCTGGCATTGTCGCTATAGTAGCTGAGGTCTCTGCTGTGGCTTAGGTTCTGTCTCTGGCCAAGGAAGTTCAGCATGCTATGCATGCAGCCAGAAAAAAAAAGGGAAAGGAAAAATTAAAAAAAAAAGTTTGAGTAGCACAGTTTGTCCTTACGGGGCCCTTCCACCCCTTAGGTCATGGGCCATTTTAAGGATTGATTTGGTCATCTGCCCACCCTGATCCTATCAGTTCTGCCTGCGAATGAGGGCAGGGCAGGCACAGAACATAGGGCTGCTGCCACTGGTCTATAAGCCGGGCAGCCTTAGTTGTGCCTGTGGATCTGGCAGGCAGTGTGATTACACTCTGACCACTTCCTTGGAGTTGGGACCTGGGGAAAGCCTACCAGCTCAGCGCACAGATGGTTCACCAGTCCTAATTCCAGTCACGGATCTCATTCTCGCTATAAGGGTTCCCTGAAAGTGCTGAGTTTTGAGCCTCTCTGTGGCCCCGTGGTGGTAGGTGGATGTCAGAGATGCTTAGGGAGCAGCTTTCTCAGGTCTATTATTCTTCCACCTGCTTTCCAACCTCTGAACAACTATTGATGTCACCCATCAGTTTTGTCTTCTCTCACATCCTCTTTGTCCTTGTGAATGTGTGGCTTTCTTCACTTATTTGCTGCAATTAAGAGGAGATTCAGGAGTCAAAGAATGTCAAAGAGATGTTCATCCACCATTATTTAGGAGGAAAATCTCTCCCTCCCTTTTATGCCTAAGCTATTTTCTCTAGTATTTTTGCTCTAAGACTTCCAGATCACCAAAGTAAGAGAGCAAGTTCATTTTTAGCTCTACTTTGTCCTCACCTATGTTGTTGACCACTCTTGTGTGTTTCTGTTTTTTGGCTGCACCTGTGGCATGTGAAAGTTCTCTAGCCAGGGATGGACCCCATGCCACAGCAGTGACTGATCGCTGCAGTGACAATGCCGGATCCTTAATCTGCTGCGCCATGAGGGAATTCCTGCAGGCCACTGTTTTGTCAGTTTGCCAGCATATTAATATCTTTAGCCCTCTCAAAGCAAGCTTTCCCTGATTCTTGCTGTTTTTGAATCCTTCAGCCTCCAGATCATCCAGACAGGAGGAGGAAAGTAGGTATGGTGGTACCAGGAGAAGCCCAGAAAGATCTTATTCCTGGGAATGTGGGATTTAGGCCTTTGGGGATTACTATCTAGGCTCATCATATTTTATTTCATGTGAGTGTGTTCTGAAGAAATAGAAAAAGAGGAAGTGGGGATAGAACATCGTATCAGGAAATGGTAGACCCTGCAAAACTACAAAAGGGAGTAGGAAACATAAGATAATTATTTGGGTGCAGATTACAGAATTTAATGGAACAACTTTAATTGCTGTTCAATTCAATAGCAATTATGTGTCTCATTAAATAGGTGCCAAATTAACTTTGCGGAATGCATTCTTTGATTAGAATAGTAAACAGTCTATACATGTATTCAATATTTATTGTATGTTGATGTAATCAGTAGAGAAGGAGATTGCTGACAACTGGCTTTAGGGAGAGGCAAAGGGCTCATAGCCACATCTAGAGCCCATGATAAAAGTGAGGTGTGTTTTGGAGTTGGAGTCTATCACTGAGTTCAGGACTCTACCATTGCAGCCAGGAGGCATTCAGCAAATCGAAAAACTAGATCCTTGGTTTGGACTGGTGGGAAAATGTAGTAACCTCTACGCCTTGGTCTTTCCTCCTCTGTAATATGGGAGGAATAATAATAATATCATCCAACCATTAGGATTGCTGTGAGGACTAAATGTCTGAAATACAGTATAAATCTTCCTCACCTTATGAGGTTATGTCTGATAAACCCATCCTAAATTGAAAATATTGTAAGTTGAAGATGCATTTAATACATCTAACCATAGCTTAGCCCAGCCTACCTTAAATGTCCTTGGAACATTTACGTTAGCCTACGACTGGGCAGACTCATCTAACCCAAAGCCTACTTTGTTATAAAGTGTTGAATATCTCCTGTAATCTATTGAATGCTGAATGAAAATGAAAAACAGAATGGTCGTGAGGGTACAGAATGGTTGTAAGCATATTGGTTGTTAAGCCCCATGATTGTGAGGCTGACTGGGAGCTGAGGCTGCCTGCCACTGCCCTGCCTCACAGGAGAGGATTAGGCTACATATTGCTAGCCTGGGAACAGATCAAAATTCGAAGTACAGTTTCCAACTGAGTGCATATTGCTTTCACACCACTTTAAAGTAAAAAATCTAAAGTCGAACCATCATTAAGTCAGAAACCATTTGGAATTGCTCAATAAATATCAGTAGTTCTTATTATTATTTTGCAGGGACTTTGTCGTTGAGGCGGTAATTGTTATCATCATTTGTTTTATGTAATACTGAAAATGACCTGAGCATTAAGGATGACTCTGGCAAAAAGGAAGTAGTCATGGTCGAGGTTTCACTGCATCAGAATCCAAAGGGAGGAAACAAGTCTTAGTGTAGTTCCCGTTGTGACTCAGCGGTAACGAACCTGAGGAGGTATTCATGAGGAGGCAAGTTCGATCCCTGGCCTCGTGCAGTGGGTTAAGGATCCAGCATTGTGGTGAGCTGTGATGTAGGCTGCAGATGCAGCTCGGATCTGGTGTTGCAGTGGCTGTGGTGCAGGCCGGCAACTACAGCTCCTACAACTCTAATTTGACCCCTAGCCTGGGAACTTCCATACGCCGCTGGTGTACCCCTTAAAAAAAAAAAAAGGTCTTAAGACTAAAACCTGAGACAAATTTTAGAATGATCTTTTTTCTTTGGTGGATTTTTTTTGAAGGCCAAAGCTCCACCTTTCATCATTCACCACACTTTTATCTATCTTGTGGAGACTTTGTCTTTTTGTTCACTGATGACTCTCCAGTATAGAACAATGCTAGCACATAATAAGTGCTTAATAAATAGCTGTTAACTGTGTGGATGAATGAAAGAATGATGGATGGGTGGATGGATGGATGAATAAATTTAGCAGAAGAGGTTGGTTGCTGTTTTGAGTATCAGAAGTGTGCTCATATATCACGGTCACTTATAGCTTAAAATAATAAGAAAGAAGATGGGTTGGCAGTTACGGTTCTTTGATTTGGCAGTGCGCTATAGTTTTTTTTAAGTCAGTGTTTTGGCAGCTTTTATTATACAGTGTTTGGATGATAAATGAGTACTTTCTTACAGAAAGGTAACACATGGCTCCTGTATTTTATGAAATAACAAATCCTTCATTTCAATGCCAGATTTTTAGAATATGTTTCATAATTAGAGAGATTAAAATGAGCCTTTGCAAGGCTGCCAAAACCGAAACATTTTGGGATGAATCCAGAACAATCCAGTCTTAGGTTTGTGCATATTTGGGACCTAGAGTCTTATATACCCAAGAGCTTGTGATGCAGGGGCCAGAAAGGGTGGCAGCTCTTTTCCCAGAGAGTTGTGGCCGATAGAAGCTTCCACTATAAATAGGCCTGGCTGATGAAGCTGCTGTTGTGTATAACATTCCAAAGGTAGTTAAAGACCAAGAGTAGGAAATGGTAAAGTTGTGTAGAAGTTTGATGAGCTTTTATTTGGGGATGACAACAGGTTTGGAAGTTTAAAGAAGCATCAAGGTCGAGAGAAGGAAGGACAAAGATTGAGGTACACAGTAAAGTAAGAAAGGGGAGCTTCTGTAGCGGAAATGGGGCAGAGACACCAGTAGAGGGGGAGCAGGGCAGCAAAAACCTAAAGGATCAGTTTGCATATTCTAGGTTAGCATCATGATTTTCAAAATGGGGTCCATTGGAAGGTGCGTTTGGGAGCACAAAACTGATCTAAACATGCCGGGTATTTCTTTGGTGCTTAGGGGCAAGTGACTTTCATTTTACTTAGGGCTGCAAGATGATACTAGTAACCTACTAAAAAAGCTAAGGGTTGCTAAACTTAGCTATTTGTAGACTAAAGTTAACATACTGGTAGAGTTGACAATTCACCTAACTCAGCAGCCTACTAACAAGTCTTGTTGGAACTCAGTGCTGTCCACGTTGTCAAGCTTCTGTTGCGTATGCACATGATGGTGGTTGGAATTCCCATTCTTTTGAAGGGGTGATTTGTTTAATGGTGTGTCATCAGTGTTTTATTGAGTTGATTATGGTTTCCAATTGCTGCCATTCTGATTACTCAGTGAATATGAATTTAACATCATTATTATAAATTTGTTGGTTGATTGGAACATTTGCACATGTTGACACATATTTGAGGCAATGGCATTTTTGGCCCTTAATTCTCCCTAAAACTAGACTTTGAGATATGAATAACCTATACTCTGTTGCTAGGGTAATACATAAAACCTACAATATGTGCTTATAGAGCAATAGTTTATTTTTTTATCAGTTCTCCTATTGGAGAATGAGACTACTTGGTGACACTTGGGGTCATTTTTCTTACTTAAATTCAACCAACCATGAATCGTGTAGTACTGTAGTATTTCTGTTAAAAATATCTGCCTGTAACTGGACCTATGCAGTTCAAACTCCTGTCATTTAAGGGTTAATTGTATTGCTATTCCAGACTTGCCCACTCCCTGCTCTGTTAGAATGTCTTACAAGACTCAACTCAACCCAAATCTAAATGGGACATGAGAAAGGAAGGACCAGAAGGCTGAAAATGAAGGTCTGAGACCCAGAATGATTCTCTGAACAGGGTCAGCTGTGTTCAGTGGCTTTGTAGGCAGTAACTCATTCGGGGAAGAGGGGGAGAAAGGGAAAGAATGGAAAAAGGCTCCCCAAAGCACCATACCTCTCTTACAGGATCTACCAAAGTTCAAGACAACTTTCCATTTGGGACCAAATAAGACGAAAACTGAAGAACACCAAGAGACAAAGAGGCATGAATGGGTTTCTTCTCCTTTTATTCACCATCAAATCAAATGTTAAATGTTCAAGTATAACCTGCATGGCTTTCAGCCCTCAGCCCAAAGTGAAATGCTTTGAGGGGTTGAACGCCAGGTGGATATAGCTTAATGAGAATGAGGACAAACACACAGTGCTTGTGCACACCTAGGCAGCTGTTCCAGCAAAGAGGGCAGGCTTGTGACCCTGACATTACCTCCCCTGGAGTGGAAAGTATCGACCCATGCGACATCCATTGTAATTTTTCTTTGAGACACAAATGGAGCTGTTCCTTTCCAACTTATTTATAGCAGCTCACATAGCAAAAGAATAAGAAGGATTTATTTCAAAAGAGTTTTTTAAGTAAGAGATTTGCAGGTGCGACATTTTCTCTTTTATGGGTGCACGCTGTCTCCAGGGAAGGTGTGAAGGGAACTTGGCATACTGCTTTTACAAACAGTGGTCACAGCCCATCTGGGAGGAAAAATCAGGTTGCAGTGGTGCCAGAAACCTCCAGACTCAATTAGGAGATTTCCCAAAGACCCCGTGTCCTTCCCAAAGGTCTCTCTGAACATTCTCATCTGCCATGCAATTCCCCTCTCCCACATACTAGAACAGAAACCCCAACAAGGCAGAGTTTTATTCAGAGTTGTGTCCTCAGTGCTTGAAACAATACCCGGCCTGTAGTAGGTGCTCAATAAACATTTGTTGACTAGATGAGCAGATGCCCTTCACCTCTGATGAAGGCGATAGTGGTTAGCTAACATTTATTAAGCTCTCACTCTGTATTTAGCAATGTACTAAGCACTTGACATTATTTTATTTAATCTTGATGCCCATGAAATAGGTATTAAGAATAATAATATTCTTCTTCTCACTTTATATTCTGAGGATAAGGGAATCTAGTAACTTCCTAACATTATTCAGCCAGGAAGTAACATAACCGGGAGTTAGTTGGAACTCTCTGTCCACTCTTCTATGTTGTCCTCAAGAAATTTACAGTCTAGTTAGGAAGACAAAATAAATGCATGTGAAATAATTCGTCTTGGAGTTGCCTCGCTTAGTGCTTCTATTTTTCCATCCAGGGCCTCTGAATTACCTGGCGATCTCTTGGTAAAATGCAGATTGTTTGTCAGTAGGTTTGGAGTGAGCCACAAGATACTGCAGATCTGATAAGCTCCTAGGTGATGCCAATGCTGCTGGCCGCAGACTGTCCCTTGAGAAATAAGGCTCTGTCTCCCCTCCTCCTCTCCAGGCACTGCTATTCTGAGAGGCCCTTCTGGTGCAGGGCAGTATTTCTAAAGAACCTTTTATGAAGAGACTCCCATCTTCCGGGTTCTTAACTATACCTATTGAACAGGGAACTACTCTTAATTCAGAAGTTTCGATTAAACAGATTCACTATAAATACTTGTTTTAAATTTTATTGATTTTTTTTCTAGAATATATGATAAAGGGCACACGTTTTATTTGTACAGCTCCATGTGTGTTTACACACACAGATAACAGCTGTCTGTAACAGGATACAAAACATTTCCATCTTTAGATGCCTCCCTCATGCCCCTTCCCAGTGAATATCACTCCCTCAGGTAACCAGTTTTACATCTATCACCATAGATCAGTTTGCCTGTTCTTGAACTCATGCAAGTGGAATTGTACAGCATGCATCCTTTTGTGCCTGCTATCTTTGCTCATCACAGCATCTGAGCTATTCACCCATGTTATTGTACATAGCAGTAGTAGTTTGTTCTTTTTTTTTATTAGTGTGTAGCATTCCATTATACAAATATACAATTTATTTCTCCATTTTACAGTCGATAGAAATTAAAGCTGTTTACATTTTGATGAGTAAGAATAAAACTTGTGCTGTGAGCTGCAGTGTAGGCTGCAGAAGCAGCTCGAATCTGGTATTGTTGTGGCTGTGGCATGGGCCGGCAGCTGTAGCTCCGATTTGACCCCTAGCATGGGAGCTTCTATATGCCATGAGTGTGGCCCTAAAAAGCCAAAAAAATAAAACTAAAAGAAAAATAAAACTTGTCCTTATCTTTTGGGGGGTATATATAGAGGAGTAGAATTACTGGATTGTAGAGTAGGCATAAATCTAGCTTTTGAACTATGATTGTTTATAAAAAGGAATTTCTGTTATGGGCTTGAGGTGCTAGTTATCTTTTCCGAGTGCACGTAAAAGCATAATTATTAATCTTTATCCATGTGCCACTTAAAATTATTTCACATATGCTATTTTGAAAAACATTGGTAAAGCAGTAAAAAGACATAGGCTTTGGAATGAGATGCTCCTGGGTTGGACTCTTGGTTCAGCTGCTTGCTATAGCTGTGTGCTCGTGGTCAAGTAATTTATATAATTTGAGACAGTTTACAATCTCTGAGTCTCATATTCATGAACTGTAACTTTATGTTAACGGCGTGGATGAACCTTACAGAGATAAAGGCTGAGGAAATGAAGCCGGAGCACAAAGAATAGACATTTGTATGATTCCATTAATACAGAGTATAAAAATAAGCAAAATGAATCTTTGTTATTGGAAGTCAGGTAGTGGTTACTTTTGAGAGGAAGTAGTGATTGGAAGAAGGCTCAAAGGGCACCTTCTGGGGAGCTGGAAATGTTTTACATCTTGACCTGGATATTGGTTAAAATCTCCCCCCCACACATAGATATGCATATACATGCCAACATATTTATATATACATATATACATCATAATACTTGGGGTGCTGGTCAAATTCTATTTCTTGATCTAGGTGCTGGCTACCCAGGTGTGCTCAGATTATAAAAATTTATCAGGCTGCATATATAATTTGTGCTTTAGAGATGCTGTCCTTCTTTGTAAAAATGGGGTTAATAATAATAATGACTACTTCAGAGGTTTGTTAAATGAAGTGTAAAAAGTGCCTGCTCAGTAAATATTAGTTCCTTTGCTCTTATTTCCCTGTAGTCTAAGAAAAACAGCCAAAGGACGAATGAGAACATGAAAACATCCACACTATGAAGTTCTAACTTTAATATATTGATAGTTTATCAGAGATAAAAGCCTTATACTAAAAAAAAATACTACTTTAAATAATGCTTCACAAGTCAGAAGGAGAAAGACAGATGTCATATGAAATCTCTTATAACTGGAGTCTAAAACACTGCACAAATGAACATCTCAACAGAAAAGAAAATCAC
>PVHT020000077.1:17931866-17984952 GCA_004024745.2 Catagonus wagneri | reverse complement strand
GCGGGGCGGGGGCGGGGGTGTTGATAGCTTGGCGGGGGGAGCCTAAGTGGGGCTGTGTTTGCTGGGGAGAATGGATAGCAGCGCAGGGGTGATACATTGAGCTGTGGCCATCTCCGGTGGGAAGAAGGCAGAAAGAGATGTGCTGTGCAACCCTGAAAGCGCGAGCCCTTTCTGAAGCAACTTCACTAGACTCAGTTTCCTGCTATGTGCTGAGGGGTAAAGGACGAGGTCTTTTCTTTACGTATTTACCTCACATTCCTGGAGCACCTGTGCCCTGGCACCTTATGCAGGTGTGTTGCAATTAAGCGGATTATATGATCATTAAAAATAAATGCCCAGCAAAGCTAAGGAAATAGGTTCTCAAGTCCAATCTTCTTTCTTTCCGCGCACATCATTACCAGGGTTTCTAGCATTGTAGAAAGGGCCTTTAAAAATACTACGTATGATAGGGAAACAAAGGCTGACCAGATGTTTCAAACACAGTGCTTATTTTAATATAGTCAAACATAAATCTGGGCCCCAGTATCTCTTCTCAACTCTGAGTACATAATCAACACATGCAGCATGTTGGTGCCTGTATCATGATGATTAAATGGACAATTCATATTGTTAGTATTCAATTAGCATCCTCAAATGTTTATTAAATGCCGACATATTGATGGAGTTATGATTAGACTCTATATAGAACAAATTAATCAGACAGGTAAACACCCAGGCACCGTTCACTATTCAAACTAAACAATAAGGCTAATAAGACACATAAATAATGACATTAGTCTGATAGGCATGGAATTTTGAGCAATGACTGGGTTCATTCCATTTTACCACTAGCTTCTGTGGAAATATTAACTTACTTCATCAAAACCATATCAGCTATAACAGGACTGAATATTTCAATATATTTGTGTAAAATATTATATTTGGAGCTATATATACATATATAAGCCCATGTATTTTAGTAAGGGAGGGGTAGATTCAGGAAAGCCTTTAAGAGGGATACAAGTTGAGTGTTAAAAGTAGATATCTGCCTTGATAACATGAGGGATGAAGGTTTTTTTACGGGAAAGAGGAGAGAGAGAAAAGGTCTAAAAACAATGGACAACTTAGAGTAGCTCAGTCTGTCTGGAGTGCAGGATGGGAGAAGCATAGTCAAGAAGCTAACAAGTCAAGCAAGAGTCAGATCATATTCTAGGACCCAGTGTTTCATTTGAAGATGTTAATGCTTCATTCTATAGCCAACAGAGGCCATTTAAAGCTTCGGTGTCAGGCTTAGACTCTAATAAGAAAACATTGCTACTAGAGAAGTGGACCAACCGAAAGGAAAAGGTTCAAAACCAAGGCACTCGTTACAGGAACAAAGAAAATGGAAATGTTTGCAATGTTAGGGAGATGAAATAATTAGGGCTTGGGCACCAGGTAGATATGGAGTGTGAGGGAAAAGGAACCTTGGGGAATGATACGGGTTTCCTGGTTGCTTAAGATATCAGGATTGTGCTTGGCTAAGAAAGCTGACAATGCAGTCTACTGCTGTTCTGTAGATTGTGATTTGGGCAGGTCCGTAGGCCCCTCCTACTTTTGGTCCAGGTTTCTTTAGTGTGGGCCTTCACTCTTGTATTGTCATTGTGTTATTGTGAGAAGCGTGTGCTATTTCCAGTATCACATCTGTGGTCCAGGCTGGTTGGAGAAGAGGGGCCAAGGAGAAAAGGCTGAGTCTGCCTCATTTAAAAGAGCTTCTCTGGATGTTCCATCCCTGTCATGATAATAAGCATCAGCCGGAACTAGTTTGTATAGCCACCCTTAGTTGCAAGGGAGTTTTTAAGCTGTGTATATTGCCGCTCTGAACCAAATAGCGGTTCTGTTAGTGAAGAATGGCTATTAGATGAACAACAGAAGCATTTCCTACAGGTGATTAGGTAGAGGTTGGTTTCCTACTTTGAGATAGGAAATAGTGAGTGGCAGGCCTGAGGGAAAGACAATGAGTTCAGTTTTGGATGTGTTGTGTTTGAGGGGCTGTGAGTCATCCAGTTGTGATGATATTCAGCTGGCATCTGAAAATCATGAAGAAGTGTGACCGGTGGTAATTTTGGGAATCCTTAGCTTGTAAATGGCAGTTGGCCTTTCTCAGCATAATAATAATTGTTACTGATTATATGCCTGGTTCCTCTAGGTGTCAAAGCAGATTGGTTAATTGGTTCCTAATAATAGTAGTCTTCAAACCGGGGTACTTCCGGGCATAGAAGACTTTCCAAAGGGCATCTGAACATACATAGTTTTAAGGGAATCAGCATCTAGGTTCTCAGTTCCCATACACATTCTTACTTGAAATTGATCAGCCTGGGAGCTGGCTGCCATGTTTATGAAGGTTCTTCCTACTTGTATCTCCTTTCCCGGAAGTCCTCTTCCCCCTGGAAAGAGAAAAATATGCTTCCATTCAGCTGGAATTTCACGTTACATCACTTAATTACAAATCTATTATAAGAAATAGCATTATTTTCTTGTTTCACTATTTATTGTTAAAAGTGAAAACAATGTCATTACCTCTGCATAATTCAAATCTTTACTGTTCTTAGCAGTCTGTTTTATAAGATATGCTTCATAATTTATTTCTTATTTTCATCATATTTTTAAAAATCTATATTAATACATTTATGTGAGAACTGAAGTCATAGTTATTCTGAAGAGAGTAATTCTTATATGACTGCTTTTACCAAGTTGGTTATATGGTGAACAATTTCCACAAATTCAGTGAGGTAAATCTGTTGTTTTAGATCATCAAAGTTTTGACAAAAAATATATTTATACATGTGATGAGATAAAAATAATTTTATTAAAAACCATGACTAGGCAAAGTCATTATAATAAAGAATTTTAATTTTATCAACCCCTTTTGAATATATCTTATTTGAGAAAGTACCTCTAAGTCAAAAGTAACATGTATAATTAATAGTCATTTGATAAGTCTTGGCAAAGCTTCCCTGGTGAAAAGAAAGACTGGATAAAAATTCTGTTTCAAGCCAGGTAGTTTCTAATTCTTTTCTTCCAACAAAATTGAAGGCAAGCCTAATCAAGTTGTCATTTGACAGAACACTAAAGGGATTTTTTATAACTAATCACTGGGTGATTTATGACATAAAACTTAGAATGAGTTCAAAGAATTAAGTGACTATATTTCGGTAAAATCTTTCTATCCCCGTATACTTATTTGCATATCCATATCCATATGTGTGTGTGTGTGTGTGAATGTATATATATATATATATATATATATATATATATATATATATCCCCATATAAATAAGATTTCTTAATTCCTACATTTATAAAGTGAAAAATGGAAATAAAAATTTTGCCAAATCTTTAACATTTTAGTAGTAATATTCATAGATGGATAAATGAACTAACTGTGAAAACATACCCTCACTCATGTCATTAAGAGATGCATTTGCAGTGAAGAAATTCTTTGAAGTTTAATAATCATCTACCTAAAGTGTCAGCATATTGTTTTTTGATTTTTGTTTTTGTTTTTTTTTTTGATCAACTGTGTACTAGTAATTGCAGTGATAGAAAAATTTTAACATTTAGGGCATTATGGGCACATAAAGCAAAAAATTTTCAATTTATATACACATTTGCTTTGTAGTTAATATGGTGATCTAGAAAAGACTCAAGCATAGAATGATATTTTATATGGACAAATTTACGTGGGAGAAGTTGAATGGACTTAGCAAGGAACAAAGTAAAATTTCTGACTACTAAATGGAATTTCTTATTCGGATCTTTTAAAAACAGAGGTGTATTGGCATCAGGTTGCTAGGGTTTTTAGAGTCCATTGGCTACTTTTAAAAGCCTGAGGTAACAGCTGGTACAATGCAGCAATATTTAATGCACACCGGAAATTACATTCTTTGCAGCTCTTAAACCTTATGATAACAAGTCCTCCTAGAATTACATTTTAAAATGTGGAGAGGTACAAAATTTTGTGCAGCACAAAAGGTTTTTAGGTTGTGGAGCAAACTGTGATTTGAATACCACTACTGTAACCCATTGCCATTCACGGAAGCTTGGTCCTTCAGACTCTCCTGGGCTCTTGGCCCTGGTGGGTTGGCCATGTACAAGACACATTTGTTTTCTGTGCTGGGCCCCTCCTCCAGAGGTAGGGTTAGTGTCCAGGGGCCACACTTTTTCTAGGATGAGGTATATTGTGAAGAGCTCTTTTGGGCCTCTTTGAGAGCTTGTCCTGGAGGCATTCTCAGGCTGAAGAGTGACTGATCAACCTGGACTCCATCCCTCAAAGAGGTATTGAGGTCTAAGTCTTCTGGTGAAATTGAAGACTCTCTGTGATGTTCAAGAGCAAGAGAACAGGTAAGGAAGAGCTTGTACAGGTGTCTGTGGAAGGAATTCAGGGATACTGAAAATCGACACTGGCAGCCACCCGTTGAGGCTTTCTTGTCTGAATAAGCACCATAACACATCTGGCACAACTGATTTCTTCAAAAGAGAAAGAAAGAAATGCTTTCCATGTACAAGAAAATATGAAGAATATTAGAAGCATCATGTTCAACTCATCAAAATTAAATGTTATCACTTTGTTATATTTGCTTCAGCCTTTTCCCAATTAATTTCTAACTTTATCAACAATATATTGCAAGTTTTTTATCTTAGGAAAACTTGGTACTTTGATGTGAAATAGATTTTAAAAAAAGGAATATGTGGGTTGCTCCTTGTATCCTTGAAACTTTTTATAGTGAGTTTCTAATCCTTGATTGTGTGGGATTCATAATAATATCCAGTTGAATACCTCTGTTTCCTCACTCAAGCCAGGCGATCCTTGAAGTATGAGTGTGCTCAGGAAACTCCTTTCCAGGTTAGCACTTCAAATCCAGTTTAAGATCATAAAACTGGCTGCAAAATAATTGCTATTTATGAGGTTCACTGACATTGTAAAAAACATCATCAAAGTAATTTAAAATTTTGTCTGATTCCAAAATTTTATGATGAGCTCCATGCACCGATCCAGACAATACACATTTATTGTCAAATTAAGAGGGAGAGTGGGTGTTATGTTGAGTGTTTGTTCTGGGCTTCACATAGCCCATTTCTCATCCCTTCTTTGCATCCTCTTAGGACTGATGTGCTCAGTATGTGTTGTGGTGTTTTGCCAGTGTTGTGATAAGGGGATGCCACTCAGCTAGAACCAGAGAATTTCATATTGTGTTTATGACCTATAGGAAGATACACATTTTTTGGGGGGTCATAGTGTGCAGTGGCTTGATGTGGGATCTCAGTTCCCAGACCAGGGATTGAACTCAGGCCACAGTGGTGAAAATGCTGAATCCTAACCACTGCACTACTAGGGCACTCCCAGAAATACATTTTTTTTTTTTTGATCCAGTACACACACACATACATATGCAAACACAAATATATACTTATATATCTTACTGGGTTGAACAGTGTCTCCCCAAAGTCATGTTCAAGTGGAATTTCAGAATGTGACCTGATGAGGTCATATTGTGTTAGGCTGGGCCCTTAATCTGATATGACTGGTGTCCTTGTAAGAAGAGAAGAGACACAGAGACTAAGACATACACAGGGAAGAAGGCTGTGTAAAGACAGGGACTGAAACTGGAGTTATACAGCTACAAGTCAAGGAAGACCAAGAACTGCCAGCAACCACTAGAAACTGGGAAGAGACAAGGAAGAATTCACCCCTAGAGGCCTCAGAGGGAACATAGCTGTGCCAACATTACAAACTAGGTGGTGTTATACTAGGAAACTATCTATCTATCTATCTATCTGTCTATCTATCTATCTATATATCTGTCTATCATCTACAAATACAATGTTTTTAGAAATGAATGCTCACCTATGTGATGTGTAGTGCACTCTGATATTTCATTTTTTTGGTACCATCATTACATTTTGTTTAACTGTTGTTAAGACTGGGCTATGGTTATGTTGATTTCATTAGGATCCTAGCCTTCCATCAATAAATCTTCAGGATGGAAAGCACTGAACTAGATACTCCTAAAGGGAAGAGAGCACATGATGTATTGGAAAATGCCTAGAGTATTTAATAATTAATGCTAGAAAAAAAAGGCACAGTGGTCAGTTGCATTATATTATTACATTAATTAAAAGTCCCCAAAGGAGTTGAGAGTTTAATGTGCTCCCGGAAGTATGGCTAGTTCTCTGCCCTGATTCAATGGCTTCACCCAGAACACAAGTAGGAAATCCATTTTTCTGTCTGAGACACCTGAAACTACACTAACAAGAGCCGTATATAACTGTACATCTTTAAGTTTTAAAGTGAGAGGGACTGGAGTTCCTGCTGTGGCACAACAGGATCGGTAGAGTCTTGGGGTCACTGGGACGTAGTTTTGATCCCCAGCCTGGCACCGTGGGTCAAGGATCCGGTGTTGCTGCAGCTGCACCTTAGGTCACAGCTGCAGGTCAGATCTGATCCCTGGCCCAGGAGCTCCATATGCCTCAGGTGGGGGTGTGGGGGCAAAAAAAGAAAAGAGAAAATAAATAAAGTGAGAGGGACCGATTTTCAGCTAGGTCCCAGCAGTTACTAGATAAGTGACTTTAGGAGAAGTTAATATGTATCTCTGAACTGCACTTTTCTCATCTGAGAAGTAATGAGAAACCCATATATAGTGTTAGCCATAGAGAAAGTACTCAAAATTGTGGGCTGTCCTCTGTTGCCTATTTATACTAACGCGTTCAGAGACGGAGTCAACGGAAATATCACAAGGACACCAGAACTTGAAAAGAGAGAGGAGGAGATGGAAATAAACATGCCTTAGGATCACCACAGATGCCTCAGGAAAGCAAGGTCCCAAGGGTAATGGTAGCACTTGGATATTATTATATGTGGTTCTAATTTGTAGTCTTGCTAGATTTTACCATTGGTTCAGCTAGTCATTAGCTTTTGTATTTGTTTCTTCCATCCTCAATAGGCGTGTTCTCCTTTCCAAAGCTGCTCATTTCCCAGACAGCAGAAAGGGGGACAGAACAGGAGAGCACATATGCCTTCCTTTGTGGGAAGGGAGGGCAAGGGGGCTGGAGAATGCACCATTCTGAGGAGACATACATCTCTTTTATCCACCTCCCACTGGCCGGAATTTTGTAATATGATGACACCAAACTGTAAGGGCTCCTGAGAGATGTACTTTATGCCTTGGCAGTCATATTCCCCCTGGAATTTGGGAGTTCTAGCATTAAAGGGAAAAAATGGATTCTGTGGATATTTGGTCTATGCCATGGTTCTCCCCTCTCACTATCCAAGTATGCATACTCTTCTTCCTGTGCACTGCACACATTCACTCCTTCCCCTAAAGGAGAAAATTCAAACTCCCTTCCAGTTACTGCAACCAATACGAAGTCCAAGGGCTCTGGATGATGTGCAGTGTCTTTAGTTGGGCTGGAAGTGGAGCCCTTGATTTGTTGGCCCATAAATGAACAGAGAAGTATTTCTCTTCACCTGTGCTCAAAATACAATGGAGAAGTAGAAACAAGGTAACTTCAATAAATGTTCTCCTTTGGAAAAGAGGATAGGAAGCACTTGGTGGTTATCGGTCAATGGGAGTTATGAATTCTTGCTAGGTGGGAATTGTGAAAACTTGAGCCCTGGCAATGAAGTGAGATCCTTGATTAGATCGTAGATCCACTCCCTGGGGAAAGTAACTGTGCCCCATGGTCCCTGGCTTTGCTATCTTGGTCCATTAGCCTCCCTGACTAATCCGAGGGGACCATTGGAGAGTGCATGCTTCCTTGGGCAGACAGCTTTGATAGCTTTATCCGTTGATGCAGAATCAAAAACCTGGGTTGTTTTAAAGGGTCCAAGGATGATATGGCTCTGATGCCCAGGAGAGGTACTCTTCCTGAGATTGCCACCAGAGCCATGAATTCAAAAATGCAGCTTTGCCCGCTATATTCCAGTGGCCAAGAAGCTGGAATCAAGACATCATCTTTGCTGCTTCAACTGCTCCTGACACTGAAGATGCTGAGAACAGGCCCTGGAATGTTACTGTAGAAAAAAGTGACCAACACATGGCAGGAATATGGCCTCTGCCTCATATCTGCTTCCTGTTTCTCACAAGATTGCATGTACTTGACAGAATGCAACTCACATCTAGCTTGGTCTGCAAGGGAGTTCTGGAAAGAATGTTTTTAGGTTTCCAGTCTTTCCATCCAGAAGGAGATAGGTTGCATGTTGAGTTAACCAACCCACAGTATCCATCACAAGGGTTCTAACAGAGTGTGTTTACTTAGATTAGGAATTTCCCTGTGAGTCCCAGAGATGTTAATTTGGGAGATCGTGGTGCAGAGTTAGAAGGCCTATAACTTGAGGAGGTGGGGTTAGTGTCTGGAAAATTTCAGAGCCTTTTTCTGCAGAGAAAGGAATTTTTTGTGAATGTCAGTGTACCGTAGTAGGTGCTCCCAAGATCTCTGTCAAGGGCAGGCCATGCAGATTGTGCCCACACAATGCTCAAAGGCTAGCCCTGGATCGATGAAATGAGAGAGGGATTAAAGAGGCCCTATCACTTTACCGTCAGATTAAGGACAAGGTAGGGCTTCTTGGACCTCCTCTGGCCCTGAACAGGTCATTTGCTTCTTTCCAGATAAATGGCAGGTTGACAAAATGGATGTGCCAAGTTCTGGTTTTGTAGCCTTAATAACAGCATATCCATGGAACAAATATAGTATCGAGATTGCTATTGCTGCTGCCGCTGCTACGATGACTCACTATTGATGCTATTATTAACACTACAACCCTCTTTCCAATGAAATCTGGGTGAAATGGTTGCTGTTTGTCACTCTGAAGTGCCAATACCCCAAATGGTAATTTTGCAGGTTACAAGATGGAAAAACTGAATTCAACTTCCTTATCATGAACACTTGATTTGGACAGTTAATCCAAAGGATTATCTGGCTCATGTGTTCTTTGATTCTCATGAACCATGTTTTAATAATCAAGACAGACCTGATCATTAGTACTATAGCTTAAGGATTTTTCCTGTAACTCGATAAAGCCACATAAATGATAGGCTATATATAACAAAATCGCCAGCCTATTTTTAAGCCTGCGATGTCACAACAAACAAAATAGCACAGATTATGCACACTTTTCATATGTCCAGGTCCATCTGTCGATTTGAATCTGACTCTGTGATCTGAAAATGCAGATAATGAGTAAAGAAGATTATTTAAGGAGATTATTTCATGACAGAACAAAAGACAAGTCCCCTCCAGTGATCAGAGAAGAGAAAGTGTCCCTTCTGTTATTAAATAAATGGAATGGGCTGAGTCTTAGCAGTCATGACATTACCATTCACAGTGGAGGCACTGCTTGGGGGAATCTGATGGGAGAGGAGGATGCTGAGATGGAGGAGGACTTCTTCCTTGCTCTCTCTTGCTCTCTCTCTCTGATTCTCTGTTTCTGTCTCGGTCTCTCTCTCTCTCACACACAGACACACTACACAGGCAGTTTTATCTTTGCCTAGTTTGGGGAGGCAATGCTACTCGATAGTTAAGTTTGGACTTTGGAGTCAAGCTCCATGGTGGCCTAGCTCAGCTGAAGTTATGTACCTCCTCTGAGCCTACTCATTGGAAATGATTATGATCATGCTAGCCTCTTAGTGTTTCTGAGGGAGTAAACGAGAGAATATCTGTGAGATGCTAAAAGCAGAGCATGGCACATAGTAAATTTTCATTAAATAGAAGCTATTTCTTTTCTTCTCAGAGAAGAATTACAAACCATATTGTCAAATTATAATGGACAGGATTTATGTTTAATTTTATTTTGTCTTTTTAGGGCTGCACCCGAGGCTTATGGAAGTTCCCAGACTAGGGGTTGAATCAGAGCTATAGCTGCCGGACTATGCCATAGCAATAGGAATGCCAGATCCAAGCCGCCTCCGCGACCTACACCGTAGCTCACAGACATGCCGGATCCTTAACCCACTGAGCAAGGCCAGGGAGCCAACCTGCCTCCTCATGGATACTAGTCGGGTTACTAGTTGTGGGTAGTTCATCAGATGTGGTTCGACTAGCTGAGCCACAATGGGAACTCCCTTTGTTTTTTTTAATATTTAAATTTTTAAAGGTTTCATTTCTGGAGAAAATAACATTAAGGGTAAATATGTACCAATATGTTATTATCAGAGCACTTATACATATCTCATGACAATGTAACCAGAAAATGGTGTTTATTATCGGCCCTAAAGTCTAAGTCTATATTTGGTAGTTAACCTCAATGCTTAAAGAGAAGCTTCAACTCTTTTAGTCTCTTCTCACTATGTTAAGTATGTTAAAAGATACATTAAATAGTTTACAATGTTGTGATAAAAATGCATAGCCTATGTGCAAGGGGGCAGAGCATGAAAAAGTGAAAGAAGTTTTTATGTATTGAAAAGGGCTCTCTTCAGGGATAGTGGTTGGAGGGTTGGTTGCAAGGTCTGCATATTAAGTAAAACTCTTTTTGTTTCTTGCCCTGAAGCTGTGGAAGAAGAGAGATCTTTTCAAAGGAGATCCAGGAAGCAGTTATAGAGAAAGGAGTCATCTATTCCCAAGGGACTTAATCCTTCCAACCAAAAAATCACAGGGATGGGAGAAATAGCCCTTCCCAGGCAGGTGCAAGCAGGGACCCAAGACTCTGGAAGGCACAGGAGCATTGAAAGCTGAGAAGTCGCATGGCCCCTAGCAGTGCCCCGGGAAAGAGCAGCGACCCACTGGGGCTGGTGGGAATAATGGACCAGAGGCTGAGGAGGGCCAGAAAGAGGTTACTGAGCTTGCAGTCTTACAGCCAAGGCACATTCTGTTGGGAGGTTTTCTTTGGGGCCTGGTGAGCAGAGAGAAATCACAGTTTTGGGACGGCAGAGCAAAGGGCAAGGAGTCACAGGTCAAACCAGGAGGCTTACCTTCTGGACCTCACAGAGAGGGCCTTGCACTCATCGGGATAGGTTTAGTATTGCATGTGGATGGACTTGAATGCCAACTGAGATAGGAGGTACAAGACAAAAACATTGAAGTAACTGTGGTGGCCTGAGAAAAGGCAAAAAGTCTGAGGAAATCTGAGAAAAATCTTGCTAAGTCATGACTTCTACAAAAGACAAAGTAGGAGTTCTCTTGTGGCCCATTTGGTTAAGGATCAGGCATTGTCACCACAGAGGCTCGGGTTGCTGCTGTGGCACAGATTTGATCCCTGGCCCAGGGAACTTTTGCATACCATAGGTACAGCCAAAAAAAAAAAAGAAAAAGAAAAAGAAAAAAAATGACAGAGTAATCTGGCCAGGTCAAGTTTAGAATCCAGGAGAGGGAAAGGACCATGACTAGGCCTGAGGCTGTGTCCACACTCAACTGTGACTGGACATGCTCACCAGTTCTTGGATTAGTAAGCATGTGGTGTCTCCTGTGTACTACTCTTTACTGGAGAGCAAAATACAAATACATCCCCAGGTTAAAAGCTTGGCACATGCCTAGTGTAGCCTGGATTCCTCTCAATTCATCTCTTTATGTTCTCAATTCTCAAGATAAAGAATCCTATTCAGATGTTTCAGTAACATCAGTTTCATTCAGAGGAAGCTGAATCAAAGTAAACAACTAAACTTCATTGGGTTGAGATGACCCCCTGCTTAGAAAGTAGCACGGTGCAATTGTAATCATACTAAGAGTGCATATTTTGGAGTCAGTGAGTTCCAGGCCTGAGACCCTTCTCTAGCACCAGTTAGAGCTGTGGGCATATTTTTAACCACTTGGACTGGCATTAATTCCTCATGTGTAAAATGGAGACTATGATGGCAACTTTTTCAGGATTGTTTAATTTTTTTTGTTTTTTGTTTTTTGTTTTTTGTTTTTTAGGACTGCATGTGCATATGTCTTCCATATGCATATGCATCTGAGGCATATGGAAGGATCCTTAACCCACTGAGTGAGGCCAGGGATCGAACCCTAGAACAGAACGTGGCCCAAAGTAGATGAGCAGATGTTCCATAATGTTTGCTAAGTGAATATGTAAATGTTCCTCTGAGGATCACACTGGATTATTTCTGAGACTTGTATCCAAGGGGCTATAATTAGTCAAGTCTCTTTTGGCAAAAGTGACAGGAACCCCAAACTAAATAGCTTAGGTAAGAAGAAAATTTATTAGCTGATATAACCAAGAGGCCCAAGGGCTGGATCCATGGCCTCGAACAAAGTAATCAGGATCCTGTAATACCGCTTTCCTCTGTGTTGGTATCATAAGTTTGAGATCAATATTTGTATGCAGGAAGCTTACTGGGGAGAGTTCTTGGTATCAGCCTGAAGAAAGTGAAAAAAGCAGACTTGGGCAGAGGGAAGCACCTACTCTGTAGGGAGTGCTGGAGCTGGGTAACCCTTCAGTGTTGTTTTGTTTGGAGGGAAGGGGTCTGGCCTTTGATAACCACCCCACCCCCATCATTCAGTCATCAGCTCAGGTGGCTCTGTCTGGCTGAGGACGAAGCATGGAGAGCAAATCCACTGAGAGCCATCAGCTTCCAATTTTGGAAGCCACTGGGAAAATGAGTGCGCCGGTTCTGAAGGTGTGATCTTCGTGTACCCAGTTAGTTGACCTCAGATTCAATATTGGCTTAGGAATCTGAATTTTAATATCTACATAAGGCCAAAGATATTCTTGGATGTATGTTTTGTACATGGATCCGTCATTCTGTAAGAAATAATTTCTCTCTCAGTCATTTCTTCCTCTAGAGAAAGATTTCCCCAAACCCCAAGAATTGCTGACATCCTTTGTTGCCTTGACTTTCTAACGAGGATTTTGATGTGTTTTCTGGTATCACAAAAATTCATTTTTTTTTACTTTTTTGAGTTTATACAATTTCATATTTAGTTTTTCTTAGCTTAGTCTAAAAACATTTTTGTGTTTAATAACTCACGGCATCATGTTAATGATTAAGTAGCATATGTTCTATGAATCTATCAAGCTATTTAAAATAATTTCCTCATAATTGGAGATTGAATTATTTTCAATTTTTTATGCTTATAAATAAATAACACTGTAATAACTTTTGCCCATGTCTGTTTGCATTTTAAATTATTTCTTAGGATAGATTCCTACCAGTAAAATAACTGGATCATAGGATATGGACATTTATATCCCCATTATTTTTAAAAAATTGCAAATGTAATGATTGCTTATTATAAAGTATTCATGAAATTCAAGAGATTTAGCTTATTATTTTTTATTAAGAAATAATTAATATACATAACCCCCTTCCCAAACAAATAAACCATCTCTTATTGCAATCATCTGGATTTTTATTTCCTGATGATCATTATTAGGCTTCTGTTACCTTAGAAATTCTTTCTTACTAATTACATTGAATCTTGAAGTCACATTATTGACAAGAATTTCAACTTAACTCTAAGTTTTATAAATTTCACTGCACCCAGTTTTACTTCTTCCTTTTCTGGGAATATATTTTCTTTACTTGCTCAATTCACAAGGTCACAGTTGGAGCAGGCATATGCCTATACATGACTTCATCACTCACACTATAGTTGATCCTATCAGTGCTGGACCTCTGACCCAAATTAGGATATGAATTCCATTGCCTGAGAAACTTAGGGTTGAATTAGGAGATTCAGTCCTCGATTTGGCTGTTTGACTTCTCTCCTGAGTGAAGGGGCTATGTATTAATTTCTCACTAGGTAGGACTGATTCTGATAAACAGAATTTGTAGTGCTTTCTTGTATTCACAGGGAAGAATGAGAAATTCCTAAATGCCAAAGACTGAGAGGGGTAAAAGCACAAGATAAAACTGTGACAGCCCCAGACTGAGATATTAGCAGATTCAGTATCAGCTTAACAATCTGAATTTTAATGTCTGCATAAAGACCAAAGTTATTCTTTTTTTTTGATATAATGATTTTTATTTTTTTCCGTTATAGCTGGTTTACAGTATTCTGTCAATTTTTTACCATACGGCAAGGTGACCCATTACACATATATGTATATATTCTTTTTTCTCACATTATCATGCTCCTTCATAAGTGACTAGTTATAGTTCCCATATTCTTGACAAATTATTTTATACATTGATCTCTCATGATCTGTTTATTCTTGTGCTAATCCAAGTGTAATTAGACATATTTTGATCATTGTAAAGTCTAGTTTCTTCATAGTACCATTGGGTTTCTTTTTTAAAAGTTAAACTCACTGATTTTCTCTAGCTAAAAATCAGAAGCATTTTAAGATCCTACTCCAAATTCCATTACAATGGAGATTGGAATGGAGATAAATCTATAAATTAATATGAAATGATTGATATCTTTATAAAAGCTGGGCTTCCTACCTAGTTATATGATGTGTCCCTTTTATTTATTTGTTTGTTTCAGTTTTTGGAAACTTAGCTTCAGAGAGCTGAGTTAAACACGCTCATCATCTTTGGTTTGTTCGAGGATATTCCCTCATGAATTGTTTTTTTTTTTTGTTTTGTTTGTTTGTTTGTTTTTGTTTTTGCTTTTTAGGGCTGCACCTGCGGCATATGGAAGTTCCTAGGCTAGGGATCAAATCAGAGCTACAGCTGCTGGCCTATGCCACAGCCACAGCCACAGCAATGTGGAATCGAGCCACGTCTGTGACCTACACCACAGCTCACAGCAACGCTGGATCCCTGACCCACTGAGCAAAGCCAGGGATCGAACCTGCATCCTCATGGATAATAGTTAGATTTGCCATGACGGGAACTCCCTTCTCTCGTGCATTTTTTTTTTTTTTTTGTCTTTTTGCCTTTATCTAGAGCCGTGCCCGCGGCATATGGAGGTTCCCAGGCTAGGGATCTAACAGGAGCTGTAGCTGCCGGCCTTTGCCACAGCCACAGCAACGCGAGATCCGAGCCGCGTCTGCAGCCTACACCACAGCTCACGACAACGCCGGATCCTTAACCCACTGAGCAAGGCCAGAGATCGAACCCGCAACCTCATGGTTCCTAGTCAGATTCGTTAACCACTGATGAGCCACGAAGGGAACTCCCTCTCTCATGTATTTTTAATCACTCTTCATTTCTGAAAAAGTCCATCTGAAGCCGAAGAGAATAAAGCTAACCTATAGAGAGAAGTCAAAAGAGAAATGGACACAGGGCAGTGATGCTCTCCCTGGGTCTCAGGTGCAGTTTTCAGTTGCAGAGGCCCAAGCACATGGCTACTCCTGGACTCAGTACCAGACAATCTCTAAAGTGCGCTTCAGATCCTTTCAGGCTTGCCTGTCTCTGAAGTCTTTGAACAATTGTTTAGAGCAACAAGTGAGTATCTCTGGGTGAGCTCTCATCCCACATAGGCACAATCAGACAGGGCCTGCTGCATGTCTACGTTTCTTGACTCTCACTTCCCTCCTCTCACTTCCTTCCTACAGCTTCCCTTTTGGTCCTGAAGTATAAGAAAATTCAGAATCTCTGCAGTGCCCATTTATGATGGTCCAACCCAGAAGTGTACAAAAATCAACTCCTTATGGGGCAACCATTGTCCAACAGAGTCAGAAACTGTTGCATAGACAGACTGTCCTGATACTCAGTCTTTCATACAGATTCCTGGAAAATAGATATTCCTGACAGATCACTCTTTGGACACCAAGGGATGACCAGCTGGGTGACATACCCTTGTATTGATTGATTCTCTTTCATTCCCTTCTTCGCTTCCTTTCCCTTTACTCCTCCCTAGGCTTGCATGCAAAAGAGAAAGTGGGGTTTTTTTGTTTAAAAGTGGGTTTTTTTGTTTAAAATTTTATTTATTGAAGTATAGTTGATTTATAATGTGTTAATTTCTGGTGTACAGCAAAGTGATTCATATATATATATACACATATATACATATTGTCTATATATTCATTTTCAGATTCTTTTCCATTATAGTTTATTATAAGATATTGAATATAGTTTCTTGTGCTATACAAGTAGGTCCTTGTTGTTTATCTACTTTATATATAGTAGTGTGTATATGTTAATCCCTCCACTCTTTGATAACTTGTTTGTTTTCTATGTCTGTGAGTTTGTTTGTGTTTTGTAAATAAGTTCATTTGTATCATTTTTTTAGATTACACATATAAGTGATATCATATAATATTTATCTTTGTCTAACTTACTTTACTTAGTATGATAATCTCTAGGTCCATCCGTAGTGCTGCAATTGGCATTATTTCATTCTCTTTCATGGTTGAGTAATATTCCATTAGATAGATAGATGATAGATAGATAGATGATAGGTAGATAGATGATAGATAGATAGATAGATAGATAGATAGATAGATAGATAGATAGATGCATTCATCTGTCAACGGACATTCAGGTTGCTTCCATCTCTTGGCCATTGTAAATAATACTGCTATGAACACTGGGGTGCCTATGTCTTTTCAAATTAGAGTTTTCTCTGGGTATATACCCAGGAGCTAATAAAGTGTTTTGAGTATAAGAGATTTTATTAGGGTGTAATGCTTGGGAAAAATAAAATAGAAAGAAGAAGGACTGGTCAGGTAGAATATTTGGATCAAAATATAGACCTGATATTTATGAAACTAAAGGGGTGAAGTTGTCATCTGATAGACTGAACCAAGTCTTGGCTGAAGGAATCCCACATTAGGCAGAAACGTCCAGTCCCAGGACCTGCTATGTGTGTTCGTTGGCTGGGAACTACCTGGGAAAGGTAAAGGCTCTGTTCAAAAGCTAATGTAGATCCTAATGGCACCAACAGCCAGAGGCTGTCAGCTAACTGCACTCCAAGCAGCTGAAGAAAGAAGGGAGCAGCTGGCTAACTCCCTGTGTCTTTTTTAATTTACCCTGCTTCATACTTAGCAGGCCCTTTTGGTATAATGATTCCATATTTCATCTCAGGGAAATCATTTTATGTTTGTTTTATTACACATTTCTTTCTACTCTTGGTGTTTGTTACTTCTGAAACACCTCTTACTCTACTATATTATCAATGTTGCTTAACTTTTCTGTCATTTTCATCAATCTTTAAATCTATATTGAAAAAAGATGTCCTCAACTTTACCTTCTTTTTCCTATATTACCTTAGCTTCTTCTGGGGTAAGCTTTCTATCTGTTCATCTTGACCTATCCTCAAGGCAAATGATCCTCAAGGTTCATTTTGACCATGCCTCAAATGTCTGGTGGTCTCTATTTATGTTTGTAGTAGGGAACATGGTTGATCATTCAGGATGTCTGCTTAGGTTTGCCCAGCAATTGTGAATGTCTCTTTCCATAGCAGACTGTCTCCAAAACAGAAGGGTTGATTGTGGGGTTTTCTGAAGCTTTATACCTTTATACCAAAGATAGCCTTCTCTTTAAGAATCATAAGAGCCTTTGGAGGGAAGCGGGCAGTTGGACTTAAAACAACATCAACTGTCAGATGAAGTAGGTTTAATTAGGGGCCAAGATAGGGTGGGAGGTGTCCGGTGAATGTCTTGTCTGAGTGTGAAAGTCTTCCATGTGAGTTGCATGGGTTCGAAACAGGCTTATTTCATGTTTCTCTGTGGCCCATGAGACAAAATCTTACTTAACTTAGAAAGTTGTTATTCTAGGGTCAAATATCTCCAGTGTTAAGAGAAGAAGAGAGATACATGTAGAGGAGGCTGGCCTAGATGTTCCAAGTTTTTAACTAATTGTCTTGATGATTGCCCATGATTTCTTCTAGTCCACTACCTTTTCTTACTTTAAGCTCAGAGTTCTATTAGTGTTCCACTAGTTTCTCGGAGAGTAGCATAATTCTCCAGTCCAATTTCTATTTTATGTTGCATGTCCTTATTCTAGTTTCTTTGTCAGTTCGATTTTATCTACTCTCTCCCAGAAGTTCTTTAAACTTTTTGGACAGCTAATGGTACTCTCATATATTCTTTTCTATATATTTTTTTTGTAGAATTCAATGGGCTATGCAATAAAATGATGGTAAAATGCACTCAGTCTGCCATCTTAACTTAGAAGTTCAGGTATTTAAGAGCTTTCCAAATGTGTGTGTGTGTGTATTTATAAAAATGTACATTATACGTACATATGTGTACATAACTGCTTTCTATAAAGACTTCACAAACTTATATTTCCATTAGCTGAGTGTTAGTATTTCACTGTAGTATCTCCACAAAAGGATTAATTAATTAATTTACTTTTTAGAGCTGCATCTGCAGCATAGTTCCCAGGCTAGGGGTTGAATTGGACCTACAGCTGCCAGCCTGTACCACAGCTGCACGAGATCCAAGCCACATCTGTGACCTACACCACAGCTCACAGCAACACCAGATCCTCAACCCGCTAAGTGAGGCCAGGGATCGAACCTGCATCCTCATGGATACTAAGTAGGTTCGTAGTCCACTGAGCCACAACGGGAACTCCACAAAAGGATTTTATTAAACAAATAAAACATATCTAATTTCATAGCTCTATGTTAAAATGTGCAGTCATTTCTAGAAAGGTGAAACTTTTAACTTTTGATTATGTAAAAATACAAATACTAAAGTAGGGAGAATTGTATGAAGAATCCCTTGTGCTCATCACCCAGCTGTAACAATTATTAATGATTTCAGTGACCAAGGTGCAACATTTTGTTAAATATGTAATAACTATCCTATTTTTTCCTTGTGAGTGGTCAGTTTAATGCTTCTAATTGCTACTTGTCTTTGGGGGATTTTGGTGTTTTTCTTTAGGAAAATTATGACCTTAGAAATTAAGGTTATTTCCCTTTTGTCAAAATCACTGCAAATATATTACATTCTTTCCTTTGATTGTCTATTTTGTCATACTGAATTTAAAATTTTTGTTTGGTGGACTTGCTATGATTTTTAAACATTTTAAATCAACCCTCCAGTACTACCTACTAAACAAAATTTAACATAGTCTTTATTTGGAACAATATTGCAGGCAAGCAAAAATATCTGATTTGCTCCTAGATTTTAAAACTTTTCAGAAATATTCTGATAGGAAGTTTATTGCTGCATTATCATTATAAAAATGGTCTATTTTTTATATTATGATATAATCCAATAGATTTATATAGAACAAATTTAGATTTACCTAGAAGTCGCAGATAGTAAAGAGTTCCCATAAATCTCATAGCCAACTTCCCCTAATATTACCATTTTACATTAATATAGTACATTCCTCAAAATGAATGAACCAGTCCTAATACACTATAATTAAGAAAAGTCCATACTTGATTCAGATTTACTTAGTTTTTATTTAATATCTTTCTTCTATTCCAGGATTCCACCTAGGATATTACATGACATTTGGTCATTAAGTCTCCTGATGCTCCACCTGGCTGTGATAGTTTCTTGGAATTTCCTTGTTTTTAGTGATCTTGAAAGATTTGAAAAGTGGTCAGGTGTTTTATAGAGTGCTCCTTTATTGGGATTTGTCTGGTGTTTTTCTTGTGACTACACTGGGGATATGGGTTTTGGGGAGGAAGTCTATTTAAAATGAAGCAGGGAATGAGAAATAAGTAGACAGACAGACAGACGGACAGACACATGCACACATGAAAAGAGAATCAGTGGTTTAAAAAGAACTGCCTATAAACAAAACTAACATCATAAAGCCAGTATGGTTTTGTAAGCAAGTTTGCTGAATATGGAAGTAACAGAACAGGTAATTTTTATTTGATATATCAAATTCCAAAGAACAGTTAAGTAGGGACAATCCCCCAGTTCATGTTAGGAGAACAATGTAAACTTAAATCTAAGGACTAAACAAGAAAGGAAAATTATTGCCTAATTTTACCTGGAGACACAGGTGCAAGTGCTGCTGGATGAGAGTGGTTTGGTTTGGACTTCTAGCCTCCAGAAGTGTGAGACAATATACTTATGTTTTATTAAGCCACTAGTTTGTGGTACTTTGACCACACTAGGAAACTGATACATTACCTAGAACTTTAGTTCCATGACAAGATGAAATTACCCACTCTGTGACATGTTAGGTTTGGAGCCAGGATGGTATAAAGACCTTCCTGGTCTCCAATCCTGGTCTTCCTGGTTCCCATTCCTCTGTTAAGTGGGTGGTTTCCGACATACCCATGCCTAAGAGTGGAAATAATTATCCAGCCTACTACTGGAGTATTTATATTTTTGGTTTTTTGGGGGGTTGTTTGGTTTTTTTAGGGTTGCACCCGAGGCATATGGAGGTTCCCGGGCTAGGGGTCAAATCGGAGCTGTACCCGCTGGCCTACGCTGCAGCCACAGCAAAGTCAGATCCGAGCTGCATCTTCAACCTACACCACGGCTCACGGCAATGCCGGATCCTTAACCCGCTGAGAGAGGCCAGGGATCGAACCTGCATCCTCATGGATACTAGTCAGATTTGTTTCTGCTGAGCCACAGTGGGAACTCCTGCTATTGGAGTATTTTATGGACACTGCCAGGTAGAGGTTTCAGGGATTGTATAGGATGCTACTACTTCCTGCCAATAGTTATCTGTTGGGTGGATGGATGTCTAATTGGAAATGACTGATTAAGAGCTAAGCAAAGAAAAAAAGGTCATAGAGGTCTCCTCTGGACTTGAGAGAGGTCTGGCTGGCACCCAAGACTTCCATCTCTGCACCTGTGTAATTCAGAGAAGCTAGAACTGTGAGAACCTTCTTCCAGTTACCTTAAAAGGGTAGAGAGAAAAAGAACTATTATGCATTTCAATACATATTTCTTTATTCTGCCAATTCTAATGATTTTTAAAAATCTCAAAGATTCACAGCATAATCTGGCTTAATTTGACCATGTGGTTTCAAAAAATGTATAACTCAGTGTATTTTTCTCTTTGAAGCATGTAACGGAAAAATATGTTCCACTGTTGCTCAAAGGAATTTAGCATAGTAGTAATCTATGAGAGAACTAATTTCTAGTATTTAAAACATATCCCTTTCAAAATTTGTTTAGAGGAAGAAAAAAATTACTTGGTGTTCCCCTTTTGGCTCAGTGGTAACAAACCTGGCTAGTATCCATGGGAATGCGGATTTGATCCCTGGTCTCACTCAGCCGGGTTGAGGATCTGGAGTTGCCATGAGCTATGATGTAGGTCACAGACACCACTTGGATCCTATGTTGCTGTGGCATAGCGCAGCAGCTATAGCTCCAATTCAACCCCTAGCCTGGGAACTTCCATTTGTCACAGATTCAGCCCGAAAAAGACCAAAAAAAAAAAAATGAAGTGAAAAAATCCTTTTAGGAAGGAGGGTTATTGTGTGTGTGTGTGTGTGTGTGTGTGTGTGTGTGTGCACGCTCTGATGGTTTTCTTTCAGTTTGAGCCTGGAGGAAAGCAAATATTAAAGCACTTTTCTGTTGTGCCTGGGAGGAGAAGCACCAGGGCCTCCTATCAGTGGAAGAAAAACAAGAGAAGATAAGATCTTAACTAGAGTAATGAGGGCAAGCACTTACTTTTAACCTCAGACTCAGGGGAAGTGGTAGTGTTTCAGGGTGTTGTTTGTAAAGTCTGAAATTCTGCCTGAGGCTGGAGCAATGCAGATGTCTCCCAAGGCCTCTCTGATTATAAGTGACAATTTCAACATTATAAAAATAAAACGACAAGAAATTCCATTCTTTAATATTTTCAAGGAAAAACATTCTTAGAAAAATTATTTTCCTATGTCTCCTATTCCCAGCGTCTTTCACTTGCTCGATTTCAGGCCGGCGAGATTCCAGAATTTGGAACAACTTAGGGAATTGAGTGATCACGGTTGAGTCTAGTTAGAGAAAATATCACATTGTATTTGGGGGAGACACACTTTTAAATCTTAACTAAAAGTACTATGTACTTTGAATGTAAGTTAGAAATAATGGGTTATGCTATTTACTTTAATCAAAAATGCATTGTTAGATATAAAAGTATGAATCTTGTTTCACCTCACTTAACTTTCTACTCTTCGGACCTGGGATATCTTAAATTGTCACTCAATCTCCTTAGAGATTCTCCACAAATTATGACATAGCATCTTCCAGAGAGCAAAACTATGATCAATGGGGAGAAATTATAAGGACGCAATGTTCATGTTGACATACAAAGGAACTTTCTGGGAATCAAAAATATCCAAAACGTAGTAGGCTGCCTTAGCTTACTGTCACTGGAAGAGTTCAAATTAAGGCTAAATAGCCAAGCAAGTCAGTCTAAGGCTAAATGATCATCTGCTTCAGGATGTTGTAGAAGGAATTCCTGGTCTCAACAAAAAGATTGAATTGCAAAGTCTCTTACCAATATAAGATTTTATGATTTTGGATCAAATAATCTGACACAGAATACTTTGGTTTCTTCACCATTCTGATTTTTAGATGATGATTCAATTCATCATTTATGAATAGGGCACCAACTTAAAAGTGAGAGAATGTAGGAGTTCCTGTTGTGGCTCAGCAGGTTAAGAATCCGACTACTATCCATGAGGATATGGGTTTGATGCCTGGCCTTGCTTAGTGGATTAAAGGATCCTGCCACAATCTGCGGCGTAGGTAGCAGATGTGGCTTGGATCTGGTGTTGCTGTGGCTGTAGCACAGGCCTATGGCTATGGCTCTGATTCAACCCCTAGCCTGGGAACCTCCATATGCCTCGGGTGCAGCCCTAAAAAGAAAAAAAAAGTGAGAGAATGTAGAGTATGGCATATTTGTTAGCTGGAACCCTTCGCTATTGGGGGGGAGGTGTCCTTAGACAACTTTGTTAGTGGTTTTTAAGACTGAAATATCACCCAACCAAATTGTCTTGGATTCCTTTTATATGTATTCTCTTGGTCCTCTTACGCCTTAGCTGCCAATGCGTTCTTCTGTTTCATGTTTTACCTATTCATTCAAAATATAAATTCATTATGTTCATTATACCTGATTAAAGGGTACTTTCATCGTGGATTGATTTCCACCGCAGACTCAAGTGAAACCACAATCATTTCACCAATAACCTTTGCAACGTGTGCTCTGTATCTACTTCAGACATTAGGATGGCCCAAAAAAGTCTATCATTTGTGCTTTGGTTGAAAAATATAGTGCATAAGATACAATTTATTTCTTTTAATGTATTAAAATCTATTTCAAAGCTGATAGAAAAGTTTATTCCTTACCAAAAACGGAGAGACTGAAGATAAAATAGAGTTCTCCTCCCCAGGGCCTGGATATTGCACATGTTGGGACAACAGCTGGCATGGGGATATTAATAGACAGCCATTGTCCTTGCACCTGGCTGGGGACCACAGTCTGAGTCCATAACCAGAGCAGCTGCAGAGGTTCTTGTCAGATTTTTTTCTGAGCCAAAGAAATGAGAAAAATATCATTTTAGAAATAGGTGCCATACTAGCTTTCATGAAATACCTCCAGTACTCAGGAAGAATAAATGAAATATATAGTAAAATGAAATTGTTTCCAACAGTCTCCAAACTATTTAGTCTACTTTTCTATTATCTTGAGAATAAAGAACATTGATTGTAAAGAAAAACAACATAGTGGAGGTATTAGGAAAAAAAGGAAAATGTGGGGCCAAACTCTGGTATCTATATATATGTACAAAATGCTCTGTGATTTACCTGTCCCAAGTAAAATAGCATATGGTTATGAAAATTAAAAAAGAGCATGAAAACGCTTACTTTGAGAGGAAGTAAAATTAAACTTGTATGGAAGACCTATTATATACCCCAGATTAAAAAATGCTACTGAATTTCTTCCACTCCCTTTCCTTCTCTCCCTTTTAGTCCATCCCTTTCTACTTCCCTTTTCTTTCTGTCTTTTGCTTTCACAAAGATTTCCTAAACATTATTCAGTGAATCTAGAAAGTTGAGGAGAACGCAGACCTCAGGGAGCTGCCACTGCACTCAGGGACTGTGTCTTCGTGAAAATGTAAATTAGAACAAACCCAAGGGGTAAGTGCGCTGGGAATTAAAGAGTGAGAGAGATCATGCCCTTCCGGAAAGTCAGGGAAGATGGTCACACAGGGGAAATGCAGTGGGAATCGAAAGGAAGGAGGTTAGCTTGTAAAAGGCTGTGGAGGCAGAATCCACAGGCTCTGGACACTTGATGGATGAAGCGGGAGAGTGAGGTGGAGACAAAGATGGCTCTAGCCTTTCAGGGATTTTTACTGGTTTACCAGTTAGAAAAACAGCGGATGGGTATACCTGTCCTCTCCAGGCCGCCTTGGTTCTTGTTCCACTCCAGATGTGAAGTAGCAGCAAGCACAGCTGTTGGTTCCCCCAAGGAAAACCCACCCCATCAGCCAGTAGTGACTGGCTGGTATTTTACAAGAGGTTGTATATGTGATATGTGAGTATATGGAAACTAGGGTGGATGGTTAGAGGGCAAAATATTTTCTTGTACGAGACGGGTCTCCTCCCTCAAATCTTTTCCCCCCAAATCTCCCTCCTTCCTTCCCCTTGTTGATGTGTCTCCTGCTCCCTTTCTTTCCTCTTCCCTCCCTTTGATGACACCTCCAGCTTCCTCTCCTTCTCGGTTTTGTCTCCACCCACCTTTCCACTCTCTTCTGCATAGAAATAGATCTCACCCCAACGCCTCCTCACCCATCACTTAATACTGTCTTCAAGTGTCTGTAGTACTGAGGATGACTTCATTTGTGCTGAGCAAACAAAAGATCCTTAAACTAAAGATCCACCCTCTTTATGAAAAAGCTTATTTTGAGGGGAAATAAAAGTAAACTTGTATGGAAGACCTATTATATACCCTAGATAAAAAGATGCTACTGAAATGTCTTCCATTGGTTGCAGATGGGTTTGAAATACTCAGTTTCTACTTCTGTCACACATAAAGCGTCGTCACCCTTTTGTATCTAAAGCACTGCTGGTGGAAGATCTTAAATATTGGTTTGTAATCTCAGCAGTTAATTAAGAGAGAGAGAATAATCAATGCAAATGGTTCCCAGTGCACACTGACCAGTGGTGGGCAATTAGGTTTCTCATCTGTGCCAGTCATTCTCATTTGGTGCATTTTTATCTGTGGAGATTTAACTTCATTCTTCATTATCTGGTGTTAGCCCCAGTCACTGTGCCTGGAGGCCCTTCTGCCACTCACTTGCCAGGTTCACCTAGGCTGCCCTGTACCTGTTGATGAGGAAGTGAGACGTGGTCAAAGAGGTACTGGAAAATGCTACTTCCCTTTCACATCAGTTTGAATACTGAAGAAAAATACCACTTTCATAAAACCAACTATAGATGCATATTACATTTTTTTTCACGATAGTTGTGTCACCCCTTTTTATTGAATGCATTAGAAATTTAAGACTCCGATACCACATCTGTGGATTCTTTTATGTTAACAGCTTCCTTTTCTGTTGCTCTTTCTTTTTTCTGTTATGAGGCAGAAAGATAACTCCTGACCATACTATTTTTTTTTTTAATGCAGTTTAGCATGGAATCAGAACTAATCTCCCAAGAACTCCTTTTGTTCTGTGGTCTTGGTTGTCTGAGGGAGCCTACTATAAACTCTGTACAACTCTAAGCTCTCACTGATTCTTTGGGCACCACCCCTCATGTTGGTAGACTTTTTTTCTCAATGTATTAATCATTATATTTAATATTAAAGGTGAGTCAAGATATATAAACTACAATGAAAATGAGAATTTTTTCAATTTAAGGTGTTTTAATTTTTTAATGTGAACTTTCCTGTGATGAAAATACCCTTTTAAAACAATATTTCATTATAGTAAAAATTTGAGTTTTAGGAAGTTTAGGTGTTTGCAACAAAAATTTCATGTTTCCTTTGGAAACATAATAGAGGTTCCCAGAATCTCTCCTCAAGGATGATGTCTGCTCCAACCTTGAATAACAAAATTGCAGTTATGTCCTCTCTGTTCTCCCGTAGCACTTTAGGTGTACTTCTGTCCCATTATAATGAATTTTTTTTTTCTGCTTAAACAAACCCCTGTAAAATTGCATTTACCAGACTAGACTTTGCTGATAAGCCATCAGCCCATGCTGAGATGTGCTGTGAGAAACAGCCCCCTCCTTTACTCTGAGGGTATTACTGAAGACGTTCTTCAGGATACCAGTAGTACTGCATTTGTGGGAACTTTGAGGGTTTGTTGGTTTGGCCTTATATCAAGACTAGTGATATTTTCCCTGAGCAGTCAGTCTGCTTTTATCTGGTGGAAACTGCGGTTTGTATAACTTGATCACGCTTCTTCTTTTACAGAGATTGCTAAAAAATCTTAGAGCCAAATTCCTGGTGCATCCCTAGCAAATATGTGTAAGCCTTCATTGTATTTATTTTGTGTCTTAGTCCAGCTCTATTATATAGTCCCATCATTGCTTTCCCTTTGTCTTATCTTCCTCGTTTTCTCCTAATATACCTCATTTTCTAATGTTGCACATCTCTTTGTTTCTCTGTCGGTCCTTTTGAAGAAAGGCGTGAAAATAAAGACATATTTTCATCTTTTTCTTACAAGGTTCTCAGCTCAGTCTTCTGAGACTGGGATTGTCTCTTTATCACTGTGCTTGGATTTGGCACAGACCTTCATTATATACTCAGTAAATATTCTGAAAATAAACCAAATGAAATTGCCATTATAAATCAACTATATGCTACTTTAAAAATGCTAAAAAAAAAAAAAAAGAAATTGCCATTATAAAATAGAAAAGAATCATCTGGTAATTTGATCTCTGGCAATTTTCTCTTCTGTTTGTAAGACGAATCAAATTATCACCTATAGACAAGACAGCAGAAAATATTACGTATGTGAGTCAAGGAAAAATGAATGGATTAAATCCAAAATTCCTTCTGTTTAACCTGTTCATGCTATGGTCATGATTCTCTCCTGACTTTTAAGTGAAAGGTTCTTGCTTATTCATCTGTTACAGAACTTTGCATAAAATTGGTGCCAGAAAAATCCATGTTGCATTCAATCTATTTCTCTGGATACTAGGCTGGGAATCAGAGTTAAGTGGAATGCTGGGCAGGAAATTTCTGGCACTACTTTTATCTCAGACTGAAATGTAAGAATGTCTTCTGAAACCATTGAACCCAGAGTTGTTAACTTAATCCAGAGTTGGTACAAAAGACATCTAGATCACTACATTTTGTTTTGTTTGTCTTTTGTCTTTTTAAGGCCGCACCTGCAGCATATGGAGATTCCCAGGCTAGGGGTCGAATTGGAGCTACAGCTGCCAACCTACACCTATACCACGGCAACGCAGGATCCAGGCCAGCATCTGTGACCTACACCACAACTCACGGCAACGCCGGATCCTTAACCCCCTGAGCAAGGCCAGGGATCAAACCCGCAACCTCATGGTTCCTAGTAGGATTCATTTCTGCTGCACCACGATGGGAACTCCTAGATTACAGGGTTTTTTAATGGTAAAATGTCCGATGTTACTTAGAATGTAATTAATTAATTTTGTTCTTTAAAAGTAAACAAACCGATATAGTAAATATTAAAGTCTTTTTTACGCCTATGGACTTTCCCGGAATGAATGTGCTACTGATTTATTTGTGGGTGTTGAGATTCACAGTATCAATCTAAACAGAATAAGATATTGGTGAAATTGCCTTTCTTCGAGATCAAAGGTTTTTGTCTTTAGGTCATATGATTTCTTCCTTCAAAATGCCTGTCATGTACATTCTTTCCTCCGGGCTCCTTTGTTGACCTTAAAATCCCAAACTCTCGTGATCTCATCCCCCAAATGATACAACAGATTTTCCACTGGCTTCAAGTCACCATTTTTTATCCTATAGTCTTGAATGTTTACTGTCAGATTATTCTTCCAAAAATACTGTTTTCATCCTACTATTTTTTATTTAGTATCTTGCACTAACTTCTGATACCCACACAGATCAACCCTCAAACTCCTGGACATAGAAAACATTGCTTCTCCAGTCTTCTCCCATTCTGGCTTCCAGCTGTGTACACCAGAGTGCGCCCTCTTGCAATCTTAGCATCTGCATGAGTCTGGTTTTGACTGTCCCTTTAAGGTACCCTTATTTGCACACAACAGGAAGTAGGGTGTGGTTTGTTCTTGGATGAGACTAAAGTTGTGTGCTGAAAACAATTTATCCTTGACCTAGAACTAGCACTGCTTTTAGAAAGAAAAAAATCTTGTTTACAGTTTAAAAGTAGAAAGTTAAATAGCATTTAAAGTTAAAAGGAGGATGTTTAAATAACAATAGTGAATATAAACTTTAAATTGTGCTGCTAATAAAAATAGTAATAGCTATTAGTTATTGAAAGCTTGCTATGTGCTAGGCACTACACAAATATTACTAATTCTGAAATAGATACCATTATTTTCCCTATTTCACGTGTATATTGCCCAGGGTCACACAGCTGGTAGGACAAAACTGAAACCCAGGAAGTTTGGCTCTATGCATAGTCTCCTAATCACAAAACTATAATAACTCTTAATAGAACCTAAATCCAGCATCCACTCTAAACTTGAGAAATGGCTGCTCTAGGAAATAACTTTTGCCTGGCTCCTCCAGTTACCGTTCAGAGGATTCATTTCACAAAGAAAATCCAGTTTAGGGAGAGCAATGTTTTATTCCAAATCATACCGTTGGCCTCAATACTATAGATTTGAGAGTGTTGTAGGATTACTTTGAAGTGGAGTCCATGCTGTGATCCTCTGTGGGAGCCTCTTGACTAAACCCAATTTGGCAATTTTAATGGAGTCAAAAATGGCACAGCCAGAAAGAGTGTACAGTCAATGTCTTGGCATTTAAAGGAGAAGTTTCCAATACAAATGTGATCACAAACAGTATACAGGCAGAAAGCCCTGACTAGTGGCTAACAGAGCACAGGAAAGCCATGCCTAGAATTGAGAAGAAAAAAGACATTGTACACGGGATATTGCCTCGATTTCCTGCTACAGTGTAAGCAATTCTGTGAGCCAGTGATCACGCCTTTTTCTAGCCTTGAGTTCAGTGGCTTATGCTGATAGCATAGACTTGGCCATGGTAGTGAAATAGGAGGGAAGGGGGCAGGGACAGCCCTTAACAAATGACACAGCCACTGAGGATACAACAAAAACTGGTTAGATTTTTTTTTTAGGTCAAAATGGTGGAAGGTTCGACTTCCAATAGACCTTGAGCCTCATTATGTGCTCATTGAAATACATTAGCATGCTAACTGACACACCCGCAGGCAACTTTTATGGCCAACCATAAAAGGCCAAAAAGTGGGCTGTGGCCCAATTTCTGGAAATCCCTGCCCTCTCCCTGAAATAGTTGGAATTACCCTCCCACTCACTAGCCTATGAAATTACTCAGCCATAAAAACTCACCACTGTTTGGAGTTCCTGTCATGGTGCAGCGGAAATGAATCTGACTAGGAGCCATGAGGTTGTGGGTTCAGTCCCTGGCCTCACCCAGTGGGTTAAGGATCTGGCATTGCCGTGAGTTATAGTGTAGTTCACAAGACGCATCTCGGATCTGGCATTTGCTGTGACTGTGGTGTAGGCCAGCAGCGATTAGATCCCTAGCCTGGCAACCTTCATATGCCATGGGTGCAGCCCTAAAAAGCCAAAAAAAAAAAAAAAAAACCAAAAACTCACCACTGGTGAGTACATTGGGTTAAAGGATAACAGCTGAGGCTTGGATTCAATCCTTGGCCTGGGAACTTTCATATGCCGTGGATGCAACCACGTATTCCTGAAACTTGTTAAAGATGCTGAGGCAGTGGGACTCAGTGGGACTACTACAGTGGCAGAGGGATTGGGCTCAACTCCAAATATCACAAGAAAAAGTAAGAATTTATAGCCAAGGAACTGGGTAGGGGGTTCAGTGAACGGAAAATTGCTGAGAGGAAATCTCAGGAATAGGGTGATTCTGGCTAACCTAACTCGATAGGATTCTTGCTGAAGGCCAAGGTGATAAGATGTCAAGAGTGGGATGTTTTTGATGAACTGACTGAGCAAGATTCCTAATAAATCTGACCTAAGCGGACCAAGGACAGAGCCCAAGATTAGGGCCTAATCAACAAAAGGACGCTGAGAAGTCCGATTCAAGTTTGGTCAAGAGAAGAGGCTTTATCACATTCTCCATATGGGCTCTCATCCTGCCACAGTGTAGCTCAAGCTCTCTCACAGCACAGTGGCTGGCTCTAAGAGAGTGGGAGCAAAAGCAAGGATGAGAACTAGAGCAACAGTTTTAGTTGGTCAAGCAAGTCCCAAAGCCAGGGCAGTCTCAAGGGGAGGGGAACTAGACTCCACCTTCTGAAGAGAGGAGGAGCAAACTTGTGGCCATCTTTAGTCCATACAGTGCCATATTTACATTTAAGTACTCAGGATGAATATTCTGCAAAGGAAAGAAAATCTTGAGAGAGAATTCTTTTCAACATCAATCAAAACTAATTCCAGGGAGTTCCCATGGTGGCTCAGCAGATTAAGGACCCAGCATCGTCTCCATGAGGATGCAGGTTCGATCCATGGCCTAGCTTCGTGGGTTAAGGATCTGGTGTTGCCACGAACTACAGTGTAGGTTGCAGATGTGGCTCAGATCTGGTGTTTTCATGCCTATGTTGTAACCTGCAGCTACAGCTCTCATTCAGCTGCTAGTCTGGGAATTTCCACATGCTGCTGGTGCAGCTAAAAAGAAAAAAAAATTAACTCCAGGAACATACATAACAAACCCTATTATCACGCTAAAGGTGAAAATGATTTTCCATGTGATGGCAAAGAAAAGAACTGTTATCATATTCAGAGGGTACAGACAATATATTTTCAGATTCTGTAGTATGTATTATATCAAGGGTTCTGAACAAAAGTTGGACGCTGCTTCTGGTTATAACATGGGTAAAGATGTCTTCCCATTGGGAAAAAAAAATGCTTAGTATCTTGTTGACACTATTTTTTTTTTTGCTCTTCAATGGAATAATGATAGGATAAATGACAGTTTTGAAAATGGAAGCAGGATCATGAATGTTCAACTGTTTTTCATCATTTAGAATTAGTACGTAATGCATTTGTGCCATTATAACAGTTGAAGTTTACAGAGTTTTAAAGATATTTCCCAGGATGTTTTCTGAAGAACTGGTTGTTTACGAAGGATCCAGTGTCTTTTCACTTGAATTTTCACCATTGCATCTATTAACTTGAATGCTAATATTTGGGAGTAGGTACTTTTTGCTCTAAAGCACCATTTCCCAAGAAGGTATTTAGCAGAACTGTAGTTTCACAGGATGTTAATGGGTGTTACATGTAAAGGAATTTATAGGTTGTATAAACTTGGGAAATTATAAGTTAGGAGTAAGTAGATTTCTTTACTGCTGGACTTCTTAGGGTCTTTACTATCCTAATGTATATATGACTCATTAAAATATACAGTGTTTCCTAGACTTATTTAACCATAGAAATAGAGGCACATCTTACATAACTAGTGTTCCTCAGAATACCCTTGGTAGAAATTGCTCTAAGTGGAAATAAAGGAAGAAGAGGAATCCTGAGAGAGAATTCTGTTTAAGATCAATTGAAATTAACTCCGGAAACAAGCATAGCAGTATCCTTAGCACTTAAAAAAAAAAAAGATGTCCTTGAAGCAGGCACTAAGTACCAATAATGTACTAATAATAAGGTACTATACTGTGTTTGTTCTAAACATCAGTAGTGCTTTGAATGCAGATGACTGAAACAGGTTAAACAAAAATTGTTTTGCAAATGTTACCTTTTTTTTTTGGCCATGCCCACATCATGGAGCAGTTCCTGGGCCAGGGATTGAACCTGTGCTACAGCAGCAACCTGCACCACAGGACTGGTAATGCCAGATTCCTAACTCAATGAGCCACCAGGGAACTCTTGCAAAAGTTATTTTAAATTCATGAAATTTAGTCATCAATGATTGATTAGTTGAAACAGTAATTTAAAAGGAAAAAACCCGAACAAGTTTGTACCCTTTCTCACTCTTTTTGTCATACTGACAAATAAAAATTATTTATATTTATGGTATATAGAGACCAATGTATGGATAGATGCATACATTATGAAATGATTCCCACAATCCATCCTTCTTATCTTGTAAACTAAACTTGGAGCCCTTAGGAATTAGAATTTGGGTTACAAGCAATATAATAATAAACTTGTAGGCAACTTGTATGATGGTTTTCAATGACCGCCATCTCCTGGTATCCATGTCCTCGTATGATCCTTTTCCCCTGGAGTATGGGCTGGACCTAGTGACTTGCTTCTAAGGAAGAGAGCACAGCAACAGTGATAGATATAGAGATTAGGCTACAAAAGACTGGCTTCTCTCTTGCCCATCCTCTCTTGCTGTCGCTCACTTGGATTAAGCTGCTGTCCTGAGTGGACGCCCACATGATAAGAAGTTGAAGGAGGGCCTCAGGTCAGCAGCCATGAGGAAGTGAATCCTGCCAGCAACCTCAGGAGTGAGTCTGGAAATCAGATCCTCCACCGCTAGACCTTTGACTTGACAGGACTCCATCTCTGCTGATACCTAGGCTGCGGCCTTGTGAAAGACTCAGCCTGAGGGCCGGCTAAGCCATGCTTAGACTCCTGATGCAGAAACTGTGAGACAATGCATGTTTTGTGATTCTGAGCTGCTTAATTGTGGTGTAACTTTGTAGGCAGCGATAGACAAGCAGTGCAGTATTCAAAGAGGTATTTAGAGGAGTTCCTGCTGTGGCTCAGTGCCAGTGAACCCAACTAGTATCCATAAGGTTGTGGGTTTGATCCCTGGCCTCACTCAGTGGGTTAAGGATCCAGCATTGCCGTGAACTGTGGCATAGGTCGAAGACAAGGCTTGGATCTGGCATTGCTGTGGCTGTGTGTAGGCTGGCAGCTGCAGCTCAGATTCGACCCCTACCTTGGGAACTTTCATGTGCCGCAGGTATGGTCCTAAAAAGCAATAAATAAATAAGTAAATAAATAAATAAAGAGGTATTTAGAGAAGTCCAATGCTGTATGAAGTTAAATCCTGCAGACAACTGAAGGAAAGACTAAAGCACTGCGGTGAAATCGTGCTTTAGAGTGGCAGCATGGAAAAATACTGTCTTAATTAGGAAGAAACATAGAGAATCTTGAAGATGAAATCTAGGTGATAAGAGTCTTTGAAATTTCAGTGCCACTTCCAGAGGAGATATATCAGAAATACAAGGTGTATAAATTCATAACAGCCTAGTCACTGCCATTGCTGAAGAAGCTATTGCTATCATATCGTTCCTTGTTATACTTAGCTAGCCCCAAAAGGAGACACCTCTTTGGTTTAAATATGAAGCTAGCTACCGGGGAAGGATGTTATGTCTACCAAGAACATAATAATGCTGTTTTAGAAGGCTCTTTTTGTCTCCCTTTAGGTATGGTTTCCTTTCCTGTGTTCTTCTGTATGTTCTTTTTTCTTCTTTTTTTTTTTTCTTTTTTTTGGCTGTGCCCGTGGCATGTGGAAGTTCCTGGGTCAGGACTTGGACCTGCACCACAGCAGTGATAGATCCTTAACCCACTAGGCCACCAGGGAACACCCGTGTATGTTCTTTTATTCCACAATTATGTATCAAACACTTAGTATATGCTAGGCTCTGTTTTAGGCACTGAAGATTCAACCGAGAAAGTCTCACCCTCTTGAAATCCACATTCTAGTGAGGATAGACAGTAAAAACAAAAAGTAAATAAACATTAAAATATATCATAGAGTAATACAAATAAAAAAAAAGGAAGCATAGTAATTAAGTACCATTGGGGAAAATGAAAGCAAGGAAAGTAAAGGGGGGCAGGGTGAATTCTAGCTTTCTCACCGGTTATCTCGACTGTAACCAGCTGTGAGTTCACTCTGCATTGGGCCCATTGTGATCTGACTATTTTCCAAGTCTACTCAACAAACACCAGAGTCTCTACGGCTTCCTTTGTCCCATTGGTATCCTGCGTACTTATTCTTGCTTTCATGCCTTTCTGTTTTTTAATTAATTAATTAATTTACTTGTATTTTTATTGCTTTTTTGGCCGCCCCGTGGCATATGGAGTTCCTGGGCCAAGGATCGAATCTGAGCTGGAGTTGTGACCTACATCACAGCTGTGGCAATGCTAGATCCTTAACCCACTGAGTGAGGCCAGGGATCGTATTTCATCCTCTTAGATGCTCTGTCAGGTTCTTAAGCTGCTGAGCCACAGTGGGAACTCCTGATTAATTTTATTTATTTAATATGTGTTTATTGCTGTGTCACCCCATTCACCCTTCAGAATTTCAGGTTTTTGAATTTGGTTTGTTTTTGAATATGTGGAACCTGCAAGCAAAGCACTCTTGGTGGTAGGTTCATTGGAAGAAATATAAAGAATGAAAGATATGGTGCCTGTCTACAGAGCACTTAAAATATACTTTGGGGAGAGAAAATGCTCTCCCTGTGGTGAGAAGACAGTGGAAAGATAGCCTGTATAAAATCAGATACTTCATAGTATGCAAGTGGCTTTCAGACTTTTTTTTTGTTTGCACCCACAATGAGAAATGGTCTTTGTATCGTGATTCAGCGTGTGTGTGTGTACTAAATTTTACAAAATAATTGTATGTTTTACAAAACAATATTTAATTTCTATAGGTAATGTATTCTGACATTTTCTGTTCTGTTCCAGTTTTCAAAAAATCCTGATAGAAACTGTGAATGAAAAACATGTTGCCTGCCACGTTAGTAAACAGAGGATACTGCAGCCATCAAGCCATCGTATTACAGCCCCTCTGCCCCCATGACGAACCCTGAAGAAACTCAGGATGGGAACAGGATGCCCACCATCAAGCAGTCAGCCACAGCAGCCACTCCCCAGTGATGTACCCTAAGGAGACTGAGGATAAGAAAGCACACGATACTGGCCCCAGATGACTGAGGTATGTATGAAAGGAATGATTTCAGTGAACCCAGAATTTTGCACCTTCCCATGAAAGAAAAGCACTAAATTCATTAACTTGAGATGTCCAGTTTTAATTAACAATAATCTTTTAATGTTCTGACTATACCTAGGTTTTGTTGCAGAAATTGCTATATATCCTAGCTCCTCCCTTACCTCTTCGGCGCAGTCCCTTAGAGCTAATCTGAGAGGCTGCATCCCAGGCTTAAGTCTTCAGTTTTGTCCATCAGATAAAATGTAATTCTCAATTTTTAGGTTTTTTTTTTTTCTCCTACAAAACCTTCTGAATTAATTTCACAGTCTGTCAGAGAATACGACCCACAGTTTGGAAAACATTGCTGGAGCCAGGTGGTGAGCACATGGAGGTGGAAAGTAAAAGAGAGAGAGTATGGGGTGGCATGAATCCAGGGAAGTCTGTCTTGGAAAAAGATTGCACTTAATCTGTTTCTTGAAAGGAGCATCCTGTTTAGATTATTGGGTTCCAGGATGATGCTCAGTGTTGATACTGAGCTGGGACAACTGTATGAGCAAAGAAGATGCTGAAGAGGAATGAGAAGCAAGTTCAGGGGTCACTAAGAGCAGAATTCTGGTGTTTCATATGACTGCTTTTGTAGATAATGGAAATAAGTGTACAAGTCAAACTAAAGGCTTGAAAAGAGATTTTTGAGGGTACATGTTTGAGAAAAACATTAACGTTGATAACTGGAAATGGTCTAATGGGAGAGCAAATCAAGGGCATTTAACAACCCATATTATTATTTGCATTAGTATTCCATTTTTATCAAAGTGTTTTGTAATCACAATTATCATTATTCCTCAAAGTAAACCTGTGGGCAGAAAAGAAGTTATTTCCAGAGGAATAAACCGATACAAAGAGATAACATACATTATTCAAGATATAATTCCTCTAAGTGACTTAAGCAGATCAAGTTATTTCTGGCCCAAATGAATTAATTCACCCTAGGAGTTCAGCAGATAGGCATAAATTTCAAACAAAAAGTGAAACAGGACAAGAACATTGAAACAATAACCACTTATTCCAATCCAGCTCTAAAGATTAGTCTGTCCCTTTTCTCAAGAGTGTAAATTGTTTACTTTCGATGACCTTGATTTGTTGCTTTAATTTTGCAAAGAACTGGGTGTTGGAGTGAGTGATGAAGTTTGGGAGAAAGAAACCTTGGGTAGAGGTACAATTTTTTTTGGAAGTTTATTTCAGAGCATTGAGTTAATCAGGGAAATTAAAGAAAGAGAAGCCATGTGTGGATATGATTGAGATAGAGTAGGACAATTACACAGGTAGTTGTAGAAGTCCCAGTAGGGGACCATATATAGAGAGGAAAACCTAGGGAATTTTGGGAGACCACTGTAAGTTAATGATCACTCAAGAAAGCTATCAGAATGTTGTGCAACTAAGCAGGCTTGCTTAACTATAAAACCACGAGTAAAATCACAAGATATGCCTCAGGTCATTAAGTGAATGATAAAATGAGGCCTGCATTCAAGTTCAGCAAGATAATGATCCTTAGGACCAAGGACAGGAATTTGAGGACAAGATGATATTCCAAAGTAGGTGACCTTCACATGGAAACCTGAGATGATTCAACGTATTTTGACGTATGTTACCACCCTGCTGCTGATTTGAATAAGCACCATGACAGTCCTGGTTTGATGTCATTGGGTCAAATACTCTCTAACCCAATATGAAGGAGGAGCTAATGATGTAAGCCTGATGTCTACTTGAAGAATGAGAAAGAAGGCGGTCTTTTCTGACTTCCCCACTTTTCTTGGATTATAAAAATGCAGCCCACCTAATCCTTAGGACAGAGCCTCCTTGCCTGCCTGCTTGTATCCCTCACAAGCATCCTATCTTAATAAATCTATTTCTTACCTATCACTTTGCCTCTTGCTGAATTCCTTTTGACTGAGACACAAAGAGCATGAACCTCAGTAAATCCAGACACCAGGTGAGTGACTGTAAAAAAAAAAAAAAAAAAAAAGCAAGGAGATCCTGCTGTATAGCACCAGGAACTATGTCTAATCACTTGTGACAAATCTATATACGTAGGTGTAATCAGGTCACCACGCTGTACAGTTGGAAAACTGATAGAAAACTGTAAACCAGCTATAATGGAAAAATAAAATAAAAATAAAAATAAAGCTATTTGAAAAAAAAAAGTAGGTTCAAGTCCCAATCTAGGTTTTGGCTGGCTGGCTTCAAGTCCCAGGGCATGGGTTGAAGTTCCAGTCTGGGTTTGGGCTGGGTTCGAGTCAGAGATGTTTTGGTTTCAGATATACAGAACACAGTGGCTTTCTCAGTTTCCTAAAATAAAGCTCTTCATATTTCCTCTGGAAGCATCTGAGGAGAGGTCTTTGTGTCATCTCTGCCATCTATTACTCTTTAGGCTGTTCTCTATCTTTTTCTTCTTCCCTTTCTCCCTTTCACCCTCCCTCTCTCTCTCTGTCCTTCAGAAATGGTGGTGAAAAGGGCTAGAACAGCAGGATTGCTGTGAAATTCCATATGTTGTATGGAAATAGAAAACGGAATCCTTTAACCACACCTAAATTTTGTTTTTAACATCTTGATTTTAGTATATATTTTTTTGTAACAAAAAAATCGGAACTGTGGTCCGTGTGACAAATTTGACTAAGGCTGAAAACAAGCAAGGTTGAGCATGGAAGACGTGGCTCAGCTTCTTCCTCCTTTTCATTTTGTTTCAGTTTGAATGAGAAGGAGGTGGCTCACACAATGAACAAGAACAGCAACTGGCTGGGAGTCTGTGTGCTCTGAGCCAATTATGATATTTTTGTGGGAAAGTTTCCAATTCTAAAGTCTCAGTTCTGTAGAGGTGGGAGGCAGCTGGTGTGAATGTCTGTCTGCAGGGTACATGCTCGATTACTGAGATCCAATATGGCATGACAGCAATGTGCTTATTCAAGAAAATAATTATCTCAGTGTTCTTGTACTTTAATCTAACCCTTCACCACTTAAAAAAAAAAAAGCAAAGAAAAAGAAAGGAAAGCCAAAACCAGAGTCACCAAAATATTTTGATATCTCTGTGCGAGATATCATAATGAAATTAATCTGAGTCCAGTGAGCCACATTAATACACTGTCTTCCTCCACAGCTCTACCACCCTCCCGCTCAAGTTTCCATTTAATTAACTACCATTGCCCTTCCCTCCAATGTTCAGAATTTCTTGACTTATCTCTCTCCTTCATCCCTCACGTCTAAGTGGCCACCAAATCCTGCTGCATCTACCTTTCATGCATTTGTCTATTTACTTATTCATGTGTTTGTCATGCATTTATTAAATACCCACTGTACACCATGCAATGTGTTAGGTGCCAAGGATACCATGCTACCTAAGACAGTTTCTGCCATCGTAGAGCTTATAGTCTAGTGGAGGCCTAGGCAAGACAAGTAAACAGACAATTTCAATACTGTGTGTGCAAGCTCTTGTAGTGGGTAAGTTGCAGGGAGCCCATGGGAACCAATCTAGCTTTGGGTTGTCAGAGAAGACTTCCTAGAAAACTGATGGCTCAGATGACACTTTTAAGGTTCAGAAAAATGTAGCCCGAAGAAGAGTGCTTTAGACATTCTCATTCAACAAAATTTATTGAACAATAACTGAGTCAGGCTTTATTCTAGACTCTGCAGAGTTAGAAAGATAGACAAACCTGGCTGTCCTAATGCTTAGGGGAGTCTGGATGGGGAAGAAAGAGATATAAAAATATAGGCACAAAATATCTACTATAACTGTGAATATGGCCCTCTAAAGAGTTCCTTTCCTGTAAAAAAATTAGGAAATTAAAAGATCCATCACTGTCCTCTTGAAAAGCCCAACCAGCAATTGCTCCTGAGTGTCCAGTGCTCTTCCTTGCAGCTCCAGGCTCTGCTACAGACTCTGCAATGAATGCTCAGAATTCCCCATCAGAATCTCCCCATTAGGTGAGGCCAGGGAGGGAAGTCCCTGCCTGTCTCTTTATGCATCAGAAGAGAGCCTTTATTGGAGTGCTGGGTTAGTTAAGGAAGATCATACCATATAGGAGAACTGTAAGTTGTCAACTAACATAGTGTTCCTGCCATCGTTCACGGGAAAAGAATTTATACATTCAACAAATATATGCTAGCTGTCCTTTGAGGTGCCCAAGACAGATAAAATCTCTCACCTATAGAGCTTTCATCTCCCACTTATGGAGCTTTCATTTGGGTGAGAAGGAGCTAGGAAATAAGTAAATATATACATTGACAACATAATTAGAGATGGGTGAGGAAAATAAATAGGGTGATGCTTCTGATAGCCCTTCTGCAGATGTGTCTCAGTTGTATCATCCTGAAGGAAGTGATGTGTTTAAACTGAGACCCGAGGAAGGAGCTGGTCTTGGAAAAGGCAGAAAAAGAGATCATGTGAAACGTTTCCCGGGTTCCCTGCCCAAGCCACTGCCTTATCAGAGGTGTTACCTTCTAATCGCCATCTGCTCATAACAGTGGCCGCTAATCTTTCAGGACAACTCAGTCCCATCCACTGGGACTGTGTTTCCCTCCCAGGCATGGCCTGCTTCTTAGTCACAGTCAACGTTTAGTTTCATCCCTGAATGTTGGGACTTGTTTGAACGAGCTGTTTCACCACTAGATTGCGATGGCCTTACGTTCAGGGACTCTGCTGTTTTTCCCCATTGTCTAGGAATTCGACCCTATTTCTTTAGCTACTGAATCTATGATTGTTTTTGAATGGCAAACGCTTTAGAGGGATGATTAATCTGAAATCTTTTATTTTCCATTTCTTTTCGGGTCACCTGCCTATTTTTTCCAGTACCACATTGTTCTAAGCCTCAATTACAACAAGGTCAGGAGGCCATCTAGTAACTTTAGACGCCCCCAGATTGGCAGTGGAGCCCATTTCAGGAAGGGGAGTCCGAAGAGGCCCTCGAGTGAGGGCGCCCAGATGACGTCACTTGAAGGTGGCTGGCTCTGCGCGGGGCGTGACGTCACGCGGGCGGGCTCGGCGGCCGTGAGGTCACCTGGTGGGCGCGGCCAGGCCGAATCCCCAGTGTCGTCACGGTCAGGGGCGGGGCCAGAGCGTGTCAGCGAAGCCGAATCAAAACAAGCCCGAGACCCGCCTTTTCCCTCCAGCTCGGGAGCGTCTCGCTCGCGCCCCGAGCCCGCGGCGCCCGCGCGGCTGCGTGCCTCGAGTGGCTGCGTGCCGGCTCCAGGAAGCCGGGGAGGGCGCGGCGGCCGGGATGGCGCGGCTCGGGCCGCGCGGCTAGACGGGAGCCTGAAGAGCCGCCGGCCCGCGCCCTCCGTCCTCGGCCTCCCGGCGCCGCGGGGAGCCGCCTTCGCCGCTGCGAGGCACCTGGACGCTCGCGAGATGCCCAACCCCAAAAACAGTAAAGGCGGCCGCAAAAACAAGCGCGCCAACAGCAGCGGGGACGAGCAGGAAAATGGAGCCGGGGCCCTGGCAGCGGCGGGCGCGGCGGGCGCGGCGGCCGGGGGGGCCCTGGCGGCAGCGGCCGGCTGCGGAGCGGCCGCGGCTGGCGCGCCGGGCACCGTGGGCGCCGCGGGCGCGGGAGGCGCGGGGCCGGGAGCCGCCAACGCCGCAGCCGCCACGGGGGCTGCAGCCGCCGGAGAAGCCAAGAACGGTAAGACGGGGCCGGCGGGGCGAGCGCCAACTTCCTCCCCGACGGGGACGGCGCGGCGGCGGGGCCCAGGGTGGCGCGGGCGATGCGTGGACAATGCGAGAGTCAGGAAGTGCTCACCCCGCCCCTCCGCCCCGCCGCGGCTGCCCCTTCCCGGTCCCCACGCCCGGCGGTGCCAGTCGATCGGCGGCCACAGGTCGGTTTCCGCGGGGCGCACGAGTCGCGCGCCCCGGGCAGCCTGCGTCCCAGACTCCGAGGGGCGCCCGGGTGCCCGGCTGCGGCGGCGCTCCTCTCCGGCCCTGCCCATCGTGCCCGCGCTGGAAAAGCCGAGTGCGTGCCCCGGGCTGGGGGGAAGAAAGAAGGAAGGAAGGAAGTGCCCAAGTTGAGAAGAATGATCCGATTGAAAACTTAGGCACCAGTTCATTTTTCCTTGTGCTCCCCTCACCCACCCGCCTTCACCCCCACGAGTGAAGAAGAGCCTCAAATCCCAGCAAATCGAGGCTTGCTGTGTCGATTGCCACAGGTGAAGAGGCCCCGAGACATTTTTACTGTAGGGTGTGTGGGTGTGTGTGTGTATCTGTGTGTCTGTGTCTGTCGCTGGGTGGGGGGTGCTCTTTAATTCTCTTGCTCACTTGAGGAAGGAAGAGAATCTGAACTTGACTTCCGTTCTCAGCCCGGAGTTAAAAAAAAAAAAAATCATTCTCTGGTTAATTCTGCTTCACATTTTCAGAAGGAAGCGTAATAAGCTTAGGTTGTGCCTGAATGCACCTTTTAAAGGGGCACTTAAGGAATAGAGAAGATGTGACAGGATTGCGTTGTCACTGCAGAGATTTGGTTGTAGTTATAGGGTGCTGAGCAAACATTTTCGGACTTGGGCAGTTCTGTGAGTTCCTCTGGTCAGGCAGTTTTTCAGGGTTGGGAATATAGGGGTATTTTTAATAAAGGAAGAGTAGGATCTTTATATCTGGCTTTTAACTTATAGGTTTCAGCTTTTAAAGCCATTATTTATGTAACTTAACTTTTTAAACAGGTTACCTGCACTACTTAGAAGAACCCCACGGTGGTCTGAACATGGAGATTGAAGTGTAGCCTATTAGAAACAGAACCTAGGGCACCACTGGCTGTGTCTCTGCAGTTTTAAAATAGGAAGTCCCCCACCCCCACCCCCAGGAACAAATTTATGTCATTTGTGAATTTTTGAAAATACCACTTTGGGCCAGACTGTCTTCTCCATCTTCTTTTGTGTACCTTGCATTAAACTTCATTTTGGTATTGATGTGGCAGAGGGGAAAGAAGACAGACTTCTGGCTCAGCCAGTTAGAGTATTGTCATCTTGGGAAGGACAGCTTTTCTGAACCTCAATTTCCTCACCTGTAAAATTGGAAATAAGAATTACACTGATTGTATTGACTGCCTCCTAGGGTTATCGTGAGGCTCAGAGAGCCCCCCCCCCCCAGTTCTTGTTTTAAAGGCTTGTTACATTTGTGACAAGCTTAGTAAAATTTCTCAAGGAAAGTAAGTGATCAGGGAATGATAGCTGTCATTCTCTCATTCAGAAGATATTAAGCATTTACTGTGTTACAAATACTGGGTTAAGTATTAAAAGAGAGGTGGCAATGGAGAGAGAGGACATCCAGGTCCTCATGGAGCCTGCATTCCCAGTGGTGGTTCTGGCTTACCTGCTGTTTTCTGTCTGGGTGGAAGTTTTAGGTTGACTGTTTCCATTTCTTGCTTCTCTGGGAGATGAGACCACTTTAAGGTGGTGTGAGGAAATATTGTTCTTAGACTGGTGGTTTCTCCTCATTTGTAAACATTAGGCTGTAGTGATGCCCCTATTACAGCTCTCCTCTAAAGTGGCTAACTCAGGTATATTCAGCAGTTCTGTGTTTATCTGTGAGAAGCTGTGCGTTTCTGATTTGGAGTTTGTTTTATTACGTGAATGGGTGGAAAAAGAGAAGAAATGGGCCAGACGGTGCCATAATCATGGTTAGAGAAGATACAAACAAATTCAGCGAGTTGAATTTTATGACACCACATTCTTGGTTCTGCCGTGGTGTGAAGTCTCAGTGAATGGTCCACCTTAATTTGAAGGGCATTTTACTGCAGTTGATGATAACTGAACATGAATGTTGAAGCCTCCTCTGTGCAAAATTGGTAAATAAGGAAATTACAGGTTTTTTTTTTTTTTTTTATTTGGAGTGGAGCTTTATAATGTAGGGTGAGAGAGGTGGCATTGGTGATTTTTTTTTTTTTTTTGGCTTTTTAAGGCCGCACCTGAGGCATATGGAGGTTCCCAGGCTAGGAGGTAATCGCAGCTATAGTTGCCGGCCTACGCCACAGCCACAGCAACACGGGATCAGAGCCACGACAGCAACTTGCACCACAGCTCACACAATGCTGGATCCTTAACCCACTGAGCAAGGCCAGGGATCGAAGCCACATCCTCATGGATACTAGTTGGGTTCATTAACCACTGAGCCGCGATGGGAATTCCGGCACCGGTGAATTTTTAAAGGAAGGGTTAACTGGTGCAACTTCTCAGAATCAACTGATAAGGCCCAATTATTTTCAGCTTTAAAATGACATTAATTGAACTATTAAGAGTATTCCAGTATTTTATTTAGTTGTGAGATTAGATTTTGCGTTTGTGAATGTAACACACCAGTTATTTCAAGGGTATAGTAAATCTACATTCTATTAAACTTTTAAATGGTTTCTTCTCCCTGTTCAAGTCAGTTTTGACCTACATCTGCAAGGATGTAAACTTCATGCCTTTACCTAAGTTAATAGTATTTATTTGTAGTAGCCTGGTGTTTATAGAATGGTTTTATGTTTTGTGGTTCTTGGGCAGCATGGACAACAGTGAAGGGTAATATTAGTTCCTAGTTGTTCACTGTTAGTCAGTAGTTATAAATAACTGCTGAGTCTAAAAAAAAAAAGATTTGCTGGTTAGGGACAGCTTGGGGAAGTCATGGCGTGGTTGTAGTTGAATAAGTTGAACTAGTTGCAGTTATGCTTCTTTGAGTAAGTTGAATATTAATTCTAAGGATTTTGTTACCCTAATAAGAAATTTATTAGTACATTTTTAGATGCTGGTTTATGAAGCTTTTTGTGGGAATTGGAGTAAAAAATGAGGAATTGCCATCTTCCTACATAGTAAATATCTGTCTACACATGTTGCAGCATTTTGATTATAGGTGGACAAGATTTTCAGTCTTTATTTTTAGGATCTAGTGATTATGCCTAGTAGATTATAACTACATAGTTTCATTCTGGAATTCTGGTTCCATTAGGCCACTGCTTTTATACTTAAGGCCTAAAAATACATACACTTGGTCATACTATCTACTTTTTTGATGGGCCTGGATCCCAAGTCCTTTTACAAATTCCTGACTTATGGATGACCATGGTTCACCACTCCTCTCATTCTTGACTGTCACCAGAGCCCCTGGACTGCTGAGTTTGCCTTCATTCATTCAATAACATTTTTTAGTAGATGGAGTTAGTTTACCCAGTGACTGGTCTTGCATTCAGTAGATCTGGCTCCTCAAATTACTTGCCAAATGATCTGGAGCAAGTCATTTGGTTTCTCTGAGACTCAGTTTCTGCATATTTAAAATGGGGTTATAGTCCCTACTCACGCATCTGGAGTAAGATGGCCATCTCTGTAACATACTATTACACGCATATATGTATGCCTGACTTATGTAATATGAGCTTACTAAGGGTTAGCCCCTTGTCTTGGATTCTGGAGATAGTCTTTGAGACAAAGGCATACCTGCTGGAAGTTTACTGGAGGTGTTCTTGGCATCATTACTAGTGGGAGAGTGAGGGAAGCAGGAACGGCAGAGTGGGGAGCTGACCAGTGATGCAGTGATAACCAGGAGCTCTGGAGCTGGGATGGTCCTGCAGTTATCTTACCTGGAGGCCTGAGGGGGGGACTTAAAACCCCTCTTCACCTCCATTGACCGGTCATGTAGACATGGGCTGCCCGCAGGAAGAGGGAATGCCCCAGGGGGTGGCACCTCTTAGCTGGAGAGCCCCAGTGGAGAAGGACCCAGCTGAGAACCTTCAGCTCGGAGTGAAGGAAAGTCATTAGTCTTATTCCCCTAACATTAGATTCTTTGCTTAGACCGTGAGTGCCATTTACCTAAAATGCAGGTGTGGGATAAATAGTTCTTGGGAATGACTAAATCTTCACGGACCAGGCTGGGAGTTAATTAACCATAATTATATAGTAGCATTGTTTTGATGGAAAATGTGATCTGAATTTCATACATCTGCTTACAAATAGATTTTTGGAGTGCTACCTCTTCCCCATAAACATGAATTGTATTTTTTATATACTCAGGCCATCAAACCCTTTTTTTTTTTTTTTTTGCTTTTTTAGGGCCACATCTGCGGCATATGGAAGTTCCCAGGCTAGGGGTCAGATCTGAGCTACAGCTGCTGGCCTACACCACAGCCACAGCAACTCAGGATCCGAGCTGTGTTTGTGGCCTACAACACAGCTCACAGCAACGCAGGATCCTTAACCCACTGAGCGAGGCCAGGGATTGAACCCGCAACTGCGTGGTTCCTAGTCAGATTCGTTTCTGCTGTGCCAGGATGGGAACTCCTCCAAACACTTTTTATAACCCCAGGTTTGTAGTGTGTTTTAAATAGTTTTTCTTTTTAGGTATTTACTTGAATGCTTACTACATTTAAATTACCTATATCTATCAGAAGGAAAATGAAGACTGTGCCTGCTGTTTATTTTCCAAACCAAGGACTATTTATTGAGGGTCTAAGGTATGTGGAGCCCTGTTGTCATCTTGGACTTTTCTTGCCATATCTAGAAGTTACTTTTGTCATGTCTTTAAAAATATCTGCTACTTTTGGATCTTGTCTTTTGAAATCCACTTTTGTAGTGGGGAGTGGTAGAAAATATTGCCTAATCCATTGAAGATTCATCTTTCGTACTTTGTATATTATAGTAAGAAATATTCCAAGCTCTGCTAATGGTGTTTTTTTTTTGTTTGTTTTGGCCTTTTTTTTTTTCCTTTATGGCTCTTCTAGGGCCGCACTCACGGTGTATGGAGGTTCCCAGGCAAGGGGTCTAATTGGAACTGTAGTCGCCGGCCTACGCCACAGCCACAGCAATGCCAGATCCTAGCCGTGTCTGTAACCTACATCATAGGTCACGGCAACGCCGGATCCCTAACCCACTGAGCAAGGCCAAGGATCGAACCCGCAACCTCTTGGTTCCAAGTTGAATTCCTTAACCACTGAGCCACGATGGGAACTCCTGCTAATGGTGTTTTATGCACAGTGCTTTCTCTTCTTTTTACTTGTTACAGGACCTGAACTTAAATTCTAGAAACCAAACCTTCAATGTCAGCTTTCCTGTAAGTCGGAGAATATATATCATTCCCGAGAGGACTGAAAACAGGAGATAAAGTGGGAAATAGCTTAGCTTAATCCTCCTGTGAATTTACCTCAGGCTTTTTGCTATACCAGTTTAAAGTATTTGAAGGCATAAAAAGGAAATCAGTAGGGGGAAAAATCTGTCATGATTGATTTTTATCACCAGCTCTATGACATTTTTAAGGGATAGATTTAATAAAAAAACTTATTTCATTATTTTACCAATAATAAAATGGGCAATGTGGAAAAAATTTTAAAGAAGGTAGGCAGAGTTCTCTTTGACTTTCTAGTCAAGCACATAATTCTACCACTTAGATCACCATTATTAACATTTTGTTTCTTTTTATGGCCACACCTGTGGCATATGGAAGTTCCCAAGCCAGAGGTCTAATCAGAGCTGCAACTGCACGCGTACCCCACAGCCACAGCAATGCCAGATCTGAGCTCAATCTGCAACCCACGTTGCAGTCTGTGGCAAGGCAGGACCCTAACCCACTGAGTGGGGCCAGAGATTGAACCTGTATCCTCACTAACCCACTGAGCCATAGTGGGAACTCCACCATTATTAATATTTTGGTCTATATTCTTATAACCTTTAAAATTTTTTTCTTATAGATTTTTAAATGTAGATATGCAGTTTTTGGAAAAAAAGGGGATCAGATTATATATTTTAAAATCTGCTTTTTACGTGTATAATGTTTTGATGACATTTTAGTAGAGCAGTAGATACAGGTGAATCACTTTTTTTTATTAAAGTATAGTTGATTTACAGTGTTGTTCATCACCGTTTTTGCTTTTTAGGGCAGCACTCATGGCATATGGAGGTTCCCAGGCTAGGGGTCAAATCAGAGCTACAGCTGCCGGCCTACACCACAGCCACAGCAACTCGGAATCTGAGCCGCATCTACGACCTACACCACAGCTCACAGCAGTGTCAGATCCTTAATCCTGTGAGTGAGGCCAGGGATCAAACCCACAACCTCATGGTTCCTAGTCGGATTCTTTTCCGCTGTGCCACAACAGGAACGCCTTCATCACTGATTTTAATGATTGCATTATATGCCATCATACGTCTGCATCTTAGATAAGTCCATTATTCTGCAGTTGTTTGATCTTTAGGTTCTTATTTGTACATTTCTGGGCATTATTCATTTATTTCCTTATGATAAATTCTTGCTTGTGGACTTGCTATGTCAAAGGATATGCACATCTTTGTCGAAGGATATGACTTTGAATACATGATAACAGATTGCCCTATGGAAAGGTTATACCATTTTGACTTCACTGTGATCAGTGCCTTTCACCCACAGCTTCTCCAGTTCCTAGTTCTTATTATTTTAAAAGTATGTTGGAGAATTACTGATACCCTCAAATGTGTCTACAGTAGGAGGGCTCATTTGGATCAAGAGCCTGGAGCAGTTGTTGCCACCCTTGGGGTGATTTTCCAAGGCAGCATTTATTTCTCCTGGGGACTTCTGTGCTTTTTAGTGATTTAGTGGTTGCAAGCATTCAACAAAATACCTAATAATGGTGAATGATATTTTAACAGCTGGTGATAGTGCAGATAAAAGCACAGGCCTTTGAAATTCTGTCTATTCCATTATTCTAATCTTCAGAAGTAAGGCCTGGAATTTTTAAAGTTTTGGTTAAAGAGCATGCACTTTGAACAGACGTGGGTGAAAACCTAGGTTCCACAACTTATTAGTAAAGTGACTTTGGGGCAAGTAATTTAAACACTCTCAGCCTCCGTTTTCTAAATGCAATCTCTTTGGAGATTAAGAAAAACAGTGAGTTCCTGCTGTGGCTCAGTGGTAATGATCTTGACTAGTATCCCTAAGGACGTGAGTTCAATCCCTGGTCTAGCTCAGTGGGTTAAGGATCTGGCACTGCTGTAAGCTGTGGTGTAGGTTGCATAAGGACATGAGTTCGATCCCTGGTCTCACTCAGTGGGTTAAGGATCCGGCACTGCTGTAAGCTGTCGTGTAGGTCGCAGACGCGGCTCGGATCTAGTATTGCTGTGACTGGTGTAGGCCAGCTGGCTACAACTAACGATTCAACCCCTAGCCTGGGAACCTCCATATGCTGCGAGTGCGGCCCTAGAAAAGGCAAAAAGACAAAAAAAAAAAAGAAAAAGAAAAAGACTGTGGTATCATGCAGTGTTTTATTCAAGCATTGATTTAACTATACTTCCCTTATCATCTCTCTCTGCTCATAATTTACCTAGAAAACACTGATGATTTAACCAAAAGAAAAAAGTAAAAAGCGAAGTGTGAAAATGGTTTCCTCTTCCTTTGTTCATTCATTATTTATCCCTTGCACATCTATTGAGCTCCTGTTATTTGTCACGCACTGTGTTAGGCTCTGAGATTACAAGGACAGAAGAATTAGGCCCAGGGGGCTTATGGTCTAGTTGGGAGTCTTTATAGAAATAAGTGCAAGTATGTCATTACTACACAAGGGTGGCTATGGAATAAAGAGGAAGAGTTTGTGAAGTGGTCCAGTGCTGGGTTAAATAGGTGAGGATTGTATCTGAGGAGATACGGAAGTGAACAGAACACATGGAAGTAAAGGGTAGCTGAAAAGGAGGGTGGGCACTCAGGATGTTCTTTGGGAATCAGCCAGGACTTAGTATTATTGAGAATTAAATGAAAGACTTATCCTCTTTCCAGGCAACAACTGGAAATTTAATTCATGAGCTTTGTGTTCATTTCTTTGTTCTTTCACTACTTTGTCCATCTATATACTTATACATTTACTAAACAATTATTATGTGCCTACTGTCTTCTCTGACTAGAAGTGTGACTTTGAATTATATTTGGAGCATCAGAATCCACAACCCTACACACTGATGTGGAGCTGGAACAGAGACCTGTAAACATCGGGAGCCCTGATAATGTGCTGTGGGTGCCCAGTGGGGAAGAAAAAAACAATTTGTTTCCTGGAAGAGGGGACGTTTGATCTGGGTGTTGGCAGGAAGAGAAGCAGCTAGCTCTGAAAGCAGAGGCAGGATGTGTCAGGCAGGAGGAGGTGGGGAAGAGCCTTGAGCTCTGGTTGCTGCCAGGAGTTTGTGGCTGGTTTGAGGAACAGTGGTAGGACACGAGACTGGAAAGGGAGTGGGCCCAGACAGTCAAATCTGGATGCATTGTAGCCAGTGTAGAATACCTCTAAGATTTGTAAGCAAAGACATGGTCAGCTGAGCCTGCAGAGCGGGGGAGAGTCATAGGTTGTTGGCAAGCTTGAGAAGTTAGTTATTGTATACTTTAACAGAATGGGTATCTTCTGACAGTCTTGATACAGCTAATCAAGATTTGGTGGTCCAACCTGCCACAGACCGTCGATTGTGTTTTTTCAGTAAAATTGTGGGCACACTGCACACACTACTTTGCTGCACAGCAGGATGAGAGTGTCACAGCACCCAAGGACGCTGTATAGAAAGTCTGTCTTAATTGTGGGCACCAGCTTCGTGGTGCTTTGCGAGCCACAGGAGGTTAGCTAATTGAGGTGAACTAAACATCAAGGGAGGGCTTGGGGCCATCTGAGTAGAAGGACTTTCTCTGGAGGGAAGGTCCCTATAATTTATTTTTCATATCTTGGTAGAAAGTGTATATCTCTATGCCATATTGGATGATTTATCTTGGTTTATCATTTTTATCATCATCGAATCGGTTTTGTGCCGTGAACTGGGGCGGCTCGGATCCCACATTGCTGTGGCTGTGGCTGTGGCTGTGGCTGTGGTGTAGGCCAGCAGCTAACAGCTCTGATTAGACCCCTTGCCTGGAATTAGACCCCTAGCCTGGGAACCTCCATATGCCACAGGTGCAGCCCTCAAAAAGACAAAAAATAAATATATAAAGTGAGGGAAGAAGAAAAAAAAAGTATTTTATTGTTAATCATTTAATTAGATTATAATTAATAAGAATGTTAGTATGGTTCTCAGATGTACTCGTAATGCAGTGCATTTCTTGATTTAAATTTTCAGGGAGGAAAAACTTCCACTCTACTCTGTTAGGTTCGTGAATTTGGGGTCTGCAAATTAAACTGATTAAAGTCAGATAAGCAAGAGAAAAGACAGATTTACTCACAGGAAAAAAAAAATGACCCAAAGGGGTGGTTAGAATTTGTGCCTTATATACCATCTTGATAGCAGAAGGGGAGGAGGAGAAAGGGCACCTATAGGGAAACAAATAACTTTTTGAAAAGATAAATGGGCCCTTAGGGAATAGGTGGGTGATATGACAGTTTTGTGACAGTATTTTACTACCAGAGGGTTGTCTCTGGTGGTAAAAATTGGTCTTCCTTAGCTTGTTTTCTGGGAGGGAATTTATGACAATTGAGTTTTTTGTTTTGTTTTGCTTTGTTTTTTTGGTCTTTTTAAGAATTGCACCCAGGGCATATGGAGGTTCCCAGGCTAGTTACAGGCTAGTTCCCGGAGTTACAGCTGCCGGTCTACGCCACAGCCACAGCAATGTAGGATCCAAGCCGCATCTGCGACCTTCACCATAGCTCAAGGCAACGCTGGATCCTTAACCCTCTGAGCGAGGCCAGGGATCGAACCCACAACCTCATGGTTCTTAGTCAGATTCGTTAACCACTGAGCCACAACGGGACCTCCGACAATTGGGTGTTTTTGAGTGGCTTTGCTAAGAGATTTCAGGAATTCAAATGCCTTCAGCTGAAAATCATTTTTAGGCCACTGTGGCATATGCTGGACCCCTTCAAAGTATATTGTAGTTCAACTTACCCCCATTATAGTACTTAACAGATAGATAGCAAAAGATAGTGTCATAATTTGAAATTTCTATTTTTATTTTAATTTAATTTATTATTATTTTTTCTTTTTATGGCCACACCCGTGGCACATGGAAGTTCCCAGGCCAGGGCTTGAATTGGAGCTGCATCTACAGGCCTACCCCAGTAGTCACAGCAATGCCAGATCTGAGCCGCATCTGACCTACATTGCAACTTGTGGCAGTGCTGGATCGTTAACCCACTGAGTAAGGCAGAGATCAAACCCGAATCTTCATAGAGACAACATTGGGCCTTTAAACTGCTGAGCCACAATGGGAACTCCTATTTTTTGTTTTATTGGAAATTTGTTAGAAATAGATCATCTTAAGGCATATGCCTTTATAAAACTGATAGGATGAATTCAGGCAAAAGTTAGCAAGTTGCTCCTGTAAGTGAGGGAGGTATTTGTCAGATTTAAAGTGAATGTTTTTCCCAGTTGTCACCATACATGTGATACTTTAGATCATGTCTCTTCAAATTATAAAAGCATCTTAGTAGAGACTTTTGACACTAATATTGAAACTAAATCACAGACTCTGTTTTAAGTTTTTAAACAAGTGCTCTTGGATGTGATGATTACTTCAGTGTAGTATTTAGTAGAACTGTATTATGACATAAATTCTTATTAAAGTAACACATTACTAGTTATGCCCGACAGGACCTGGGCACAAATAGAGACTGGGGAATGGACAGAATCAAGGTCTGGCTATTTTTGATTGGCAGCAGGTGCAGTCTGTAATCTGAGAGGCTGAGTCTGGATGGTTGGTGACAGTTGGTAATGAATAGACACAGCAGAAGCCACCGAGGGAACCCGGCATTGAGAAGCATCCTTTCGTGGTAGAGGCACAAATGTAATTAATACACAGGGGGGCTCCAAGAATTCTTCCAGATGGCTTCCATTTCTTCAGATCTGTTCTTATTGGGCAGTGCTTACAATTTAGAGTAGCATTAACCCTGTAAGGATATGGTTCCTCTGTATTAGGCCTTTAGTTTTAAAAGTGCCAATGATGTGTTGCAGTTTAGGAGCAAGTTAGGTTAAGATTCCTGGGTGGTAGATGTGTTGAGGCTGCAGAACCCATAGAATCCACAGAAAGGAGAAGCAGCCATTGCCAGTGACAGGGACAATGATGGATACAACTCCCTTTATGGACTGTTGACTGGGAGCCGGTGAGACACCCACAGTCTGTGGCCCACATTGGAGGACAGGACACTAAGCTCCAGAGATGGCCTCCTTCCCTTTTTGCAAAAAAGCCACACTTGTTTGGAGAGATGTCCCTGACCCTTTTGCCACAGTAGGATGCCATATGATACTGTGTCCATCTTGACTGATACACGCACATGATGGGAATGAATGAAGAATACATTTTCAAGTAGGGGGCTTAAATTTAGTGTAAAACACTAAGGAAGCACTAGGGCCATTTAAATTACTTTGTAAACAGACTTTGCTTATGGTTTCCAAATGAGACAGGTTGGGGGGTGGGGGGATGCACTGATGGTTTGGGATGGAAATGCTATAAAATTTGGTTGTGATGATTTTTGTATACCTATAAATGTCATAAAATTCATTAAGTAATTTAAAAAAATAAATTACTTTGAAAAGGCCTCAAGCTTATCATCCTTGTACTTGAAATTATTTGTTAAACAAGAAAACGCTTGATCAGGGAAACACTTCGCTTACACATTGTACCCTTGTGTTGGTCTGATCCTTGTCATGACAGAAAGACTTCCCGGTCTTGGGATTGTGGAGATGCTGAAAATTTGAACTGACACTTCCTATTCTTAGTGGATCATGGATCATAGCGAGGATGTGATTATCTTTTTTAGACTAAAGTTCTAGAATTGGGATCACTAATCAGCAGGCATGTGATTTTCAAGGCTTTGAAACATGTTGCCAAACAACCCTCCAGAAAGAGTTTACCTGTTTGCACTAACGCTGGCCCTGAATGGAGTTCTCCTTCCTACACATTTCTTGACATGAATTTTTATTTTTTTCAGGGCTGCACCCACAGCATATGGAAGTTCCCAGGCTGGGGGTTGAATTGTAGCTGCAGCTGTCGGCCTACACCACAGCCACAGCAATGCCAGATCCGAGCCATGTCTGTGACTTGCACCACAGCTCATGGCAATGCTGGATCCTTAACCCACTGATCGAGGCCAGGGATCGAACCCATGTCCTCATGAATATTAGGTTCGTACTGCTGAACCACAATGGGAACTCCTCGACATGGATTTTGATAACTATTTTCATCTTTGCCAGATAGCTGAAAAATTATATCTGACTGTAATTTTTATTTGCATTTGTTGGATTATGAGCTGAGTGGATGTCTTTTTTATTTTTTTTTTATTTTTGGGCCACACCTGCAGCATATGGAAGTTCCCGAGCTAGGGGTCAAGCCACAGCCACTGTAGAAGCAACGCCGAGTAGTTATGTTGTGAGCCACATAGGAAGTCTGTGAATGTCTTTTTATATGTATACTGCTCATATGTATTTTT
>PVHT020000077.1:17759931-17930866 GCA_004024745.2 Catagonus wagneri | reverse complement strand
CAACACCAGATCTTAACTTGCTGTGCCACAGAGGGAACTCCATCAGGACTCTTTTTGACAGTGTTTTCCCCCAGGCTAATTGTTTATCTTTTTGCCTTATTTAAGGTGTTCTCGCTGGTTAGAAATGTTACAGTTTTGTATGATCACAGAACATCCATATAGAGATAGAACCTCTGGATAAAGGTGGAGGAGAGTGGGGCAAATTGTTGGTGAACTACTTGTGAGAAAAGTGGCCAGGGCTAGGCATCAGGCTCATCTGGATATCAGTGCACCTTAAGGGTCTTACATTTGTGAGGTTGTTTTCTTTTTGTATTTAATTTGCAAGGCTCTGTTTCACAGAATTGGTTGCAGCTCCAGGCGCCCTCCCTGACCTCCTCCTCTCTGGGCACGCCTGTCCAGTTGACAGCTGAGCTCCCCTGGGCAACACCTGCCATTTCTTGTACATTCCTCAAATCCCCTGCAGTTTTTATTCCAGCCAGTTCCAAGGATTTGAAACTTGTAGATAAAGACTAATTATTTACTTACCGCTTTTTCTCAAGAACCAAGCTACAAACTGGGCCTCTTAAGGCTAAATTGCCCATAACTTCCTTGTGATAGTAAACTTAAATGCTGAATCACAGGAAAGTTGTCATTTTTCTCATTCTGGCACTTGCACTGTAATTACGTTTCTATGTTAATAAAATGAGAACATAGTACTCAGTTGAACAGAGAGTTTATTTGCACCCTATGCCTCATGCTGATCTGTCAGCCCTGTGCTTCTCAAATGTCTGTGACTTGGAAGAGGTTCCCAAATGCATTTGTTGTTTTAAAGAATGTGAGATTTGAGACACACAGGTCATAGCCTGAGGTCTGCCGTTTTGCAATGCCGGTGAACCATTCTGAGCTCAACTATTCTTACTTGCGGAAAGCCAGGATAGCATGATATTGTTTGTGACCCTTTGCAAACAAACTATAGAGTGGATTGAAAAAGCAAATGGTTGTGTCATGAGTTGGGGTTTTTAGTGTTTTCTAGTTGAATTTTTTGTTGATTGTCATGTGGTTGTGTGGCTGCTTCCTCTAGTGATGAACTCATGCCCCAATTTGTTGGAAGAACCCAGGGCCAACCTGGGCTTTGCTCCACAAACTTTGCAGCAAATGTTACTCTTTGAAAATCATTTTTCTTTTTCCTTGGAGGAGGCCTTAGTTCCTCTAAGGTTCAGGTCTGGGAGCTCTTGCTGTGTGGATTTTTCCCAGAGAATCTTCGGTGCTCATCTGCTGGTGTCAAGGCAAACCCAACTTCTTGAGTGAGCTTTTCTAGAATTTCTCACCCCACAGTGAGAAAGAACTGTGGAGGCTGAAGCCTTGGGGAGGGTTCTCTCACCAGCCTGAGCGCAGCAGATTTGTGGATTGTTCGTTGTGGTCTGTGAGCCATCCTTTCCCCGGGTTCCATTAGAAGTGCAGACTGGACTGTGATTTTAACCATTTGATTAACAAAGTCTTGCTTTTGACCCGTACTGTGTGATTTACACTGGCGTGCTTGTGTTTGTATCACACCTTCTTTAGTTTGTATTTCATTCACTTCAGAACTTTGTGCTCTCTGTTCTTTACCTGCCTCTAGGGTCCTATGGAGTGGGAGTTTGTGTTGTAAAAGTATTTGAAATGCTTACGTATGACTTTCAGTTGTTTCTTTACTTCCCTTTCAGATTTTGCCTTTTTTTTCTTTTTTCTTTTCATGGTTGCAGCATGTGGAAGTTCAGAGGCCAGAGACTGAATTCAAGTCACAGCTGTGACCTGAGCCATAGCTGTGGCAATAATGCTGGATCCTTTAACACACTGCTCTGGGCAGGATCGAACCTCAGCCTCTGCAGCCACCTGAGCTGCTACAGTTGAATTCTTAACCCACTGTGTCACAGCAGGAACTCCAGATTTTGCATTTTAAATGAGGTTAAAGAATTGTGAATATACCAACTGTATTGTGAACTTTATCAAGATGACTTCTACAGGCGTGGGTACTTGTTTTGTATCTGTATCTGTGTGTTTATGTAAATGTGTGGATATTTTAATGTTCTTGGATTTGGTTGATGAAAGAGGTCTCTGCTTTGAAATACTCAGATTCTAAAATTTTGACTTTAGAATAAATCAGTTTTACCATAATTTATTTATGTTTATTTTTATTAAAGTATAGTTGATTTACAGTGTTGTACCAGTTTCTGATTATTTATTTATTTATTTACTTTTGCTTTTTAGGGCTGCACCCTCGGCAGCATATGGAGGTTCCCAGGCTAGGGGTCCAATCAGAGCTACAGCTGCTGGCCTTTATCACAGCCATAGCAATATCAGATCCAAGCCATGTCTGCGACCTATGCCACAGCTCACAGCAATGCTGGATCCTAAACCCACTGAGCGAGGCCAGGGATCGAACCTGCAACCTCATGGTTCCTAGTTGGATTTGTTTCTGCTGCACCACAATGGGAACTCCTGATAATTTATTTTTTAATGTTCCATGAGATATGTCATGTAAAGATGATTTTGAAAAAGTTTTGAAGAATTAATTTTAAGTGTTCTTCTCTTGACAGATTTGGAAATACTGTTTAGAATTCATATGGAATATAATCATATATACATTTGTATATATTTATATATTTTAATGTAATTAATTGGACAAATTCTTTTATGACAAAAGAGAAATTTATAGATTTTTTTGTTACTTTTACAAATGGTATTTTTTCCTCTAGTTTAGAACTGAGTAGTTTTGAGTCTTTGAAAATAGTCATACTGTAAAATTAGATCTGTGTTCCACAGAAGTTAGTAATTGGAAAAGGAATGAATGTCTAGTTATAATGACATCATTGGCTTAATATATCATTGGGGTCTAAACTTTGAGCTTCCTTTGCAGTAGAACATTTTATGAAGTACTCTTCTGAAAACAAGTTATATTGTAGCAGCTGTGTTGAGTGTGTATATGTGGTGAACTACTGGGTTTGGACGTAGACGTGATTTATTTTTGAGTCCAGTTTTCATTTTTACATAAGGTATGTGTATGACTTAACACACCCTCTCCTTCAACAAGTCTTTCCTTGTTGCAACAGATTCTATAACTTGCTAGTTGGTTGCTGATGAAGCATTTCAGAAATAGGCTGATCAGTATAGCCCCTGGGCAAAGGCTTTGTCTTTTCTCCAAAGATTGCTGCAGAGTGGGATTGTACCATGGTGAAAGGATTGTTACAAAGCATTTTCCCAGGTTATTTCGAAGGGAAGACGGGGAGCTGAAAGAGTGTATTTTTCAAGATTTAAGGATTTAGTTTATTTTGGGGTATGGACAGAGTAGGGGAGTGAATTTACCCACATTGTGCTGGGGGTTTATTGATTTAAATACAGTTGTAATATTAAAATCATCTTGAGAGTTGGCATGTTGACCCAAACATGGTTTAGGCAAGGTAGGTTGAGCTTCTGCTTCTCAATGTCAGTGCTCTTTCTGGTACCTGATTCTGTAGTCTCCATACTGATAGAAGGCTGTTGGTTTACATTCTTTCTTTGCAAGGCATTTTGCTTTATTCTCATTAAATGACAAGTAAGCTTTAACTCATGGCTTTTTTTTTTTTAAGATTAGCAGTTCTGTTAGCTAGAGTAGATTTACCTCACTGCCTATCTTTGTTTATAAGGAGTGCAAATATTGGAGTGTTTTATATTATGATTGAATTTAAGAACTTGGATTTTTAAGATGGCTTTGTGTAGACCTAGTTTTAAGTAATTCTGAGGTTTAATGTGGGCATTGACCATTGTGAATAAGCTTTTGTATAACCAGATCATAGTAAGTAGTTTTATAATTTTGAATGAGACACTCTTCCAAAGTATACATCTGCTTATTTACTATGATCTTATTACACAAAGTATTGGTCACTACCTCTCTGTATAAGCTACCTCTGTGCTTGTTATTGATCAGTGTGCAGTCTGTGTGGGAATGGAAGAGGAAAGTGCTCTGGCTGGCTGAATGACCCTGGGTAGATCACTAAAGGATCCTCCTGTAGGCTTAGAAAGTGTTTGTAGAATCTGACTAAGGGATATTTGTATTCTGTTCTTTGGTATTTTTAAGAAACATTCGGGGAAAACTATGAAACCATTATTTTCATCCTGATGTTCATTCTAAACTAGGTATATTTTGGGCCCATGTCCTTTTAGGTTGTGACCTCTGTTAGACAAGGAAAGTAATGAATTTTCTACTTTATACTCATTATTGATACAGGTTTATTACTGACATTGGTGTTGGAAACAGAATGGAAATAAAAAATAGTTAAAATAGAAGCCTGTAGCTTTGTATTTAGTTTGAACTTGAGGCTGACTAGGCTTGTGAGTTTTGATTAATGGTATGAAAAGAGTGAGGCTAGGAGAGTAAACCGTGAATATACTGAGAGAATGTTAAAAACCCAAGTTGTTAAATATAATTGAAGAGCGCATTGTTTTTGTTTGTTTTCCTCTTTTGGTTGAGGGGAACATGAGGCTTCCATGTTTATTTGGATAGAGTGGTTTGCCTGAGTAAAAGCCTTGAGTTTAAACCCTACTTAAAGCATTAAAAAACATTTAACTGAACTAATCTCTACGTACACACCTTGCTGCCGCATTTGGAAAAGTCTCACACACTAAAATAACAAAAGGGAGGGTAAACTAAATCAGAGGTTAAGACAGATATGCTTACGTGAGCTTTACTATAGCTCCTATACTAATTAAAATAAGTTGACAAAATATTTTTTAAGTCTACCTTCCCTTTATGAACAGACTTAGTGTCTTTTAAAATTTTTTAGTAGAGAAAGGTCTCAAAATATTTGAGAAACTTTATTTAAAAACTTTTTAAATTTTCACTTAAAAATACCAGTCAAGGAATGTTTTTTAAATGATTTGTTTTTCCATTATAGTTGGTTTACAGTGTTCTGTCAGTTTTCTACTGTACAGCAAAGTGACCCAGTCACACCTGCATATATATGTTCTTTTTCTCACATTATCCTCCTTCATCATAAGTGACTAGATATAATTCCCAGTGAAGAAATGGTTTTAAACCCTTAGTGAGTTTGAGATCTAGTATGGGCACCATTGGTCCACATTCACTCCTTCCTTTCTTTTATTTTTTTCTTTTTATGGCCTCAACTGTGACATATGGAAGTTCCTAGGCTAGGGGTTGAATCAAAGCTGCAGCCGCCAGCCTGCACCACAGCCAAGCAATACCAGATCCGAGCTACATCTATGACGTATGCCACAGCTTGTGGCAACATCAGATCCTTAACCCACTGAACAAGGCCAGGGATCGAACCCGTATCCTCACAGGTACTATGTCAAGTTCTTAACCTGCTGAGCCCCAGCGAGAACTCCCACTCCTTCTCTTCTAAGCTGCTCTCTGTGCTGCCCCACAGGGAGGGATCACAGGTGAAGCAGAGACTTTGCACATGGGCTCGGTGGGTGATCAAGTGGAAAATACAGCCTGGGATCTAATTGTGGAGCTCCTTGAACATGTCCAAAGGACTTAGAGCTTCACTCTGGGAGTTTCTGAGGTTCCTCAGTGTGTATATGATGTCATCGTAGTGTAATTTTCAGAAGGCCGATTTGGAGGTGGTGATAAAACTTTTTGGCTTGTGTATCCCCTAAAAGAATTTGAAAAAACTAAGTCTTCTTGCAGATTAATGTAGTCACGCACAGTTTTTTTTTTTAAAGGTTTAAATAAATGCAGAGGATACAGTTTCCAGTTTATTTTAAATATCATTTAGATGTATTTAAACAGATCTAGGCGTTCCCTTGTGGCACAGTGGGTTAAGGATCTGGCACTGTCACTGCAGTGGCTCTGGTTGCTGCTATGGCGCAGGTTCAGTCCCCACCCTGGGAATTTCCACATGCTGAGGGCAGGGTCAAAAACAAACAAACAAAAGCAAACCAGAATCCAAATATCAACTTGATAACGATAATCAGCCATTTAAAAGATTACAAATTTTACATTTTTTTAATTTTTAAATTCTTACCCAGAAACTGTCTGATCCGATGATATCATCCTGTTTGAAAGTCTCTTATTGGTTATCCCATCATTTTTCTATAAGAAAAATATGTATGTATACTTACATTTATATTAAGCATTTCTGGAATGGCGGAAGGAGGCCCTCTAGAAATCTGCTTCTCCATAAAAGCAGTGAGAACACTGGCAAAAATGATCAAAATCAAGTTTTCAGAATTCTAGAAATTAACCAAAGTCTTGCAATCATAATGTGTTTATTCAAGGAAAATGAATTAAGTAAGAACAGTGAATTTTGTCTTATTTAATTTGCTCAATTCCCATTCCCCCCCCAGCTCTCTGGTAACTGTAAAACATGCAGCCTAGTAGTTACTTGGGCGGGGTTGGGGTGGGGCAGGTTTGGAGCTTCCTCAAAGCCCTAGCTTCAGAGAACTGTCACCATTTGACCTGTCTGGAAGGTCCCTGGTAAAACCTCACTGATAGGACTGGTCTTTATCTGACCTGGCTGAGAGATAACCCAGTATTAAAAGCCTGTTCTTACCATGTTTGCTGAGAACACTCAGTAGCTGTTGTTTATCATTGCAGCTGCCTGTAGCAGTGATACCAGTCTGAGCAAACAAGAAATGAGCCAAGAAACTTTAAAAGACTGTCTTGGAAGCGGCATGTCCATAAGAGGCTTTGAGAAGCTCTGATATATTCTTGGTGCTGTAGGAGACTGTGCACATAGACATGGCTCTGAGCATGCCTGCAGAAGACCTGGGGAGGCCCTCATTCTCACCTCTGGCTGACCGGGAGGCTCTACACAAGCAGAAAGCAAAGGCTAAGTAGGATTGTAAACTGTTTAAGCATTCAAGGGTTGCCTAACACACACACACAGAGTCCCTTGCAAAGTATGGGACACTTACTGGTTCAGGGCATTTAAGGAAGTCTCTGTCCAGTTATTAGCTGACCACTAAGCTAAGTGAGTAGAAACTTTAGTGGCTATCCATGATGAAAAAATAGATACTTTACAGAATTAGTCCAGGAGAGTCACTGTTAAATAAACACCCAGCAGCAACAGCAATAGCAGCATATCCAGCAAGGAGAAAGAATCTGATTATCAGAATTGCCATTTTAGGTTATTTAAAGTGTCCAGTTTTCAACCACAAAAAGCATAAGATACTCAAAGACCTAGAAAAATGTGGTTTACGATCTTATTCACTACTTATAGCTCATATGTTAGGTTCTGGACTGGGCATGTAACAGGTGTTCAAAAACATTATTTGAATTGACTCTAATCAGCTGATTTTTTCAAAGACCCCATCTATTTTTTTTTTTTCTCCTATAGTGAGTGTTTAATCCTAAGACAAACCCTGGTGTCTTTTTTATGTCTCCTAGGAGAGGGTCTTTATTAAAAGAAGCCATACGCTTGCCCAAATGAGTGTGTATTAGTGTCTTGGAAAATTTGAAGGCTTTTCCTTTAGGCAGTTATTTATAATAAACCTGCTAAGAAAAATGCTTTATTTGGAGACCAGATTACTTTGAAGTGTTTCCTATATGATGTTTATATCTATAGTTTGAGTTTTAGAGAAGTTTATAGTTTGAGTTATATTTGAGAATATAACTGTTGTACTGTTTAGCAGATGTCCCGATCTCTAATAGCTTGTAGTCAGGTACTCACACTATCCTATTTTTGACTTCTTTATTGTAGATTCAGAAGATTTTAGTGTGTCAGACCTAGTCAGCTGGGGTTGAGTCTATTTAACAGGACATGCTGATTAAAAAGTCTGGCCTCAAAACCATATTATTTGCAGATGACAGACTCTTACTGTTTTCATGATCAGTTGCAGTGATGGAAGAAATTTAGGGTTGTTGTGTACGGTAGTGATGTTCCCTGATTCGTTCCAGAAGCAGGAGTAAACTGGAAATGCTGATGTCATCACAACTGTACACAGAGTGTTATCAGTATATCCTGGTTCCAGATACTCATTTGTGTATATTTTTCATCATTATTTTTTACTCCAGTGTCTGTAAAAGAGATGAAGCAGACCTGCTGGACCCGCAAGCTTCAAAACCTCGTGTCACTGCAAGGAAAGGATTCTAACTGAATTTGCACTGATGCCACGCAGGGAGGCAAGGGCTGATTAGTATCTTAGGGAATGTGGTCAGAATTCCAGAAAGTGATGACAGATTCCTGCCATGGCTGATGCTAAGCTGGCCAGTATTCAAAGAGTGACACAAGATAGGGCAACCCATAAAGCAAACAGTTGTTTGCTGGTACTTGTAATTGTCAAAATGACTGGGGTTCACAATGGATATTGAGGTTATAATTTAACCGTTAAAGAACTTGGTTAGCAAAAGCTTAATTCCCTTTTAAGGACTAGGTTGGGTTTACAATCAATTGAAGGCTCTTGTTTTTTCTACTTTTTATTCATGGTTTTCTATTTGCAAATGTATAAGAACATAAAAAGCAGTTTTCCTGTGAAAGAGCATTTTGCGTTTTCTGCACTACAGCAAGTGAAAGTAAAATATAAGGGTCTTTTGTTGTTGTTCACTGTGGAAATAATATTGCATCTAGAGTAGACGTGTGTATACATGTGCATGTGTATGAAATTGTATTGATAAGGTGACACTTATTCACAGATATGCTCATGTGCACATATGTTTGAATATATGTGTTATTTCAATTGGCACCTGTTATATACTTATTTTCTTATAATTCCTATATGAGTATATGATTGGTTTTCCAATGAGTATGACTTTTTCTTATTATTAAAATGAGTTGTGATAATTGATAATTCCATTAATAAAGGCTAGGTGACTACAGAAATCTGTTTTTCTTGCTATTAAGTTTTCACATTGACATTTCTAAGTAGTCATCCTAAGAAGATGGCATTGGTTGGACTCTTGTAGCTGTCAGTGGTGACCTGACCCTGCAGCAGGTTCAGATTGTGTGGCCACACCTGTAACACTTGGCGTTTGTCAGTTCATTGCTCTTTCCTCTGCCTCTCCCCTTAAAGCTTGTCTCTGTAGTGAACATAGGACTGTCCTTTTCATATTTGCCAGGAATGAATTCCTGGCGTTGCTAAGTGAGGGAAGAGAAGGGGAGGGGAGGTAAAGAGGTTGCTGTTGAGTAGAGCTAAGTGGAGACAAGATTGGACCCACATGAGGACCTGGGTGTCCAGAGGAGTCTAGGCTTTGTTGGGTTAGAGCCTGGAAGAGTGGACCATCCCCCCAGCCCCTGGAAGAAGACAAGACAGGATGGAGCTGGATGGAGTCCGAGCCCACCTCACTGCCTCAGTTTCACCAGTGAGGTTGGGAGCGGGTAATGGGGGAGGCACCTGTGTGGACCAGCTAGGACAAAGAGGACGGAGGGGCGTGGTTGACTGGCAGAGCTTTGAGTGGCAAGAGCCAGCCTCAGGTGTGCCCGAGAGAAGAGCTGAGAGAGAAGCCAGGAGGAATGGAGCACATAGAGGCCCAGGCATGAATAGCAGAGTGTGAAGCTGAGGGTGCTGAGCCCAGGGGAAGTGGGCGAGAGGTGTGGGCTGGATAAGCAGAGTGGCCCCAGGACCGAGCACTTGTGCCATGTGTGCTTCCCAGGAGTGGGGCACAGGCAGGGCAGAGAGGGCAGCCTTGCCTTCCTGAAGGTGCTGTGCTTGTGGGGCTCCTCAGGCCAGTGGGTGAGAGGCCTCCCCTCTCACTTTGCACCCTTCTCTGGCCGACTTTGGAAAGTGAGGAAGGAGGGGAGCACCTGTGACCCCCGTCAGGTCCAAATTTTGATGTGGATTAGGCAAAACAGATTTGAACGTTATGAGAAAAGGTGGTGAATGGGTTTTTGTTTTGATCATTTGTAGCCTCCTTCTTCCAAAGTGGCTTTTAAAAATACGTGCAATACTGTAAGAAATAACTAAATGAGAATGTTAGTAATAGGGATGATGCTTTAGGGAAAATAGTGAACATATTGAGACATTATAAGAGGTGGGTCACAGGCTTTGCTCTCAGATTTCTAACACGCAGAGGGAAGAAGCAAACAGAAGCAGACGTGTCCCCTGCAGTGTCCATCAGATTCAAAAAACAAAACCAGCCACTTATAAGACATTGTAGAGTACTGAGCAAGGTCCATGACAATATCCTTTCATAAAATTGGATCCCCATTGTGGCTCAGCAGTAACGAACCCAATGGTATCCATGAGGATGCGGGTTTGATCCCTGGCCCCGCTCAGCTGGTTAAGGATCCAGCGTTGCCATGAGCTATGGTGTAGGCTGAAGATGTGGCTAAGATCTGGTGTTGCTGTGGCTGTGGTATAAGTTGGCAGCTGCAGCTCCGATTTGACCCCTAGCCTGGGAACTTCCATATGCCGCAGGTGCAGCCCTATAAGTAAAACAGAATGGAATAGAATGGGATGGGATGGGATGGGAGGGGTCGGGATGGGATAGAATAGAATACGATAGGATAGGATAGAATGGAATAGAATAGAATAGAAGTGTTTATTAGGCTTGCTCATGTCATTAAATGCAGTCTGTCTAGGGAATGAAACATGGCTAGTGTTTCATTGACACATGGCTTAGCTAAGGGATCGCTTTTATCTAGTGCAGGGATCACTACCCAGTGGCCTGCAGGGTCCTGGAATATAAAGAAGTATATGAGTGGGGCTGGTGGAGGCCTGGATGACCCGGAGAGGGCACAGTGTAGCTAGAAGACATTTACACTTTATAATAAAACACCTTGAACTGGTTTGATAAGACACTGCAGACCAGACCACCTCACTGCAGCTCTGATCTAGAGGAATGTGTGGATATCCTCTGTGAAATCTTTTTTTAAATTTTATTAATTTTTTTGAAATCTTTCTTTGTATTTATTTTTTATTAAAGTTTAGTTGATTTACAACATTGTGCCAGTTTCTGCTGTACAGCAGAGTGACTCAGTCATACGTATATAAACATTCTTTTTTGTAAGATTTTTATTTTTTCTATTATAGTTGATTTATGTTGTCAGTTCCTGCTGTACAGCAAAGTGACTCAGTCATTTATATATATAAATATATACATTCCTTTTTTTATATTATTTTCCATCATGGCCTATCCCAGGAGTATCATCTATGAAATTTTTTCTTAAAAATTGTTTCTCTGCGCTTTTGGAAGATGTTGAGCAGCAGTGAGCTGTGGATCGTATTCTCTGACAGGTACCTGGTCTGCAGATGTCCCCTGTTGCCAGTTACCCATGCAGCCATGTGTTTTACCTGTTGGATAGACCAGTGGGGATGTGAAGGCGTCTTTTCAGCCGAGGCCGCTGGGCACCCCCAGGCGAGGGGAGAGGCCAACTCCACTGTGGCCTTTGGTCTTTAGGTACCATTGTATGTGCCTCAAGAGAGAAGTAGGACAGCATTTTGGGGATGCTGTACTTATAACTTAGATGGTAAATGGCAATTGCAGATAAAAATATTATTTAGGAGTTTTGATTATGGCCTTATTTTGAATATTTGTTCAGTCAGAGGGGAAGCCATTGATAAGGATAGTCAAATCAGATCCTGTAGTGGCTCAGGGAAGCAAGGAAAGTGCTTTAAAATTGTATTACAGTACTGGGTGATGACGTGATGTCTTTTCTGGAGCCTTTACAACCTGTGGGAGATTTTAACAGCTGGGCAGTTTCTATGTAGTTATATATATATGCGCGTACACACACACACACGCACACACACACACACACACACTCACACTCGTGCAGGTAATCATGTACTTCCCCTGGTATACACACACACACACACACACACACACACACACACACACACACACACTCGTGCAGGTTATCATGTACTTCCCCTGGTATTCCCGTCCTGTGGTATTGTGATTTGGTTCCAAGAGCTCCTGGACCAACCTTTTCTTCAGGGTGAGTACTTGCAGTACATGAAATGCTTGAGTGCTGGGTAGTTGACTGTGATCTTAGCACTCTCAAGATCCAAAGCTCCAAGCAAGAGAAAAGGCAGCCTGCTAATTTATTTCCTGGTACAGTGTGATCCCATTATATGCAAATTGAATTATGCAAATTTCAACTAATGACACATAATAATAATAAAAGCTTCATATTATGTGCAAAATTTCAACATTCCCCCAAATTATGCATCAAGCATTCTCATATTTTCAAAGCCAACAGGTCAACTGAATTATAAAAATGCTTTCTTACCATGTCGTTACCTCTTCTTCAAAAGAGAAATACCTGCTAACCCTTGGCAATATTATGTGAACTCTTGTTCGTTATAGAACTTCTTCACAGATTTTGTTGACATTTCTGTTATTATTTTAAAATTAAGTTATAATTTAAATCTTTATTATAGCTTTCACTAGTGCTAATACTGGTGCTGAAAAAACATCCTGAAAATCTGTAGCTTCGGAACAGAGATGTAATAAAACACTGATATGCTGTCCTGTCAATTTTATGAGGTACAACTGAAAAATATTAGAGATAATACTGATATTAAAAGGCACCAGTAAAGCAAAAATATAGCACAACTACTGCAGATTTATGTGTTCTGAGGATGTGTTCTCCATACTGTACCCCTAGACTGTGGGATAATCAGACTTGAATTATGTTAAGTTCTTGGATCACATCCCATGAATCAAATGCAGCCATGGTTTCTAAATCCCTGTTACCTAGGCTTGGAAAAGATCACTTAGGTTGAAAAATACATATAGCAAGTACTTATTTGTCTGACACCGAGTAGAAGATCTTTAAGGGGTTAGAAGAAGTGAATTTTCCTGCTCTTTCTTTAAAGTTTGTCATATATTTAGTGAAGTATTTTATGCAGTCTACTCTGCTTGTTTTCTCTGGGGAAATAGTACATTTCTTGCACTTATTTACATATAGAGAAAGAAGGATAGTCACCTCTGGATTGCATATTTGCTCCAAAAGCACTCAAAGTCCTTTGGTTTTTACATCAAGTTATATGAAGTGATGGGGCTTTTAATAATAATTGCTTATATTTAAATGGTGCTCATTATATGGCAGGCACTGTTCAAATTGCCTTAATATCTCCTTTGATTCTCATGGCAACCCTTTGAGGGTAGGCACTTGCTCTTATTTTTCCATTTTATAGGTAAGAAGATAGAAGTTTAAGTGACTAGTCAAAGGTCTTAAAACTAGTAAGTTGTCGAGCCGAAAGTCAATCCAGGCTGGCTGGCTAGCTTGAGTCTGTATCCTCAGCCCCATGATTGTGCCTCAGAAAGCTTGGAGATGAGGATGCTCTGGTCAGAAGGGTATACGCTAAGGGGAACTTGCTCTGTAAACAGGGGCGTGTGTTCCCATGTAAGAGGAATTACTGTGTGGAACAGATCCATATCACATAATAGTTATTTGGAAACCCTAAAGTTTGCATCTGGTACCTGGAGAGTGAAGGAAGGTAGAATAGATTATGGTTGGAGGAAGTGAGGATGAGAGCCAGGCTCTGCCCCAGAAGAGAACCCTGGGCTGCGTCTAGAAGGCCTGTGGATACTCGGTGGAGTTGAGCAGTGGGCTGAGCTCCCCAGGAGTCACCTTCCTCCCCTCTCCCTCCTCCAGAAGGCAGTCACTGCAGAGTCCTAAATCAGATTGGGCCGTCCTTGCCTTCAGCAAGACATTCATTAGACATATGATATGATTTTCACAGTAGTGGGTTTATTAGGAACCAAGTCCCTTATCTTAGGCTCTGCTAGAGAGCCTCAGATAACTTCAAAAGACCCTCCTCACTCTTCCACCCCACCAATCTCCCCACCTGCTTGTGATAGTGAATGTATTTTAAGAGCAGTGAAAACATTAAATTTAACAGTTAAGAAAATGAAAATGCCCGTGTCTGGTTTGAGGGGTTCAGGAGCTTTGGGTTTGTTGGGCAGCCAGTGTAAATGATGACTGTCAGATCCTTCCCTTTTAATAGGTGAGGGAGCACGGAGGCCTGAGGGGGACGAGGGACACGGGATGAGAAGGTGGGGCAGAGTATAGGCTGCCCAAATGACATCACGCAACCTCATTATCCCATTGTCCAGACTTGAAACTACTTAAGATTTTTGCCCAGAATGAGGTAAGCCCTGGTTATTTTCACTCGGGCAGGGAGACATAGAAGCTGAGTAGTGAATATTTGATGATGAAGCTGTAGAAACGCGTACTGGAGGATTCATATACATTTTTTAAAACCATGCTGACTTTGTATTTTCTCATTTTGCTTGCCAGTCAAGCTATTACAGCTCAGACTAATGTCCCAAGGTATGTGTGTAACACGTCTTCACTGAAAGTGGGATTCCCTTCTCCCCACTTGCCCATAAAGCTTCGGTTGTATCAGATCAGTCTATATTCCATTTATACCTTTGTGGGACTGTTTTTTGTTTTGTTTTGCTTTTTAGGGCCACACCCACTGCATAATAAGGTTCCTAGACTAGGGGTCGAATCGGAGCTACAGCTGCCAGCCTATGCCACAGCCACAGCAACGCAGGATCCGAGCCAAGTCTGCAACCTACACCACAGCTCACGGCAACACTGGATTCTTAACCCCTGAGCAAGGCCAGGGATCGAACTGGCAACCTCATGGTTTCTGGTTGGATTCATTTCCGCTGCGCCACAACGTGAACTCCGGGACTGTTATCCTTAAAACTAGGGGTTTTGTAATATTAGAGACAGCTTTCGGGAAACAATCAAATATATATCTGTAATATGGCAAATTTGTTATGAATGTGATTTTGAATTGCCACCAGTGCTGTTTCTTAGAGTTAAAATACCATTTCCTGTATGTTTTAGTTAATTGTGAAACTTAGGAAACTGAAAAAGAGGCACGACATTATTCATTTCTTTACTTTCTAAACACCTATTGTACATCAAAAAACATTACAAAAAGTAGGAAGTGTATTGGAGCAGTTTGCATTTAGTTGGGAAGCCTGATACACAGGTATAAAGTATGGTAGAGGCAACATAAAAGCGTTTCTGTGGAACTTTACTGTAAGTGCTTCCACATATATTTGATGTGAGTGAGTGCAAGCATTTTTATCTTCACTTCACAGATAAGGAAACTGCTGTGTGTCAAACAGCTAGTCAGTGGCAGAACTGGCACCCCAACCCTTCTCAATATTCCCTTCTCAATATTCCCAGCTGCCTTTCCAACCATATGTTGAAGGAAATCATGTCTTTGGGTGTAGAGGCATACCCTCCACAGCTTTATTAGAAGCCTGTGTAGATATAAAAGCCCTGTTAGAAACCCGTTTCCAAGGCTTACCCTTTCCTTGGAGCCTTGCCCTCAGGCTGAAGGTATGTAACTGAGGTGTCCTTTGCACATGGTATTTGGTATTAAACAAGCCCTTGACTTTGTGTTTGTCTTTGAGGCCTAACCACAAAGCTGCATCAAAGTGGCTGCCATGTAAACCAGCAGGGCTGGCAGGTTGGACTGCAGACTCTTGTAGAGGCCTGGAGCTGGGAGCAGGTAGGAACGGTTGTGATGATGATGGGCAGTGTTAGAGGGACGGGGTGTGGAGCTCTGCTTCCTCCTCTGCACGTGTGATCCAGGCATGTACTTGGGTTAGAGCTCTTAGTGATACTTGCCAGTTTTCCAGCTCCAAAGACCTGATATATAGGATTGATACATTGTGTAGGATTGATAACTTTTGTGAAAAGTTAAAGATAGGATTTTTTTTTTCTTCTTAGTCTACCTTTCTTTAATGTGAAAATACTTTTAAAAGAAGTATGAAGTCATTCTCAGTGTTTCAAATTTAAATTTCTGGCTATTATGGATGCCAAGGTACTGCTAGGTCATTCTTTAAATTTGATTTCCTTAGTCCGGGGTTAATAACGCTTTGGTTATTGCCATTACATTTCAGAGTTCAAGGCTGTCCTCTGAAGGATTGAAGATAAAAGTAACTGAACTTTGTTTAATTGACTAATTAATACTTTGAAGGCATTATAGGTCATAGCCCAGGTGACTGCAGTTAATTTACCCGGTTTACAGGCTACACTGCTACTTCTCAGAGTGTGTCCCTACATTTAGGTCTTTCTGCATAGGATTACAGCTCTCTCTCTCTCTCTCCCTTCTGCTCTGCTTGTCCTGTGTCGGTTTCATGTGCTAGTGTTACTTTTTGATGCAATTTGATTCAGCACTGGATATGTGCAAGGCGTGAGCCCAGTGGTGCCAGGAATACAAAGATGAGTAATGGGCATCCTCTCCTGAGTCGTCACCCAGTGGGGACCACGGTGGGAACGCAGGCAAAGTTTAGACCAGGATCTTCCTGGGGGTCGTTGAGGTCAGGATGCAAGGGAAGAGGGGAGGCCTAGTGAAATTGGCATGTAGAGGTGGGCCTTGAAAATGGGAGGGAGGGGAGGAGGCTTACTATGTCCTTGCAGGCCCTGCTCTAAGCACCTTCTGTGTGTTAGTATATTTCATCCTTATAAGAACCACGTAAGGAACAGTCAGTTGTTATCTGCATTTTTTACAGAGGAGGCTTGACACAAAGAGAAGTGGAGCAACTTGTCCAAGAGCACACAGCTCACCAGTGGTACTGCTGGGATTCCAACCCGGGCAGTCTGGTTGCAGAGTCCATGCTGTGGATTGCTCTGCTGGGTGGCTGGGGTTTGGACAAGTGAAGATTAAGGCTTGTGACTCCCAGGAGATAGGCGGGGAAGCCATGATCACGGAGGTAGACGAGTTGGTTCAGGCTGCTTTGCTGAGGACCTGGAATCCCACTCCCACAGCTGAAGGGGATGATTGTAACACAGGCATTGGGGGTCCCATTTCCTTTGGTGGCAGGTTATATTTGTCATCGGCAGGCAGTGCTGAGGCCGTGAAGGTTTAGGGGGCATTGCACGGCTTGTTCTGTCTCCTCCATCTGCAGGCTGTCCTGAGTTTCGGACACACATTCCCCAGTTGATGAACAGGATTAGGTGTTAGCCTTTGCTGTCCTCTGCCCACTCCCTTTCTTCTCTCTGCAGTTATTCTTCTGGAAAGAGTTTTCTGGAGGGTCAGTCCTACAGCTTTTGCTTTTTTACCTCACTATTCACTCCTCACCACCCTCCTCTGGCTTGTCCCTCTGTCATCCCATTGGGACTGTCCTTACTGAGGTGTCAGTGATTGGCTCACTGCTCATTCTAGTCTTTATCCTATCCAGTAGTTCTCACCACAGGGAGATTTTGCCCCCCAGGGATTTCTGGAAATGTCTGGAGACATTTTTGGATGTCACAATCCGGGGATGCTGCTAATCCTCTCGCACAGAACAACTCCCCCAGCTAGGAATTATCCAGCCCCAAATGCCAGTAGCACAGAGGTCAGGCAACACCAACTTCCCTGGCACTCTGGGGCATTTCACAGTCCTCTGTTCTTCCAAATTTCCCAACGGCCTTGCTGTAATTCTCTCCTGACTTGTCTTCCCGGTGACTTCGGGCCCTTCCTTGCCAGTCTCTGTGGAGGACTCTTCTCCAGGCTTTCAGCCTTGCTTCCCAGGACTCTTTTCCACTCCTCACACTCCTCTTGGACTAGCTCCTCCATCCAGGGATTCACTGGTGTCCCTGGACATGTGTCTCTGTATTTGCAGCTCCAGCTCTCTTAAGCAGCAGTTGTATCTTCTCGTCGTGGTGCACAGCCCTTTTCAGTTCAACAGGTCCAATATAGGGCCACTCTGCCCTCTCGTGTTCGATGCTCATCAGTACCTGCCCACACAACACTGTGCTCATCTCAGGCTGCTGCATGGCTAAGGCCCTGGATATCTCTCCCCTGCATCACTGCAGCTTCCCCCCCCCCCCACCCCCAGTCTCCTTGCCACCAGCCGGGGCCTAGTGCCAGGGGTGGGGTGGGGTGGGGTGGTGGGGGTGGTGGTGAGGGTGGCAATTCTGAAACAGAACTCCGACTGAGGTGCTCTGTGGCTTACAGACTTCATCTAGCTTCTCAGCAGTGACAGTTAAAGTCTGACTTGAGCTTGGAGTGTGGAACCTCCATGATCAAGCCCAGTGTTTTCCACTAGGAGTAATACTGCCCTCCAAAGGGACCTTCTGAAAATGGTCTAGATGTTGAAGTAACCAGAATCCTGTGGCATCTTAAATCCTCATACATCCTAGTCTTAAGAAGTGGTTCTACTCTGTGTCACCAAATTTTACTTCCTTTCTGGGAACCTGCCTGGCCTTTTAGATCCCCTGTGGGGCATGTGGTTAAATAGGGTGGAGATACCTTTGTGTTCCTGCTTTCCCTTCTCATAGCTTAGGAGAATTGTTCCGTCATTTTCCTTCATGGCCTGGCAGTGCCAGTCTGTGGATATCAACAATTAGTTTGAGCAAATACCTCACCATTAGGTGTCAGACCATTCTAGAAGAGCACTGGGGACGAAGCAGGTCTGTTTTCTCTGTGATATTGAGGATAACCTAAGACCTGTGATAAAAAGTTTTGAGGGCCCTTTCAGGGCTACCACCTGAACTGGCTGGTTAAGTAGCTCCATTATAGTTCCTTGCTCACTGGAGTGATTCATTTTTAAGAATCCTGAAACCGCCTGTCATTACACCCACGGCTCAGGAAGACCTCATACTACACTGAAGTACAGCTAATTGTACTGTGAAGGATTTGGACTTTTTGAAGCTTATTGGTGTTTTTTGTTGTTGTTTAGCAGATTAAAAAAAAAAAAGCAGAAAATAAATTTCCTTGTCACAACATCACACCATAAGAAAACCATAAATGTTTTCTAATCCTGTCGGGGGTTATTCCGATCGTGGAAATCTCCACACCAGAAAAATCGGTCCTTTGGCATGAATGGGCTAAGATGGGATGGTAGCTTTGACCTCACAGTTGATGTGGCTGGAATCCCACATCCTGCGTGCTGAATCCCTCTCTCTCTGTGCTTCTCCCCAGAAGCCCCTTGTGCCACGCCCCTGATCTGCAGCTTCGGGAGGCCAGTTGACCTGGAGAAGGACGACTACCAGAAGGTGGTGTGCAACAACGAGCACTGCCCCTACAGCACCTGGATGCACCTGCAGTGTTTCTACGAGTGGGAGAGCAGCATCCTGGTGCAGTTCAACTGCATCGGCCGGGCCCGCAGCTGGAATGAGAAGCAGTGCCGCCAGAACATGTGGACCAAGAAGGGCTATGATCTGGCCTTCCGCTTCTGCTCCTGCCGCTGCGGCCAGGGCCACTTGAAGAAGGACACAGACTGGTACCAGGTGAAGCGGATGCAGGATGAGAAGAAGAAGAAGTCGGGCTCGGAGAAGAACACGGGGAGGCCCCCTGGCGAGGCAGTGGAGGAGGCCAAAAAGTGCCGTCCGCCCGCCAAGCCCCAGAAGGGCCTGACCCACGACCTCCCGCGCCGGCACTCCATAGACCGCCAGAACTCGCAGGAGAAGGGTGGCGGTGGGGCGGCCTACGGGCCGCGCTCCCCCTGCGGCTCCCCGGGCCAGTCCCCGCCCACCGGCTACTCCATCCTCTCCCCCGCCCACTTCAGCGGCCCCCGATCCTCCAGGTACCTCGGGGAGTTCCTGAAGAACGCCATCCACCTGGAGCCTCACAAAAAGGCCCTGGCGGGCGGCCACGTGTTCAGAAACGCCCACTTCGATTACAGTCCGGCAGGGTTGTCAGTGCACAGGGGGGGCCACTTCGACGCGCCCGTGCAGTTCCTGCGGCGCCTGGACCTGTCCGAGCTCCTCACCCACATCCCCCGCCATAAGCTGAACACTTTCCATGTGCGGATGGAGGACGATGCCCAGATGGGCCAGGGCGAGGATCTGCGGAAGTTCATCCTCGCAGCCCTCAGCGCCAGCCACAGAAACATGGTGAACTGTGCCCTGTGCCACCGGGCGCTCCCGGTGTTCGAGCAGTTCCCGCTGGTGGATGGAACTCTGTTCTTAAGCCCCTCGAGACACGATGAGATCGAATACGATGTTCCCTGTCACCTTCAAGGTACAGGTGTTCACTCACCTTGCCTGTTTTCTGTTTGTGAGAAGTGAGAAGCGAACAAGAAGGGATGGCTGTGTTAGGGCTTTACTTGTAACTGGTGGTGTGTTTTTGTCCTAGTTAGGAGTAGCTAACATTTGCATATTTCAGCTCTGCCCAGTTAGGTGCTGGAAGTGGTGTCCTTTACTCTTATGTCACTGTATCAAGTACAGTTGTTCTGGTGGGTAATTTTATGGTTTTGTCTTGATGCAATTTGAAGAGAGAATTCCTGATGTATAGTTTTTCAAAACTGGGAGGAAATTTAGAGAAGGAATTGGGTAAAAATATTTTACCTGCTATAAAACAGTTGCCTTTGAAACCTGCATTAATGTGCCCAGCCAGCTGTGTATTCTCTGATCTTTGTAAATACAGTACAATGAGGAAAAGCAGGGGTTAGTGGGGGGCCTTGGTGGTTTAAGATTAGTTGAATTAATCTTGCAATTTGTGAAAGAGGAGGCTTTCTTGATAGCAGCAAAAATAAAATGAAGCTCAGATATTACCCTGGTGGTGAGGGGTGAAGCTTATTAGTGCTGTGAATGAAGTACAAAGACTTGGGCATTTCAGCCATAAATTGAGTAACAGGGAAATCTGTCAGTTCATGTAAAGCTTTTGAATTTATGCAGAGATGGGATGTATGACATGTAACTTGTTTATAACTTTAAAAGTGTGCTCGGAGTTCCCGTTGTGGCTCAGTGGTTAACGAATCCGACTAGAAAACCATGAGGTTGCAGGTTCGATCCCTGGCATCGCTAAGTGGGTTAAGGATCTGGCGTTGCCGTGAGCTGTGGTATAGGTTGCAGACGCGGCTCGGATCCCGCGTTGCTGTGGCTGTGGCATAGGCCGGCAGCTACAGCTCCTGTTAGACCCCTAGCCTGGGAACCTCCATATGCCGCGGGTACGGCTCTACATAAAGGCAAAAAGACAAAAAAAAGAAAAAGGTGTGCTAAAAAAGCCCTTAGTAAAAATGATAATCCCGTCTATCTCCTTCCCACCAACCTCTGCCGTCTCATTTCCTGGGCACTTCATTCTCCAATCTTAGATACTACCTATTGATTTAAAGTGGATGACTATGCTTTGTTGCATCTTCCCCTTTCTCTCAGGATAATATGTCACAATTCTTAGTTAAATCCTTAATGATTTTGCTATTATAAGTATGTAAATAATTGTTGAGCCAAGAGGTATAGATGTGCTTCCTAGATAGAGTACCATATGTTCTAGAGCACAATTTTGTTTTTATCAGAGTTAATAATTGCTTCACATTTTCATTTGCTTAGCCTTTTTTGAAGCTTTGGCTGATGGTTCTAACACTTCAGCAGCTCTGCAAACCACCTTTCAAAACAAACCACCTTTCCATGTACCTATCAGATGTTTTATGAACTTTTCTTTTTGAAATTTCCCTCATGGAGCCTTTCATCTTCCTGTTCCTGTGTGTCCTGGTGCACTCATTACCTCCTATATCTACATAGTGGTTTTTCTAGGAATTCCTGCATCTTTCCTTTTTTTATCTTCTGTTTCCTAGATACCATACTTCCTTTTTTCTTGGCTGATTTCCTCAATTTGTTAAAAAGCACCCCCAGGAGCTTTCTGAGAAAGGGAACATGGGAGTAGACGTTTTGAGATTTTGAAAGTCTGATATTGTCTTGATTCTGTTTTCACACTTGATTGCTAGCTGGCTGGCCTAGTCTTCCAAGTTATAAATATTTTCCCCTTGGAATTTTGGATGCATTTTCTTCACTGTTTCCTGTCTTCCAATGTTGCTATTGAGAAATCTAATATTATTCTTATTCCTGTAGTATTATTCCCCCTTGCCATCCTCTACAGGCTTTTAGATTTTTCTCTCTATTGCTGGTACTGTGAAGTTTCACCACGATGTGAGTTTTTTTTCCCCCACGCATTGTGCAAAGTGCTTTCTTGGCTTTTTGATTTTGTAAGCTTATAGTCCTCAGTTTGGGGAAATTTTCTTTTGGCTTATTTCTTTGATGGTTTCATCCCATTTTCGTTTTCATTTTTTTTAAACTTTAGAACTGTTAATCAAATGTTGGACCTCTTAGATTGATTTTTCTCCTTTTTATTTTTGAGGTAGGAGGAGATCCGATCCGTTATTATATTTTTGGCCCTGTTGTTCATCGCTGTATTTTTTTAGCCCAGTAGACCACCAGGGAAATTCATCGTCTCTGTATCTTTATTATGCTTTCTGGAAGATTTCCTTTACTTTATGTTCCAGTATTTTATTTTTATTTTTCTGCTATCATATTTATAATTTCTGAAAGCTCTTTTTAGTAGTGTCCTATTCTTGTTTCATGGATGCAATTTTCTGTTTTGTCTTTCTCAGCAGGGAAAGCGAGATGAATTTGCGAGGAGTAGTCTCATTCATTTTCAAGAATTTCACCTAATCGCCTGTATCTTTCAGCTCTTGTTTTAGAGCAAACCACTCTAAAACTTAGTGGTTTGAAACAGTGATGATTTATAGCTTCTCAGAATTCTCTGGGTTGGTTTGGTTAGGATGGCCTCCCACATACGTCTAGCAGTTGGCAGACTGGTTGGCACTGGGAATCTTCAGCTAGAATGGCTTATCCTTGCTTATATATTCTTTCATCTGCCAGTAGACTAGCCTGAGCTTTTCACATGGTGTTCTCAGGATAACATTAAAGATGGTGTGAACGGGAGCTGCATGGCCTCTCTCTCAAGGCTAAAGCTTGTGACTGAGTAACATTACTTCTGTCACATTTTGTTCTTCAAAGTAAGTTGTAAGACTGGCCCAGATTCAGGGGATAATTCAACAGACTGTCAATGGAAAAAGTGGCACAGAATGTATGGTTATTGAGGAATTTCTTATACCCCACTCTTTCTCTTTCAGCACCTCATCTCAGCCTCCCCTGTTCTTTTGTTCAGTTTTAGAGCTAAACCATTTACTATTTCTCCATCTAATTTCTGACCTTATATTTTGGTTCAGGGTTGCAGGTACCTCTTAGTTTCATGGAAGGTGGAATTTGTGTTTTATTACTTATTTATATTGGGTGGGGATAATTTTAGAGGGAAGTAGATGGAAACATCTTTACCTCACCATTTTAAGACTGGAAATATTCCTTATGAAGATGAATGGGGGTACAAGGTACAGGTACACGAGAGTAGAGCTGTTTTTTTTCTATTCATGTCAAATTTTCAGTTTAATCTTATCAGCAGCCAATCAAACGTATAAATTGTGTGGTTATCCTGGGTACTGTCAGTCTTTACTACTCATCAATTTATGTTAGGGTGTAAGATACTTTTACAAAAATGTAACTAACTTCACTAGGCCTAAGGCAGCTTGTAGAGCTAGTGTCACCTGATCAGTATGTAATGAAGCATCCTAAAATTTCCATGAAGGAAGGGGCCACTTTGGCCTGGGTAGTCAAAGGAGGCAATGTGAGGCAGATTCAAGAGATGGACTGGACTTCGATAAGCAGAAGGTCTGACTACATCAGAGCGTTGTTGATAGGGAATAATGTGAGCAAAGGAATGCAGGAGACAGTGAGAGAACCGAAGAGAACCACCTGGGTGGAGCAGAGGTTCTAGAGTAGAAAATGAATAATGTGGGTGGAGAACAGATTGTAGGTATCCTTTCAAGCCTTAGCAAAGAACTATGCCATGTTTATGAACTGAAGGCTTTAACTTTTTTTTTTGGCTTTTTGCCTTTATATAGAGCCGCACCCGCGGCATATGGAGGTTCCCAGGCTAGGGGTCTAACAGGAGCTGTAGCTGCCAGCCTTCGCCACAGCCACAGCAACGCGGGATCTGAGCCGCGTCTGCAACCTTCACCACAGCTCACGGCAACGCCGGATCCTTAACCCACTGAGCAAGGCCAGGGATCGAACCTGCAACCTCACGGTTCTTAGTCGGATTCGTTAACCACTGAGCCACGAAGGGAACTCCAAAGGGTTTAACTTTTTTAAAGCCAGTGATTGATTAGAGGAAATGTTGTTTGAAAGGGGCAGAACCTTTATAGTTGTAATTTAAATCTCTATTCTATTTTTTTATTTATTTTTATTTTATTAATTTACTTATTTTGTCTTTTTGCCTTATCTAGGGCTGCTCCCGCGGTATATGGAGGTTCCCAGGTTAGGGGGTCTAACAGGAGCTGTAGCTGCCAGCCTTCACCACAGCCACAGCAACGTGGGATCCGAGCCGCGTCTGCAACCTACACCATAGCTCATGGCAACGCCAGATCCCTAACCCACTGAGCAAGCCCAGGGATCGAACCCACAACCTCATGGTTCCTAGTCGGATTCATTAACCACTGAGCCATGATGGGAACTCCTAAATCTCTATTCTAGATACAAGGAGAAAAGAGCTGGGTTGTGATGGTGGGAATATCTGTAAGAGATTATTTTAAAGGAAAAATTACACCCTTTGGAGACAGCTTGACTGGAGGGGATGAAGATGTGTCCTTATTGGCTCACTTTGCCTCTGAACCAGGTAAATAGCATTGTTAGGAACAGAAGTAGAGAAAGTGGGGGAAGGACCTGATCTTAGAGGAAAGAAGATGAGATGCTGGGGCCTGAAGAGATGTATTGGGTTTGATGAGATACTGGGACTTTTGTGTGGAGATGTCTCTTATAAGAGCTTTTAGAAATAAACATTAGGATGAATACTGGAGCTGATTTATAATGCTAGTGGTTAATAGACTGGAAGAGCTCTTGAATGGAAAGATAAGAGAAAGAAAATAAGAGTATGTAACAGAGCCTAGGACCAGATCTTGAGGGTACCCATCAGTGAGTGGATGGAGAAAGGTGAAAATTAGGTAGGCCTGAGAACTGTGTGTGTGTGTGTGTGTGTGTATACCTAAGTATGTACACATCAACAGATAAAATAATAGATGTGTTAGGAGTGCACTAGAAAGGTTCTTGAGAAGTTTAACTGTTGATGATAACATCTGTGGATCTGAGTGTTTTATCAGTATTAGGCGAGTCAGTGTCACAAGTGGGGCCTTGACATGTGCCCCGTGTTTTTATTGCTACATCTTGAAGAAATCCATGCAACCTTTTTTTATAGCAAGCTGGTGTCAATCGTTTCTTCCATCACAGAGTTTCAACCATGTATTCCTTAAGATATTTTCAAACACAGTAGTAAGGCCACGTTCCAGGCCACAGGATTCCAGGCTGCAGTTGATTACATGCTGCTGAAATAATATGTTATTTCCAGTGGTGGACCATGTGGATTGTCACTCCCTTACCCTGCCTTTTCCCCTCACTGACTTCCCCAGCCCCCAGCTCTAGCCTCTCTTCCCTTACCTTCTTTTCCAGAAGATGTGTTTGTTTGGGTTTTAATAACTTTTTAAGATTGATCAAATTAGGAATTTGTTTTGGTGCTTCTTTACCACTTAGAACCACAGGTGACTCTTCTCTCAGGAATCTACTTTTTTGTTTAAACTCCCAACCCTAGAATTAGAAATTTTAAATTCTCTGTATTTAGGACAATGTATAATGGTAACTGAAACAAATCCAGAGACTCGGTCCTGGTCAGGATGTAGCCTAGAGGTTAAGAGTCAGAGGTAGGAATTTAAGTCTGGACTTTGATACTTATTATCTTTTTGAACTTGGGCAAGCTACTCCAGCTGTCTAAGCTTCAGTTCCTTCTAACTGAAGTGGAAAAAGCAATAATGCCTATGTTATAGGGTTGTTGCGAGAGCTAAACGAAATGATTCACCTAGCCTCCTAGCACACTACCAGACCCTTGGTAAGCACTCAAAAAAGTTCCCTGTCAGCTTCATCATCATGGTCATTACTACTAACATTTGACTTCAATGTCTGTCCCTGCCCCCACCCTTCCTAGCAGCTGCCTGGGTGTCTTTGGAAATTGCAGTGAGTAAGTCTGGGAGTGAGACTGAAAATGAAGCATTTTCCAGTGGCTCCTGTATTGAATTGACATCCTGAAATGCCTCAGGGCATGACGTATGAGATCTTTTTACCTTCAGTTCCCTATAGCAGAGGTGGGCCTTATTGCAAGAAGCTCCTGGAACCCTTCTCATTTTTGGCTTAGAAGCCCCCAAGGTTATAATGTCTTTGGCTGTTAACATATCACATCCATTCATACAACATACAATCGTGGAGTGCTTTCCACATCCCAGGTACTGTGCTAGACCCTGAGCCCTCAGGATGAATAAGACAGTTCCCACCCTCAAGGAGGGAGGGAGAATCGTGTAAGCACATGGAATGGAAGTTTCCCTGTAAGTACCATATACCCCTTTCCAGTGGGTAAGGAGCAGGCTGGTCCTTAACCACTGAAAAGATGAAGAACAGGATCTGAGGACAGTGAGCAGCACATTCTGAGTGAGAAGCCAGTTAGGAGTATGTGTTCTCCTGATGGTAGTTTTTAGCACAGTGGAGCACCCTGATCCCCACATAGAGAGCAGCACTGTTGCTATTATATATTGCCCAAGCAGATCCTGGACTTTCCAGTACTTTCCCAATTTGGACCTGAACTCTTCTGTGTAAACTAGAATGATGTCTTTCTTTCACAAGTATTACATATTGATAAATAATGGAGAAATGGGCTTGTGACTTTCAAGAGCCCAGCAAATAACAAGACATTGAAGACCTTTGGGGAAAAAAAAATAAAACAAGATATAATTCTGGTTCTTAAATTGGATGTGGTGATGACTGAGCAATTTTGGAGACAAGAACAGTTAACATAGTAATTTTGGCTGTGGTATAATTCTGGACAACCGATACAAAGACAGACTTTGGACTTTTTTATGAAAGGACTTGTCAGTGGACAAGAGCCCATGAGTACAGACCAACATGGCTGGTTCATATGCTGCGGTAGACCTGAGAGCAGAAAGTCCTCTGTGATCATAGGCTGGTTTTGAGCATCTGTGGCTTGGTCATTTGAGTTTGGGTGTCTGTGTTATAAAGCTGGCAACACTTTTCAAAAAAGTGAATTGAAGCAAGAATTTAACAAGATTAAACTTAAAGTACATGTCCCATCGACAGTAGTTAGAAATGCATCATTATTCTTAAAGGATAAATTGGGGATATATGATTATCTATTTTGCTCTTTATGTTTATTCAGCTGATAAATTGTTTGCTTATAATTGATAAATGAGTCCTTGTTTTAATCCCCTTTAAAGACAAAAGGTGGTTTCTTTGACAGCTGCTCTCAGCATCGTGTCTTCTGTGCACAGGGAGGCTCATGCACCTGTACGCGGTATGTGTGGACTGCCTGGAAGGGGTTCACAAGATCATCTGCATCAAGTGTAAGTCGCGGTGGGACGGCAGCTGGCACCAGCTGGGCACCATGTATACCTATGACATCCTGGCCGCCTCTCCATGCTGTCAGGTTGGTATTGACCCCACAGAGCAAGCAGGGTGTGATATCAGGTTTCTGCTGCCTAGTGAAGATAGAGGAGTTAGAGGCACCACTATGGTTAGGCTGGAGGAGGTGTGAGGGTGTGGAGTGAGCAGCCACAAAGCTCCCTAAAGTTCAGCAGTGATGGTTGATTTACTATAGGTGGTACAGCTGTTGGTGGAATACTATGCAGTCATTAAAAGAGGTATTGTAATGTGGGAACTATTATATGGTATTATATGGGAACTATTTTCAGTATTTTAAGTCAAAACAGGTTTTAAATGGCAAAATAGCATGCTTACATTTAAAAAAAAAAAAGAGGTGAATATGAAAAGGAATCTGCTGGCCTGTTATCAAGGTTGTCTCTGGATGGTGGAATACTGAATGGTTCCTTTAGTTTTCTTTTTGCTTACTTGTATTTTCTAGTGTTTTGTATGATTAGCATATAGTAATTTCTAGTAAGAAGAAGTTATTTAAAAGGAAAGAGAAAGTTTCATTTTCTTTAACACACAGGATTTTCTTTTCGTTTCTTTTCTGTGGGACAGTACAGTTTCCCAGGAACTGCCTGTTTTGTAAGATGTTCAAGGTTGACATGAAAGATTAGTAATCCTTAAAGCTCTGCTAAGGGGAGGCATTTTCTTATGCTAAGAGAGCATCTGAAATTTAGCTGTCATGAGGAAAAGAGGGAAGTACCAACATGTGAAAAGGTATTTAATAAGTCCATAGAAACACAGGGGACAAAACACAATCCTTAGAAGTATCTTGGTTTATTTCAAGGCCCTTGGGAAAAGAAAACACTTGTCATATAATTCTTTGATATTCATGGATAGGAGAGAGATTTTCCTTCCTTGTTCAGTGGCTAATCCTTTACTTCATTGGTTTATAACCTAGTTTTGTATCTTTAGCAATATGGTTTGATTTTGGTAATGAGAATATCATTACTATTAGCAGTTTATTCAGAAGATAAGCTGTGTTGGTTGAATTAAAAAGTTGGCAGAGGCAGCATTTCAGCTATGCTGTGTCTGTACTAGTAGTCTTGGAAGAGAAATATGGTTGCAGGAGATCTAAATAGCCACCCATAGCCTGTTGTTTGATTCCAGATAGAATTGACTCCTTTTATGCCCTTCTAATACACAGACCACATTTCCATTTTAAAACTTAGCCTTGGAAATGAGGTATTAGTCTTTTAGTTATTTCATCATAACATTTTGTAATACCTACTATGCCTTGATGCCAGCTCTCGAAATGAGAGAAACCAGAGGAAAGGGCTCCTTCTCCCACACACACCAGAGAGGGTTATCTTTTAAAGAAATAAGGAAGTGAAAGAATGTTTGGGCCTGTAATTCTTGTTAGCACTGGAAAGGATGGGGATGGGGGAGGGGGGGCTAGTCCAGTCCTCTTATTTTCCGCCTATAATGAGGCCTAAATAATTAGAATGTCTTACCCAGCTCTACCCACACATGTCACAGCCATGTCCACAACCTGTCACTCCCAGTTTGATGCTCTTTCGACTCCACCACTGAAAGGCAGTGGGATTATTTCCTCATTTTCAGGGAGAAAGCAGAACGGCATCCTACCACACCCAGCCTGTTGTTACTCACTGTGTGTTTCTTCCTTAAAACGATTTAAGACATTTCTTTCCTGGCCCCCTACTGATATGGAAAACATGTTTGCTTGCTTTTGGCTTAACTAACTATATTCGCTGAAAAGATATAAGTGTTAGACACTACCATGACATCAAGGAATGTCTTCCAATAAGACTTCGAGCCAAAAATAAGCAAGAATTAGTTATTGGAACAGAATAACAGGCTAAAGATAAAGGTTTACTTAGAATCTCACTTTTAATATTGCTCAGAGAGATTAGTCAGTTAAAAGGGAATTCCCGTGGTGGCACAGCAGAAACTAGGAACCATGAGGTTGCGGGTTCAATCCTTGGCAGACACAGCTCGGATCCTGCATTACTGTAGGCTGGCAGCTGTAGCTCTGATTCAACCCCAGCCTGGGAACCTCCATATGCTGCGGGTGTGGCCTTAAAAACAAAACAAAACAAACAGGAAAAAAAGGGAGTTTATCTTAGGTTAAGAAAGATGGTCCATGTACCATGTAGTGGCTAAGAGGATGCACTCTGGAGTAAGCTACTGTGGTTCATATATTGGCTTTTCTGCTTCCTAACTATGTGATCTTGGACATGTTGCTTTGTCGCATGTGCCTCAGTTTCGTTATCTAAAATTGGAGTTCCCGTTGAGGCTTAGAGGGTTAAGAACACGACGTAGTGTCCATGAGGATGTGGGTTCGATCCCTGGCCTCACTGCAAGTTTTGGCTCAGATTCCGTGTTTCTCTGGCTGTGGCACAGGCCAGCAGCTGTAGCTCTGATTCGACCCCTAGCCTGAGAAACTCCATATACCTCAGTTGCAGCCCTAAAAAAAAAAAAAATTCACCTACTATTACCTACCTCATAAGAGTGTTTGGAGGACAACACGAGACTATACTTTTCTTTTACCTTTTTAAAATGAATCTAAATTGAGAGTCTGTAGTATTATAATTTCTGGTTATTCACTAAAGTCCTTCAATCTGTTGCTGGAAGCTTGTGCTGCAAGAGGAAGGCTGGGGCATGAATGATGATACATTGTACTCCTGAGTTCAAGAAGCCTCAGTATAAACATGGCCCTTCTTCCTGGGACCTTAATTTTACTAGAATATTTCAGGTAAATTTTATTTCTACTTCAAAGTAAACAGAAATGTAGTAAGGCGCAGAATGAAATATGTATATGAATTTTAAAAATAAACGCCAAAAAAATCTGTAAAGAAATTTCGTGCAGGTTTGGATGAGGGAAAGTCAGCCTTAGTCACTTTAAAATGGGGCGGGGGGAGATTTCCATTTGGCTGGAGAACTTTAATAGGGAAATTTCGGAGAATTTTCTTACACCAGTAGGTGTAACTGCTAGCGATGCCGCATATCCGGAGAGAAATGAGGAGACGGTGATTTTTCAGACTGATGGGAGAATATTTGGGTGCGTATCTCATGCTTATCTGATGCTCTGCCTACCCTGTTTGGGGTAGTGAAAGGGACATTTTACTCATCTCTCGACGGGTTCCCAGTGTTGCTGCAGGCTGTGTTCGGTTGGTGTGACTGGTGTGCTGTGGGGAGGGCGCTGCTGCTCACTGCGTCTTGTGCTTCCCCCCAGGCCCGCCTGAACTGCAAGCACTGCGGGAAGCCGGTGATCGACGTGCGGATCGGGATGCAGTACTTCTCCGAGTACAGCAACGTCCAGCAGTGTCCACACTGTGGCAACCTGGACTACCATTTCGTGAAGCCATTTTCCTCCTTCAAAGTTCTTGAAGCTTATTGATGAAAGCTTTGCTTTAGTAATAGCTATTTTATTGATATTATTACTTTATTACATATCTTTTCTAGGGAAGCCTTCCGTGACATTAATTTCTTTTCTAATTTAAAGGAGAGTTCCTTTGTGTACGTGTGCCACCAAAAGGGGGCTGCTCCTTGCCCCCCCCACCCCTTGACTCCAAGTGTTAGTCTGTGGTCATGACCAGAGCCCAGCTGGGTGCTCCTTGAGCTTGGGGGGGCGGTTCACTATCACTAAGAGTCTCTCAGGCAGCTTTTACGGTGTTGGGGAGGATGGGGCGAATTTAGGAAAGGGATTATGTGGCCATAAGCTGAGAGCACGGTAGGAGTTGGGAAGAAACTCTTACTAAAACGTTAACTATCTAAAGACCCACTTTTAGATCTTCTCTGGGTCTTAGGAGAAACATGTGACAAGTGAATGTACATCTGTGCCTGGAGAGATGATGGTGTAATAACAGTTTACCTTGGCTTAGCATTCGTTCTGCAGCTCACACTGACCTGCAGTTTCCCCTCACTGACAGATTACTGCAAAGTGGACATGAGCCCTGATTCTCTCCCTGTTATCTTTTAGCAGCCAGTTTTCATACTGAAAATAATATCCAAATTATAAGACTTGAAAGCTGTTGATATTGTGCGTATTTTTAGGTAAGCTGACCTTTAACAAAAAGAATCTGCTATATGCATTCGGAAATGATGCATACCAACTCAAAGGGTAGAAAGGCAGAATCCTGTCATTTGAATTGTGGCTTTGAAGTTGGTCAGACAAGCTCTTGAGGGGAATCCGTGAATGACATGATTTGGATGGTACTGATTTTTATATGTAGGTCATACTGTCTAAGTGCCATTTGATGCCAGATCCTTCTCACAGATAAATCTCACAGCCGCAGACCCTGGCTGGTAAGCTTCAGAGCCAGTTATTACCACACTTAATCTTTCCCCCAAATTGCCTTTGGCTGCTTTTTACCCATTTAATGCTGAGTTTCCAAAATCAAAGATTTGACCCTAAGAAGGAAACAAAAAAATTATTTTTGAGGCTATGAGGAAAACAATAATTTTGATATTTCTTATTTTGAAAAATCACTGATTGTAATGTGTAACAGTGTGTTTGAAAATAGGTTATTCTAAAGATCTCCATGATACCTTTCCATTGGTTTTAAAAAAAGGTGATAATTTAGAGAACTTGATTAATGAGAACATTGAGCTTTCCAAAGTACAGACTCTGTTCACTAGTTCAGTATAGACGGACACTGCATACCTTTATAGATCTGGAATTGGAACATGATTTCTCAAAAATGAATTTGATAATTTCAAGTGTGACATGCATATATGCTGAAAGAATGCTAAAGATATTATCCTTTCATGGGAAGCTAAATTTGGGGTTATGTGAGCATTTTAATGTACACCATTTTTTCCCTCAGAAAAACGGTTGTTTTTTCCTCTCAGAAGCGTGTAGACATTATTGTAAGTGAGTTTCAGTTCTGCTACATGGAGTATTTGATGTTTTATTTGAGAGAATACAGCATTAAAGAACTGAGAGAGTGACCAGTTATTCAGCTTTTAGTTTGGATGGTTATAATTCAGCCGACCACATCTTAAGTTTGATGTTTGATGATCCGAAAAATATTTCACAGTGGTAGGAAATGCTCAAAGCCTGTAAGAAGCAGAAAATTGTTATTGGTCTGACAGTACTTGATGCAACGAAAAGAGGTCTATAGTACGTAGCCCTTGCAAACCTGTCTTTAATACACAAAGCTATAACTGAATTAGCTGTTTCCCTGTTGATTCTCTTATGTATCCAGGTATAAAAATTGGTGAATTTCTCTTGTCTTCAGAGTACCATTGGATTTTATTTCTGAGTTTAAAATGAATAGTAAAATACCTGTAATGCTGTTCTTGAACCCACCTAAATTTCTAAAGAGAAACCTGCTTATATTGTTGTTCTGAAGCTTCACATTTACATCTAGGTCACATTCCGCAAGCTCCTCAGCCTAAACCTGCTGTAAGTGTAGTGTCTGATACATTCAGTATTTTTTTCCCGATGTTGTTTTCTACTGAGAAATAAGTATGATGAGATTTCAGTGTAATTGAGAAAAAAAATTTGCTTTTGGCTTTTATTTTGAGGATTAAGTTAGGATTCTACGGATGCTGAGGTTACGTACGTAAAAGGAGAGGCATAGGTATCCTATCTGAGACTATCTATTACTATTAAGGCGTTTCATTCTTAATGTCTAAAGTGGAAAATTTGGCTGATTTGAGAATAAAATATAGTTGAGTATACAACCATGTGAAGAATAAATCTTATTGGAGTCTGCTGACCTCAATATTTTCTCTACACTCTCTCAAAGTACTTTGCTCTGAGTACCTTGATGGGAATTGGAATATATCAAAAAAGTTGATTAGTTTTGTTGTGGGTTAGATATTAAAGGATATTTTGTTGTCCCGAAGATACATTTTCTGGTTCTGTGATAGTGCTCAAAAACATGAACCCACTCACAATGACTAATAAGTAATTTTTATCTACTTTAACTTGTTTTATCATTTATTTTTGAGTTATACCTTGAACAAATAAATCACCTGCTTTAGTGGGAAGACTCTTTCGATCATCTCATCATCTTGTGTTCAGGCCAACTCAGCTCTTCACTCTCTTCTGGTTGCAGCTGAAGCAGTTGATATACTAGATTTATACCTTAAAAGATAGGACACTGGCCGTGAGTTAGGAATGGGGGGAATTAATCCTATTGTAATTGAGAAAGAACTTTCCCAAACAGTCTTTAATTTCTAGTTTTTGTAAAAGAAGCTCATTCATTTTCAGATGTATTTTCATACATGGGGGGGAGGAATTAACTCATCAGAAAATAATATCATTAAGTTTTTAAATCCTAAAAGCTAACAGATAAACTGACATGTAACTTACTGGATCACCCAGACTAATTTGCAGAAATCTTTTATTTTGTCCTGTAAGACAAATGTTTAACATGCAGTCTCTCTTCCTGTGCCCAGATCAGTAACTCCACTTTGCCTTTCTCTTTAGTCTCATGGTAGCAGCTGTTGGGTAATTTCATTTGGAGGTTTGGGAGGAGGTGAGGAGAAAGTGCTCTTGTTCAGTGTTTTGGTTGCTGTAAAAGGATGCTGCCTAAACCAACTCATCTCTATGTCCTGTTGACTTTATTATTATTCCAGGTAATTGAAAGAAAATGGATGGGCATCATTAACACCAGCTCAAAAGTATATCCTTGTCTGTAAAGATTTCTTGTCAAGATGTTTTGGATTGCACTTTTGTTGAGGGAAGACTGTGTAAATAGTTAAAGAATGTTGATAAAATCGAAACATTTGGTTATGGAATTGTATGGTGTTAGAAGGTTTCTGTTTGTGAAATGTATGTATTAAAAATAATAAAATTTCAGAAACTAACCTTGTGTTCTCTCTTTAGTGTACCACTTTATTTTTTGTTGGGATTCCAGGTTTATGAGCTTGGGATTATTCGATCAGAAAAGATATTAGAGGAGCATTTCAGAAGGTTTGATCATTATTCAGGTAGCTATTTCAAAGTTGTTATTTCAGCTAATAAAAACTATGAACATTTTTCGCTGTTTGAAAGTGATGTGTCACATGTAAATTCCCTTTGTAACAAAATAAGCATTCTATGTAACAGTTCGTTATATAGAGCTAGTCCACCATTATTGTTCTGGTGGTAAGAAAGTCTGTTGACTAGATAGATAATTCTACTCTACAATTTGTTGTTGTTGGCTATTTCTAGGCCTATAATAGTTTTCATAATGATTATATAATATATGAGAGAGTAGCTTCTCTTTAAATCTCCTTGTCCTCTTCATTTCAGATATCATTCTTCACCAATGAAATGAAATCCGTATCATTAGAACACAGGATAAGATGCAGAAACATGGGTGAGGAAAGAGTCTCCAGTGGATTCAAACCCTGTCTTACCATTATTTACTACAGACATCTGAGGCATACATTTTATTTAAAGCTTTAAGGACTTGGGATATTGTGATTTCTACTAGTGTAATTTGTGCCAACAAAACTCCTTTGCAGTTTTAGGGAAAATTCAGCTCTCACTGTGCTAGAAAGAAAAAAACGAAGTTAAACAGTGATTATTAAGATTGAAGTTTAATGGAACAAAAATCTTATTTGTTCCTAGTAGTTTCCATTTCTTTAAATCTTGCTTATACTGTTTTGACTTAAATTTAGCAGCAATTAGATTGCTAATTAAATAGGCTGTTTCTCAAGTAAAGAGTTAAATTTTGGGAGAAAAAAGCTTTTCTTGAGCTTTTGTTCTTTTCATGTTCTTCCAGCTGTCTACACCTGGCATAAACCTTATATAATGAAAGTGAAATATCTTTGAAGATAGTAAAGTATTGTAAAAATGTACTAGAAATAATGTTTTTTTTTTTTGTATTTTTTTGCCTGCACCTGCAGCATGTCAAAGTTCCAGGCCTGGGACAGATGAACCAATGCCACAGCAGTGACCTCAGGCTCAGCAGTGACAATGCCAGGTCCTTAATCCATTGAGCCACCAGGGAACTCTGAAATAATGTATTTTTAAAGAATACTTTTCTTCCATTGGCAACCTTTAGCATTGTGATAATTTATATAAGCTGGATTTGGAAATAAAAATAAAGCACTTTGTTTTGTGGCATTCCATAAAAACACTGATGACATTTGTCAGTGTCCAAATAGAATCTGCCCCTTTAGCACCATTTTCTGGTAATGGACACCATGCCAAGTAGTTCTCATACACCTGTTTGAAAACTTAGATCGTATATCTTCAGGTATGGAACCATCTAATTACATTCCTCATAAGCTTAAAAGTAGAAAACTCATAGCCTTCACGGGCATAGAGATACCAGAATTTAGAGAAAGGGCTGTTTTTCATTGTATTCACATTGTGTATGTGTGTGTGTGTGTGTGTATTTTAATTGCAATACAGTTGATTTACAGAATTATATTAGTTTCAAATATACAACATGATAATTCTATATTTTTATAGATCATCCTACATTTAAAATTACTGTAAAATATGGGCTATATTCCCTGTGCTGTACAATATGTTCTTGTAGCTTATTTATTTAATACATAGTAATTTGTACATCTTGGTCCCTTTCCCCATGGTATCCCTTCCCACTTCCCTGGTAACCGCTAGTTTATTCTCTGCTTTGTTATGTTCATTTGTTTGTGTAAATGATATTAACTACTGTACTCACTTAGAGGTAAACTGAGGCCCAGATAACTTAAATCATATAGTTAATGGGTGACTTGGAATTAAGAGTAGATTCCCTTCTCAGTCCTCAAAATGACATCAATGCATGGGAATTTTATTTTCAGTTGCGAGAGAACTTTGGATTTGTTTTGACAAAGTGCTGGATTTGAAAGGTACAGTAGCTCTCACTTTAGCAACACAGGTGCTAAAGTGGAGGTAATTCTGAGAGGACTTGCTGGGTCCCCTGCATAAGGGTGACAGTCATATTTGAAAGCACCCCCTGTTTCAGAAGAAAACAAAGGGGAACACTTTTGATTCCTGAAAGGAAGAAATAATATTTGAAATCCATAATTGTATCTTTTATCTTTATTTTTTTTTGCGCATTCATTTGTTGACCTCTGTTCCCTTTTGTTAAGATCAGTCATTGCTTGAGGAGAGCTGAGTCTGAGTGTAAGATGACATTTTAACAGTCTACACTAAGAATCCATTTTATTCAGTTTGGAATCTGACTTTGAGGTGCTTCTGGATTCAAACATGTCAAGCTGTTGGATTTGATAGCTTTAGTCTATCCAGTTGGGTCAGAGTTTTCCTTTTTGACTAAATTTTCAAACAGTTGCTCTTGGTGGGTTTCAGTTTCAATTTCTTTTTTGTCTGAAGTGGTATTTCAAAATTTTTGGGTTGCTGCTTGATCACTGTTTATTTGTATTCCACCTGACTTTAGGGGGGAAAAGTGCTGGCTACGTGTTTGAGAGAATTAACAATTATCATGTAGTAGGGGTTATCTTTTGAGCTATTAATTAGAGATATTCCTAGTTACTGCAAAACCATGAGTTGACAACCAGTGCCTTACACTTTCTTGTTATTTTCTCTACATTAACAAATTACATGTTTTTCTCAAGCTCTGATGACAACAGCAAGAGGCTGATGAAGAAAGTAAAGTTAGGTGAAGCCCCTATGCCAATTTGTCTGAAACTCCAGAACTCCATGGCTTTGAGAGTGGTTTGGGCAGAGGGTGAAGTGGTCGCAGTCCTGGGAGCTACTATGAATATTTCAGATAACTTAATGGAGATCATAATGTTGCCCACCACAGGACTGCACAGGTTATCTAAAGGCTAGTTTATTTTTGGCAGGAGTTATAGCACCCTTAGTTATCGCACATTGCTCAGAAACACTTGCGGTAGTTTATGCCCTTGATGTATAATATATGAGAGCATGAATTAATTAATATTTCCTAATGCTGTTTATTTTACAGACATAACCTTTCAAAACAAGATAGGGTCGTATTAGGTGGGGTGCTGTATTTGGTGATGGCAGAGTTGGGGAAATGCCATCTTTTTTAAAAGTCTGCCTTTCTTAATCCTTTTGCTTTTACCTGTTGTGATGCCTTTGCTTTATCTTTTTTATACCTGCCCATCTCTCTTTCCTACCTTGTCCTTTTTCCTATTGCATCAAATTTCTTAACCATTGGAATAAGGTATTAAAAAAAACAAAAAAACTGACAAACCTAGACATGAGTTAGTTGGTAAATCAAAAAAAGTTAGTTAAAAAAAATAAATTCCTACAATTGGCACAGAGATAAACAAGTTGATCAATGAAAAGATAAGAGTCCAGAAGTAAACCACACTTAACATATATGATTAGTTTTTGACAAAGGTGTGAAAAGAATTCAGTGAAGAGAGGATAATATAACAAATGGAACTGGACATTTTGATAATTATATGTGAAAAAGAGCCAACCAAACCTGGATCCATACTCATACCCTATTTAAAAAAGTCTCTTCAAAGTGGATCATAGCTATGAATGTAAAATCTAAAAATGGACAAATTGGATTTTATTAAAATTAAGAACTCTACAAAAGACATTGTTTTGTTTTTTTGATAGTAAATGGATTTTATTTCAATTATAGGTGTACATAAATCATCACAAGTCAATTTTATAGATTTTGTATCCCAAACCCACAGTGCATCCCTCCACCCCCCAGATTGTCTTATTTGAAAAACCAAGGTTTTCCAAAGTCTGTGAGTCATTGTCTGTTCTGCAAAGAAGTTCATTGTGTCTTTTTAGTTTCCACATGTAAGCGGTACCATTGGGTGTTGCTGTCTAATTGTCTGACTGGCTTCACTTCGCCTGATAATTTCTAGGTCCATCCATGTTGCTATAAATGTTGGTAATTCGTTCCTTTTAATGGACGAGTAATATTCCATTGTGTGTATGTACCATATCTTCCCTATCCACTCCTCTGTCGATGGGCATTTAGGTTGTTTCCATGACCTGGCTATTGCATAGAGTGCTGCAGTGAACACTGGAGTACATGTGTCATTTCGAGTCATGGTTTCCTCTGGATAGATGCCCAGGAATGGGATTGCTGGATCAAATGGTAATTCTATTTTGAGTTTTCTGAGGAATCTCCATACTGTTTTCCACAGTGGTTGCACCAGTTTGCATTCCCACCAACAGCGTAATAGGGATCCTTTTTCTCCACACCCTCTCCAGCACTTATTGTTTGTAGACTTTTTGATGATGGCCATTCTGGCCAGTGTAAGGTGGTAGCTCTAAGTGGTTTTGATTTGCATTTCTCTAATGAGGAGCGATGTTAAACATCTTTTCATGTGTTTATTTGCCCTCTGCATGTCTTCTTTGGAGAATTGTCTGCCTAGATCCTCTGCCCATTTTTTGATGGGGTTGTTTGTTTCTTTGGTGTTGAGCTGTAGGAGGTGTTTGTAAATTTTGGAGATTAATCCCTTGTCAGTTGAATCATTTGCAAACATTTTCTCCCATTCTGTGGGTTGTCTTTTCGTTTTGTTTAGAGTTTCCTTTGCTGTGCAGAAACTTTGAAGTTTAATTAAGTCCCATTTGTTTATTTCTCTTTTTATTATCCTTACTCTGACAGATGGATCTGAGAAGATGTTGCTATCATTTATGTCAGAGAGTGTTTGGCCTATGTTTTCCTCTAAGAGTTTTATAGTGTCTGGTCTTATATCTAGATCTTGAATCCATTTTGAGTTTATTTTTGTGCATGGTGTTAGGAAGTGTTCTAGTTTCATTTTTTTACATGTAGCTGTCCAGTTTTCCCAGCACCACTTATTGAAGAGGCTGTCTTTTGTCCAATGTATATTCTTGGCTCCTTTTATCATAGATTAGTTGACTATAGATGCGTGGATTTAATTCTGGGCTTTCTATCCTGTTCCACTGATCTATATTTCTGTCTTTGTGCCAGTACCATACAGTTTTGATGACTGTAGCTTTGTAGTAGAGTCTGAAGTCAGGGAGCCTGATTCCTCCAGCTCCATTTTTCTTTTTCAGGATGTCTTTTGCTATTCTGGTTTTTTTGTGTTTCCAAACAAACTTTAAACTATTTTGTTCTAGTTCTTTGAAAAAGGTCCTTGGTAATTTGATAGGGATTGCATTGAATGTGTAGATTGCCTTGGTACAAAAGACAATGTTAAGCAAATGAAAAGACAACCTTTTGCAGACTGGAAGAAAAAGACTTGTATCCAGAAAATAATGAAGATCTCCTAAATGCAGTAGTAAGGAAACAAATGATCCACTTTTAAAAAGCACAAAATACTTGAACACTTCACCAAAAATAAAATAAAATAAAATAAAAATGACAAACACAAGATAGTCACCATCATTAGTCACTAGGAAAATATAAGTTAAAATCATGAGACATCACTACACACACATTGGAATGACTTTAAAAAAAAGACAATACCAATTGCTGGCAAAGATGTGAAGAAACACTCATATGTTGCTGATGGAAAACAGTTTGTCATTTTCTTAAAAAGAAATGTGTTCCAGCCATTCCACTTCTGTGTATTTGCCTGAGAGAAATGAAAGCCTGTCCACACAAAGACTTGTTTATGAATGCTTATGGCAGCTTTATTTGTAATAACTCCAAACAGAAACAACACAAATGTCCATCAACAGCAGAATGGATGAATAAAATGTGGGCTATCTAAACGTAGAATACTATACAGCCATAAAAAGGACAAGCTATTGATAAATACGATGTGGATGAGCCTCAAAATAATTATACTGAAAAGAAAGAAGTTGGGACAGGAGTATATACTGTATCATTCCATTTAAATGAAACTTTATTTTTTTTTAATTTTTTTTATTTTTTGTCTTTATCTGGAGCTGCACCTGCGGCATATGGAGGTTCCCAGGCTAGGGGTCTAACAGGAGCTGTAGCTGCCGGCCTCCGCCACAGCCACAGCAACGTGGGATCCGAGCCGCGTCTGCAACCTACACCACAGCTCACGGCAACGCTGGATCCTTAACCCACTGAGCAAGGCCAGGGATCGAACCCGCAACCTCATGGTTCTTAGTCGGATTCGTTAACCACTGAGCCACGACGGGAACTCCCCTATATGAAACTTTAGAAAATGCAAATAAACCTATATTGACAGATCAATTGCCTGGGGATGGGCAAAGGAATATTAATTGGGGGAGGAGAAAAAAATGATTACAAAGGGGCATGAGGAAAATTTTGGAGGTGACAGATGTGTTCATAATCTGGATTATGATGACGATTTCACATATATGCCAAAGCTTACTATATAATTTAAATATGTGTAGTTTATTATGTTAATTATATGTCCATAAAGCTGAAAAATCCCCAACCCATGACTTACATACCATAAACATTTTATTTACATTTTAAATCAGGAATATGCATTCACTGAACGGATTTGTTTCTTTTGTTTGTGATTTCTGCAGTTGTAGGACCATGTGGTCTTTTTTGCAAATGCTCCTTTTGTGATGCATTCTTTTTGAGAGACAATACAAGTACACCATCTCAATAGACTTTGGGGGTTTGTCCCCTAATCTTTTACTGTATTATCTCCTGTGTTTAACTTAACAACGTTTTTTGTGTATATTTTGTCCTATCATTCCAAAGCATCCTACTTAGTTACTGAGATAGTATTTTCTTTATGGAATTATATGCCATTGCTTTATGCACTAGTTTTATTAAGATACATTATTGCAGTGCCAAGTATAACGCAAAAACAAGTTTGGGAACTAACATGACAAACTTTTGGTAAGCACACAGCTTTGCCAGGGGAAATTGTACACACTCTGCCTTACAGAAGCCACAGCTGCTAGCATCCACAGTACTGAGGTCATTCATTGCAAAATTTTCTTTAGCTGCAACCATGCATGTGGAAATTCCCATGCCAGGGATTGAACCAACGCCATAGTTACACCTGTGCCACAGCTGCAGCAGTGCAAGATCCTTAACCTGTTGCACAACACAGGAATTTCCCATCAGAGTGAAGTTTTGCAAAATGAATTGGAGTCAGTGCATTTGCTGGACTGGCTAAGGAAAGGCTATTTGAGGAAGATTCTACTGCTCAAGTTTGTAAATGCTGACTTTTCTCAGCTGTAAAAATTGAGTCTCCCTGGGGATAGGGATACTCTTAAGGTTTAAGTGACGAAATGTAAGTAAAATGCTTAGTGCAAAAAAGTGTTTTAGCACTTATCCCGGCAGGTAGTAAATGCTCAAAATGTGCCTTTTGATCATCTATGTTATTTCAGAAAACATTCTTAGAATGTTAGGGCAGGAAAAACCTTAGAGATTGACTCAACCGATTTATTTTACAGGTGAGGAAAATGGCTCAACAACCCACAGCAAGTAGGACTGAAGGCCGTGCACATCACCAAGTTGGTAATGCTCAGGATGCTTCCCAGGAGACTTCTTCCCAAGCGGTTCCTGAAAATCTGGAGAGTTCTCTAAAACCAGGGGAGGAATTGCAGACCTTACAGCAGACTCAAAAAGGGCTGCTTTTGAGAGCAGCCTTACTTGTTCTGAGGCCGATGATCTTCAGTAGCTCTGTACATTTTTTCAAAAACGTTTGCTGAATTCTACTTTTGAAGTGTCGGTATTCCTTCACACAGCTGAGATCAGTGGGTGAGTGAAGCGGGGTCAAACCAGGCATCAGGCTGAGGTAAGAAGTGGGCGAAAAGGTTGTGGGACTAATAAACAGGTGAAATCTGATTAGTAAGTGAGTTGGAAATTTTGTGAAATCCATGTTGTTGTTTTCCCACTTGGGTTAACTTCAAAATGAGATCTATAGTTTTGGGGGCTGAAAAATGAGTCATTTCTTTCTCTTCATGGTGAACACAAACAGTAGCCAGTTTGTGTTATAGTGATTGTATTTTACATCTGAAATGTTCTCTCGAAGGCTGGCATCCATGCACCTGGGTGTCACTTGCAAATGATAACACTTGGAATGTGATGGAATCAGACCATGGTCACTCTGTGTTGGCCAGGATGATGCCCTTTGGTGTCGGTGTTTACTGGTCCAATCCAGATTGAGGGATCAAGGCTGTGAGATGCACCTGCTGTAAAGCCGCAGAATCATTATCCCTTGATAAGTGCCAAAACTCACTCAGCCAGCCGGGGCCAGTACCCTACTCTTGGAGGCAGGAAGTCTGGGTTGAAATTGTGCCTCTTACACACTGACACACCATTTAACCTTTCAGATCATACTTTTGTATAGCAGGAAAACACAATTAGCAACTTTCTCACTCAAGTGAGGTTTAATAGCTTCATGATTTACTAAACTTTTTAATGAGAAACAGACATAAGAGGTTATTAACGTGAGCAAGTCAGTGATGATTCCATTTGTTTCTCCTTTAAAAAAACAGGACATATCCCAGATGCCTTTATTTTTCATGTCAAACAGCTATGACTATCCGAAATTAGCCTTTCACACGTTATGCTTGATCAATTCAGCATTTACTGAGCATGTACTATGTGCAGTAGTAGGAGCCAGAAGAAGTCTTGATTATTTGTTCAGAAGGATGAGCACCTTCAACAGCTGTGAACATATTTTTAAAACTACTAAATTCTATTTTTTGAAGTGGCGGCATTCCGTGAGAGGTGACGACTCCTCGGGGTATATACACCTAAAATACTTCTTGGTGAAATACTTCTTGCTGAGAATTGCTGTGTTCACCCGTGATATTCTGCCCTTACACTGAAATGAAATCGCAAATGTAGATCCTTTTTAAACTAACAGAGTTCTAAAAAAGCACTTATAAGGCTTGCATTTTTCAATTAAGAAGAATTTTATTAAAATGAAAACATTCTGAAAAGGGAATTTCACTCCTGCCATGTCTCTCATTTACATTTGTGTCAGGTTTATTAATGCATATGTAGCACTTTGTGTGCAGGGAAGCAAGAACTTTTTGAAGAATTGTGTTGGCATAGCAATCATTTTCCAGGTGTCTTTAATCTGGTGTCGATATAGGTGGGATATCGGCTGTGGTTCTTATTCTTTTGAAATTGGGATTTTAACATTAAGCATTTATAAGATGTTTAGTATAAGAAGTACTAATGTTTTATTATAGCTTTTGGGATAAAAACACCACAAAGGAGATGACAGGCATATTCTGTTACTAAAAACTTCATGATTTCTCTTAAAGCTGGTGTGCATATTTGGACTTGCATTAGTTGAAAGTTTTAAGAAAATATCTCTAGCAAATGTCTAAGCTATGGAAGAAAGCGTATTCAAAATCGCTACATTCTAAAATTCAAAACAGATGAGTTTAAGAAGAATACTGTGTAAGATAGTCGAGTTGAAGTTTTTTCCTTTAGAACTGCCTCTGTTTTAAGATTGGAGCAAGTACTTGGGCACTTTCAGTTTTCTTGATTTACATATAATTTTAATTAACAAGATACTAATGATGAGTGTAAAGATTTTCACTCAAAAATTTATAATTAAGCCCAAAAGAGAGAAAAATCAGAAAGGTCTTGAATGAACTGCCTGCGGAGATGTGCTCATTTTGAAAGCATAATACTGTCTCTGCAGCTGTTGAGGGGTGCGGGAACCGAGAGGGCAGAGCCAAATGAAAACAGTTTTATAGGATTGCAGTGTCAGCATTTAGGAAGGATGCTGTTGTAAAGTTGCTTAGATGTGGGGATCAGAGAAGATGCTAGACTGTTGGGCTCTGGAAACCATGTGACGGACTCCATGTAGATACCATTCTAATTATGCTCTCCTGGAGGGCACTGCCTATGTTTTCAACATTTTGTATTCCTAATACCTAGTACAGAGCTTCACCCACTAGCGAAATGAACAATTGAATGTACTGGCATATCAGAGACATGAAGGAGCTGGTTGTGGGAGAATTCAGAGAGTTTTTCTTTTCCCCTTTCTTTTCCCCTGTTATACCACAGATACATTATCCTGTGTTTCCTGGTTTTGTGTTTTTGCTGCCTGCTCCTTTGGTGATTCCTTTCAGAAAATCAAATATCAAAATATTAAAAGGAAATAAATACCTAGGTCATAAGAACCTACTTCTCTTCTGAGCCACTGGTAAAAATCACTTCATCTCTTACATGTTTAGAATAAAGGTGATCATGTTTATGATTATTTAAATAGTTAAGATTAAAGAAAATTAGAGAATCTCAGAAATAGAAGACACCTTAAAAACCTTCTTTCTCATTCTGCTTACTATATAGAAAGGGAAACAAATACAATAGTTGCTGACAATCTAGGCCTTCAGAGCTGTGCCATCCACTCTAGTAGCCACTAGCCACATGTGGCCATTCAAATTAAATTTTAAAGTATTTAAATTAAAAATCCATTTCCTAAGTTGCACTAGCCATTTTTCAAGTGCTAGAGAGCTGTGCATGGCTAATGGCTACTGTATCGGGCAGGGCCAATAGTAAACATTTGCCACATTTGGGGAAAGTTCTATTGCACTGTGCTGGATTTTCCTCACAAATCTTTCCTTTCCACCCTGAAACCCTTCATGAATGGGTTCTGGATGGTTGGCCTCTAGCACTATATCATATTTTAATAAAAAATTTAAAAGTGGAAACAACATATGAAAGGTTTTGTTACTTACTGTGCATTTTTGGTTCTTCTAGGAGGGAAGTGAACCCAGGAGATGCATGGTGTGTGTGTAGTTCAGATCACCTGTCTTAAGTGAGCAGTCACAGGGCCATGTTCCCAGAATGGAATGGAAACCAGCTTTTGGCTCTTACCCGCATCCTATACAACGCCAAGGTTAATTTCAGGTCTCTGTCATGTGAAAATAACTGCCTAATGCCCTAGTGTTTAACAGCCCTGCTTAATTAATCTTCTTCTATGAGTAGCTAAGCAAACAATTGAGTTTTTGATAATCTATTAATGACTTTTTTGGGTTGATAATGTCTTATGAGCCTTCATCAGACTTAATCCAAGATGATTTTTCTTTGTTGAGTGGTTCTGATAGATCACAGTACTAATTGGATTATTCTTAGTAACAGCAAAATATGTGAAAGCTAAATCTTGGTTTTTGACTCCTGGTTTATTTATTCAACTAATTAACATTTGGGAAATCCTCTAAAGTCACAGGTCTTGTAGATATACTTGATTGTTTAAGGTCAGCTGAGGGCTGAAACTGAGGCATTGAGGGAAATAAAATCCTGGGATACAGTCTTAGATCAGAAAGTCAGCTCTTTAATGCTATTAATCAAATATCACATTCTTATGAAGCCTAGACCTCCCTATTTAAATTGCAACCCTTCTGGCATCCCAGATTTCCTTTTTCCTACACTGTTTTTCTATGGCAGTCATCACCTTTGTCTCATTTAGTATGCTTATTGTTTATTTTGTGTCTGTTTCAACTAAAATCTTAGCCTCTTAAGAGCATGTTTTTTTTTTTTTTTTTGAGGTTGGGGGCAAGTGCCTATTTCACTGGTATAGGTGCTCAGAGTAGTTACTGAATGAATGAGTGAATAGGTGACCATGGTCACAAAGAGTGATGTTTTCATTTGATCATTGCATTAGAACTATTGTGAACTCCATCAGTGGCCTCCTTATATTAAAGCCAGTGGTCATTTTTTAGTCCTCACTGTACTTAAATTATGAAGGTTTAATAGTGTGATCATTTGATCACTTCCTCTCTCAGGACACCACACCACAGGTTCCAGTCTTGCCTCCTACCTTATGGGCCAGCTCCTTCTCAACCCCCCTAAGCTGGCTCTTCTTCATCTCCTCTATCTCTTAACTAAGAAGTACCTAGTGCTCCGTCTTGGACCCTCTTCTCTGTTTTATCTCTGCTTGTTGTCTTGGTGGTCTCATCCTGATGCCTAACTTTAAATGCTAACCATATAGTGAGGATGCCTACATTTAAATAGCTAGCCTAGACTTCCCTAAACTCTAGGTTGTGTTAGTTCAAAAGCAAATGACTCCCAGATTTCAGCAGCTTACACTGACAAACATTATTTCTTGCTCATGGATTTGCAGTTTAACTGCATCTCAGCTCCAGGCTACCGGATGGGTTGAGATTTCTCCCTTGTTCCGTAGGTGGATTCTCTGCCTGTCTTCTCATTCTAGGTACCAGGCTGAAGGTACCACTCTGTCTGGTCTGGGCTATTCTCTTGTAGCAGAGAGCAGGAACAAAGGGGTAGCTGGAGATTTTTGGTGCATCTAAACATGGCGTATATCACATTTACTCTCATACTCTTGGCCAGAGAAAGTCATGTGGCTAAGACCAAAGTCAATAAAATAGGGAAGTATACTCCATAAGCTGAAAGGGAGAGAATGATGTTGAACAGTGCAATCTAGCAGAATGTCAGTGAAACACTTCAGGCTTCGTGTGTCTCACACTGAGTTCCTGATTTGTCACTCCAAACCTGTTCCTCCTGCATCCTTCCCCATTTTAGTTACTGGCAACTATGGTTGCTTAGACCAAGATCCTTGGGATCATGCTAGATGCTCCTTTATCAAAGTCTATATCCAGTATTTTAGAAAATCCTGTCAACTCAGCCATCAGAATATGTTTAGAATCCAAACACTTCACACAGCTCAGTGCTGCTGCTTGGTACCTGTCATCATCTCTTGCTTAGCTCATTGCAATAGACTTCTATTTCTTCTGACTGCTTTTGCCTTGCCCTCTCAGGGCTTTTTCAGCATAACAGCCCTGCTTGAAACTGTGTAATGTTTCTCCCTTTCTATCAGAGTAAAAGTTGAAATCCTTAAAATGGCCAATAAGAAAACACGTGGTCTGCCTCCCAGTTACTTCTCCAAGTGTGTGTGTTACCATCTTTCCCTTACTTTCAGTGATGTGTCCTTGCCATTTCTCTAAAATACCAACGTGTTTTCACTTGTATTAGTTTTCCATTATGGATTTAATAAATGACCACAAAGTTGGTGTCTTCAAGCAACACAAGTGTATTATCTTAGAGTTCTGTAGGTTTGAAGTCTGATGCAGGTCCCCCTGGGCTAAAATCAAGGTGTTGGCCGGGCTGCATTCCTTTCTGGGGTTCCAGAGGAGACTCTGTTTCCTTGCCCTTACAGCTGCTAAGTGCTGCTCCCTCTGTTTTCAAAGTCTGCAGTGGTGAATTGAGTCCTTTTAACATTGCATTACTAGGACATCAATTTCTTCCTTTCTTTCTCCTTTCCCTCCTTCCTTCCTGCCTCTTTCTCTTTCTCCTTCCTTCCTCTCTTTCTTTCTTTCTTTAGTTCTTTCTAGATCTTAGAGTCTTTTTAAAAAAAAATTTTATTGGGGTAGAGTTGATTTACAATATTGTGTTAGTTTCAGGTAGACTCAGATATCATTTTATACCTCCTTCTTCCACTTTTAAGGACCTTTGTTAGTACGTTGGGCCCATCCAATAATTCAGAATAATCTCCCTGTTTTAAGGCCAGTTGGTTAGCAACCTTGATTCCATCTATACCCTTAATTCCCCCCTTGCCATATGACATATTCACAGGTTCAGAGGATTAGGACATAGATATCTTTGTGTGTATGGTGTGTGTATAGTGTGTGTGTGTGTGTGTGTGTGTGTGTGTGTGTGTGTGTAGGGGAGGAGTGTTGTTATTTCCACTACCATACCCCTCAGGGAACTACCTCTTCTACCTGTTGCTGTCCTCTGCCTGAAACACTCTCCTCTCAGTTACCCTCAGATCATGCTCTCTCATAGGGATTTACTCATGTGTTTTCTCTCAGGTCTCCTCTGACGGTTGAAAATTACAGTCATACCTAACACTCTTTCCCCTTTCCAGCTTTATTTTTTGTTGAGGCATTTATGACCAACCAGCATACTATGTATTGTATTTATGTGTCTCATTTATTGTCTGTTTTCCCTACTAGAATGTAAGCACCATGCAAAGAGATTTTTTTGTCTATTTTGCGCACCACTATATTTCAGCATCTCGAATGGTAGCTGGCACACAGTAAGCACTCAATAAATATTTGTTGAGTGAAGGAATGAAGAGTTTTCATCTTTCATCAGTTGAAAGGATGGTTCGTTACAATCAGCTAAGGGAATCAATCAATCATTAACTGACTCATATTCCTTGAGAATTACATGACTAAGAACATGTAAAGCCAATTGTCTCTGTAGTCTAGGAAGGTTGTGAATCATAGGAATCTTTGGAAACTAAACAGTGTTAGGTTATAAAATCAGTATATGAGGTAAGAAAATGTTCCCTCAGAAAACTCATACCATGTCTCTGACTCCATCTCTGGCAGTGTTTCTTCAGTCATCGAAGAAAGGGGGGCCTTTCTTTACTAGAAACGCATGGTTTTATTCTGGGCTGCAACATCCCTAAAATACTACATACATTCTCCAGCCTGCTTGGCAAGCAATTGGGTTTAGTTTTCCTTTTCTTTGACAAGGATTTATTGTGGGAGGGCTGTTCCAGTCCAGCCTAGTGCACGAGGCTTAGTGCTTCAATTCCTGTCTTGCCAGTATTCTTCTTTTACTCCTCGGAATTGGGCTGGCCAACTCCAAACCCAGCCCCAGACCACCTTGTCTGTTCCTCAAGGGGCCTGGGCAGGGGCGGGACACCCCTCCCCGTGCATCTGGTGATGTCTCACCCTCCTGGTCACCACCCAGTCTGGTCTACAGTCTTGTGCTTTTTTCGTTAGTTTCCCTTCCCTGTTCTTCGTGGCAGGTCTTATTTCTATTTTTTAACCCTCCTCTCTGTTCTCTCACACCTGTTGCACACCAGCCTCCACTCCTCATTCACAGGTGCCAACCTTGCCTTTACTTCAGCAAATGAAGAAAACTCAACTCTTTATCATCAAATTACCAAACTTCACAATACCTGCAACTTTATTCCTTTTTTGTTATCTTTAAACAGTTGTCCTTTTTCTCTTTAATGTAAATATTCTTTACCTGATTCCTTCCACTCATTCCCAAATCTTCCACACCTCCCCCTCTATTGACTTGTGATTTATCTATCTACCTACCTATCTACATATCTATTATCTATCTATCTATCTATCTATCTATCTATCTATCTATCTATCATCTTATCTATCCATCTGAGTGAAAGAAGAAATAGAAAATGCAAAACATGACCCTCTTCTCAAACTGGCTAATTCAGATGCTTTGGGGTAGATAGTATGGAGCCACCTGAGAGAGAGCCTTATGCTGGTTCCAGAGCTAAAAGCATCAGGGAAATCAAATGCTTTCTGCTCAGTGCAAGCTGGCCTTTCTTAATTACTATGGTCCACCACCTCCCATAGTGCCCATACCACAACCATTGCTTCCTTTCCCAACAGTGATAGGTATTCTTGGCTTCATTATTTTTCTTCTTCTCCTCCTCCTCCTTCTCCTTCTTCTTCTCTTTCTTTCTTTCTTTCTTTATTTGCGATGACCACAGCGTTTGGAAATTCCTGAGCCAGGGAGTGAACCCATGCTACGGCAGTGACCTAAGCTGCTGCAGTGACAACACTGGATCCTTAACCTGCTGCACCACAAGGGAACTCATTATTTTCTTTTGATTGAAATGGCAATATATAAAATTTCCATTGGAAATTTTCTCAATTGTGTCTAGTTGCATAGCACAGCTTAGAAACTTGTGTGAGACTGACTTTATCAGTAATGTAACAGACAAAGATCATATCTGTGTGTATTTTTTATCTGGACTAACCCAGGACCATTTTATTGATGCACATTTTGTGCCCTCTGTTTTAATGGAAATAGTCCTAGACTCCTTAGAAACCTTGATAAAGTCTCCTACATTTGTACAAATTGGACATTTTAGGAATTTCAAACTTAATCCATTTGCTTCCTTTTCTATTTTATTTTGGTTAATGCAGCAGTACTTGAACAAGTGAACTTTGATCTTTGTTTTTAAAATTGTACAAAATTTTATGTGTATGTACATATAGCTCTTCAAAACCCATAGCCTTCACTGCATTCCAGGGGATGATCCCCATGTAGAACTTATAAAACTGCAGGTTGATATTACTGGAGAGCTTTATACTGTTAACTAAAAATCTTAAGTGTTCTTCCCTGGAATTTATGTTTACCTACTTGTTCCCAGTCTCTCTCTCTCTCACCCCATTTGCAGCCTAATTCAAAGAATTTTCTGGATTTTCTGTCCTTAGCACTTCACTGACTGCAAATCTCACTTCTACCCTTACCACTTCGGGGAAATTGATCTAATCATGGCAGCCAATGTGCCATTATTGCTAAATACAGTAAATGCTTTGCTTCCTTAGTTTAACCTCTGGGCAGCACTTGAGGAAGCTACCCACTCCTTTTCTCCTGAAACATTTTCTTCCCTTGGTTTCCATGACAATCGAAGCACTTTCTTGATTTTCTTTCTTCCTCTCTGGATGATTTGCAGTCATTCTCTACCCATCTCTTAAGTCTTCTACTCTTTCAAAGAGAATAGAGAGAAACTGCATGACAGTTTGACAGCTCTCTACAAAGACATCCTCATCCACTAACATTTCCTTTCTTTATTGTTCCAATTTTTTCTTATGGAGGCTACATTTAGTTGACAGACTACTGGTGGTAGTTTGAGGCCGGCACCTAAGAAAGTTCTGCAAAGACAGTCCATCTTCATTCTTGGGATATGGGGGTGCTTTATCCCTTATTTATGCTCTATCTTGGGACTTTACTTGAAATTGGGGCAACAGGCAAAAAAACTCTCAATGTCCCATTAGACATAGATATCCTTTTTTAAATGTTCTCATTCAAAGACAGACTTTTTAATTCCAAACTGTTCTGTGTTCTAAACTCTGTTTGGCAAGCTAGACAGCTTGCTGAAACGAACTTTTCATTAATGTCTTAGTTTTTACATTATTCTACATTATTCTTGATGGACATGGGAAAGTGCTCTTGACCAAGTGAATTGCTACGCAAGGAATAAGTATTAAATACTTCCGAGAGTCAGGATGGGCTCAAAAACAAATCAGCATAGATTGAGCTCATCATATTTCTGAAAAGGTGCTAAACAGGTAGTTGAGGGCAGTGTTTACAGACATTGAGAATATATGCTTCTTGACAAGAACTCTCATGAAATACTTGCAAACATGATAAAACCAAGGACAATTGTGACTGAATGGTGGTCTGCAAAATGTAGACTACTATCTAATGTATAAGTGGAGAAAGTTTCTAATCTTGTTCTTTGTGTGTGTGCGCGCGCACACGTGTATCCTTGGTATAGAATGCCGTCTAGTTGTAGGTGAGTGTGGGCAGTGGAACCAGACGTTTCTGGGTTTAGATGAGGAGGTATATGGAGTATAGAATAGAGACTACTAGAGTGCATAACAGAACTCCTGGCTCTAATTAAACCCTCAGTAAATGTTAGCTACACTTATTCCTAGTATATCCTTAGATGTACTTTGTAAAGATGTTGTAAGTATGCTTAGCCAACTTTGTGCAGGCGACACAAAATATGAGAAATAAATCCTAAATACTTTGAATGACAAAATCAGATTGGGAATGAGCTCAACAGACTGTGTAGGCAAAGAAAGGCAGAGTGTATTACTCATCACCAGTTCTGCAAGGGTTAAGTCATAACCCCTACACCTGCTGACCAACAGTGCATCCCGAGAGGAAATTAAGATGATAACAGGGTGAGGCCCTCCATGCTTTGGACAAGTAGTTCCCTCAGACAGATAGATGCATATCTCAGGAAGAGTTTTAATGAACCTAGACTCTTGCATCTCCACATATATAGAAAAGCACTAAAATCATTAATTTGAGGAGTTCCCGTCATGGTGCAGCAGAAACAAATCCAACTAGGAACCATGAGGCTGCGGGTTTGATCCCTGACCTGCTCAGTGGGTTAAGGATCCGGTGTTGCCATGAGCTGTGGTATAGGTCACAGACGCAGCTTGGATATGGCGTTGCTGTAGGTGTGGTGTAGGCTGGCAGCAACAGCTCCGATTAGACTCCTAGTCTGGGAACCTCCATATGCCGCAGTTGCGACCCTAAAAAGACAAAAGACAAAAAAAATCATTAATTTGAGATACCTTTTCTTTGGGACTAGTAATAACCTTTTACCAAGATATACGCTTGACTCCATGAATTTCCTAGCCAAAAATCATTTATAAACTGGTTTCTCCCTTGTTTCTGCAGAGCAGTTCCCTCAGAGCTGCAGAGAGGCTGTCTCCCAGTCTATAGTCCTCAGCAAGTCTCAGAATGAAATTTAAACTCCCAGCTCATATGTTGTATGCTTTTCTTTAAGTTGTCAACTCAAATGATCATGATCATTTGTCAAAAATAAACGTAAAATATGTGCAAAGGTCCCAAAGCCAACTACATGTTGTATGATGGAGATGGTACACTTATTGAGAACATTCACTTCAATATGGATCAGGATGTGGTGCAGACGTGTAATCTAGATCTATGATCTCCACAATGTATCCATTTAACATTCTGGGCTATGTAAAATAAAATCAGTTAAATAAAATAAAATTAAAATTTTAGTTCCTCAGTTTCAATAGCCACATTTCAAGCACTTACTAGCCCAGGGTGGCTGGTGGTTACTGAGTAAAACAGTGCAACTGCAGAACATTTCTGTCATGGCAGAAAGTTGTGCTGCACAATGCTGGTCTAGAGTGTAGGCTGTGGTCATGTCTTTTTACACTGCACTGGCCCTGTCACACCAAGGAGGTGGTTATACTGGATGTGAGAACACATTTCAGAGGGATATAGACCGAATGGAACATTTCAGATTAGAGAGCCTGGAAAATGAAAGAAATAAAAATCATGTCATACAAGGCATGTTGAAAGACTTGGGTGATTAGCTAGGAGAAGACACAGTGCCTCCTCTATGCTGCACTTCAAGGGCAACATGAGGAAGAGGAATTAAATGCCCCCGTGGCTCAAGGGGTAAACCAAAGGCCAATTAGTGAATGTTAAAGAAGCAGCAGGAATTGTTATACTATGCAGACGCTACGATTTGGAGAGTTTCTGGAGTCAGATGGCCTGTGTTCAAATCCTGCACTGAATCCACCTTTTGGGCAAGTAACTTAACCTCCCTAAGCCCCATTTCTCTCATTGGTCAAATAGGATCATATTGGCATTTTCCTCACAGCATTACTGAGGAGAATAAAATATATATGCACAATGGAATATCTAACAAGTTAGCTGTGTTTTTTTGTTTTTTGTCTTTTGGGGGCCGCACCTGCACCATAGGGAGGTTCCCAGGCTAGCAGTCAGATCAGAGCTACAGCTGCTGGCCTCTCCCACAGCCACAGCAATGCTGGATCTGAGCCACGTCTGCGACCTACACCACAGTTCAAGGCAATGCCGGATCCTTAACCCACTGAGTGAGGCCAGGGATCGAACCTGCATCCTCATGGATACCAGTTGGGTTCATTAGGTGCTGAGCCACATTTGGAGCTCCAAGTTTTTCGATGTTAATATGATGCTATATTCTGACCAACGTAAGGAAGAATCATCTAGACACTGAATGAGCTGCTTTGGATTTATAAGTTCCCATTGCTGGAAGTGTTTAATGTGATGACTTTTTGGCATGGAGTATAGAGGGCACTTGAAGTTCTGAGTGAGAGGTTGAATTAGCCTTTAAATTTCCTTCCTGTATTAGCAGGAATGGTTATTTTATCTTGTTTTCTTTCATATATTTATTTTCACCAAGACTGTCCACAGGCCTTGAGCATTTTTGACTCAGTCAGCTTCCAGTTCGTAGCTCCTTGCTGATCTGAGGGATGGAACAGGAGGAGAGGGGATGGAGGGAAGGAGACATGAAGAAGGCTGAGCCTTGCCTCTGGGTTCTGTCCAGTATCTACCAGTCTGTGTTCCTGAAAAAGAGACTAGATAGGCTCTAAGGCCATCCTCAGAACAGTGCAGGTATTCTGGCGAGAATAAGGGTGAGAGTGGCCTTCGAGTTTTGTGGACAGTTCTGAGCGATGTCTAGGGTGGTGTGTTTCTGTTCTCCCAGCAGCTCACCTAGTTGCTAACGTGGATTTGGAGCTGCTCTAAATGCGCTCTTTGAACTGAATTACAGGAATTAAGGAATAAGGCATACAAGAAATTTTATCAGGTCAGCAGCTGAATGATGAGAGGGAAACATGTTTTCAAAACTGTTCTGCACAGAGCCTTGCAAAAAGAAGTGGGTTGGGATGGATAGAAAACGTGATTGATTCTTTATGGGTAAAAACATATGTGCTAACATAAATATTTGATACCTAATACTTAAGTTATTGCCTACTCGAACTGTATTAAAAATGAAATCATAGGAGATGATAGGAGTTCCTGCCATGGCACAGAAAGTCAAGGATCTAGTGTTGCTACAGCTCTGACAGAGGCTTCAGCTGTGGGCTTGGATTCAGTCCCTGGCCTGGGAACTTCCATATGCCATGAGTGGGGCCAAAAAAAAAACAAAAAAGAAAATAAAATCATAGTAAAATACCAGAAACTTTAGCAGGAACTCAAATATAATTCTCACAGAGTAGCTTAAGAAATTTTAGTTTAGGGAGTTCCCGTTGTGGCACAGTGGTTAACGAATATGGCTAGGAGCCATGAGGTTGCGGGTTCGATCCCTGGCCTTGCTCAGTGGGTTAACAGTCCGGCATTGCCGTGAGTTGTGGTGTAGGTTGCAGACGTGGCTTGGATCCTGTGTTGCTGTGGCTGTGGCGAAGGCTGGTGGCTGCAGCTCTGATTAGACCCCTAGCCTGGGAACCTCCACATGCTGCGGGTGCAGCCCTAAAATGAAGAAAAGCCAAAAAAAAAAAAAGGAAATTTTAGTTTAGTTTGTGTATACTGAATTCTCCCTTAAATCCGTGTATCTTACATCAAACATAACACTTCTTTGCGTATTTCCTATCATTTATATTTACCTGGTCTCTTCCTAGAGGAGGAGGCGCACCTGTACAGCCCACTAGAATATGCTTGAATGATGGCTGTGCACATCGTCTAAATCACCAGGATCTCTCAGTAGGGAAGAGCCCGCCCTTCCCCCGCCTCCAGGATGCTCAGTTTCTGCTGCCCAGCTTAAAAAGTGTGACCATATCACTGTGTGGACTTCTTGACTTAATAGGGTGTTTATTGATCATTGTTGGAAATGTGCTATTAGCAGATGTAGAGTTTATGAGTACAGGGAAAGGACTGAGCACTTTGAGAGTTGTCCTGGCAAAATTTTCTTAGAGGCAGGCCAAGAGGATGCTTAGGGCATCTGCAAAGCAGTTATTTTGAGAACAACATTCCAAATATGTTATTTGTTAACTGGTGACTCAAAAAGCAAAGCAAAACAAAACAGTAAAGAAGTCATCGTGACTTCTTAATCTAAGCTTAGTGACAGTGGTGACAGAACCAGGGAAAGATGGAATACCCAGATCCCCTAAATTCCATACTTTGAGGTACAGTCTCTGTGGAGTAAATTGTTAGGTTCCTTGAATGTGTTTGTCAGTTGTGGCATACAAATGTAGGTTTATCATCTTTCTCTTGTTGGTCTAATGTAGACCATTCATCCTTTTGGCCTTAATTCCTCACCCAGCGTCTGTTCAGGGTAAAGCCCTTAATAACTGTGTTCTGGATTTCCTGCTGTGGGGCAAGGGGATCAAAGGCATCTTGGGAGTTCCGGGACACAGGCTCAATCCCCCGCCTATCACAATGGGTTAAAGATCCCACGTTGCCTTGGCTTGGGTTGCGGCTGTGGCTGGGATCTGACCCCTAGCCTGGGAACTCCACATACCCCAGGGCCGCCAAAGGGAAAAAAGCAAAACAGAACAAAAACAAACAAAAAAAACCATGTTCTGTGTCAAACTCTGCAGTTGCTGACTTGTCCACATCTCATTTAATTGTAATATAGCCTGGATCCCAACTGCAGTTTGGTTTCGTTTGTTCAGAGCAGAATGATCTTCCTTGAGACTTTTTTCAGCCTGATGGTTGTAAACAGTAACATTGGCAGAAGAGGAGGCCTCCTTAATCCCTGTACAAAGGTGGTTTTCAGGCCTGTTGCCGGGTGACAAGCTGGCTGCGATGCCGGCTAGTCTGTGTTGCTTCAGTAGGTGGCGCTCCTGCTCTCTGTGTGGAAGCCGGCAGCAGCGCCGTGGCTGTGGGTTTGGGCAGGCAGGAATGCGGATGGTCAACTCATAGCAGCTTCTTGGGCAAGCTGCAGCACAAACCCACTATCGGTGCGGTGGTAGCTGCTGACGACTGTCTCTGCTTGCAGGCAGTTTCAGAGTAAAGGCCTTTGGAATCTGTCTGTGAGGCTGGAGATGGCAAGAAGCAAAGCTACTGTCTAAAAATGCAGGTTAGGAGTCTGTTATCTGGTTCCCTGCAGACGGTCTGGGAGTGGATTGGAGGCTAAAATCATATTCCAGGCAGGCTCTTCCCTCCTATAACTCTGGTCTGGATAATCTCATTAAAATCGGCCAGCTTTCTAAAGGCCCATCTTGGAAACAAGATGGTGAAAAATCAAGAATATCTTGAAACAGTGACAGAATTATACTTTTTATACCTATATGCTGACTTCTCCTGGTCAGTCTTGATTTCCAGCCTTCTGTCTTATTGCTGATGTAAGAGCATTAGCCGTTGTCAGACAGTGCCTTCCTCTACTTGAGGTATAGAAAATATGGTCGCGGTGAGTTTCCTCCATTGTCTGACAGCTGAGTTGCAAGCAGTGTTATGGACTGAATGTTTGTGTTTCCCTTAAATTCCTATGTTGAAATCCTAGTCCCCAGTGTGATAGTCTTAAGAGGTGGGGCCCTTCAGGGGTGATTAGGTCATAAGGGTGGAGCCTCATGAATGGGATTAATGACCTTGGAAAACAGGCTCCAGAGAACTTTCTCACCCTTAATACTGCAGGAGGACACAGTGCAAAGATGGCCATCTATAAACCAGGAAGTGTGCTCTCACCAGACACCGAATCTGCCAGCACCTTGATCTTGGACTTCCCAGCTTCCAGAACTGGAGAAATAAATTTCTGTTGTTTATAAGCCACTGAGTCTATGATATTTTGGTATAGGAGCCTGGATGGACCGAGGCAATCAATAGTGTGCCCCCTCTTTCTCTCTAATTCAGACTTAAACTCTTGTGCACATAGTGCTGGGAAACTATGAGCCATTGAGATTTGATTTTCACTGGTCTCTTGATTTATGGGGTGAATATCTGCCATGTTAGCAAATTCTTGTCCACCTTGAAGAGAGAGGCAGTAGCTGTGTCTTTTTAAAATTTGAGTGGATATGAAGCAGCTTCTCAGAGAGATGAATCCATGTGTGGATCACTTCATTTGTGTCTGACGAATGCCTAGCAAATATTCCACCACCACTCCTCGCTAGGATATGCATTATTAATTTATTATGGCACAGTTTCTTGCTGGACCAGTTGTGGCCTCAGACTCTTTGGCACGTGGGATAAAATTTACTTACCAGGTTTCAACCATGGTTGAGCTTTAATGTTTTCATTGTATTAGGTAATAATAAAGGTCAACTCTTAGCTGAAACAACAAAACAAATCCCTTATAGTCGGTTCTCCAAAGAAACAGAAATCCTAAAGGAAGCCATAGGGAATCATTTAATTTTAGAGCTCAGAGGAAATGTGATGAATTTCCAGAATCTCAAGATAATGAAGTTGTTGCTCAAAAGACAAGCTAGGTGGGAATTCTGCTTCTGGTAAGGGTGGAATCACTTGTTGCAGGGTAATCTTGCCTCTAAGAACAACTAGAAAAGATGGAGAAAACACATAGGGTATCTGTTTAAAGGTACTGGAGTGCTGCTCAGGTAGCAAAAATTTAAAGGGGTAAGCTCCTTAAGAAAAGGGAAAAAACAGAGAAATGAGGTGATTTTCCGACTGGTTTTCTTCCTCAAGGCACTTGCAAATATCCAAGCTGTGGCTGGCAGCTGGGAAGCTAAACAAACCTTCCTGTAGATTAATGGGGCATCAGGAACAAAAGTTGGTATCAGTGATTTAAAGGGGTGGGTCCCCTCAAATTACTATACCGTAGGAAATAGAAGGTTCTTTAAAAAGTCAGAAGCCCAACTACAAATTACTTAAATTTTTGATTGGTTAAAGTAATCTGCTTCCAGTTAACCACCTGTTAGAAGCAAAAATAAACTCCTGTCTGGAAAATAACACTATCCAAAGTTTCAAATTGTCTTGAAATTTTTTAATAGAGAATGCCCTGCATTCAGATAAAAATCATCTAGTATACCTCAAGGCAGAATCACTGAAAACTAAGGGGGGAAATCACTCAAGAGATTTGAATATTGTACTTATCAAGCATGGAAGTTAAAATAATTGTGATTAGTATGTTCAAGAACTGAAATGATGAGATAGAAATTGTACTGGAAACTGAAGGAAATCTGAATATTTAAGGTTGAAAAGTGAATATCTAAAATGAAGAATTCAGTGAATTGGTTTCACAATGGCTTAGATATAGTTGAAGAAAGAGATCATAAACTGAAAGATGAATCAGGGGAAAGTAGAAAAGGATTAGATGGAGTTAAAATCGGCTAAGGCCAGACACAAAAGAATATTTTTATAAAGTAAAAAACTACCAACACCACCACTACCACCACCACCACCAATGCACATACACACACAGAAGCAACACAAATCCCTATTGTTATACATCAGGAAGGTGGTTCCCGCTGGAGAGGAGGGGTGGGGGTTGATGGAGAAGGGGAGTGGGAGAACTTCTAGGCTGCCTGGCTATGTTTTATGTCTTGATCTAGGTGGTGGGTTACATGAAATAATTCACATTGCACTAGATTATTATTTTTGCAACAAAGAGCTTTTAAAGATATGTTGAGAAAATAGAGAAATGAGATTTTAAAAACATTTTGGTGTAAGTTCAATGATTTTTATTGTAAACTATTCTTTTTGGTGTACCCTACTTAAGCTATTTCAGCTTCTCCTTGTCCTTTCTCAGAGGTCTCTGAATGCAGATGGCAGCAACCCGACTCACACCCTCTTTCCCAACAAAAAGGGAAGCATTTGATCTGAAAAGACTAACTGGATTCAAGGGTTCGGATACGGTTATCAGGATTATGTCTCTTCTCTCATCTTGCAACTCCACTCACTTCATCTTGACTCTATCCTGCATGAAGACTATCTCATGGTAGGCAGAATTCCAGCAAAAATAACCAGTAATTGAATTACAGTGGACCCTTCCTGGTAAACTTAGGCTTGTTGGATTCCAGGGGCTTTAATGCTCACAAACCCCAAGATAATATAAGAGTAAAAGCAGTGTGATTGCCATAAAGCAAATGCAACTTCACAGCATGTCAAATAGCCTCCTGCCCTTCTTTCAAGCAGATTGTACTCCAGAAACCCCTCCACCCCATGGAAATCCTGGCGCTGCTGCTGTCTGTGAACTACTGTATGGAGTGTTATGCTGCTTCAGGCTCACTCCTGAGGCCAGGACTGGATGAGGGAGCTAAGGCTCTGTGATTCACGGCCCCATCCAGACCCTGGGTATTGGACACAGGAGGAAAGGATGTGGGCAGGCAAGAGCCATGTGTCCACTCTTTGCCAAATAATTTTTATTTTTGCACATGAAAAAGGGGGTAATGCATACTGCCAAGTTGCTCTTCAAAAGAACTACAAATGGACAAGAAAAAGACAGACACCCAATACTGTACCCGTAGGCTATGAGTGTACCATTTGCTTCATCCTTACTAATATATGATATTATCATTATTTAGATTTTTGTCAGTCTAATGAACAAAAGTGATAGTATCTCATTGCTTTACTTTTCATTGGCCTCATGCTTTTTGGTCATTTGCATTTCTTCTATGAATTGCACATCCTATCCTGTGCTGCTGGTATACAAATGGGGGATGGGCACACAGTGAGCGTGATCATCTCAGCCAGGAAGGACACCTTTACCACTGATGCTCTTCCAGATTGTTGTGCATGATGGTGATAAAAAGAAGACTGGCTTGTAGTTGATTTTTAATTCTCTGTCGACAATTCCCCCCGCCCCTCATCACCGGCGCCTAGGTGGGGTGTTACCACTGTGTCGCCCACCTTCTTCATGACTTTTCTTATAGCTTTGTATTGCTTCTGTTTGTATTCTGAACATTAATGCCCCCCCCCCTTTTTTTTGTCTTCTCAGGGCTGCACATGCAGCATCTGGAAGTTCCCAGGCTAGGAGTCCACTCAGAGCTGTAGCTACCAGTCTACGCCACAGCCACAGCAACACCAGATCCCAGCCTCATCTACAAACTACAGTGGGCTCACACAGCAATGCTGGATCTTTAACCCACTGAGTGGGGCCGGGGATTGAACCCGAGTCCTCATGGATACTAGTCAGGTTCGTGACTGCTGAGCCATGATGGGAACTCCATTAATGCTTTGTTTTTATTGTGGCTATCTTCTCCCATTCTGTTCTGGTCTTTTAATTTTATTTATGGTTAGCTGTTTTGTTTCATTTCACTTTTGAAGAACATCAGTTAACTTGTATGGCAGGCAATTAATTTGTTATAAAAAGCTCTCACTCTCCTTCCTTTGGGTATTGTTTTAAATTACTCCCAGACTGAATTTGGAGACTTCTGGATCAGTTTTCCAGTAATGGACAAGGAAGCAGCCAGATGGTCCATCAGTACTAGATATTCTGGGGAGATGAATTGTATCACAGCAAAAAAAAAAAAAAAAATCTCTCTGTGCAAAGGATGAGTCATGGGCATAACTGATTGGCTGGTAGCATCTGCAATCAACTCTGGTTTGCTACCTTCTAACTCACTGATAAACTCATAAATGGGTTGGGCACTTTCTCTTTGGCTTTTAGTTCAGAGAAACATTCTTTCTTTCTTTTTTTTTTTTTGTCTTTTTAGGGCCACACCTGCGGCATATGGAGGTTCCTAGGCTAGGGGTCGAAGTGGAACTGAAGCTGCTGGCTTATGCCACAGGCACAGCAATGCCAGATCTGAGCCACATCTGCAACCTACACCACAGCTCGTGACAGTGCTGGATCCTTAACCCACTGAGAGAGGCCAGGGATGGATCCGGTGACCTAATGGATGCAAGTCAGATTCATTTCCACTGAGCCATGGCAGGAACTCCAGAGAAACATTCTTGATATTCTGGAGGTTGGTTTCAGCTAGATGATGGTTTAGCAGAGGTAGAGGAGAGTATAATTCTGCCTTGGAGTTATAACAAAGGAGGCCACCTTTGTAAGAAACAGTGACTATGTGAGAATTTCCTTTTCACTTAGAAAGACCAGAATAAAGTTAGTCTTTTTGCTGCCACTGCTCTTGTTCGTTGTTCAAACTGTGGGTGGTCTGTGTGAATTTCTCCACACATATCCATAACCTTGCCTGAGGATGGGCGCTGTGAGTCAGTGGTGGCTGTCACCTTGGGCTGGTGGTGTATGCAGTTATTTCATGAATAGCTGCCACTACCACTTAACAGTTTCACCCTCCCACCTGTTTATTCAGAAGGCAGATTGTCAGCCAAAAAAGAATGAGCCCTGTGACACTGCAAGCAAAAAAAGGATTAACTATGAAAACAAAAGTTTGCAACACGACCCGATCCTATGGAAAACTAGCTAGACACAGGCCTAAAACTACATCTGTAGTATTTCAGCTTTTCAGTTCCTAGCCCCATCATGCACATGCCATAAACTCATGCACAATCACATACTTAGGTAGACTCCTGTCAACTTCTTATGCATACTTATAGTCACATACAATTATAAACATTCACATAGAACTACATATATACACTACACTGTCTTAAAACTATGCACATTCACTGGCATGGATTACACATAAATCCTCATACGTGCCCTCACACACAAGTACACATGCATACACACGAATAACCACACATACATTTCATTTAAGCCCCCTTCTCTACCACACACACTTTCCCATTTGGAGATTTGGGTAGCACTTGTATTAAAAATGCTCTTAGAGGTCTCCCTCCTGCTCTTTGGCTGCTGAAACTTGTGGGGCAAGTAGTGGAAAGAATCCTTAGGCTTGCATCTGATGACCAGGACCTCTGATCCTGAGCAGATAGGGTTAAGGTGTGGGTGGTCCTCAAATCTTTGGTTTGGCCTTGTAGTCATTGCCAGCCCAGGGGCCACAGAACCTCACACGTGGAAGGACTTCAATATTTATTGAAAATGTCAAAGGATATTTGATTTACTCCTTAATCCTTTCTTTGTTTAATCTTTAAAATTAAAAACAATTTTTTGTTAGAGTAATTTTTTGTCTTTTTCCCCCTGCTAACTTCTAGTAGATATGCACAAGGTGATTGAAGCTCGGGTCTCTTAGACTAAAACCCTTCCTTTAGAGTGGAAAACTCATATAATATCTTTTGAGAATTTAATCAGAAATGTCAAAAGCCTCAGATACCATCTAGTCCAAGGCTCTCATTTTATAGCTGAGTGAACTGAGGCCCAGAGATGTTAAGTGATTTCTCCAAAGTCACTCCAGTGGGTTGGCAGCAGAACAGGGACAATGGACTCATCAGCCTGATTCCTGGACTGGTGCTGTCCTACACTTTTTGCTTTGATTAGACCTGGGTGATTTTATTCCAGGGAATAACTGCTTGATCAGAATGTTCAGAAAACAAATCTTATATGTAACATAGAGTATATTACAGGAGTCCATGAGGAGTGACACTGGTTTGGATAGAGCATTTGCTGTGTTCTAATAAATCTTGCCTGTGATGTGACACTGGTAGTACTCCAATCTAACATATGTTTAGCCTTCTGACTTCAGATGTGATGAGCTGTACTATTTCTAAATTTGAACTCTGACTTTCTTAGTATGTGGGATCCCTGAATATCTCACGGATGGTTGCATCTGCCTAGTAGATACTGGCGCAATCTCAGGTTCCCAGAAGTTTTGTCTTGCTCTCTTGCTCTGTTTAGTAGATATGATATAGCTAATGCTAGTGATCATCATTTCATTAGAATAACAAAAAGAAAAAGCCACAAAAAAAAAACCCCAAAACAAAACACCACTGTCTCATTAACTTTGAAGAGATTAGATTTGTTTTAGAACACTGACCTTCATTTAGCCAATGCAATGATTCATGGTATTATATGTTTCTTGTCACTTCATAAACTGGAGTTTGTTTCTCATTTTGTTATTTAAGGCCTTTGTATTTCTCTAGAATTAGTTTTTGATTTATTGATTGATTTTTTTTGAGCTGTGTTAACTTTAGACATCTCACTCTAGCCCATGTCTAGTAGGTTTGCTTGGACACTTATGTATGTCTGGTGGAATGCTAAGAGCATTACATGGCATAACTTTTTCAAACAATGTATGAGTGTGCTGTGCATTTGTATTTGCATAATGATGCTTATTCTATAAATAATACAATGTGTTTCCATGAAAGCCTATAAAATTTGAATACATAGGGTGAACACACAAACCTGGCAGCTATTAATAGATATTACTCTCACTTGAACTACTGTGCCCTCTCCCAAAGACAAACGTACACAATGTTTAATTAAAAAGATAACTTAAAATACACTCTGAAGCATTCCCATTGTGGCTCCGCATCCATGAGGATGCGGGTTCCATCCCTGGTCCTGCTCAGTGGGTTAAGGATCTCGCATTGCCGCAAGCTGTGGCTCGGATCCTGCATTGCTGTGGCTGTGGTGTAGACCGGCAGCTGCAACTCTGATTCAACCCCTAGTCTGGGAACTTTCACATGCCTTGGGTGTGGCTTTAAAAACAAACAAACAAAACAAAACAAAACACCTTACTATGATACAGTGAATGCTGACAGTGTTTGTTAAGGTGATGGAATTGTGGGCAAAAATTCTCTTTTCTCTATTTTCTAAATATTCTATCATGTAATTTTATTATGTTAATACTAAAAAGAATACATTTATTATTTTAAAAGAAAGGCAAATAAGAAAGATAATAACACTGAGAAACATGTTTGTGAAAATTCCCCACGTTGAAGTTATGGTGTGGACACGTATGCATGTCGTTATGGCTCTTGCTGTTTATTGTCATCCTGCTTTCACAAAAGGGGCCAATTTCCCTGCCACTTCCTTTATTGCTCTTAATAGTCTTAAAGTTTTATCTTTTTAGTTTTTTCTTTTATGTAATAGCTTTTCTCTCTCCCTCTTCCTTCCCCTCTTTTAACATGTCTTCTTACTTTGCATCTTATGGTTGTTTTGTGTTATTGGATATAAGATGTCATCCATTGACTGTTAGTTATGAAATGATCTTTACACCTAGGAGGTTTTAATTTTGACATGAGGTACTTGAACATTATGACAGGTCACTTAAAAAAATTCAAAGTTAAAGTATAAAATATGGCCAATATTTTATAATAACTGTAAATGGAAAGTAACCTTTAAAAATTGTATAAAATTGTATAAATTTTAGATTTAGTAAAAATTAATTTGCGATTAAATTTTAAGATATATAAGTAGTTCATTCATTCAAAATATTTGTGTATACTTTAAATAAATAAACAAACAAATAAATAAAATGGGGTTGATATTGCTGCTAATAGAAAGCTGAGGCTCTAAAAATCCAGCAGGAGGGAACTGCATTCAAATTTTGCCAAGCTTGATTGTACTGTGAAGTAATTTACTTCATTTCTTACCTCCTGGTAGAATAAAACAGCTTCTTTGAATAGTTTTTATGCCATGGATTTATGAATTTGTAGATTTCTCTTGCCAGTTAAATGGTTCTATCAAACATTCTTATTCATACAGGAAATAATTCCTTGTTATACTTTGTCCTTGTCTGGAAAGATAATACTAAATATTCTTTGAAAGTACAGATGTAAAGACTCCCCTGTAGGAGCAGAGTTAAATCTATGTTAGATTTTACACGTGTGTGTTTATGTGCTTGTATATGTGTGTGTGTATACATTCACACACATATGCATCAGCAACCAGCATTTGTAGAAGTTCGTTCAGGGGATACCACCAAGGAGACTCAACTTCACATATTGAGGATACAACTTAACAGTTTTGAGAAAAACCTTCATTAGTATCATTTATGAATGTTTCTGTTCTCACAGATGCTCTCATGGTTGATCTAAGGATAACTTGAATTTTCAGGTTCAGAAACAGAAATTGTTTAAACCTTGTGAAGATTTAACCCATGTGCTCTACCTGCCTACTTACCTCCTAAATCCTACTTGGCAGTTTATGATGGGAATGAATTTTAGAGACCAGAGTCATCATTTTTATTTCATAGCTTCTTTTTGTGAATTCTTTACATTTTAATTATTTTTATTTTTTCTAAATACTGGGTTTAACTAGTGGTTAGAGAAGAGCCTAAGGTAATTTTCTTAAAATGATTTCTCTCATAATGATGTCTTAGTCTTATAAAAAGCAGTCTCATTTTTGCAACAAACATAATATTTCTATTATTTCAAAGAACGGAAATATTTTTAAAATGTGTTATCGACTCCATAGAAAAAGGAGCAAAAACAGCTTTAAGGGCAGGGTTTAACCTTCTTTTTTTTTCTTTTTTTCTTTTTTAAGACCACACTGAGGCATATGGAAGTTCCCAGGCTAGGGTTTGAATCGGAGCTGTAGCTGCTGGCCTACACCACAGCCACAACAACATGGGATCCCAGCTTCGTCTGCGACCTACACCACAGCTCACAGGCAACACCGTATCCTTAACCCACTGAGCAAGGCCAGGGATCAAACCCACATCCTCATGGTTCCTAGTCAGGTTCATTAATGCTGAACCACGAAGGGAACTCCAGGGTTTAATCTTTTTTCCCATTCTAGCTAAGCACACCTCTTCTCCAAGCACATAAGGAAATGCTATGTTTAAGACCCCTCCCCCACCCTATCCCCCCATCAAGATGAGTTGGGAAGGGTTGGGAAGAGGGAATAAGCAAAAGGCAGAACAGTGGGCCTCTTCTGGTCCTATTAGAATTCTTTAAGCAGTTAGAGGAAACGGGTAGAGGCAGGAAAATGAGCTAAGACCTGCAATACTCTCTCCTTTACACTTCAGAGCAATTCTGAGGGGACACAGGGCAGAGAAGCCTGTGGAAACATGATCTCAGGGGAGACTGGCACTGAAGTATGATAGGTCTGTGGGAGCAGGCAGCCAGGCAGAGGAGTGTGGGCTCTGCTCTCTCTTTAGGCCTGGGCCATGTTCTCTCTCTCTCTTCCTTCCCTTTCCCTCTCTTCTCTCACCAAAGTTCAACCAAGAGAATATAACCATAATCTTTGTTAGATATTGCTGAAACATAGAAGTAACAAGAGTAAAAATAAATACAAACGAAAATTTAAAAAACACTATGAGAGCATTTGGGAAGAGAGATGACTTTTTAATAAATACATAAATTATAGTTATTTAATCTAGAAAACACCAACAACTGAAGTGTTTCTGTGAAGGAGACTTAGCATCTCTAAAAATAGTTACATGAACTTGCTAAAGAACAGAAATTCCTTATTCTTTAGGGTCTTATGAGTTATTGTTATAACTGATAAGGCCAAATTCTAGCACAAAGGACTATAATGAAACATTCTTTGAATATTAAAATAATTCCTCCAAAGCCTATATTAAGCCGTACAAATTTCAAGCAAGTTATTGTATCTGAAACTCTGCCCAAGATATACACCATAGTGACTAATGTGTTGCTATGAAAGTACTTCGGACAAAAAAAAAATGACCTTTGGGTATTAGAATATTTGATTTACTGGATTTTGGCTCCTTGTCTGCCTGTTTCTCTTGCTAAGCATCCAGACTGAGACTTGACTATGATTATCTAATCTTACTCCATTATTGGCAGTGTAGTCTCTGTAAATAATGGGAAAGGAGACCCTCCTGGTTTGTACTAGTGCATATTTGGCTGTGAATTAAATGAAGGTTTAAATCTCTCAGTTTTCCAGTTAATGTTGAATTTGGCTGGGTACTCTGTAGCTATAATATCTTAAGCCTTTAAAAATACATGGGTTCTGAAATAGCGATATGCTTTTTTCCCCTGATTTTTTTCCTGACAAGCATTTTGTTATTACCCTCACTGTCTACTTCAAACAAATTTAAGCAATTTACAATTCTTATAGCATATGGTTGCTGCCCACAAGCACTTTGTGTGCCTTAGCAGACAGCCACATGCAACACTGAAGAATTATTTCTTAGATGAGTAGTAGAGAATCATGCTTTTATCCATTTTTCTACTTGAGTTCAACTTTTAAGGTAGGTTTGGGTTAGATCCCCCCCCTTCCTCTATCCCTTTCCCCTCCTCCTTCTCTTCCTTCCTAATTCTTTGTTGCAGTCTTTCTTTATTCTAGATAGAGTAATTCATGCTGTCAGTATTATTGGAGAATGAGGTATTTCTAGCTTTTGCATCTCCTGAATCCTCACCTATTTTTCAAGTCATTTTCAGTAGGGATGAATTTGTCCTTTGCTTTGTACAGAATTCATCAAACCAGAAAATGTGTTTGTTTGTAAGCCTCATCACTCATTTTAAAACCCTGTATGAATTTCTGTTTTTGGAAAAATAATATCTTTTACTTAGCCATATGTGAGATGAGGGCTGAGTGTAATTTCCTGCTGTGAAGAAGAGGGTTGGAAAGAAGGAGCAGAAGCTTTGAGAGTACAGAGTAGGGCAGTAACAGCAAGAGGTGATGGGGAGCCCTCTGATAGACAACAGGGAGTCACGGGAAGAGCTGGCAGGGCCTGATAAATATGCTATCTAGAGACCTCTGTAGCTAAAGAGGTGAGGGACCAGAGAACAGCCTCTCAGACTAAGGCCCTCAATCCCTCCATCTCCTAGCTCCCTTTCCCACTTCCAACCCTTTCCTTGCAGGAAGCCATGAGTGGGCTGACTCACTGCTTGAGAGGGGTTGCAAGGCAATGGGCTGAGCTGTGTAGGAGAAGCAGCTGGAAGTGGTGAGCCATCTACCGCTGTGATTATTCCTCCCCCGCCCCCCGCCCCTTTAGAGCCTCTTGTGGCCATCTTTGTGTCTATGCGCTCTGTACAGCCTTGCAATCTAACCTAACTGCTGTCCTGCCATTTAATCCATTGGTTGAATTTATTGACACACTATTGGTTATTTTTACCCAACATTACATGGCCTAAATACTTGTGTTCTGAACCCAGTTCACAGAACATTCATCTACTGTACTCTCAAGTGCAAGTAAGAGATAATCTTTTTGAAAAGCATCTAAATATTTTGCATGAGAGAAATCCAAAAAGAGATGACAGAAATGTATGTGTAATATATACGCTTGCATATGTGTATAAACTATACATGTGTATATATGTATATAAACATACATGTATATATTCACACATATCCATGTATATACACACACATACATATGCAAATAGATATATATATATAATGTTTAAATGGAACCTGGTCATCCATACTTACTATGGAACTTATTAAACTATATAGAAATAAATAAAGCAATACATTTTCAGTATTTATATATTGTAGTGGAAGTTTTTAAACACCAAATCTTACTGTTGATTAGGAAACTGAATTAAGTATCATCATAATGCCAAACTAATACACATTTGCTACTCACATTTTTTGTTGCCATTTGGGAAAATTATACTATCAATCAGTACTAAATAGAAAAACTCCAAATCAGTTATAAATTGATAACAAATAACAAAGGCTGATTGTACTCTGCATAACATTTAAAATGTCTTGATCTGATTAAGTCTCTTTAATTAGACGTCCCTAGCCCTTAATGCCTCTTTCAGGTGAAAGATGGAAAATCAAGAACAGCCTCCGAAGGCAGAGGAGGCTTAATCTACTCCTTCCAGACTGGCGTCGGCCACTTCTGAAGGCTGGGGCAGGGCTGTAGCCCCTCCTGGCAGCCCCTCTGCGGCCGCCTCTGGCGGGGTCTGCCTCCCTGGCTCGCAGCCAGGCTCCCCGGCTTGCCCGTGCTCACGTGCAGTGGGTGGTGGAGCCTGACGGTCGGCTTCCATCACCTGGAACAAGGCCTTGGCGAGCGGCTCAGGCGCCTGACCGGAAGCTGCTGCCTGCGGCTTCCGGGGCTGCAGCTCCACCTGTGCTCCGGTCGAGAGCCGCTGGCTTCCGGCCTCTGTTCCTGACTCGGCTGAGGGGCTCCTGGTCCTGAGGGCACGTTCTGCCTCACTTCCCTCGGCGGTCTCAGCCTGAGGCCTTGGCGGAGGCAGGGGACTCTCTGAAGGGCCTGGCGGGTTCAGGAGGGCTTGTTTCGGCTCCTTGAGGGCCGTGCCGCCGCCCTCTGGAGGACTTAGGACTTCAGCTCGGATCTCTTTGGACCCGTCGAGGGTTGACTCTGGACCGTGAATGACCATGAAGGCCGCGGCCAGATTCTGCACGGCACTGTGAACCCTGTTGGCTTCCTCCGCAGCTGCATCAACCTCTTCACCCACAAAGGTATTTGACTCTAGCTCCTCGTCTGACGTGTGCCGACCTTGCTCGTCTTTTTCAGGCATTTTCGCATCGCTGATTTTTTTGTAGAGTTCGTTTCTCTCTTCTTGTAAAGCTCGACAGAGGTTCTCTAGCCTTCCGATTTTCATCACGAAGCACTCGTATTCTTTAGCTCTCAGTGCTTTCTGTGATTAAAACACACACACATTAAATGAAACAGAAAGCAAAATGGCAAGGATGCCCTCTGCAATTTATCAGGCTCTGACCATAGGGAGGTGGCTGGACCGGCACTTGGTTAGGGACATCACTTCTACTTTTGTGTTGTGTTGGAGTCTCTGGCAGAATTTTAATCCAAGTATTCTTAAGGAAAGATAGCACAGCTTCTCTTTGCTTCAGTCTAGGGCTTCTAAAATCCTAAAATAAAATGTATTTTCTGCTTTTAAGACTTAGAAGGCATAAGCAGAAGCTTGTGGCAAAATGATTGAGATGGACTGGGACTTGGCCGTCAGCAGTGCCTTAACTGTTCAGGAGATAAATTGTTATATGCTAATCAAGCAACTGTTTGATTTATGTTTATGAATAATAAGCACATCTCTTTGGAATTGGTTGCAATTTGGGATGAATTGTTAGAACAGTAATTATAAGTGGAGAAACTCACCATGCACTCATTCGGGATTCTGCTTAAAATGTTCATTTCTCCTTTTCTCTAGAAATGTTGGTGTGTTAGTGCATAGTGCATGAAATTGTTCCTAATCATCTTAATCCTTCACTCCTGCCTTTGTTCTCTTAGGTATCTTTTAAGACTCTTTCCCCCCCCCCCACTTGTTTACATGGAGAGATCTTCACCTGTAAGCTGTAAGCTCACCTGTAAGCTCTTCTCAGGTCAAGGGCCATGTATTTTTGCCTTTATAGTCTCAAAACCTCCAGAGCCTGACAGAATATCAGTATTTAAATGACTGTTAGGGGAATGAAACAATTTATCTCTGTATCTGTCTATAAAATAACATATACCTTGGGTGCTTGTGCTGGTGTTTTCTCTCGCCATGTTTGAATCAACCAGTTAATTTCCTCTGTGCCGGTTATGCGTTAGGCACAAGGGAAATGTAAGCAGTTAAAACACTCATCTAGCAGGTGTGGTGCTGCTTTGGAATCAACAAGTAGGCATATGACTTAGGGTTAAAATGTTCTTAATGAGTCTTTTGCTGTAATTACTTTTATTGCAATACCACATACCACATTCCAGAAAAATTCATCTCTTTTCAAAGGTACTCATTTATGCTGTTAGGCCATAGTTATTTTCTGAATATAAATATATTGACTAATCAGGGGGAGAAGAGAAAGGGGAAAAGCTTCCTCACCTCTTCAATCATGTCCAATAGAGCTTTGTTACAGTTCTCAAACCGGGCTTTCCACGTGGCTGTATCTTTTTCCAGCTTCTTCATTTTCTTACTGGTCTACAGAAATTAGAATGTTTTAATGTTAATCCCGAAGAATTACTGCATCAAAGAAACTATTGGTGCCACATGTGATGTCAGGAAAAGTTCTTTTGTTACCAGTTGCTGAAGGAATGAAAATTCCATACCAAGGAATGAAGAATGAGAGAGTCATGATTTATTCCTGAATAATCTAGGTCAGTGGTGAACAAATTTATTTGTACAAGGGCCAATTCAGGAGAAAGGGTACTACTTAGGGCCTTCCTGTTTTGTCGTGCTTTTTCTTTTGTTTAAAATAAAAATAGCTTTATTGAGTCCCAAGAATAAACTTGAAATTTACATTATTTACTTTATTGAATAGAAGACTATTAGTGAGAAAGTTGGCCTGGCTTTTTAGCCATTAAAATGTTGATAGTGTCTGGGCATGTCTGAGAAGTGTCCACACAAAGGCAACTTTCTATTTTCTCAGCTTTTACATTCGTGGAATGCAGTAGGATTTACAGAATGTGATTATATGTGTTATTCATTTTATTCTTGAAATGGTTCCCTAAGGAAGGCTCTGTTTTACCTCTATAAAAGGGTAAACTAAGGCTCAGGAAGGTGGAATAATATTCAGGTGATTTAGCAAAAGAGGAGGGCCTGGAGTCCTTTCATTTAAAGCAACATGTGCAGAGTGCTTGCTTGTCGCCAGGCGGGGGTGGGTGTGGGGCATACAGTAGTGAATAAAAGGCAGCCTGGCTTTTTCACACCTGAAACAATTCATGTTCCTAGTTAGAGGATCTCCTCTCTACCTGGGTAAAGTGAAGGACAGGGCATGTATTTATTTAGGTGCAATTACCCCGGAGGAGCCACACTTGAGCACTTGCTGCTTCAGGCCAAACTGCCTAAGGCTGGGTCTCTCCGCTTGGAGGCCAGAGGCTGGGCCCAGGCTGTTGGCCGCCGGACTCTATAGAGAAGCTAGGTGATCCTTGAGTACTTTTTTAATTTGATAATTTTAATGAAGTTAGTAGTTTACAAACTATTAAAAATTATCACCTCTTTTAGGAATTTGATGAAATCTATTGGACCACACTTAAACCTAAAGAAATATGCATATCAAATTTTTTTTTTTTTGCTAATTCTAAGGTCTACTACTAAAAGTCTATAAAGGAGCCTCCGATTAAAAACTCCTGCTCTATTATCTATTTCCATCTTAAAACTATGTATCTTGGAATAAATAACATTTTTCCTACCTTAATATTTATTCCAAATTAAAACTCTATAATTAATTTCTTTAAGTGGAATTGGAAAGCTCTTTTTTTAATCTGGACTTCTTGATTTTTTTGATAATTACATGGTAGAAACATTTTTAAAAATCAAAATCTTAAGAAATTAAGTTCCTTTAATATTGTATAAACTTATAAATTTATTTTTATTAAAATTTTTTATTATAGTTGATTTAGTGTTGTGCCAGTATCTGTTGACAGCCAAACTGACTCAGTTACACACATACACACACACACACACATATATATATGTATTATTTTTTATATTCTTTTCCATCATGTTCTATCCCAGGAGATTGGATATAGTTCCCTGTGCTATACAGTAGGACCTTGTTTATCCATTCTAAATGAAATAATTTGCATCTACTAACTGCAAACTCCCAATTCATTCCTCTCCCCCTTGGCAACCACAAGTCTCTTCTGTATGTCTATGGTTCTGGGAAAGCTGTAGCTTTTAAAAAGTGTTCGCCTATAAAGTTTGCTCATGAGTTGTGAAATTTATCGTATTGCTTTTGAAAATGTTTTAAAAGGGATGCTTTCTACTCCTAAAAAGGGTTAATGTCAGTGACTTTCAGAAATACTGATGCTGATTTTGTTTTGGGAAAACACTAAATTGAACAAAATTTAAACATTGTGTCTAATAATATTAGCATCTTATATTTGTAAAAGACTTTAAAAAAGTTTAAAACCCTTAAAATACTTTAACTTATTTGAACTTCACAATCTTGTGACATAAGCAAGGGAGATATCTTAATATATAGATAAGGGAAATAAACTTGGGGAAAGTTAAGTGAATTGTCCTACGCTACTTGATGAGTAAGAACACACAAAGAATTTGAATTCAGACTATCTTCTCTTTCAAAGCTCTATCATTTATATCATATTCCATATCTTCTCTTCTGAGAAGGATCCTATGAATTGGTATTTTCTGCTTTAACAATCTACTCTTGCATATTTTTGTCAATAAGTTTTTTTTTAATCTTTAGAAGATTAGATACTTTTTGATTTTAGCATAAAGAATGTAATGTTAAATTGCTAGTTCTTATCTATTTTTTTTAATTTAAAACACTTTCCATTGACTAGAAAAAGAAAATATTCTTCCTCAGATTGAAAATGTATCGTGGTGTTTTTGGACTCTTCCTAAGATTAATTCACCACATACTTACCAATAAAAAAATACAGCCCAAATCTCATTTGCTTGTATAAACATTTCATTACTTCATAGAATCCTCTGAGATACCTTAGCAAGAGAAAAGTGAACCCAAAGGAAATGGCCTTTCAAAGTAGAAAATGACAGTATTTCATGGGGGTTAAGCAATACTCACTTTATCCATTTCCTGTTTGAAAGTGGCAAACACCTCGTTGCTTTTGGTCAATGTGCTCTGAAACTCTTCAAACCTTCCAGAGTAGAGAGTAAGCTGTAAATGGGGAAAGAGTACACCTACTTCAGGGCGTTCTTTCAGAATTCTTCCAGAACAAAACAACATGTCATTGTTTATTATTTGCGAAGAAAAACGATTTAAGGGAATTCTCCATACCATAGCAGTGATATGTTCAATTATTTTATTTACTATGAGATAAGCCTCAGTCAGTGAGTATGATTGAAATACTTCTTTAAAGAAAAATGAAATAATAAAATGTCATAATTTCATTATATCATAACTTTCATTATATCATAAACATTTATTGAACACTGAACATGGGCATTGACTTTGTGTACAAAAGCATTTAACCTGTAGCTACCGTTTTTGAGTGGCCCGCACTCCTGATAAGAAGATAATCCCACTGGATTACAGGACAGTGAATACGAAGTACCAAGTCAGTTAAATACTGATCAAAGGAGGTGAGCATGGCAGGTGATCATACGAGCCACATTTTTGTGAAGGAGAGCCTCGAACGGTCTTGAAGGAAGTGAGAATGCAGACAAATAATAAAGTGATAAAGGAAATATGGGCCAGACATGGACTCGGGTTGCTATCATGCAAGTTGTGCCATTATAAGCAATTGCCATTTCCCTTTTCGACATTGTGGTTTTGTGTATTTATTAATACAGCGTTTTAGTCCATAGCAGTTAAATGTTCCTTTTCATTAAAATCAGTTTACCAGTTTTTAATAGATGGAAATGATGAGCTTGAGGAAGAAATGCCTTTTTCTAATTTGCACAAGAAAGACATCTTGTGGATTAGCATGGGAGTATAGAGAAGAGCCTTTGTATCTTCACATTCTTAATTTCAAGGCTTGTATTTGGAGTAGGAATAGGGAAGGATAGGGAAGGAGAGTGTGTTAATACTTTGTTAGTGACGGTGATATAATAATAAAATATTGAATTTAAGAATAATTTTAGGATAGCATGTTTTGAGTGAGTGGAGATTTAATGTTGATGATTCATGTTTATTCACATGGAAAGTTCCATTTTCAAATATAACTTTGATATTCTTGAGTGTCTGGAACAGCCTCAAGACTCAAGTCCACCAGTGGTATCTGTGAGACTGTCCTTTCAAAAGCAGAAAAGAGTGAGCAGCTGAAAGTCAGTAGGGTGGAGAATTCCCAGTCTTGGGGATGGGAGTTGGAATATGTGGGAATCACACAAACCCTAGAACCCAGAAAATGTGCTTATCTAGAATGGCTTACTCTCAAATGATTCAGAACAGCTGAGGTTTTACAACAAAAATAAAACCTTGTCATAGGAAACAGGTTTTCCAGTGAAGAGTCAAACAACAGCAGACCATCATTTTGAAATCAATCATTAGCACCATGAATATGTGTTAAAACTTAGGGCGCCTCTAGTGGCTTAAAATTTGTTTCTTATGATCCCTTGGCATACAGAAGATTGAATAAAGTGTCATCAGGGAATTTTATGGCCAGAAAGGTATCCTAGGGTTTTACACACATGGTGCATAATACAATACAGTTGACCCTTGACCATTGCAGGGGGTTAGGGTGCTGACCCTCTATGAAGTAGAAAATCTGTATAATTTATAGTTTGTCCTCTGTACTTCTGGTTCCTCATATCTGCAGTTCCCAATCCGCAGATTCAGCCAACCTCTGATACTGCAGGAATATAGTATTTATTTATTTTTATTTCTCTTTAGGGCCCCACCTGGGGCATATAGAAGTTCTGAAGCTAGGGGTTGAATCGGAGCTGCTACTTCAGGCCTGTGCCACAGCCATAGCAATGCCAGATCTGTGACCTTGTGGCATATCTGGATTCTTACCCTACTAAGTGAGGCCAGGGATCGAACCTGAATCCTCACAGACATTATGTCCGGTTTTTAACCTGTTGAACCACAATGGGAACTCTATTTACTCTTGAAAAAAAAAAATCCACTTATAATGGGATAAGTTGTTTCATTTTCTTCCAAAGTCCTGGCTGGTAGCTACTGAATGCACGAATAAGTCAAGTCCCTCAATTTGAGAGTAAGCCCCTGTGGGAATGATTAGCTGTACTGCACGTGGTCTAGTGATGTAGAGTGGGAGTCACTACCTCCAGCTGGTCCTCTTCACCCATCACAAAATCCATTCGTTTGCATTTTTGACTAAGCTCCTGTAAACTTCTTTTTCACACTTTCTTCCCTTTCTTTTTCCAACTTTTCAGCAGTTCCAGCAGAGTTACAGGGGGTTTGCAGATAAGGTCTCCTGAGCTGGTTCTCTCAAGCCCTCCCTTGAAGCCCTGTTGTTGCAGGCTACCGACAGGAGGGAAAGGAGTGGGCATGTGTGTGGCTCATTTCACTGATGCAACTTTGACAGTGTCAGTGGGAACAAGCACACCCACCCCACCAGCTCTCTCCCCATTCTTTGGCCAAAATGTTCTTTTGGTGTATACATTGGACTGATTTTGTTTCCCTTCTCCATGCTTTCTTGTGGCATGGAGAAGTCAGATACACCAGAGTGCCAAGGAGTAGAATCTTACTTCATTACCATGTCTAGCCTTTGTCTAGTGACTGTCAACTTTTTCCTCTTTTTTAAACTAGGTAAAGTACATGTAATAAAATTTCCATCTTAACCATTTTAAGTGTATAGTTCAATATTGTTAAGTGTATTCACATTGCTGTGCACACCAGCTTCCAGAATTTTTCTTTGTACAAAACTGAAGCTGTGCCCATTAAACCATAGCTCTCCATTTCTTCCTTCTAGTCACCATTTTTAATATTCTACTTTTCTTTATATTTGACCTGTTTGTCATAGGTGGCAAAACCTGTGTGGACTATACTTTTCTCAGGTAACCAACCCTAACACTCTACTTACACTAACTAAAAATGTATACTTCCTGTTTACTTTATGGATATTTGTTTAGTCATATTTTCCCTTTCATTTTTTGCTGACATTATGTGTCTTTGATGTGTCATATTCCCTCTTTCACTTTGGTATTTCAGAGAAACATGGAAGGGACATCCAGAGGTCGCTCACAGTACTCCTACCAGAGGCAGAAATAGAAGCACACTATTCTAGGATTGGTAACAACAACAATTGCCCCAACATTTCACTTTTAAAGGGGCCAAGTGGTATACACCTTCTTGTAACTTGAGCACAAATTTTAATTACAACCATTCATAGCATCTATGAAATGGAAATGGGTCCAGGAATTATTTTAGCCAACTTGTGAGATTTGGACTGGAAACTAGTCCAATTATAGTAGTAGTTGCAGAGGAATCTCCTCTCATACTATATTGATAAGGTAAGGTCTTCTGAGATTGAAGACTATGATTATTTGTCTTTAACAGCTGACTTACTGATCTTTCCCCTTGGGTAGGATTTTGTGTCTGCGTTGCTGTGTTGTGTTGGTATTGCTGACTTTCCACATCTACTACCATATTCATCCTTATCGATCCAATGAACACTCATTTGTAGCCACAATTGTATCCCATTGATCATCTCTGACATTTACTCTGTTGCCTTGGTTTGTATAATTGAAAACCAGACATTTTTTCCCTAAGTAAGAATCATGCCTCAGATTGGCATGCTGTTGTCTTGTGACGAAAACGAAATGACCATCTAGGAAAATACAGTCTGTCCTTGATATTTCCTTTGCTCAGACCATAGAAATGGGGACTAAGACCTCTCCCTCCTACCATCCCACTCCTTTAATTATCAAACCAAAGGAAGTGTTCGAATGCTTTGCAAAATCATCTGTGATAGACTTTGTTTTTCAGTGTTTAAAAGTTTTAAAAATAGAACACTGATTTTTTTCAAGGGGAACTTGTTTAAACCTTACTACATGTAGAGATTCAGGGCCTCTATATTCTTCTTGATGATTAAGTAATTACTGAAGTTTTGAAAATGCCTTGAAGACAAAAGAGACATACAAGGGAGGGTCTTTGCAGAAAGAGCTGTGCCTTGGAAAGCAAGATGATAGAGGAGGCAGTGTTAACTCAGTTTAGGGTCACACTTCTTTAACTCTAGAAATATATCTAAATTCATGAACTAGAGCTACACAAGGTCTTGAGATCATCTTTCCCTTGGTTCTTAAACTTTTTTGCAACAAAAGTCTTCTTTTGTCTCATATATCATTATGTGGATCCTTACCTATGAAATAATACTAGTATTAGCTCATATACTAATTAATTGTTAGTATTTTAATTAATGCCGTTATCACTAGGTTGTGGCTTTAATTAGGCTGGGATTTTTGATTCTCTTATTGAGTACTATAAAACCTAGAATGATGCCTAGCACTTAGGAGATGTTCAATAAATATTAGTTGAATTAATTATACTACTATAAGTTAGGCACCGAGCTAAGTGCTTTGCATGCTTAACTTGAAAACAAACTGCATATATTATATATTCGTTAACTCATTTTCCTTTTATAAACTTTAACTTATGAATAACTGCCATCCCTGCTGCTGAGCAAAAGATGATTTAATTTCAAAAACAATTACATTTTAGACAATAGCTGCCGCTTTATGTACTGTTATGTTTTGGAAATACTGAAAAGTAAGTAAAATCCTCCAGAGTTTGGAGGAGTCCAGCTTGGGATCACCGATCTCCTCATTTAGCATAGAGGAGTAGAGACTGCTTACAATTGTTGATGTGAACAATTGATAGCTTCAAGTATTGTCTGTTGTACTGCTCAAGGCTCTGTGCTGGGAATGGGGCAGAGACAGAGCCAGAAGGCCCGATTCTCTGGACTCTTCTCCAGATGGCGAGATCACACCTCCTCCTCCCTGCCTGTTTCTGGTTAGAGAACTGCCACTGCCTACCTCCCACCCCACACCATGATATGATGGGTTCTGTGGCTGCCTTAAGGATGATCTGAGTTTGTAACTCTAGAGTTTAATCTTTTAACTGAGTCCTTTGATTCTATTAATAGTGAAAAAAATTATGGTTTGAATTTCTGTGTAATTAACATTTTAAAACTATTTTGATATATTTAGTAGAGGAAAGAATTCATCATTGAATTTGGTACACACATTGGAAAAGTATGCTTTAGAAAGGTTAGATATCAAAATGTTATCTATGTTATTGTCTATACACTAGTCTAATTTGTGATTTTGTTTCTTGTTTTTATTTCCTTTATAAAAAATTACCAAATATTCATTGAACTTGTTCATTCATACAATGAATAATTGTTTTTAATGAACAAATATTTAGCAGTCAGCACATAAACATTTACAAAGGAACTATTCAGATATTAAAGTGATGCTGCCCAGTTTGGAAGGCTTCTGATTCTCTCACCTTCTGTGAATTTGCTCTGTGTGATTTTACAGTCCCTTTAGCACTTGGGCATTTCTCCTGGAAGGTGAGCTAGAGCCCCTCTGTGGTCAGGCCCACGGCAGGGTGGCTCTCCTGGAACCTGACAGGGAATGTTTTCCAAAATGGACAGAGCCCGAAGGGCAATGGAAAGATGGATATTTCTGTCTTTCCTCCAGAGCCAGCTGTTCCTTGAGACTTTATTTTTGAGCCCGAATAATGAATTCCCATAGTCTAATCAAATACACACTTAACATCATGAAGGCAGATCAAAATGGTTTCTTTTTTTATAATTTATTTTTTATTTTTTTTGCGTTATAGCGGGTCACCAGGCAGTGCAGTTGGAAAATCTGACAGAAATCTGTAAACCAGCTATAATGCAAAATGGTTTCTGAGTTATCTGCCATTTCTAATCCTTCTCCATTGTCAAGGCCAACTTTTCTGATACCACAAAAACTTGAGTGCTGACTTTGTTTTTCTAATTTCCTTTTATTATGCATAATATCAAGTAATGACATTTTCAATAATGGTGCCATTGGACCGTTTAGATTTCATCCTTACCTTGATAGGTTGATGGGGGAGGAGAGAGAGGGGACATACAAACAGATAGGCGAGAACCTGGCCATCAGCTTATTCTGGTTAACACTTCACTATATGTCAATAAGCCTTTTGACTAGACAGTGTTGTTACAGAGCATTTATTTTTCTTAGATATAATGTTGTGCTTTTATTTGTGCTTAAAGATAATAAGTATGAAGTTATTCTTCATTTCCAACTCCTGTACCCTCTTCCCCTGCCACATGGAAGGCCTTGTGCAGACTACCTTTGTTCACAGCAAGGAGGGCATACCCCATGCATTGTTGTCCTCCCCCTCCCCAACTTCACCTGAGCCTGCAGGACTGTCTCTTGTTCCTTTAGCACTTTGGCCTGAAGTTTCCACTCTGCTGCCTGGTTCAGCAACTGTGAGAAAAGAGAATGCATGGAAAGAGTGTCAAGTTGTCTTTTAAACTACCATTTGGTAGTAATTTGTGTATAAACATAATAACTTGCTAATTAATCCTCAAGTAATTTTGGGGGAATGTTGTTCAGAATCTAAGAAAGGCGAGCTAACTAGTCTAAAAAGTTGGATTCTCAACAAAAAATAAGTGATTCTAATGGAAAAAAAGAGAAAAAAGGTCCCCAACTCAAGCATGAATCACATGAAATTCAACCTCCCACCAAATTCTGGAACCTCCTGTAGCAATCCTACCCAACCTTCATTCAGCCTCTGCTTTACATTTCTAGAACATCGCCACCTGGGCCATTGTTGAGAGCAACCATTCCTTTATATTAAACCCAACAATTCTTTCATATTAGAGCACTATTCTCCACCACAGCATGCATTAGAATTTCCTTGGGGGCATGTTAAAATGCAGATTCTTCTCAGAGAATGTAATAAGTATAGAGTATGAGTATAGAGAATGTAGGAAGTATATGGTGTGATTAGAATCTGTACTTAGAGCAAATACCCAAGCTGGTTTAGATGTTGGTGGTCCATGGATTATGTTTTGAGAAATAGCTGGTTATAAATTTGACCTGTTACTCCAAGTCCTGTATAAGGTTTACAAAAGAAGTCTCATCTCTCTTTTATAGAAGGCAACCCTTCAAGTATAGCCAAGGTCCTCATGTCAAACATGATCAGAACTGGAACTGATGGGTTAAACTGAAAAAGTTATTTATGTGTAATTTATGTGTAAAAATGACACATACATATGTAAAACGTGCTATTTTAATCTAAGGTGTATGTTCACATCTTTATAAATTTTGATGTTGGGTTACAATCTTTAGATATTTTATGTATGGATCTTCTGATTGGAATTTAGACGGTTTTTGCCTGCTTTTATAAAAGATCTGTAATATGTCGTATAAGATTTATAATTTTTTTGAACAGCAGTGCTGGAATCTAAAGACCTAAAATATTGGGAAAGCAGCTTGATTGGATAATTCTCTAGAGTTTTACAACTTTCTTCCAGTCTTTTACATCTAACTTGACAGTTGTTCTTTTGCTGTTTGCCTACATCTAGTCTTTCAAAGCTTCAAGCATGGTTTTCATAGAAACAATTCTTTCTTTTCAATTTGTACTTCATCTGTTTATGTATCATTCTGTTGATTTATATAATGCAAAACCAAGGATGACTGGAAAGAAAAGGTTTGCGAGCAAAGACTCGGTTCTTGGTAAGCACCATCTTACTTAAGTTGGACAGCCACGTGTGAATATTCCAGAGTGGGTAACTAGCTGCAGGATTTAACCTGCTATGTATCTGTCAGTGTGGTTACAGAGACTGGTGAATATCACGGAAAACCTGGTTAGTCAGATGGCCATCAGTTAAGAAGCTTCTATTTTATTTCAAGATAGGCTGATATAATTTTTCCTTTTTATTTATCCCTATTGTTAAAAAAAGGTCAATTTTTGGAACCAGAATGAAAAACAACAAAATCATTATTTTAAAAAACTTGGAGGTTACTTTTTTCTTATCCAAGTTAGTCTTGACCTTTCCATTTGTAAGAAGAGGGGTTATACATGTTCCTCTATGCCTCCTAGCAAGCAGTGAAGATCAATTATTATTGAAGTGAAACTGATTCATTGTATGAGAGGGCAGAGGCAGCTGTGGAGTAGAAGACCTGCAGCGCCCCCTCTGGCCATCTGAGCCGTGTACATATCAGCAAAGTATAAGGCCGGCCCCTGCTTTACACCCAGGGGCCCTGTTGTGATGGGTGGTTCCATCATAGGGAGGAAGGAGGATGCTTGTTCTGCTTGGGATGAAGGAACCAGCCCCCGCCCCCAGCCCTGATTTGATATTTCATCATTTTTAAAATGAAGTATCAGAGCTGGAACCCAGGTAAGTGACCAGCATTGAGGAGCTGAGGATGACTACCTTTTTTTGATTCGTATCTGCTATTTTGCTAAATCAGGGTAGGACAAGAGAGCGCATGCTAGCAGTTTGCTAAGGTTGAATCACTCTGTGTTTACCCCCCAGTCTCTTTCACATGAATCTTTGCCTAGCTGTTCCTCTGTCATGTCTCATCTATTAAATATCAAAGGTACTGATACTCTGTAGGAATGTATTCTATAGGATGCCAAGCTGGTTTCAGCATCAGGACCTTTGTCTCTGCTACAGATACTGGAGACCTTCTCTCTGACTTCCTCTCATCAGGAAGGGCACAGCAGTCTAAAGTAAGTCCCCTCTGTTCCTCCTTATTTATTTGGTAGCACTTATTATTATCTGAAATTATTCTTCCTTGTTCCTTTGCTTGTCTATGGTCCATCTCTTCGCAGTTAGACTCTAGTCTCCATGCTGCGATGTGGCCTTCTCTGTCTTTATCACTGCTACACCCGAGCACCGGGAATGGTGCTTTGCTTACACATGCTGGAAAAAGTTTGTTGAATGTATGCATAAATGTTTTATGCAAAAAGCAGTGTTGGGGAATTCCTGTTATGGCTCAGTGGGTTACAAATACGACTAGTATCCATGAGGATGCAGGTTCGATTCTTGGCCTCACTCAGTGGGTTAAAGATCCGGTGTTACTGTGAGCTGTGGTGTAGGTCACAGATGTGGCTCAGATCCTGCAGTGCTGTGGCTGTGGTGTAGGCCGGGAGCTGTAGCTCAGATTTGACCCCTAGTCGGGGAACTTCTATATGCCGGTGAGTGTGGCCCTAAAAAGGAAACAGTGTAGGCACAGTGACTGCTACTGGGCTGGCCAGTTTCATTCTCCAGAGAAGCTCAGGCTCTTTCTGCATCAGCCTAGTGCTCTATGACCTTTGTCAAAAACCATATCCTCAGGGGGTCTCTGACCCTGAGGCAGACCAGACAAGCACATAGACGCAGGTGATAAGTACATATTCCTTCTCGCGTTTGTGTCGTTCCTCAGCTTCCTTCATCATTTCCTGTGCCTGCTCGAGTTTTGCATCCACCAGCTTCTGCTGCAGTTCTCTGTGTTTAAATATTTTGTCCAGATGCTAAGGAAAAATAAAGTGCACATATCAAGCTTGACTTTTTATTGGTACTGAAAAATGTAAAATAAAACAGTAATGTTGTCATGAACACGTGTTCTCTGGATTTTAAGGTTATAAAAAAGAGGGGAATAAATGCATTGGCATCACTTACGATTTTATATAAAAGCCACAAATTGGTGGAGTCCCCTGCATTTTGCACTACACAGAAGTGCATACAAAGGGTGGAGTTTCAGCTAACTCCAAGATGTCGCAATAGTATTTTCCTAAATTTGGTAACTGTTAGATATGATGCTAGTTATTATGCTAGACAGCACAGATAATGATGTATATTGCAAGGGCTCTAGCACTGTCATACTCGATATTTTGGCTCTTTCTCTGAGTATAAAACTGCTTTAATCACAACATTAATTCAGTTTATCATGGTAAATTCTCCTCTGGTGCTTGCCTCAAAGGTTGTGAGGAAGCCCTGAGGTGATATCCTGTGACTCTGGATCTGGGACTGATGAAGGAAAGCCCTGATTTCAGCTCAATTGCTCTGGTAGGCAAGACAAGGCCAAGGGTCACAGCTGAATTAATATGCAAGTGTGCTACTGCCCTCTTCACACCTTTTGACCTCTTGACTACCTTGGTGAAGAAAGCTTCCAGCTCTACCTCAGTGAGAATTTACTGGTCATTAGGGGTCCAATTGGCGAGGACATGTGGAATTCTACCCTTGGGTCTTAACCTGGAACCAGTCCCAGGGATATACAACTAGTCCACTAGGCCATTCCCACCTGAGGTTTCTCTGAAGAGTATGGATATTTTATTTTTAGCTCCTTCCCTTTTGTTTTCTCCTGAACCTCCATTCTAGAGCAGAATCGATCTTCATGACAAGATAAAATGTAGCATGGCATTACAGTTCACCCTGAGGAATTTCTTGATTTACCTAGCTGCTACTGCCACCTTCTACTGAGTCAGATTCTTTTCTTGATAAAATCTTAATATGTTGCTATCAGAGGTACTTTGATTACAGTATATTAAATTTTAAGGCAGAGATTTAAAATTTGGGTGGGATGAGAAAATGATATGAAATATCAAAATCCCGAGGGGGAATCTGTGGTCTTAAAACATATTAAATATAAAAATATAGTTTTGGAATAATAAAAGATCGTTATAGTTCTCCTGACGTAAACTACTGATAGCAAAACTCTTTTGGCTTTTGCGACTGTGGATAAATGATTTAATCTCGTCATCTCTGCTTCCCATTTATAAAATGTGTATAATGTTACTATCTAGTGCATAAGATTGTTGAGACAATTAAATGACATGTTGTATATAAAGTATAGTACTTAGCACATTGTCTGGCACAAACGAAGCATAAATAATAATGCCATCCTTATTGTAATTATATGTAATAGCATATGTATATGTACTATTGTGGGCTATACAATGCAGGGTTTTAATTTAGATGACATGGTAATTCTTAAGAGGGATGTTGAGGTATTTCTTGGCTCTGTAGAGAAGGTTTTAAAAAGGCTGAAAAATACTGTTTTTAAGGTTAACTGCACATGGCCCACCACTTTCTACTTACTGCCTTTGCTTTGCAGTGATTCCAGTTTCGAAGAAATCCTGTATGACTTTCAGCCAGGTATTTGTAATACTATCTGTTTTAGTTTTGGCTAGTGAAAGAAATCCAATCCTAAATACTAATCAATCGAGAGAGCTGACTATCACTTTGTTGTTAACCAAGTTCCCCCCCCCACCTTCACAACCCCTATCCAGATTGATATGTAGTGCTTCTAAGTTGTTTGATATGGTTCTCACCTCCTCTCTGAGCTCATATTGATCAATGATGCTTTTCAGTTTCTCTGCGAGCTCTGTGTTCTCCTGACAGAGCTTCATATTTCTCTCACTCTGTTGTTCAATCTGGGCCTGGATATCTGTCAGGGTACTCTGGAAATGACTTGTGATCTCTTTCCTTTTCTCTTCTTCCTCACGTGCTCGCTGAAGGGTTTCCTCCTGTGGATGGAAAGCAAACTCCTATGTTGTGCTGATTTATAAGCACCCCAGGGAAATAGAACTCAGTGTTGGGTCAATGAAAGGAGATTAGTGTGCAGGGAGATAAGTATGTAGGATGTTTTCCCTCAGTTCTCTAGAGGTAACATTGCTCAGATCCCAGGTAAATATTTGAGCAGAGGTTTCAGTTGTGAATGCATGGTCACTCAGCAGGTACAGCAAGGACCTTGAATTGGATAGTTGGTGATGAATAGGCTTGTTTTAAAGATGAGGAGTGTCCTGCACAGTGTATAAACTACAGCAATTTCTAACAAACATACAGTCCTTAGGTTTTGATCTCTTGGCTGTGGCCTAGAAAAAGGGCCATTTGGTTTTACTGATTGATGGGACAAATCATTTGTTCTCCTGGTTTGGTACAGAAAGAAGAACAGTAGATCTTATGTTCCTCTGTAAAACGATGGCATATTAATTATGTGATTGTATTCTCAAAATTTTGTAAATATAAGCGAACACAATATAAACTTTTTCTTGGTTAACAACAACAAAACAAACCTTCCATCAAAATGCTTGAAAAGGAAACTAAGATAACCATAGATGAGATACAGCAATTCAAGAATGTAAAAGGAAATCTTAGAAAATATGCTGGATATTTTATTTCTGAAGAAACAGTCATCCCACATGTCACATAGGGTAAGTGAAGTGTTCAGTGTAAATTTTGAACTTGAAAACGTTACTATGTTTCAGATATTCTTTAACTCTAAAATGAAACATCTAATTTTCCCCTCTTCTGCTTTATTAACATTTAAGAATTGAGAGTTAACTTTTATATCATTTCTGTTCTCTTTTGTCCTAAATCAAAACTCCCCTTTCATTGCTAACTAACAACATACCCAAATTTTCCCAATATCTATATTGAGAATTATTTGCTTTGTGCTTATTCCTCTTATTCTTTTAGAAGAAAAGGGTTTAATCTTGCTACATCATACCAAAGATAGAAGCACTGCTGACAAGTGACACAGACATTTTAGGATTCCTTTCAGTTCTGATTAATTGTTATTATGAAAGCGTGCGTCATTGTTGGCATGTAAAATTATACTGCATTTAGCTGCTTACCAAGATCAAATTATGTAACAGGATTTTTAAAAAGAAGTACCAATTGAAACAGAAGTAATTGTGCAGATCTTTATTATGATAGTGGAATAATGTGATCAAAATAAAAACTGATGCTGAAAATACATGCTCTGGAAAGATTTTAATTTATCATTAGGTGTCCTCTTTTTTCTACAATGTAACATTTTTTGATCTAAAATGACTCCTGATATCAGAATCATGATTTATTCTAGTATAAAGATTGAGCAGAAATTTCTTAGGGATATTGTAGAAGAAATATGCACTTTCTAATCTGAAGAAATTAATTACCAGAGATGATATTTCCCTGAACTTAGTATGTTAACACTTACTAAATGTATTTCATTAAAAGTGATTGTGGCCATCTATTAAGAGGAATTGTATATACAGTGATAGTTACTGTTTCCTTATTGCTCCTGATTAGCTTATAACCTCCCAGTTAAAGTCCATGATATAACTTCTAGTTATTGTCCATGATATACCTCCTAGTTATAGTCCATGATCTGAAGGCCATTTGCAGTTATGGCTATTCTATTCATGAATGAATAAGTAAATGAAAGGACCATTCCATGCTACCGGAAAGTCTGAGCTTTTCGCTGAACATTGGCTAGAGAAAGAAGGTATGGCATTAAACACATATCATACCATCGTGGCAACCAATCCTGACCCACAGAATGGCATCTTACATTTTATATTACATTGTTTTTCATTGAGAGAAAAACATATCTACTGCAATCTTACAAAATCTGAGTCCTTTGATAAAGAAAATGCAATCATTTGAACAATGTCTGAGATACAATTTTCTTTATCATTCAGAATTCAAAGTGAAAATTAATAACGCAAAGAGACTGAGGGACAAAGTCTGAAATTACTTTGCAACATCATTGTGCATCTTAGAACCAGTACAATGCCTGGCACATAATCCATAGGTATTCAGGAAATTTTTATATAATGAATCAGTAAATTATTAACTTTCATATAGACATATGAACAGTTTGGACCAGATGGTTTACATAGTCTTTTCCACCGTAAAATTTTGTGACATTCTTTTAACAAATTCTACATATTTTGTTACTAAAATCATGTTCCTGAGACACCAGTTTCTTACAGAGCACTTCTTTTTCAGTATAATTTGAGGCTCAGATTTGTTGCTTCAAATATATGTAGTACTTTGTTGAAGTAAGCTCAGACTTTTATTGGTATTTTTCTAAATTATCTTAAATTATGAGGTTTTTTTTTAAATGGGTGAATTTTTCTTTTATTTTGACTTCTATTAACATTTTTAAATATGGCTCCTTTAAAAAATAACAACAGTATCACAGTAAAAAATTATGAGGTTTTAATGGAGTTTTTTTTGACTCATTGAATAAGCAGTTTTAATAAATAGTAAAAATTAAAATTTATGGTGGTGGAAAGAAGCTGGTATATCTTCTTTCTATATCTTCCCAAGCTCTAAGCATGTGAATTTTTGATTCAGGTATACTTGCCTAATTCACTAGTATGGCCAAGAAACTCATACTGCACTGACCCTTCTGCAGATAACAGCTATAAACTCTGGACAAAATGCAAGAAACAACTACTTAAAAACACCGGGGAGAAATTATTTCAAGTATCTTCTCTGACCACAGTGGCATGAAACTAGAAATCAGCCACAAGAAGAGAAAGAAAAAACTGACTACATGGAGACTAAACAACGTCTTCTGAAAACCAGTGAGTCAATGAGGAAGTCAAAAGGGAAATTAAAAATACATCGAGGCAAATTATGTGAATTCCTGTCATGGCTCAGGGGTAACAAACCTGATTAGGGTCCATGAGGATGCCGGTTTGATCCCTGGCCTCATTTAGTGGGTTAAGGATCTGGCTTTGCTATGAACCGTGGTGTGGGTCACAGATGCGGCTCGGATCTTGCATTGCTGTGGCTGTGGCGTAGGCTGGCAGCTGTAGCTCCGATTCAGCCTCTAGCCTGGGAACTTCCGTATGCTTTGGTTGCAGCCCTAAACAAAGCAAAAAAAAAAAAAAAAGGGGGGGGGGGAGAAAAGCAAACCCTCGAGACAAAGGATAATGAAAACACAACCATTCCAAATCTATGGGATGCTGCAAGAGCATGCTTAGAGGGAGGTTCATAGCAATACAGGCCTTCCTCAAAACAGAAGAAAAATCTCAAATTGACGACTCACCACCCCAAAGAATTAGAAAAAGAGAAACAAAACCTAAAGTCAGCAGAAGAAGGAAATCATAAACATCAGAAAGGAAAACAATAAAACAGAGACAAAAAACAACAGAAAAAAATCAATAAAACCGTGAGCCGGTTCCTTGAAAGGGTAAGCAAAATTGACAAACCTCTGGCCAGACTTGCCAAGAAGAGGCTAGAAAGAACTCATATACATAAAATAAGAAATGAAAAAGACATCTCAATGGATACTGCAGAAATACAAAAAACCGTAGGAGAATACTATGAACAATTATATGGCAAGAAATTTGGCAACCTAAAAGGAATGGACAACTTTATAGAGACATACGGCCCACCAAAACTGAATCAAGAAAAAATAGATCATTTGAACAGAACTATCACTAGAAGTAAAATTGAATATGTAATAGCAACACTCCCTACAAACAAAAATCCAGGACCAGATGGCTTCACAGGCGAATTCTACCAAACATACAAAGAAGAACTTTTACCCATCCTTCTTAAACTTTTCAAAAAGGTTGAAGAAGAAATACTCCTAAAGACATTCTATGAAGCCACCATCACCCTAACACCAAAATAAGACAAAGGTACTGTCAAAAAAGAAAATTATAGGCCAATATCTTTGTTGAATATAAATGCAAAAATTCTCAACAAAATTTTAGCCAACCAAATCCAACAACACATAAAAATGATCATACACCATAACCAAGTGGGATTCATCCCAAGTTTACAAGGATGGTTCAGCATATGCAAATCAATCAGTGTCATACTCCACATTAACAAAAGAAAAGTCAAACACCACATAATCATCTCAATAGATGCAGAGAAAGCGTTTGACAAAATCCAACATCCATTCATGATAACAACTCTTACCCAAGTGGATATAGAGGGAACATACCTTTACATAGTCAAAGCCACTTATGACAAACCCACAGGCAATATAATACTCAATGGAGAGAAGCTGAAAGCCTTCCTACTAAAATCTGGAACAAGACAAGGATGCCCACTCTCACCGCTTTTTTTCAGCATAGTATTGGAAGTCCTAGCCACAGAAATCAGACGAACAAAAGAAATGAAAGTTATCCAAATTGGAAGAGAAGACATAAAATTGTCACTCTATGTAGATGACATGGTACTATACATAAAAAACCCTAAGGACTCCACACAAAAACTGTTCGAACTGATCAATGAATTCAGCAAAGCAGTAGGATACAAGATTAACATTCAGAAATAGGTTCTGTATACCAGCAATGGATTATTGGAAAAAAACATACAAATACAGTACCTTTTAAAATCACACCCCCCAAAATTAAACACCTTGGAATAAACCTGAATCAAAGAGGTGAAAGACTTATATGCTGAGAACTATAAAACATTAATGAAATTAAAGAGGATTCAAAGAAATAGAAAGGTATTCTATGCTCTTGGGTTGGAAGAGTTAATATTGTAAAAATGGCCATACTAACCAAACCAATCTATAGATTCAGTGCTATCCCTATCAAATTACCCATGACAGTTTTCACAGAACTGGAACAAACAATCAAAAAATTTATATGGAACCATAGAAGACACAGAAATGCCAAAGCAATGCTGAGGAACAAAAATGAAGCAGGAGACATAACTCTTCCAGACTTAGGACAGTATTGCAAAGATACAATAATCAAGACAGTGTGGTACTGGTACGGAAACAGACATATGGACCAATGGAACAGAATAGAGAATCCAGAAATAAACCCAGACACCTCTGGTCAATTAATCTTCAACAAAGGAGGCAAGAATATAAAATTGGAACAAAACAGTCTTTTCAGCAAGTGATGCTGGGAAAATTGGACAGCTGCATGTAAATCAGTGAAACTAGAACACATCCTCACACCATACACAAAAATAAACTCAAAATGGCATAAAGACATTAAACATAAGACAAGACATCATAAAACTTCTAGGAGAGAACATAGGCCAAACATTCTCTGACATCAACTGTACAAATGTTTTCTTAGGTCAGTCTCCCAAAGCAGTAGAAATAAAAACAAAAATAAACCAATGAGACCAATCAAACTTATGAACTTTACCCAGCAAAGAAAGCCATAAAGAAAACAAAAGACAACCTACAGAGTGGGAGAAAATAGTTTCAAACAATGCAACCAACAAGGGCTTAATATCCAAAATATGCAAACAACCCATACAACTCAACAGCAAAAAAAACCAACAGCGCAATTGAAAAATGGGCAGAAGACCTGAATAGACATTTCTCTAAAGAAGACATACAGATGGTCAACAGACACATGAAAAAAATGCTGAGAATTATTGGAAAAATTCAAATCAGAACTGCAATGAGGTACCACTTCACCCTTGTCAGAATGGCCATCATTAGTAAGTCTACAAATAACAAATGCTGGAGAGGGTGTGGAGAAAAGGGTACCCTCCATCACTGTTGATGGGACTGTAAATTGGTACAACCACTATGGAAAACAGTGTGGAGGTACCTCAGAAAACTAAATATAGAACTACTGTATGATGCAACAATCCCACTCCTGCGCATATATCTGGACAAAACTTTCATTGAAAAAGATACATGCACCTGTACATTCATTGAGGCACTATTCACAATAGCCAAGACATGGAAACAACCTAAATGTCCATCGACAGATGAATGGATTAAGAAGATGTGGTACATATACACAATGGAACACTGCTCAGCCATAATAAAGAAAAAGTAATGCCATTTGCAGCATCATGGATAGAACCAGAGACTTTTATACAAATGCAGTAAGTCAGAAAGAGAAAGACAAATACCATATGCTATTACTTATATCTGGAATCTAATATATGGCATAAATGAACGTATCTACAAAAAAGAAACGAACTCACAGACATGGAGAACAGACTTGTGGTTGACAAGCAGGAGTGGGAGGGAGTGGGATGGACTTGGAGTTTGCAGTTAGTAGATGCAAATGATTGCATTTGAAGTGGATAAGCAATTAGATCCTACTGGCATAGGCCATGGCTACAGCTCTGATTGGACCCCTAGCCTGAGAACCTCCATATGCCATGGGTGTGGCCTTAAAAAGACAAAAAAAAAAAAAAAAAAAGACAAGAAATTTAAAACAGGTATTATTAACTATGCTTATTTCTGCAAAGGAAAATATTAATAAATGAAAAGATAGAAACTAAGAAGAGAAAAATAATATAAGAACAAAATGGAAAATTTTGGAGTTAAATGTTACAAAATATGAAATTTAACAATCACTGGGTGGACTTAGGGCAGGATAGAGATGACAGAGAAAAGACTATAGGTCAATATAAATGATCTAATCTGAAGATGAAAAAGTGTCATTAAAGAACATGAAGAGAGACTCTACCTGTGGGACAATATCAAAAAGTCTAATCTAACCTGCATGGAATTAGAATCTTAGAGAAGAGAGAATGAGGTGGAAAAATATTTGAAGAAATAATTGCTGAAACGTCCCAAAATCTGATGAAAGACATAAATTATATAAGAATCTCAGCAAATCAGAAATAGGGTGAATATGAAGAAAAGCACACCAAGGTGTAAAGAAGTCAGTTCTGAAAGCCAAAAATCAATAGAAAATCCTTAAAAGCAGCCAGAGATAAGTGACATATCACATATAGGGTAATAACAATTCAAATTATTATTGATTTTCTTCAGAAATTATGGAGGCCAGAATACAGAATCTATAAAAGATTGACATAAGGAAAAAAGGGGGAGTTCCTGTCGTGGCATAGCGGAAATGAATCCGACTACTATCCATGAGGGCATGGATTCCATCCCTGGCTTTGCTCAGTGGGTCGGGGGATCTGGCATTTCCATGAGCTGTGGTGTACGTCGCAGGTGCGGCTCAGATCCTGCATAGCTGTGGCGTAGTCTGGCAGCTGTAGCTCCGACCTGACTCCTAGCCTGGGAACTTCCTTATGCCATGGGTGCAGCCCTAAAAATAAAAAATAATAATAATAAAAAAATCAAAAAAAGGAAGGAAACAAATCTTGTCAACCCTAAATTCTATATCCAATGAATATAGTCTTAAATCATAGAAACAAAATAGACATTTTGATAATAAAAAGCAAATAAGAGAATTGACCTGTGCTATAAGAAATACTCAAGTTCTTCAGGCTGGAGAAAACGACACCAGACAGAAATGTTAAGTTTCAGAAGGAATAAAAAGCATCAGAAATGATAAATACCTGGGTAGAAATAAAAGCTATTTTTGCCTTTAGTTTTTAAAGAAATATAAGTAATTTTTTTTTTTTCTTTCAGGGCTGCACCTGCAGCATATGGAAGTTCCCAGGCTAGAGGTCAAATCAGAGCTGCAGCTGCCAGCCTACACCACAGCAACACCAGATCCAAGCTTCATCTGGGACCTGTGCCACAACTTATAGCAACACTGCATCCTTAACCCACCGAGGAATGTCAGGGATCAAATCCGCATCATCATGGATACTAGTTGGGTTCTTAATCTGCTGAGCCACAAAGGGGTCTCCTTAAGTAATTATTTGAAGTAAAAATTATAGTGTTGTCTTAGGGGTTTTATAAATGTATGTAAATGTTGAGATGGGGAGACAGTAAATGGGCTTATTTATTTTTAATGTTTTTACATATTATATGAAGTGATACAGTATCAATTCCAGGTAGACTGAAAAGTTAATATATATAGTAATCACAGAGCGACCACTAAAAATAGAAACAGGTATAATTAAAAATCCAAGGGATAAAAATTTTAAAATATTCAAATCCAAAGGAAGGCAGGAAAAGAAGAAAAGAAAACAGAGGTGACAAATAGTAAATAAACAATAAAATGAAAGACTGTATCCAACCACTCCAGTAATTATGTTATATATTAATGGACTGTTAACTCCAATTAAGTGGTAGACTTAAGAATGAAAAGCAAGGTCCAACTGTATACTGTCTATAAGAGATGTTATTTTAAGTATAAAAACCCAGGTTGAAAATAAGTAAATGGAAAGAGCTGTACCATGCAAGCAATAAGAGTAAGAAAACTGCAGTGACTATATTGATATCAGGTAATGTAGATATTCATAGTGATAAAATTCTCAATTTATCAAGAAGACCTAAAATCACAATTGTATATGTACATTATACTGATGCTTCAAAATACATGAAGCAAAAATTGACATAATTAAAAGATATAGCCAGTTTCACAGTTATAGCAGATTTTTAACACCCATCCTTCAGTGATTGCTAGAACAAGACAAAAATTTAGTAAAGACATAAATCTAGAGCTATTCATTGCTTATGCAACATTATACCTCATCTCTGAAAAACATTCTTTCCAAGTGCATTTAGTACATTCATCAAGGTAGACCATATAGAATTGGCTATAAAAATTAAACACTTGTAAATAACCCATAAGTCAAAGAAGCAATCAGAAGGGAAATTAGAAAATATTTTGAATTTGAATCCTAATTTTGACCCTCAAAATATGCATGACCTTAGACAACTGATTTGGATTGCTGAGTCTCAGTTTGTTGGAGTAGATAAACAATGAGATCCTGATGTACAACACAGGGAACTATATCTAGTCACTTGTGATGGAACGTGATGAAGGCTAATGTGAGAAAAAGAATATATATATATATGTATGACTGGGTCACTTGCTGTATAGCAGAAATTGACAGAACACTGTAAATCAACTACAACAAAATCTTAAAAAAACAAGCAAAAAAAAATTAAAAAATAAAAGGGAGATGCTAACCCTGGTAGGGTTGTTGTAAAAATCAGGTAAAATGCCATAGGTAATGCACTTAATGCAAGTCCTGGAATAATAATGCTACTTAATTCCATTATCTGTAACAGGAAGCCATTACTGAGGGTGTGTGGGTATACCTACAGGGTCTCCTGCCATTTCCATCATTTCATTTTTGAATGCCATCCAAGGAGACCAAGCCACCTTGTTTCATCCACATCATTAAAAGAGATTTAATTTTTATCTCCTTACTATACAGCACCGCAGAAAGCCAGGAGATTTATATAAATACAGAGTGCTATTGCTTAATTACATATATTAAGTTGAGGATGATGTTCCCATGCCCATCTAACCTGGGTTTCTATTGTCCCAGTGAAGTGATTAAAGAGATGCCACCAGAAGCCCATTTCCAACAATGCGTAATCTGAGAGTTTAGGGTTCATAACATTGGCAACTCATTTCCCAGGTATCAAAAAACAGTTCTGGAATATGAAGAGCTATTATCCTATTCTATTTTTCTTCGTAACTCCATTGTACAAACTCAGTAATGATCTTAATCTCTCTGTTTCTTGAAGTATCTCCTTTTAAGTACATGTAATGAAAACTGTCTCACAGGAATATTGCTATCTAATTAATTCTTATTTGTCAAAAGCTTTAAGATCTTCAACTGGAAAGGGGATTTTGGATGCATGCAGTATTATCTTGGAGAGCCCTGCATCCTGCTTCATTGAATGTAGCTAGTGTCTGTGTGTAATCAAATTAACCACACTGCTAGAGGCTTACACTGTAATTAATGAAACTCATGCAGGCTGAATGAAGTGATCAGTCTATTATTTTTAGATTGAATAATTAAACTCGAAGAGTTTCAGTGTTTTTTCAAGTAGCTTCTTTTTTTTTTCAGATGACTATTGACATTTTAGCTCTAAATTTTGCCTTATCCTATCAATTAACTTTTTGTCTATTTCATGTCATGCAGATTTCTTATACAAAAATGTTGAATTTTTATCAATTTGTATTTTAAAGAGTAGAACTAAGGCCTACCTTAAAAAAACAGAACAAAACACATTCAACATAAGAAAGGTAAGAGGAATGGCACACATTTTACTAAAGGTCTGCTCACATCAGTTACTACATGGGCAGCTTACATATGTGACTTCATTTAATTTTTCCATGACCCCATAGCGAAGCTGGTATAATCCACATTTTATGGATGAGATAACAAACTCAGGAAGTAAAATAATTTTTCGAAGGTCACAAGTGAGCAAATGGCAGGGCTAGTATTTGAACCCACGTCTCTTTGATTCTAAAACTCTCACTCTTACCTTGAGTAGCAGAAGCCTATGCCTACAAAAGCATGCAGGAAAGGGTGTTACTCAGGGCCTTGGTGGCACATACCTTCAGTGTCTTGTTATGTCTCTGCAGCTCCCGGCACAGGCTCTCCAGTTTGCTTCGAGCAAGGATAGCTCTGCTGTGTTCACTTTGTAACTGGTCCTTTTCTTTTTGGATCTGTACTTGTTTCTTTTGTAGGAGTTTTAACTTCTTTTGCTCAGTGCGATGTTCATCCAGCTATACATCAGGGTACACATGTGAAAGAAAATGGCAGGGATCTATTGAGTTGATAGAAGTGGAGCAAAAGAGGAAATGCTTAAAGACCACTCTATAGTTGTTTAGAAAAGTTTTTGCTGTTATCACTGTCCTTCTGGAATCAAATGAACTTCATAAATGTTTCCTTCTTAGTACTTGTAAATATGATTTTAAGAGCGTAACATGCATGGGTTTTCCCTTCATCATTATTAGTGATTTCTTTTAGTTTGATCTTCTTTTTGGTGGTCTAGAAATAGTTTTAGTTTTCTTGAGTCTTACCTAATGGTGCCAGTCGTTATAGAAATACATGTCTCAGAATTCATGATAATGCCTTGCATTAGGAAATTGCTCAGTGGTGTGTCTGCTTGGTTTACATTTAGTTCTCACAATTCTTTCCCCAAATAAGCTTTAGTAACACTTTTTTTTTAAAGGAAAGCAAAAAGCCAGTTCCTGGCAAACAGAAGTTGAAGTATATGGTTTATGAGGAAGGGGGAGAGGAGAATGTACCCCTTGACTACTTAAGCATTGATGATTTGTCACCAGTTTCAGAAATAGCCACTGCACAGCTCAACTGCATCCATGTCAAGTATCTGTAACAAGTCTTGCTCCCCGCCCACCCAACCTGCACCCTCCATGCTTATGCTGAATAAATCTTGACACTTGTTTCTTCTGAGCACAGATGGGGCCTCTTTTCACACTCCTCCACCAGCCACAGGCACACTACCAGGGTGGCATGGAAAATGAAGCTGAGAGACCCCTGGCCTTTCCAGCTCAGCCTTTCCATGCTGAAGTTCTGGGATAGGGTTGACAGGTTAAATGTTGTGAATTAAATTTGAATTTCAAACAAGTAAGGAATATGTTTTTAGTAACAGTATACCCTCAGTACTGCATGGGATGTAAATCTGACTAAAAAAATTTTGTTGCTGGTTTACTTGAAACTCAGTTAATTGGGCATTCTGTATTTTTATCTGGTAAATTTGGAAACAGATTTTTATGGAATTCTAGTTGAAGCTGGGGTAGTTTGGGGTTGAACCTCCAGAGACTAGTGTACTAGGATTGTGGATCTCAGATTGACAGTCAGTGTGACCATGAGTAAGCAGGAGCCCTTTTCCAGAGCTACTTCTTCTGCTGGACTTAGTTCCCTTAGAACCTGAATGGTGTGTAAGTCAGGTGCATATTCATCCTAATATTGACCTTATTGGCTAACAAGAGAAAGGCTTGGGAACCCCTGGGCCCTGGACCCCAGGACCTCCAGGTGCTCCTGGTGCCTCGCAGAGCCAGATACAAATGCATATGCACAACATGGGTCCTGACAGGTGTCTCAGTTACACTATCTTGACAAAGCATTTGTTCTTTCTGAACTAGATGAACAGAACTGTCATACTTTCTTCAGTTCACAACTTATTTTAATCCTTTCCTCCCTCCCTCACACCTCAGTGAAATGTCTGTGATAAGGCTTTGCCAGATTAAGCTGGGGATGGTCATACGTGATATTCTATCTTCATACTTAAGGACAATTTTTAGTTATTAGAATTAGTATCAAGGAAAACTAGGCCCGTATTACAATAAATATTGATTGGTATCCTTCTTGAGATTTGATTGGAAAATCAATGATATTTTATTGTTCATCACTCATGCTAACGTCATTTTGCACCGTAGTCATCAGATGGGGGTGAAATGTCTCATGCTTGTGTTTGGACTTTAAGTGATTTCTTGTCCTTTCTTGAAATTCATATATTGTTGTTACTGTTTTTGCATTTTGGTTTAGACTTTACCTTAGGAAGACCAAACCATTTGTCAGAGTTTCTCAGTCTTAGCACTGTTGACATATGGGGCCAGATAATTCTTGTGTGGGGGCTGTCCTGTGCATTATAGACTGTTTAGCAGTATCTCTGGCCCCTACCCATTAGATGTGACTAGTACCTCCAAATGTCACATCCAAAATATCTCCGGACAGGCATTGCCTATTGTCCCATGGTTGACAAAACTACCCCTGTTTGGGGGGACACTGCCCTTTGTGGACTTATTTGAGCATCAAGAGGATAATTCCTTACATTGTGTTTCATAAGTTGGAAGAGATGATTTATTCTTACTTATTGACCAATTGATATTCTAGTTTTATTGCAAGATCATACACATTTGAAATATCACTAGGTCTGTCTTGCTTTGCTCTAAATAAAACTCTAACTTTCTGACAGATTTTTAAGGTATGGCTAATTTTTTTCAAATACTTCAGATCTGTGCGAATGCATATGAGGTTTCTTAATGAATGAAGGCAAACATATTGCAGCTGAGTCAGCATCAGTTAAATGCTGGCTTTGTGATTTAATAATGCATTCAGACATGGATCTTCTTTACAATTCTAATAGGCATATAGGATTTTTATCTGAAATTTTTCTTGTTATTTTTTTATTAAGTTAAAAAAGTAAAATTAATGCCAAGCACTGAATTAGAATAGTATTAGTAATATTGTCATAACTACTTTAAAATGAAATTTGCAAAAAATATTTCTTCCAGGTCATTTCTTAGTTTAGTCATGAGGTGTCCTTATTTATTAATGAATTTATTTTTTAATGATGCAGTGGTTGATGATATTACAGGACTTTGAATCTGTAAGGATGAGTGAGCTGGAGTGGCAGTTTGATTCACAACTTTAAACTTAATGATTTATTCTTTGCTAATGCTTGTATTTTAGATACTCCTTATATTAAGATCGAAATCAGTGGGCAGGGAAATAGGTTTTAGTCTCCAAGTAAAAAGTTAAAATTATTTGTAATTTTTCCTTTCTAAAAAGGGTATGTAGGAGTTCCCGTCGTGGCTCAGTGGTTAACAAATCCGACTAGGAACCATGAGGTTGCGGGTTCGATCCCTGGCCTTGCTCAGTGGGTTAAGGATCCGGCATTGCCGTGAGCTGTGGTGTAGGTTGCAGACACGGCTCGGATCCCGCGTTGTTGTGTCTGTGGCGAAGGCTGACAGCTACAGCTCCTCTTAGACCCCTAGCCTGGGAACTTCCATATGCCGCAGGTCTGGCCCCAGATAAGGCAAAAAGACAAAAAAAAAGGTATGTAATGGGGTTTTGAGGTCAGTTGTCTGCTATTCATTTTTTTTAGAACAATCTTTGTTTAAAAGTTCATTATAGGAGGTGATATAAATGCCAGAGTATAGTAGGGCATACTCTACTTCAGTACGGTCTCTGGAAAAATAGCCTCTTGACTGCTTGGCTAGGAGTAAACAACCTTGGCTCATGGAGAAAATTTTGGGCTGACTGAGTGATTGATTCTTCTCTGATATACTGCTGAGGGACTACAGAACGTAAATAGCTTCCTATACTAGTCTAGAATCTGCCCAGTTCATCCAGCTATGGAACATGGTACTAGAAACTAAATATGAATGGCCTGGTGTGAATAAGCAAAAGCAAGGGGAAAGGGAAATCAATGTAGTAATTATTGGAAAGAACAAGAATGGACTGTGAGAATGGAGGCCATATTTGGGGGAAAAATATTATGGCACTGAAATTGTTTATGAGTAGTTAACTGTCAGTGTTAAACAAGTTGCAATAAAATTGGTATACTAATACTTGCTTTATAAATTTCTGTTATTCTTTTGGAGAGCAATACGGCCATTTAAAGCAAAAAGCATTTATACTGCTTAATTCCAATTCTGAAACTTTTTCCTAGGATCATAAAAAACAAGATACAAATCTCATGCATGATGATGTTCACTCCAGTAGTATTTGGTAAAGCAAACAGTAGAAGGAATCTATTAAGGAACCAATACATAAAGCCAATTAATGGAAAATGACATAGCATTGACAAAATTGTCAGTCATATGAGCCAGAAAAACTAAATTATATGTACTTGATGGTAGTGATACAAAAGGTATCTCTTCATGTGTAGCAGAACTGGAAAAGAAGATAGCTAAATCAAAGTTTGTGTTTTAGATTATAGGATTAGAGATATTTTTACTTGTGTATTCAGCATGTCCCTTACATCATTGCAATGTGGATTGTGATTACAAATTAATTTAAAAAAATTGTTGGCAGAGTTAAGCAATCAGCAGTCATCCAGGGTTTCAGAATTCTGAACCAAAACTCTGGTTGTATTGCATGGCAATTCAGCATAACAGGATGCATCAAGGTAAAAGAAAGAAAAAACAAATGGGGATCACGGGACTAATATCAGAATGAAAAAGAAGGAGAACAAGTCACTTATTAAAGTCTACTCCATTAGTAGGGATAAGATACAATTAGAGATCTGAAGGGGTGGTGGGCCTGAAGCTTACTCAGTTTTGGAGACTTTCTTAAAAAAAAAAAAAAGAAAAGACAAAGAAAAAAAGGATAATTATGTCCAGGACCTCAGAGGGGCCCATGCAGGTGAGAGGCTCTGCCTCTTTAGATTCTTTGGCTGCGAGGTAAATCTTCCTTTAGGGGCAGTTCAGCCTACTGCCTAGAGGAATTGTGTTGTTGTGTGTGTAGGCTTGAGTTTCATTCCTGTCACTGCTTCTACAAAAGAAGTAAGTTAAAAAGCAATTTAGGAAAAGAAATGAGAGAGAGGAGCATTGCCTAACCTCATTGCAAGGATGCCACCTCTCTGCAGCGGGACTCGCACATCCCTGGGTGGTGCACAAGCCTCAGGTGTAACTCCTTTAGCCATTTTTTTGTGAAGGTTCACTGAAACCTAGGTGCTGCCTTCACTGCACGCACTTCCTGGTTCTTCCAACTGGCTCTTCGTAAGAATATCGGTGAAGAGATAGTCCACATCGTGATTCTGTGACATCTGGAAGGGGTGTCCCTTCCTGAAAGTTGCCCTGACATGCTTAGAGATTGCATGGGGAGGACCTATACCTGGCAACAGTCCACTTCAGATGCTTTGCCATTGTGGGGGACCGGGAGAAGAACGCAGATCAGAGAGAATAAATGAATGAATGAATCAGTGAAGTCACCAAGAATAAACGAAGCATGCATCACAAATTGAGGGGTGGGATTAACTCAACCCTCTGCCTTTCTGAGGGGACCACACTTAAAAAACCTGCACACAAGAACCTGATGAAAATTTGCCTTTATGTTGAGTGTATTTCTGTTATTGCAAAACCCAAAATAACTTTAAAATATTCACAAATTTTAATTAAAATTTGTGGATTTTTAATTCTCTTCCATCCTCCAAATTATGCACATAATTGAAGGTAGAGTGGAACTCCAGCTCCACCCTTTTTCTTCCTTTTGCTGTTGTTCCTCAATTTTTCTGCTTTTTTTTCTTTCATTTAAAAAATTCTGCCTTTATGAATTCTGACATTGGCTTGTTTGAGGTAACCAGCCATGATCTATAATGATATACCTGAAAAACTAACGGCCTCCTTTTCTTGGCTCTAACTAGAGCTTGAGTCTAACAAAAATGCCTAATTAAAGAACTTACCAATTCAGCATACTTCTTGAATAAAAAATCAAGCTTTTCCTCAGATGTTTGCAACTTGTTTAGATTTTGCATTAGTAGGTTGGCTTCTTTGCCTTAAAAGAAAACAAAAACCATGAAGACATTTTTAGAAAGTGTTGAATTTGAAGTCAAATGAAAAGGGCTGTAATCTTAGGTTGACAATCCAGCCTTGGTCAAGCCACCTAACCTGTCTGAGCCGCAGATGATATTATTGTTTTTTCCTGTAAGAAGGGGTGACACCTACCTTGCAGAATAAGTGAGGATTAGCTGAGAAGTTTGTGAAAATGTGTGGTACAGTGTCAGGCTCATGGCTGATTCTCAATAAATGTCTGGTATAAGAATAGTCCTCAAATTTTCATCCAAAGAATCCGTCCTTGTTATTAAACATTTCAGGGGATTTTGAATATTTTATAAATATTCAAAAGGATCAAAAACACTGCCTTTATGAAAGAATAAATCATCCATATCGTCATGTTAATTAATTTAAAAAAGAAGCAAAGCAGCACATCCAAATATCCAGTTACCATGAAACAGCCACTTGAATACATGGAGCTGTTAAAATTCCACCCCAAAGCAGACAAACCGGATAGTTGAGTCTGCCCTTTTTGTTTGTTTGTTTAGTTTTGTTCTTTTAGTATCTCTTTCCTCTGTTTTGTAGGGGAACTAATTCTCATTTCTCTGCTTGAACCCATTCCATGAGGTTTGGGTGAGAATGACTCTGATCATATTTCCTAACAAGTAGGAATAAAGTCAATGTAGAGAGAAAATGGACCTAAGACATGTAAGGCCTTTTCCATAGGCCTTTTCGTGTCCCTCTGGTTACAGGTTTAGCCTCCCAGGGTCTTCTCTTCTCCCACTTAGGCTTTAATCTCTGCTGGCAGTTTCATTTTCTGTTCCCAGTTGGAGTTTACACTGCATTTAAGAACTCATCTGTTCATGATTTTTTGACCATGATCCTCAGATTCTTTCTTTTCTTTCTCCATTGTTCTTGCTTTTGTCTTCTTCAGCTCAAATACCCAGTTAGCCTTTCTGTGGTATCCAGGAATCTTGTCTTTCAGTATCCACCAGGCTGAGGGTTGGGAGGCAGAAGTGGGACCCTGGGGCCTGTGTGTACCACTAGATGTATCTTTGCAGACAGGTAAAGGTGGAGCCGCCTCCCTATCCTCACCTACCTGTGACAGCCACCCTGTCTAATCAGAGCAGGGAGTCACACCATACACTAGAGCCCATGTTTCCTCATATAAGTCTGCTTAAGAATATTAACAACTTTGGAGTTCCTGCTGTGGTGCAATGGGTTAATGATCCAGCTTGTCTCTGTGGCATTGCTGGTTCGATCCCCAGCCTGGTGCAGTGGGTTAAGGATCTGGCCTTGCTGCAGCCTATGGTGTAGGTCACAGAAGTGTCTCAGATTTGATCCCTGGCCTGGGAATTTCCATATGCTATGGGTGCGGCCAAAAACAGAAAAAAAAAATTAATTTTAACAGTCTCCCCAAGGACAGGCGTTTCTCCTTTGCTGGACTTTTTGATTTCATCCTGGAGAAGCAGATATATCATGGAATTAGGTTGCCAGATGAAATACAAGACATTGGACATAACTTGTACTGAAAAATTAAACTTTGTTTATCTGATATTTGAAGTTCCTTGTGTACCTTTTATTTTCATTCGCTGTTTCTGGTAACTAATGGCATCAAATGATTTTAGATCTGATAGAAAACAGACTTGTGGTTGCCAAGGGGAAGGGGTGGGATGGACTGGGAGTTCTGGATTAGCAGATACAAACTATTACATTTAGAATGAATAAACAATAAGGCCCTACTGTACAGCACAGGGAGCTGTATCCAACCTCTGGGGATAGACCGTGATTGAAAATAGTATATATATGTATGACTGAGTCACTTTGCTGTACAGCAGAAATTGGCACAATATTGTAAATCAACTACACTTCAATCAAAAAAAAAAAAAGAATTTTAGGTCTAGAAGGAACTTCAAAGCAGCCAGACTTAATTTTATAGATTAAGAATCGAAAGCCCAGAGAAGTCCAGAGTTATATCACTAGTACTGGCAGAGCCAAGGCTTGAATCCAGGGTTTGTCCACTTGCTCTAAATCACTCCACTCCCAAGTGGAATTTTGATGCCAGGGAAACCTAGAGAAATAAAAGGGAACTTTTTTTGAAAAAAAAAAAAAAAATGACCTCATTCCTAACAGCTGGTTTCATCTATCTTTGCCCAGTGAGTCAGTTCAGATTAGCGATGTGGCTTGAGATGGGGAGATGGGTGTGTGTGGTGACCAACCAGCAGTCCAGTTACAGCTGTTACTGTAACGTTATGCCTTTACACTGATGATCTCCGCTGCCCTACCCCCCACTCAGCTTGGGCTTCAGTTATTCCTGTAGCAGCAGGGATGGATTTGTGCTGGTCAGGCAAGCACCTCATCCTTATCTTTAGTCTGTGGAAGGTACACATACTATCACTACTGACCTGAGTTGAGTGTCATCTGTGGGAGTTCCTGCTGTGGCTCAGCAGGTTAAGGCCCCGACATAGTGTCCATGAGGATGTGGGTTTGATCCCTGATCTTGCTCAGTGGGTTAAGGATCAGGCCTTGCCGCTGCGGCATAGGTCACAGATATAGCTCAGATCTGGTGTTGCCGTGGCTGTGGTATAGGCCTGCAGCTGCAGCTCTGATTTGACCCCTAGCCCTAGGAACTTCTATATGCCACATGTGTGGCTATTAAAAAAAAAAGAAATGTGTCATCTGTTAAAGGCAAGAGACCTATTGTTGGTTAGATTAGGCCCAGGACCTCACCCAGTGTTTGGCCCATGACAAGTGTTTAGTAAATCTTAGTGATAATGGAAAAAAACAAAGCCAACCCGTGCACAGTAATATCATGTAAATCAAGTAAACATTGTCTGGAAGACAACTTTGTGGTCAATTACAGGAAAGACGGGTCTTACTCTCTCACATGTGACACTTAGTGTATGTTTAGCATACCTCTCAAAGTGAGTACTGACATATTAAACCATAATGTGTCTCATTTGTAGAAGATAGAAACACTTGAGAGAGTCCAGTGGGTCTCTTTTTCTCTCCACATTCAGTATCTTCTCTATTTATGAAATGTTTGCTTTTAATTGTTATACTCACTGAGGTCTCTTTCTGCTCTCATTTTCTGTTATTTTGTATAGAAGTTTAGCATTCAGATGTATCAGTATACCCTTCAAAAAGGATTTCTCTCCTCAACAAGAAAGTCCAAGAAATTGGAGACAATCATGTGCAGAATCCATAACTTTGTTTCAGAGAGTTTAGTTTTTAAACTTCCATTGTTTTTTTTTTAGACTAGACTGCTGTGTGGGATTATCATGGAGGAAGGGAATAGACCGAGACTTGCTCATCTTTTAAGAAAGGCTGTAATTACAATTCTACAGAAATGGGGTCATTTGGTGACAGTGTCAGACACAAGAGGAAAAGTCGACTCTGTGTTTAAACTGCCAGTAACTTCTTGACTATAACTATAAAGAAAGCTTTCTTTAAAAGAAAAAACCTTAAGAGTTTAATCATGAGATTATTCCAGAGGAAAAAAAATAAAGCAAAACCTTGTAATAATAAAAATAAAAAACCCATCAGAAAGAGCAGCGAGAATTAAATATATCCATTCTCAACTTGGGTCAGAAAAGAGTATTAATTATTTTGCTCAAGACATGTTTTTCTCTCCCATTTCATTTGTCTAAATTCTCCTCTCCTTTCAGGATGTGGCCCAAGTTTTAGCTTCCCTATGAATCTACTTATAAACCCTTCAGTCTCTGCAGATTCCGCTTTCTCCTAAATTCTTCTGGTCTCCTACCATCTCTTATAGAAAATTCAGCATTTGGATGAAAACAACAGTTTATTTTCCTCTCAGAGTGAAACTAGAAATCAAGCTAAATGGGTAAAACAGACCATTTAGGAGGGTGACCATTTTAAAGCAGAGTATATAAATGAGCTAAAAGATTTTACAAAACCAATGTTGCAGTCAAGGTGCCCCTCAGAAGGTAGACCTCAAACTCACCTGTAACTGGAAAGATGAGACCCATTAACTATGGCTAAGTTAAATGCTCCTCAGCCAACGCACTGATTATTTTTATATTTCTTTGGTCTTGTAATATTAGTGACTTAGGTCTGTCCCTTTCTTTATGACTAATCTCACAATCATATCAATTAGTTGAGTAACTTCCCCCCTCCAGACTTTAAAACTGTCTAGGCTTTAATTTCCCTGTCTATAAAATTTGTGGGTTGACTAGATGGATTCTGAGCTCAGAATGGACCAGCGGCTCCCCTTTTTCTCCTTGGTTTATATTTCAAATGTATGATTTCCTACTCAATCAGTTATCAGCCATATCAGAAGGTATACTATATTTTATCACTGTCTTGTGCTTATTACTATGTGCAGCCCACGTAATGTTGGCAGAGAAGAGATTAACAAGATACCTGTGAGCTGGAGGATGGGTTGGGGAAGCAAGGGAGATACTTAGGTGTTAACAGGATGTGTCATGGTCTGTTTTTGTTTCTTTCAGTTCAGTGTCAAGATGAAAATGATTCTGACAACTAAAGAGATTTAAAATATTCCTCCAACTGCTGTGGTGTATAGTGTGTTGATTGTGGGAGTATATGCAGCACATAAAGGAAATACAAATCCTGAGTGCTTGGGTTGTAGAAACATTTTCCAGATATTCAGAGGTGTTCTGAGAAATAAAGGTGGTTTTGGTTCAATAAGTTTAGGAAATGTTGTAAACTATGCCTATCACTGTTGGAGATTTTCATTGTTGTATTTATTAAAGGTCAGGGAATTCTGGCAGATAGGAAATCAACTTGTTCTGAAATTTCAAATATCCCAAAGTATACATTTTGGAAAATTTTGGATTAGAGAGTCAGAACATTTCAGCTTCTCAAAAATATCAATAAAGCAAATGTCTGATAAACATACAATAATTAAAGACTCATCTTTGATCAAATAAATAAGTAAGCAAAGACTAAGGGTCTATCTGCAGGTATGGATTGAATGACATACTAAAATTCTATAAAAGCTCCAAATAGATTCTAAAAGAAGACCATAGCTGACACTGTATATTTTCTCCAAAAGGGTGAAAGAAGCACTTTCTGAAACATCAGAACCATTGCTTCCACAATTTGTATCAAAATTACTCAGGGTGTCTTGGCCCCAGTTCAGACCTACCAACTCTGAATCTGTGTGCTCAGGAACAGCATTTTTGACAAATTCTGTATTTGATTCCAATGCACAGTTAGGTTTGAAATCATTGGTCTAGATGATAGTATGATGCCACTTAATTGATAAATACCCAAGAAGCCTATTAAAGCCACTTGCAAAAAAATTGAAATGATATTTAAAATGGTGCTAACATTTAAATTAGCCTAAAATGTGTTTTAACTCACAATGTAGCTGAAATAGTACAACACGTAGAAGCATATATGGATGGTGTTTGGAGAAACGGCGTGAAAGAGCCAGCAGTTTGTACACGTGTAATTAGGGTGGACTCATCTGGGCACTCTGATCACAAACACTGGTTCTGATAAACACATTCAGTTAAACTTTGGTAACTTATAGGTAGTGGCAGAATTGGTTGTAAAATTTTTCTTTTTCTGATTTTTTTATTATATATTTTTTGCTTGTTTGGTAAATATGAGGTTAATATAGACTTTGAAATAACTCATGGAAGACAGAGTAGAAACCAAAATTTGTCACCTTTAACTTTCCCCCTGCTTTCTTCATAGCCGCTTCCCCATTATTACACATAAAAATTCTTATGCAGAAATAGTTTCAGACTGATAAAGCTAAATGACTTTTCTAGTTAGGAACACTTTAAATCATTCACCTCTGTTAAATCATTCACCTCTGCAGTATAATTTTGTATCTTTTTTTTGTTCGTTTTTTCGGGCTGGACCTATGGCATATGGAGGTTCCTAGGCTAGGGGTCGAATCGGAGCTGTAGCAGCTGACCTACGTCATAGCCACAGCATCATGGGATCCCAGCCTTGTCTGACCTACACAACAGCTCATGGCAAACTGGATCCTTAACCCACTGGTCAAGGTCAGAGATCAAACCTGCGTCCTCATGGATGCTAGTCCAATTCATTTCTGCTGAGTCACGACAGAAACTCCTAATTTTATATCATTTTATGGACAGTTTAACAATGACTAATGCAAAAGGATATTGCTGAAATGCCTTGGATAGAGAACGAAAAATAGCTCTGTAACAGAGCAACTTTATTCTCTTTCTCAAAGTTCCAAAACACTTTGGAACTTGGTATTATCTTGGGTAGTCTTTAAGGCTAGATGGGTCAAGTAGCTTTTTGAATATGTCTTTTAGCCCTTCTTGAAAGTATTACCAGCAGTGGTTTCAAGCATCATAGTGAGATCCTATGCCAGCATAGATGTATTTTTGGGTTTTTATACATCACCTGTTACTGGAGTGTGAAAGCAGTTCTGACTCCAATGCCCATCGTCTTTCACTCTGCCACACTGTCTTCCAGAAATGAATAAGATGTGATCAAAGTCTCAATAGATTCTCCCTCCAGCTTGGGAGGCAGGTTTATAAACAAATGATTGCTGCTGAAAATTTAATGGAGAACTACAGAAGGTGATGCTAACTCTACCTGGGCATGTCAGGGAATGTATCACATAGGCACATGGGAGGTGGTGTTTATAGTCAGTGTTTCAGTGAAATTCACAAGGAAAGACAGGCAGAGGGATGCTCATATGTGCAGTAGCATGCTTTCACTCATAGCTGAAAAATTAACTCTCTCACCCTTCTTTCACAGCCATTTTTTGGTCTGACCAGTTCCCCATGCTCTCTTAACAATTTTTCTGTGTCTGTTCTAGCACTTATACTATATAAGAATTAGTGTACATGCTTGTTTTTCTCTCCAGATCTAGAGCCCCTTAACCAAAGACTTTTTTTTGTCTTTTTGCATCTCATAAAAACTAGGCATAAGTAAATATTTGTTGAACCTATGAACTAATGAGGGTAAAAGTATCTTCTGCAATTTTCAACATTCTATAATTAACACATTTCTGAAGAGTTTCATTAAATTAAAAAATGTTTTATATATGTAGTAATGGAACACACTACTAAGTGATCTAATGGACAATCATTTTATATACAAAACTATCCATATATTTATATTTTGTTTAAATCTAGATTCTACTAGCTTTGCTTTAAACAATTTCCCTTTCATTCATTAATTCTTTCATTCATCCTTACAACAAATATTCATTGAGCACCTAGTATATGCTTACCACACTGTTCTAGTCACTAGGCATCCAGTGATGTCCAAATGTGCACAGTCCCTGCCTATGAGGTAAGAGAGGTAGTGTGGAAGAGATGCTTTAACAAAATAAACACAAAAATAAATGTGTGCCCTCAAATGCTGATAAATGCCAGGAAGGAAAGATACATGGTACAATAGAAATAGGAAAGAGGGATACTTTAGAGTGTGGCTAGGAAAATGCCTTTTCACATGTAAGCTAAATGATTTAAGTGCCCAAATGGAGAATGGGGAGGGATTTCTAGGTAGAGAAAATAGGATGTACACGGGCCCTGTGAGGGGCGGAGCATGGCATGTTTGAAGGACTGAAAGAGAAGATTAGAATGACTAGCTACTAGACAGTAGTAGTAACAGTGGTGATGGAGCAGAGTGTTCAGGAAGGAGTTGTTGTGGGGTAAACTGATGGGAGATAAAACTGGAGGGAAGGTTTGGGTTAGACCATTCACCCTGAAATTCCAAGTTAGGAAATCTGGTCTTTATCCTAAGAGCAACGGGAAGCCACAGGAACAGAGGGTAGGTGGATAACATGCTGAAAATCTCACTTTGGTTCTATTGAACAGGAAGTGGCTGGGAAAAAGTACAGTAAAAGATGTAGGGAGATCTTGAAGGAATCTTAGTAAGATCCAACTATGAGATGTGGCTCTTAGCAAAGATTGGAGGAGGTGCCCCTTTTTAGGAATAATTTAAAGAAAAGTCATGCATTAGAACGTAACTACTTGCCTAATCCTTTTAGAATTTTCTTTTCCAATTTTTGCTCTTTATTGCTGACAGGGTCTTTGGCTGTGAGGGGCTCTCCAGAAGCTACAGGTTCTCTCTCCATCTCATCAGTGGCCTCCTCATAGTCCTTGTCCTCATTGTCAGGTGGTTCTGTGATCTCAGGCTGCTCCTTGGCTGTGTTGGGACCCTCTTTCCCTGATGTGCCAGCAGCAGACCCGTACGTGCTGATGATGTCTTCTAGTTGTCTGTTCAGCTCTTCAGAGATATCATGGGCTCCCTGTTCAGGCTGCACACCTGCCTTATCCTCTGGAGGTGGGAGTGGAGTTGAGGAATCGTGATCATCTTGCTTCTCCAGGCCATTCTGACTGGGTAATGCTGAGGTGTTCCCTGGAGGTGTTGACTGTGGGTCCCCAGACAGCTGTGCAGACTGATTGGTCTCCATACTGGGAGTGGTATCTGGTGGTGAGCACAGTCAAGTTGAGGTAGTTAACAAATGGTAAGGCTATCCCCGCAAAGGCACCTACTCTTTACAGTTTCTAACAGAGAATGAACTTGCACGGACCATTGATACTGTGTTGAGTTGAGCATCTTTACAAATTGAGTCTTACATTTATCATATTGTATGATATGGCTTTGTCTTTAAATTCCAATAATATCTCCTATTATTGACATTAATGGAGTAATTCAGTATATGGGTTTTCATGATCATATTTGTCATTTTGCTTAGAGTAGCCGATTTATGTTATCCTTCTTTTGTATTATTCTATGTAGACCTATAACTATGGGAAATGCATGGATATATACATTTAATGTTTTTTTTTGTCTTTTTTTTTAAGGGCCACACTTACCACATATGGAAGTTCCCAAGGTAGGGGTCGAATTAGAGCTGTAGCTGTAGCCTATACCACAGCCACAGCCACACGGGATCCGAGCTGTGTCTGTGACCTACACTGTAGATCATGGCAGCGCCGGATTCCTCACCCACTGAGTGAGGCCTCATGGATACTAGTCAGGTTCTTTACCACTGAGCCACAATGGGAACTCCCATTTAATATTTAAATTTAAATTGATACTTTTTTCCCCAAAGTTAAAACATTTAATACAAGAGCCACTGACCTTACTAAAATCATTCATAGCAATAACATTCAAGTCTACTGTAATTCATATTGATTAATATGAGTACATTAATATAAATGAGTTATACTAGATACAGAAGATACTTGTTTTTCTAGTATTTTCCTTTTACCAGATGAGGAACATGTAGTTATCAATCAAAAACACCTTTTTTTTTTTGGTGTTCAAACCAGCATCATTTTTGGAATAAGAGAATGAAGAAAGCTATGAATTAACAAATGAGCTTGTGTGGAAACATGGTGATGCTCATAATAATAATTTCTTGAATTTCTATACTTTTTTCCGATATAAAAACTGGCTTTCTTTTTGGAAAGATTACCCAAACAGATTACAACTTTCTCTTCTCTGTCAAGAAGCTTTAGGATAACAATAATTTTTAATAAGCAGAAATATCTAAGAAAGTATAAGGAGAGAATGAACCAGGGGAATTACCCAGGAATATCGGCTCTTTGGAAATAAAGGGTGAGGGATGGGCTGAGTCAAGCTTTCGAAGGTTTCTAGCTGTCACCATTTCTAGGTTTGCAATACATTTGGCTTAGGCCTAAGTTATGGTGAATTTTATTTGTAAATAGTATTTGATGGTGTTCCTGCTAATTGGCAGCATGAAATTATGACAGTCTTAATAACGCACAGGGTTTGCTCTTGTGGTGGGATGAAAGTGAAAACAAAAACATACTGCTCCATGCATTGCACAACTTCTTCCTTGCCTTCTCAGGGCAGGTGCTGTCAAATGCTTGAACATTTTCAAGAATGGAAAATTCAGCGTACAGACATTGCCACCCACTTGTGGCCCTCACCAAGTTATCATTAACCTCGAAGGAAGTATTTTTTTCTCTCCTCCATTTTAATTCACCACCTTTATTATGATATGATGCAGTAAACAGCTCCCTTGTCTTCATCACTTGAATTCTCTTTCCTGACCCCTGCTCGTTGGGCACACTCATCTATATATAACCTGTGTTTCCCCTGAACTCTGAGAAAGACACATGGCAGCTGCTGTCCAGCCAGAAGTTATTTTAAGCTCTTCTAAAGGGAGCCATGGCCTTTAGCACTATGTCTTTGAAAATCAAAGGAATAGAATACTTTTTAAATCAAATTGAAAGCAGTAAACATTTATTGGTTTAGATCCATGTGTGGGTTTTAAAGTGTTAGGGAGGCTTTCTGAGGGATGAAATAAAAATCTAAAGTAAACCAAACTTCAAAGCAATAAATTTAAAACCGACTGTCCATAGGAGTTTTAATGTGGTTAGTCTAAATGCAAGTGCTTTGTTTGTATTTGATTTATTCTTCATTCATCAGAGGCCATAATCAGTGATTTTTTTTATATTAAGTTCATGGATCTCCTTTAAACTCATGTTCCACATTTACTTTAAAGCAGAATAACTAAGTCATTGTAAACTACAGGACAACTCAATTCCTAAAAGTAGCCTCAAGACAAATCCACAAGGGGAAAAAACAAGTCAAAGAGAGAACTCTTATATTAAATTGTCTCTTTCTCTATTAATTTTACAGCAAGAAATTATTTCTAAATTTTATCTTGTGTAAAGTTTATTGGCCATCTTTGTCTCCCCTGAGAGAGAGTTTTTCTCTTGTTCTGGCAGCCCTTGCAGTCCCAGCAGATTACCACACACATAGCCCTTCCTGAGCAACACATGTAAATGATAAATAAAACAATGGAAAGTTCTTCAACAGTTCACTAGCAGTCTCAAAAGTTGCAAGTTTCAAACACCACAAACCGCACCCTACATCTTGAAGGGCTTGTGGGAGTGTTTGTCATACTTACCAGAAGGTCAGGCGCTAAGCAGAAAGAGAAAGAAGAGGTAAGAGGCAGCAAAAGGCAGTCAGAGCAGCAGCAACAGCAGGAGACAGGCGCGCGACTGTGTTCTTAAAAGGGAGAGAGAAACTAAACACACACACACACACACACACACACACTGAGGCAGGAGGGGGAAGGGAAGGAACAGCCTGTGACACAGCAGGAGAGAACTGCACTTAAGCCTCCGTAGCAGTCTCCTGGGCAAATGTCTTAGCAAAGAGAAGCACCTGGGAGATCTTATCAGATTCCATGTTTTGTCCTTTAAAAAACTTAAACCCTCAAGACATAGCCTCTTTGTGAACAAAAATTTTCAGCATTGTTGTTTTTCGGGGCAGAGATCGGTTTTTCTTATTTCTTGGTTCATTTCCAGTGTGGTCTATGATTCATGATCTTTTTCCCACCTTCTTCTGCTGATTTAATTAGTGTCAAATTTCTTATGGGAATCATAGAGAAACAATGGCATAACAAAAAGGTGGTAGAAACACTTTAATTTTGATGTCACTGTTTGGTTTGCTTGTAAAATTTGAAATAAAATTTTAGACGGCTCTTTTGACACTGGGTTTAGTTCCATCTTTGTGTATGTGCTAATTGGTGTGACCTCAGACCCCAGATCTTACTCAGGTAACTGCCTTCATATCTCAGATAAGCCCTGGGGAAAGCAGTTGCTTTTTCTTCTTTAGTTTCAGGCTTTCTAACCTTCCACAGAGGCTTTTCCAAGTCGTTCGCACCTTCTCAGGTCCTCAACCTCTTTCTCCTCAGAGAAATAACTTCTCCTTCGTTTACTATAAGATGCCTTTTTCTCTTAACCTACATCCATTCCCTTTTTCTTTGGTTCTGGAGATTGTGTTCCCACACTTTTCCGAAGCGGATTCCTCCATCAGAGTTTCTGCTCTTAGGACTGGCTGGGCATATTCATATCCCTGTGATAGGCAGAATCACACCACCAGAAAGACTTCCACACCTGATCCCAGGAACCTGTGAATACATTGCTTTACCTGTGAAAGAGACTTGGCAGATCTTGAGATCGGGAGATTATTCAGAATTATTGGGTGAATCCCATGTAATCACAAGGGTCCTTAAAAATGAAAGAAGCAGGAGGTCAGAATCAGAAAAGAAGAAGATTTGACGATCCAAGCAGAGGTCAGAGTGATTAAGGGCCACAGGCCAAGGGATGTGCAGAGTCTCTAGAAACTAGGAAAGAAAGGCGAGGAAGCAGATTGTTCTCAAGATCCTGCAGAAGCAGTGCAATTCTGCTGATACCTGATTTTAGCCCAGTGAAACTCATTTTGGATTTCTGACCTCCAGAACTCTAAAATAATAAATTTGTGTTGCTTTTAAGATTTGTGGTCAATTGTAGTAAGGAAACTGAAATATCTCCTTCCCAAACTTTTCCCCATACTTTTCTCTGAGTTCAGGGGAGGCATAAGCTGAATAGATGGATAGGTGTTTATCTAGTAAGTGGAGATCAGGATAAAGAAATTCTGGAGAACACAGTGAAGCTGTTTACTGCATCATTTGATAACAGAGTGGTGAATTAAAATGAGTGAGAGAAAGAAGCACTTCCTTTAAAGTTAGTGAGTACTTGATGAGGGCCATAGTGAGTGATATTCCATTTTGGATTGTAGCAAACCAGCCCAGAGAGATCTTTCAGTAAATACAAACAATAAGTCAGTTCTTCTCAAATTTAAGTAATGTACTATTTCTTTTTCTTTTTCTTTTTGCTTTTTTAGGGCCGCACCCGTGGCATATGGAGGTTCCCAGGCTAGGGGGTGAATCAGAGCTACAGCTGCTGGCCTACACCACAGCCACAGCCACGCCAGATCTGAGCCTCATCTGGAACCTTCACCATAGCTCATGGCAACGCCGGATTGTAAACCCACTGAGCAAGGCCAGGGTTCGAACCCACAACCTCATGGTTCCCAGTCGGATTCGTTTCTGCTGCACCATGATGGGAACTCCTGTGCAATTTCTTTTAACAGAATAAATTTTTTTTTTTTTTTTTTTGGCTGTACCCACAGCATTCAGAAGTTCCCAGGCCAGGGACTGAACCTGAGCCACAGTAGTAACCCAAGCCATGGTAGTGATAATACTGAGTCGTTAACCACTAGGCTTACCAGGGAACTCCCAGAGTAACTTAATAATGTTGAAATTAATTTAAAGGAAGAAAAAGAGCTCACCATGATTGAAACAAATTATTTTATTATTATTTGTACCAATATGTACTAATATAAAAATAGGTATAAGAATTACCTCCATGGCACAGTGGGTTAAGAATCTGACTGCAGAGGCTTGGGTCACTGCAGAGGTTTGGGTTCAGTCTCCAACCTGGTGCAACGGGTGAAAGGATCCAGGATTGCCATAGCTGTGGCATAGGGTGCAGCTGCAGCTTGGATTCAGTCCCTGGCCCAGGAATTTCTATATGCCACACGTGTGGCCATTAAAAAAAAAGGTATAAACTTCTGATTCTTAGCTATTGTATCATACAATTTTTAAAGTATATTATTTAAAAAATACTACAAAACCATTAAGTGCAATTCAAGCTAACATTACTTTTGTGTGACAGAATATTTTGCTGAACCCAAATTGCTACTTGCAACATGAATATGGTACTGACTATTGAGACATTTAAGTTTATGGCATTTTTCTAGAATGTACTTTGTGAAATGACTCAATTTCTTCAACACTTGGTCCATTCAGATTACTACGTAAGTTTCATTCATATGACCTGCCTAATTGCAATTGGACTTCCTTTGATATTAATACATTATTTACAGCTCCTTCTCACTTCCCTGCAATTATTAAAATGTTGCTTGGAGCTAACTTGACTCGCAGCCACTGCAGTCAGATTCTTAACACTTGTGCCGCAGCAGGAGCTCCCAGACTCTACTACTAATTCCATTTCAGTTATTTCCTCCACTGAAGTCTGGAACTCCTCAAAGTCATATATGAGGATTAGAATCAACTTCTTCTAAATTCCCGTGAAGGTTGATATTTTGACCTCTTCGCCTGAATAATGAATGTTCTTAAAGGCATCTGGAATGGTGAATCCTTTTCAGAAAGTTTTCAGTTTACTTTGCCCAGATCCATCAGAGGAATCATTATCTACAGCAGCTTTAGTCTTACAAAATTTATTTCCTAAAATTTGAAAAAACTCCTTGACCTATGAACTGCAGAATGGATATTGTGTTAGCAGACATGAAAACAGCAAGGCCCTAACTCTGCATAGTACATCTGCATCAGGGCTCTTTGATGACCAGATGCATTGTCAGCGAACAGTAATGTTTTGAAAAGAATCTTCTTTTTTCCTGGGTAGTAGGTCTCAACAGTTGACTTAAAATGTTCGGTAAACTATGTTGTAAACAGATGTGCTGTCATCCAGGCTTTGTTATTCCGTTGATAGAGCATAGACAGTGTAGATTTAGTATAATTCTTAAGGGTCCTAGGATTTTTGGAGTGGTAAATGAGCATTGGCTTCAACTTCTCTTCCTAGCAAGAGAGTCAGCTTATCCTTTGAAGCTTTGAAGTGAGGCATTGACTCTTCTTCTCTAGCTGTGAAAGTCCTAGATAGCATCTTCTTCTAAAACAAGGCTGTTTTGTCCACATTGAAAATCTATTTAGTGTAGCCACCTTCATTAATGATCTTAGCTAGTCTTCTAGATAACTTGCTGTAGCTTTTGCATTAGCACTTGCTGCTTCACCTTGCAATGTTATGTTATAGAGATAGCTTCTTTTCTTAAACCTCATGAATCAGCCTCTAGATTCAGACATTTCTTCTGCAGCTTCCTTACCTCTCTCAGCCTTCACGGAATTGAGAGAGTTAGGGCCTTGCTTTGGACTAGTCTTTAGCTTAGAGGGATGTTGTGGCTGGTTTGACCTTCTATCCAGACCACTAAAACTTTCTCCATATCAGCAATAATGCTTTTTTGCTTTCTTATCATTCATGTGTTTGCTGGAGTAGCACTTTTAATTTCCTTCAAGAACTCTACATTCATATCTTGGCTAACTTGTATATGAGGCATAGCTTTTGGACTATCCTGGCTTTCAACATGCCTTCCTCACTAAGCTTAGCCATTTCTAGCTTTTGATATACAGTGAGAAATACATGACTCTTCCTTTCACTTGGACACTTTAAGGCTACTGTAGAGTTATTAATTGGCCTGATTTTTGTATTGTCATGTCTCAGGGAATAGGGAGGCCTGAGGAGAGGGAGAGATATAGGAAATTAGTTACTTGGTAGAGCAGGCAGAACACACAACGTTTACTGATTAGGTTCCCCATCTTATGTGGCTTGGTTTGTGGTATTCCAACAAATTACAGTAATAACATTGAAGATCACTAATCACAGAACATCATAAGAAATATAACAAAAGTGAAAAAATTTGAAATATTTTGAGAATTACCAAAATGTGACAAAGAGACATAAAGTGAGCAAATGCTTTGGAAAAAATGGTACCAAGAGACTTGCTAGATGCAGGGTTACCACAAACCTTTAATTTGTAAAAAAAAAAAAAAAAAAAAAAGGAAAGGAAAAATGCATTATCTATGCAGCACAATAAAGCAAAGCTCAATAAAATGAGCCGTGCATGTATCTATTCAATTACAATTAAAATGAATACAACACACTAGTGGCTCCAAAGAATCCACCTATAACCTCCTAGTGGCCCAGAGAGCTAGAATAGATAATTAAAAAGACAAATTAATAAAGCTCAGTGCTTTATTTTATTTATTTTTATTTTATTATTTTTTTAGGGCTGCACCTGTGCCATATGGAGGTTCCCAGACTAGGGGTCAAATCAGAGCTATAGCCACTGGCCTACACCACAGCCACAGCAACATGGGATCCAAGCCACATCTACGACCTACGCAACAGCTCATGCAGTGCTAGACCCTTAACCCACTGAGTGAGGACAGAGATCGAACCTGCATCCTCATGGATCTTAGATTCGTTTCCACAGGAACTCCATCAGTGTTTTATTTTAAAATCAACCATTGAGCTGCTATATGGAATAAATTTATTTTTTGAAAAAATTTATTTTTCTTGTAAATATTACAGGAAAATAGTTAAAAAGTCAAATGGTGCTAAAAAGCTTATCACAAGAAATAGTGTTCCTTTATTCTCCTACTACACCTTCCTCCAACTTTGTCGTGCTCCCCAAATTTCCTCAGGTAATAATATTAAACTATTGCAGGAGTTCCTTCTGTGGCACAGTGGATTAAGAATCTGGTTGTAGTAGCTCCGGTTGCTGAAGAGGTCTGGGTTCAATCCCTGGTCTGGAGACTTCCGTATGCTGTGGGTGTGGTCATTAAAAACAAACAAAGAAAACAAAACACCCAAACTGTTGCAGATATTGTTTCTGTGATTTATTTTGTCATTTGTAAGTAAGATGTCTATATTGCTATCTGTCAGCTCATCAATTTTTGACATTACCTATTGTCCGTTATAATGATAGATGAAGATTTAAATTACCTGCACTCCTTTTCCTTTCTTTATTTCTCAGGAAAATTCATCCCAATTTTTAATTCCTATTCTTTGTTTTCAGTTTTGAAATAAAGTTCACTGCTAAGTCAGGTAGAAAACTGTAATTATAGTTCCATTCTTTTGCAAAGGGAGTTTATGGTTAACTTTTCTTTTTACTTAGTATTGAGAACAACTGTCTTCCCAGTGTAAGAACTCTGCAAAATACCTCTCTATGCAATTTCCCCCAAGATTGAATCTGTCAGAATACATTCTGATATTTCCTTGGAAATATCAGTTCCACATAGATACCCTCAGAACCCTGATTTCCTGCTCTGATCATTGTTGGTGACTTTCTAGGTCTGTTGCTCAGCTGTGGTCCTAGCACTTCCCCTGCTGTCATCCTGGGAATTCCCTTTACCTCTCTCTTGTTTCCTGATTTCCATTCTTCCTCTTTCTTGGTTTACTTCCTCATTTAGCGAAGCATATTGTCTGTTGGCTTCCTGAGAAAACATGTATGGGAGACTTTGTATGTCTCAAATGCCTTTTTGTTACCCTTGTACTTGTTTAATTGACAGTTTGGCTAAATTGTAAACCTTTTTACAGAATTTAAAAAAATTTCGATAAAAGTTTTTACATCTATATCAAAGTTTTTAAGGCATTATTCCCTTGTTTTTTTTTTTTTTTTTTTTTGTCTTTCTGCCTTTTATCTAGGGCCACACCCGCGGCATATGTAGGTTCCCAGGCTAGGGGTCTAACAGGAGCTGTAGCTGCCGGCCTTCGCCACAGCCACAGCAACGTGGGATCCGAGCCACGTCTGCAACCTACACCACAGCTCACGGCAATGCCGGATCCTTAACCCACTGAGCAAGGCCAGGGATTGAACCCGCAACCTCATGGTTCTTAGTCGGATTCGTTAACCGCTGAGCCACGACGGGAACTCCATTATTCCCTTGTCTTTTGGTTTTCGTTTTTTTTTCTTAAAATTTTATTCCTGGTCCTTTGTACGATCTGTTTCTTTTTTTCCTCTCTGGAACCTTTCAGAATCTTCTCTTTATCTCTACTTTTCTGAAGCTTCCCAATAAAACTTGATGTAGGCCTTTTTTTCATTTATTGAGTTAGGTGCTTAACAGCTTTTTAAATCTGGAGACTCATGTCTTTGATCTGCTTCCTACTTTATAATTTGTTTCTCACATGGGCCTCACATCCCTGAGTTTAAAACATTTTTGGTTAAGTTTCTCCAGAAAACAATCCTCAGGTATCTTGAAAAGTTGGAGAGAGGTTACTTGACTTTGTGGAGTTGCAGACTCTAGGGTTTAATTGTTCTCCTAAGTAAAAAACCAAATATAAAACCCAACCAAACAAAAAACTAACTAGTCATTAAATGATCCTACTATAGGCCTTACTACTACTTTTGATAATATTACCCCTTGCTTAATATTAACTTTAAATTCTTTAGTCTTTTGAGAGTCTACCAGGCAAATTCTCTTGTTTTTCACTTTCTCATTGCCTTTCCTGTGGACACAGAGCCCCATTTCTGTCAAGCACACTTTTTCTGTTGGATCATTTACTGTTAAGATTTGTGTTCTAGTCCTCATTCACTATGATTTGGGCTTTACGGATTCAGCTCTTCTGGTTTCATTGACGTTAGAGTTTCTATTTATGTTTCTTGTTCTTGTTTGCTAATAAATTTTAGAGGAGAAAAAGTTCATAAAAAATCTTTAAAATGTAATCTTGGATTCAGGAAGATTTCTTTAACCATTTTAATGGTTCAGCAAAGAAGTGAACTGTCTTCCAAAGTAAGAAGCTTCAGTTTTGGGAATATCCAATACAGCCTAGTTGTTCTTTCTTTTAAAGACACTGAAAAAGAAATTTCCACATGATGTGGGCAGAGGGGGAGGATTAGATGAAATGACTCACTGAAGAGCTCTTTCAAATATGAGAATTTATGAATTCTGTATTTTTCTACCAGAGGCTTAGGGAAAGCAAAAATCATACAGTAATTAAGGTTATAAGCCTGAAAATCAAGCAGCCTCCATATGAATTCAGTTCTGACTTTTACTTAGGCTATATTTTAATTTCTTCAGCTTCAGTTGCCTACTCTGTAAAATGGGACTACCTATTTTACATGATTGATTTGAGACTAACACAATAAGTATGATCTATATAATAGACACTAATCTGTGTTAACTAATTCCAATAATGATGTGTTAAAGACAAGCCTATGAAATGGGAATTAATATTTTCTACATTGATAACATTTTGAAATTATTACTGTTTAGAACCAAGTTTAAATGTGAGACTATTGTGTGATATCTTGGTCATGATATATATATATACCTTTGATCTGGGTTAGATTTGGCTTGGGGTAGGGAGCACATCTTTTTACACTCTGTTCTTACTCAGCAGGCATCAGCTTTGTGTTTCTAGAATAGGGGAAAGCGTGGGCTTGTGGCCAAGCAAAGATTATTTTTGATTAGTCTAAATACAAAACCATGTAGTGAGTTACAGCATTTGACTCCTATGGTGATACCTCTTTAGTTTGTATTAGTTGTGTATAGTTGATCTCTAGAAGTGGAATGTGTGATTCACATGTTATGAAAAGAAATTAGTTTTATTACTTTTAAGTAAGAATTAATTAAACAAGGATTGTCTCTAGTAAAGGGCAATGTGAACTAGCTTTCATGAATAAAATAAATTATTTGAAATTTGCACAAATATTGGGTGCTCTTGGAAAGAAGAGCTCCTTTTCTTAAGTGGCTTATTTAATTACCCTTAAATATTTTTTCATGATAACAATGTAATCATGAATTTCTTCTTATAACCAGTACAGATATATTTTAGGGTAAGCTCCTCTACACAGGTTTTCTGATTAATCTCAAAAAGATTTTGCTGCATGCATTTTACAAGGGAGATTTGGCTCACAGCAATATTTTGCTTGCGGAAGGTCAGAATAAAGTCTGTCATATTTCAGTAATATTAGATTCATCTCTGAAAAATCCCTCCCTACTGCATTACTGAGTGTTATGGAGATCCAGGAGCATTGCCTTGTTCACACAGAATGTGTCCACTGAGGGTAGAGATGAATTTTAACGGCTACCAAGGGCAGCAGTGATGGCATTCCCCTGGAACAGGCCTCACTGTTCTAATCTGCCAGCAAGGGGGCTGGAAAGCCTATGGCAGAAGCATGGTGATGTTTCTCTCCTTGGTCCTGTCTTAACATATGTCACCAGCAGTTTACTGGCAGAGGTCTGGGTTACTGTTCTGGGTAGTGGTCTGCTTGTTGTTGAAGAACAGCAGGAAAGTCTGGCTAACATAACCCTGGGGGCAGAATTCCCAAACCCCAGGGACACAGTCACTTTGTGGTGTTCCATTTCCTCTGGCTCATGTTTCCCACAGGAGACTTGGGAAATATATCCTTTTGAAAGGCCCGTGGTCACAAGATACCAAAATTAATGACAGCAAGAAGGCAATCATGCAAACTGACTGAAATGTCAGTTGCTGATTGTCCCAACTTTGAGATTGCCAAGCCACCCTCTGTCCCCTCTTCTCATTTGTCCTCCTTCTGGGGTTTTGAAGGCTTTCGTGGCATCTGTAGAATCTTGGTGAGGGAAAGATTCCACAGATTATCTTCGCACCTCCCTTGGATTCAGAGGTCCTGTCCAGAGTCACTCTGACCTGTCCTCAGGTAGATGACGTTGGATGAAAAAAATCCACCCTTCCTAATATAATAAGACAGTGCTTCTTGCCAATAGTTAAATAAAGGAGTTAAGTCTCCAGAAATGATAGATTCATGATGTTTTACCACACAAGCACTGTGCCTCCTTTCAAAGGTTTGCCAGAGGCATCTCTTTCAAATAGCCTTTGTGAGGTTTGGTAACAGTGTATATCGGTTCTTCTGATTCTCTTAGGGTCATGAGTTCTTTGCACTACTGAGTGTCATGAGATCCATTTTCCCTGATAATCACAAAGAAGTTCTCAGAAGGTTGAAACTGTGTTGAAAAGATAAGCCTGTCATTTTGATATGTTTAAAAAACAGGGGTTGTGGTGGTCACCTAGTTATGATCTCGTGAGTACTCTTTTCCGTCCTTATGGTGCAGTTCTTATCGAAGAATATGGACCTATTTTAAATTTCTAAGTGTGTGGTCTTTTTCTCCGCAATAGTTGGATGTGGTTTTGATAGAATCTGGAACAACACAGACCCTGGGAAGGCAGAGGTGGTCACTGGGACAGGAGCGAGTGAGCAAATGATTACACCTTTGATCCCTTACTTTATATCCTCTTTATTTTGTCTCCTCCTTACTCCATTCTGTGGTACATAGATGCATAGGCTTTGTTGTTTTGGAAATGCCCCATTGTCTGTCTGTATTGTCTTTAAGAGAACTTTACTCCTCCAAATATCTCTTACGTGACTGGGTGTCCCTAGACTAGACTAATTCACTGTGTGCTGTGCTTGGTCCTTGATTCAAGTTTCAAACTGGAAAGGAAGCACTTCACCTCTTCCATTTACCTTTAAACCATTTTAGAACCCATTCTGTATCAATTTGGAATTGTACCAAGTAAATCTCTTATCCCAAATTGTTGCTGAGTCCTGACAGAGATGTTGCCTAATTCCAAGGGTCACCATTCAAAGAAAATAAACCTGAGCCTCCCTGGCTTTATACAGCATATGGTCCAGTACTCAACCTGGAACTATGGCCAGACAGAGACATGGTATCTATGGGAAGGACAAAATCCTAATTACCTTTCTCACAGATACCCAAGAGAGATTGCAAAATCATTAAAAACATGAAGGAAGAAAGCAGGGTAATCCTTTAAGGTCATCAGCAGATAACTTCTGCAAAGGCTTTCTTGCGGGAAAAAGTAACTATTATCAAAAAGTAATGAGAGCCCAGCTGTTGGGGACATGAGTGCCTTGGCAATCCTCCACTCTTAGCCCCAAATCTGCCTTCCTATTAGGTCCCCATGAACTACCATATCTTTCTCCTCTAGGATTGAAAAGAAGTCTTTTATAGAATGCCTGGAAATAAGATTAAGTCTATGAGATGTGATCACTATATCCCCATGGGTTAGGAGAGCACAGCCTAGAAGAAATGTTTTGTTTTTTTTGTTAGTGTACTCAGAGTTGTTTATGATTATACATATTTAAATATATACCTTGGGGGCAGTTGGTTCATTTTTATCTACATCCTGTGACTCTGAAAGTAAGGTTCAGGCAGTGGAAGTGTTAATTTTTGTGCACAAACTTCTGGTGAGGGCCCTTGTCCCCTTCCCTGTGGGACACTGAAGGACTGCACTTCCTTGGGTGAGGACCCAAACCCACTTCTTTTTATTTAGCTAAGAAATAGGGTGATAATATAAATGTATGTATATAAAGTTAAATATTATATGAATTAAGCTGTTTTAAACAAATCCTTTTTTAATATCAGAGATTTAAGCTAAAAAAGAAATTCAACTTTGTGCTAATAAGAAAAAAAATAAGGCCAAGGAAAAGATAGGAATCTTGTGGCATATGGAGGTTCCCAGGCTAGGGGTCTAATAGGAGCTGTAGCTGCCAGCCTGTGCCAGAGCCACAGTAACGTGGGATCTGAACTGCGACTGCAACCTACACCACAGCTCAGGGCAAAGCTGGATCCTTAACCCACTGAGCAAGGCCAGGGATCGAACCTGCAACCTCATGGTTCCTAGTCGAATTCGTTAACCACTGAGCCACAATGGGAACTCCTATTGTCTGTAGATTTTTTGATGATGGCCATTCTGGCTGGTGTAAGGTGGTACCTCATAGTGGTTTTGATTTGCATTTCTCTAATAATTAGTGATGCTGAACATCTTTTCATGTGTTTTTTGGCCATCTGTGACATAGGAACCTTCTTAAAAAGACGTAGGAACCTACCACTGAAGCTACCATCCATCAGAGTTGTGGCATTAAAAATGGTAATAATCTTTCAATCAACTGAAACACATTTAATCTAATAAACAGCCATGATTCCCCATTGATGAACAAAACAAAACAAAAATTACATAAAGTATTTATAAAGAAGATGAAGGAACTAGAATTTATTACTGCTAGACCTTGCTATTTATTTGGTGTTCTTGGCTCACTTACTCCATCTATAATGAATACAGAAATTAGTTAATGTTAAATATATCAGTTAGGCATTTTCTGATACAAGGTGGAACTGTCAGTAGAAAGACTCCAATAACCTGTGACTGCAAGTTAGACACAAGAAGTATCCAAAATTCATTTGTGTCACTTTTTAAATGATCTGAAGAATGGGAAGGAATGCAGCACATGCAAATGTTGTTCAAGGTAAATGAAAAGGGTAGTTACCGTCACAAGGCATAAAAGGAGCTCAGTTCCACTGAGGGAGCAGGAAGAGATAAAGAGGTGACAGCAAGGCTGTCAGCCAAGCCTGCTTGTGCATGTTGAAAAAAAGCCACAAAAGGCCCAGGAGAGGACACATCTTCACACGAAAATAAAAGCAAACAAAAGAGAAAAGGCTGAGGTGGCTAATCAAGAAACCCTTCTACAGAAACAAGAGAAACTAAAAATCAAGGGAGCCTGGTCTCTGATGAAACAAGTGAAAAAGGAACCAAGTCCAGTTAGTATATAAACCAAGTCTCACCAATGGTCCTCACTTGAGTCTTCTTGTTAATCTTGAGGTATTTATATCAGCTCATTTATGAATGTGAGCATTTTTAGTAGCTCTTGGAGGACGTTTTAAAGGGAAAAATCTCACCTCTCGTTTTTTTCTTTTTTACATATATAGGTATGTGGGTTTTTTTTGTTTGTTTTGGACGTATATATATATAACCTGTGACTGCAAGTTAGACACAAATGGTATCCAAAATTCATTTGTGTCACTTTTTAAATGATCTGAAGAATGGGAAGGAATGCAGCACATGCAAATTTCATTCAAGGTAAATGAAAAGGGTAGTCACTTTGTCCAAAACACACACATAGATATACACACACACACATAGATATGCATATATATTGTAAGTGCTTTTTAAATAAGTAAATAACATCTTGTTAGTCAACTCAGCTTTTCATAGGCTGCAGAAGCACAGTTTTAATAGCCTGCAATGTGAAAGGTTAATAGCAATTTGAAGTCATAATCATGTATTCAACCTGACAAATATTTTAAATGACTTATCTTTTCTACCTGCTTTTAAAGTAGAAGTGTTCCCACAAATGTCTGCTTCCGTCCTTAGCTCTTTTACTAGAACTATGAAATCTTTGGTAGTGGCAGTCCAGCTTTCCCTATTACTTTAATAAAGTGTTGTGAAAGATTGGAAATTTTTGAGTATGTGGTGTATATGTATTAAATTACAAGTTGGAGGGAAATCAGGTCTAATAGTTAATCAATATTTTAAAATACTGGTCATTGAGATCTATTTAAGAACAAATTAAATAATTTTAAAAATTATTAAAAATTTTTAGTATTAAGAATTATTTACAAATAGTTTCATAGCATCTGTGGACTTGATCATGAAACAAAAATTTCTTTTATAAAAAGATGGCATCCTATGTGTTTTATCATGTTATCAGTTTATAAGTCTTTAGGATCAAAGATATATTTATATAGTTAAAGAATCCCGGAGTTCCCATCATGGTTCAGTAGGCACGAATCTGACTAGCATCCATGAGAATGCAGATTCAATCCCTGGCCTTGCTCAGTGGGTTTAGGATCCGGCGTTGCCATGAGCTGTGGTGTAGGTTGCAGATGAGGCTCGGATCTGGCGTTGCTGTGGCTGTGGTGTAGGCCAGCAGCTACAGCTTCAGTTCAACCCCTAGCCTAGAAACTACCATAGGCCATGGGTGAGGCCCTAAAAAGACAAAAAAACAAAAAGCAAACAAAAAACCACAATCCCAAACACACCGAATGAATCATCCTGTATAGCAGCTATAGATTTGTATAGGCAGATGAAAGAATTAGGTACTGTATGTATTGTAAATCCAGGAGAATGGGCTAGATGTTAACTTCTGTCAGAGTTGTGAATATTAACATAATAACTAAGTAGAGTTTTGCATGTATCCTCAGGTCTTGGGAGGGATCCAAGTCTTCCATCTGTCTCTAATAGTAAATAACCTTAATTAATTAGGAAGGAAACTATCTTCCTTAATAAGTATGCATTTTTTAATCCCCAGAAGATTTAGAATTAAGTGTAAAAAACTTTTAAAAAATAAAAATAATATTAGTATCAAATAGGGAACTGTAAGGTGTGCCTAGGAAAATATTCACGATTGTAACATTTCATTGAGTTTCACTTCAATGATATATTTACCCATATCACTACTAGACTGTGAGTTCCTTGGGGACAAAGATGGTATCTTTTATCTAGATGTTCTCCATTGGCTCAAAGTCAGTGCCCAGTAAATTTTATGAATGAATAAATGAAGGCCATAAGGTTGTAGAGAGATTTGGTTCTTATAATATCCTCTTCCAAAGAGATCAGAGAAGCCTGTCTCATTCCAGTACTACTGAGCTGTACCATTTTGAAGGCTCCTTCCTGCCGTTTCAGAATGTAGTGGAAATAGCAGAAAACATTTCTCTGTTTTTGAGATTTAGCCCAGGGCATGTTTACAGATGGGAACGGTCAAATTTCAGGGATGCTCCAGAGACACAGCCCTTAATATTCTCTGTGATAGGATGTGCTGTACAAAGATCAGCCTGCCAGCAGCTGTGCTTGAATGCCACATGGTAGAAGCATGGAGTCAGTTTTCCTGTCAGACCATGACCAAGCACTTGTTATCTGGAGCGAGGGATCATAAATTTCAAGCCACTTCCTCATGACAACCCTTCAAATGTTTGGAAACCATATCCCTTTCATCTAACAGTTTCTGCTTTCTTCCATTTTTCCTCATATGACAGTGTCCGCACCTTTCTTCCACCAGATTTTCCTCTTTTACCTTATGCACATTGCTTCCACATATTGTCTTGAAGATCCAAAAGTGAGCGCTGCACATGGGGTATGGCTTGACCAGAGAGCAAGGGACCATTGCTGTCCTTTTTGGGGGGCATTGCACATCCATTGTAGCCAAGATGTCATCATCTACTTGGCTGCCTTATTCTCACCATACTTGCAGCCAGCTCAAGTCCCTGCATTTTGTTTTGGTTGTTTGTAATGTGATATGTGTCAACTATGATTCTCCAATTCTGCTCTAGTATATTTAGAACTAAATTGCTATTTTGAACCTTAGGATTCAACTTGTATCTCTATTAAACTGATAGGTTTGGCTCATTATTCCAACTTACCTTGACATTTCAGAATGGTGATTCTACCATTATGTTTTACATATCAAGCTTTTGCCATTTATATTTTTGATAAGCCTGGTTGCCACATCTTCATTCAAATCACTGATAAAAGTACTGCATAAGACTGGTTGGGGGAAGGGCCCATAGCACACCACTGGTGCTCAACAAATATTTTATGAGTTAAATCGTGAATATGACAGAGTGAAAAGGAGTATGACAGACTTCAGTTATTGTTTTCAGTACCACACTTGGGCAGGCTTGTGCCGTTTCAATTATCCTCATAATGGAGTATAACATATTTTTCCAAGGAATAGTTTTCTTGCTTTTCCAGAGTTATTATTAACTCGATGTGGAGAGTTCAGTTCAGGCTTTTGCAGTAGCAGTGACCACATTTCAATGGGAGAAAGACCTATGTGAAGCCCAAATCAAGTCTTTGCTTCAGTTGTGTTTGCTGGTGTCACATTGATCAAAACAAGTCACAGGAGCACATATGGAGTTAGTGAAGAAGGAAATGACCCAAAGGTGAAAACCAGGAAGTGAGATTTATTGAAAGACATTTATTGTTTGTAGTAACAATCTACTACAAACACTTGTAAACATTTACAGCACATTTAGAATTTAGTACTATGCCTTATAATTTGCATTAGTGAGAATCTCATTGCTGTATTATGAGAGGGCTTTGATGAAAAAGAACGGCATATTGAGTAAGTATGAAAAAGCTGAAATATAAAATTTCCAATTTAAGGAGAGTTTATACAGACCTGCTAATATCTGAATAATATTTTCCATTGGCTTAATGTCTTCATGATAAATATTTCAAAATGTTTACCGTGCTGTGCCTGTGCTCTGTTCATGGAGGACTGAATAAATGGATCATGCATCTTTTTATTCCCTGAAAATCTGAATAAGTAGCTCTTGAAAGGCAGTATTGAGTTTATTTTTAAATTTTTAATTTTTCAAAATACAGGAATTATCAAAGCCTAAGAAATAACATAATTTTATATGTATAAATATCTTTAAAACTTTTTTTGTAAATTGATTTTGTCCAGACATGTGTTTTAAGACGAACTTGCTTCTAATGAGGTAGAACACCTAGGTCTGGGGACCAAGAGTAAAGATGGGGGTTCCCATTGACACCTGGACTCTGTTGCACTTAAGATTTTAGAATCCAAGTGAACAGTGTTACCACAGGGCTACAATGTTTCTATGAAAATTAAAACTGAGACTGATACCTGGTTATTTATAGCTCTAGATGCTGTTGAACAGAGGCAAAAGAGTCAGGGGAAAGGGACCTGGTGGCTGTTAGAAATTGTTTGGAATCACTGATTCTGGCTGCCGGGGCATGTAAAATTGTCACTGTGTCGTGGGTACAGGGGGAGTATGGTTGGAACCCACTTAGCTGCTTTATTAAAGAAGCCCAGAGCATTGCCAAATTGCAAGGACCCCCAGAGCCAAACCCTGACCAACCAAGGTGCTGCGTGAAAGGAAAGCGAAGATGAAGTGGGAGTGGAAGAGGGAAGTCATATATGTCACACATCATAAATGCCTTGTGAAAAGTTACAGATTTCACCTCTGTAGGCTTTATTTGTATTTGCTTCTTTGTTTTGCCATGTATTTCAAGGAATCTCTTTCCTCTTTTTTTCTACCATACTGTTGTATATTGAATATGTTAGTGGTTTGCTTTACAAATTAGCCCATAGTTACATTATAGAAAGATGGGATTATACCATCACTAGAGGAAGAATAATTATCACCAAGAGATTTTGATTTGGAACTGAGGGCAGCAACTGTTGATGCTTAGGGTCATTTCCCTTTGGAAAGATGAGTATATTTTCTATCTAGAATGGTATTGGTGGTAATGGTAGCTATTGTATTATATGAGGCAGGAGGATTTATTTTGACTGTAAATGTTTGTTTTAACACAAAGAATCAGTGGTGCATATTGCTGTTAGGAAACCAAAGTGGTAGAGAGCAGTGCACACTTGCTATTTTGTTGCTGCCCAGCATCCAAATCTTCTGTCCATTTACAAACCTCATTCACCAGTTAATCAGTCTTGTTCAGGAGAAGGGTTCTGCCTTCCCCTGGTAAGGTAAAGGGGACCATTTCCTACTTGACAGCTAGGAATGAGAACAGGACCCAAGCCTGTCCAAACATACTCCCAACTGGAACTTTTGGGAGTGATGTAGGGAACAAAGTCATTTTCTGGGGCAGTGGTAAGTATCCAGTGGGGTGAAGAGTTTCCAGCACTCCTAGTACTATTATAAGAGGTTTTAGCAGCATAGCCTTTTAATCAGAGTATTTCTGAGCCAAGTCTCTTCTGATTAGATTTCCTAGATTTCTTAACGTTTTTCTTTTTCTATTTTCTTTCCTTTTTTTTTTTTTTGTCTTTTTAGGGCTGCACCTGCAGCATATGGAGTTTCTCAGGCTAGGGGTCAAATTGGAGCTACAGCCACTGGCCTACGCCACAGCAACACCAGATCTGAGCCCCATCTGTGACCTACACCACAGATCACAGCAAAGCCAGATCCTTAACCCAATGAGTGAGGCCAGGGATCGAACTTAAGTTCTCATGGTTACTAGTCAGATTCATTTCCTGCTGAGCCACAATGGAACTCCTCATCATTTTTCAAACCTAGTTCCCCATATTTTTTAAATTTATTTGGGTAGCTGTAAATTTCCTTTCTGTTTAAATATTCTAGAATCATTGTCCGTTATTTGCAGCAGGATCTCAGAGCCGTACAGTACTCAAAGTACACATCACAGGGTTCTGTAGATGCACATTAAAGGGTGATTTCCACTTTCTTTTCCTTCTTGTTCCCTTCCCAGTTGTATCATAAACTCTTTAAAAAAGTCAATTTCTTCTCACTAAGTCCCCACCCCCACCCCCCAAAAGGTGCTTACTGGGTTGCCTACAAAGAAAGCAGTTAATAGTGCTTCTTGCCCAAATTACACACTTAGTAAATAGGAATTCATCACTAATTCCTCAAAGATTCTAAACAGCATGGGTGAAAATACAAAAACACCCTGGCAAGCAAATTGAAAACAGAAGTGGTGCTATAGTTCTGGCTAGCTTCTTTGGTTACAACATTTATAATGCTTAGGAGGTTGAAAGAGTTAAATGTTTTTTTTGTTTCTTTGTTTATTTTTGGTTTTGAACAAACAATATGGGAATTCCTTCTTGAAAGTTTGCTTGGAGCCATGCATTTCTAAGAATGATTCTGATAAAAAAAAATTGATGTTCCTATTGCATAATTGAGGGAAATATTTTAAACTGTGGTAATTATTTTTTTTCTCTAGTGATGCATTTTAAAATAATTTCCTTACCTTCCTTGAAGACCGTAACAGTGAGACACCATCTGAGAAGCTTCCATGCACAGGATGGTTCAAGAAGTCCTTGGCGGAGGTGACATCTGAGCTGAAACTCAGATGACCAGAGAGGACTAGCCATGCCAATCCTTAGGGCAGAGGGTGCAGGCAGAGGAGGAGCAAGTGTACCCCTGGCTCAGCCTTCCCCTTCACCTTCCTTACCCAGGCTCTGTGTTCCCCCAGCCTTGTTTCTTGTCAGATGAGGGAAACTGATGATCAGTTTGGAGTAAAAACATCCTTCATTAGAGATGCATTACTTCCCATGGACCAATCTGTAACACTGTTAAACAAAATGCTCAGAATCTCAGGCTGAAGCAGTTTCATCTGGATTCCTCCAGCCATGATCAGAGATATCCAAAGGAAATGATTAGGTTTTTGCCTTTGAAATGCTCATCAAAGTGGTTCCTCCCAAAACAGAAGGTGTCCTCCTCCCACAATTCTCTCAGATATAAATTCCTGGCAGTTTAAGTATTGCCATGCTGTCTCTCTTTATAATAATGAAGCCTCAGACCAAGCTCAGACCACCCAGCTACCTAATGAAGAAGAGTTTTAATTATTAACAGGGACATTTAAGTGTCTTTTGTGGGTAAATTTTGTATCATTGCATTGGAAACAAAAATGTCATTCTGTTTCACTTCTAGACATCGTCTTATTATCCTTGTTTGTAAGTGTCATCAGCGAAGCCCATTAACATTCCCAGGAGGAGTGCCCTTCGTGGCTCAGTGGTTAACGAATCCGACATGAGGTTGCGGGTTCGATCCCTGGCCTTGCTCAGTGGGTTAAGGATCCGGCGTTGCCGTGAGCTGTGGTGGAGGTTGCAGACACGGCTCGGATCCCGCATTGCTATGGCTGTGGCGAAGGCCGGCAGCTACAGCTCCTGTTAGACCCCTAGCCTGGGAACCTCCATATGCCGTGGGTGCGGCTCTAGATAAGGCAAAAAGACAAAAAAAAAAAAAAAATTCCCAGGAAATAGAACTAGAAACCTGGGTAGTAAAGTCTAACCTTTTTCTTTTCCTTTGTGATTGGGCTACTTTCAGTTGCTCATAGGGTGCTAAGTGCAGAGACCTTTCAGCTATCCCTTAAGGCCAGAGTTCCTGGTGCCAGATGGCTGCGTTGACCCATCAGCTCGGAGAACACTGCTCATGACACCTCAGTTCAGGATGGTTCTGTTGGGGCCCTGTGCAGAGATGCTGGGACCTGTGCTGTGATTTGGAGCCCAGTCAGCACACCTGTGCCAGTCGCCCCGAGAACTCTGCCTCCTCCCCCCCTGAGACTTCCCTGTGAAGCAATGCCACCCAGGGCCTGTCCAGGATAGAATATGTTCTAGAGCAGGCTCCATTCTTTGATCAAAGAAAAAAGCTCTCCTCTGCATCTGAACCAAACTCGGTCTCGTTCTACTAGCTCGAGCAACATTGGGCAGGCAGACTCTTGGGGCCTGACTCAGGTCAGTAACATAAGTAGTAATACATAATAACTGATAGAATTATGACTTAAATAACACTTTAACGGGAGCTAAGGCGAAAACACAAGTTTTCCAGCCTCCAGAGGAGCCGAGCCAGCTCTGTATTCTTTCTACCTACCCTTCATCTTGTGTTGTTAGGAACATGGGTTAACATTGCGGTCCTAATGCGTTTTGAAATTTTGAACAGTATAAGCTGAAGAAACTTTTAAAAATGTAGTTGGCATTTCTGCTTGCTAAAATAGAGGTATAGCGTATCTCTGAGCTGTACCATTCTTTTATTTTGCATAAAAGCTCTAGCATGAATAATCGAGTTATACAAATGAAAGTCAAGTGTCCTTGGGTGGATCTGCCTGTAGAGGACATTGCTGTTGAACACCCTGTCTGGTGATACAAAGTTCACAGTGTTTTCAAGCCCAGGTCATGCCTCTGAGACTTGGTGAATTTTGGGGGGGGGCGGTGTCTAGGGTTATGAATTTAGAGTCTGCTGCTGACAGGCCTCTGGCATGAACGTATGGAACTGCAAATGCTCTTCCTGAAGTAATTTGTAGTGGTTAGTTTTGTTTTAGTGTAGGATGCACTGAGCTGGAGAAAACTGAAGGATGGAATCCAGAAAGAATCTTGAACTGGAGGAAGAATACTCAGAACAGAACTGGGTTTGCTACAGCTCCACCCAGACTGAACTGTTTGTATCCTATGTGTCATGTGAGTTAAGACAAGATCTGGGATGACTGTCACTGCACGATGATGTTTTGGTGTCATTGTTCTGTTGGGGGTCTCTGTGCAAGATCACATTCCTCTGGTCAAGGACTTGCCTGTGAAGAAGATGTTTCCTCAGGCATCCTTGAGCAAGAGGAGCTAATCTAGGACCTTAAACTTGGGGATAGGTAAAAACTCTTTCTTTCTCAGCTTAAGTGATCTGGACTGTTAGGCACAGTTATTAGCAGAGCATTCCTAGCGTTAAAATAACCTGACCTTTCCTACTTCAGTCTGTCTGGGGGCACTCTAAGAGGACCGTGAATGCAGGTTGAGACTAAATTGTGAGGGTAGGCTTCTCTAGCAGCATTTATAAGATACCCTTCCATTGGGTATCTTGCATCAAAGAAACTAGTTATTTTGTTAAATACTGCAGTCCAAACTTGGCTACATCACTGAGAAGTTAGGGAGGGCTCTGTTCCCTAGGTTGGTTGGGTATTAGCAAAGGCCATTGCCCATGGAGTGTAGCTGCTTCTGCAACATGGTAATTTCAAATATGGATCAGAAGAAAAGAAAGGGAAGTGTGTCTTGTCGAGCGGTTTGGGTCCAAAGAACCACATGCAGGACCTGCTGTGGAGCGCATATGAGAAGGTGTTCAGTGGTGCTTTCATAAACAATTGAGGGCAGTTTGACATGAGAATTTCATGCTGGTAAGGCAGGTTTTTGATAGGAACACAACTGCAGACTTATTTTTAAGACAACGTGTATGGTAGGCAGCCATAATACTCATTTATTGAGAATTCTTTTCCAGAGTTCTCTTTTGTGCAGTGGGTTGATGATACAGTGCTGTCACACACACACAAACACAGACTATATGGAGGAGTTCCTGTTGTGGCTCAGTGGGTGAAGAACCCTGTGTAGTGAGGATGCAGGTTCGGTGGGTAAAGGAAGGATCTGGTGTTGCCACAGGCTGCAGTGTAGGTCACAGATGTGGCTCGGATCCGGTTTTGCTGTGGCTACAGTGTAGGCCAGCAGCTGCAGTTCCATTTTTGACCCCCAGCCCAGGAACTTCCATATGCCATGAGTGCAGCCAGAAAAAGGAAAAAAAAAAAAAAAACTATATGAAGAATAATGTAAAAATCTTGTTAGAAAATTTACACTTTTAGCTATGGCAGAGCAGTTTATATCAGATTGCCTCCCTTCCCCTGACAAGAATAATAATAAAAAATAGTAAAATTTGTTTGAAGAAGAAACATAGTATTTGGAGGCATCAGAGAAGAACCAACAGCCTGTTACGACTGACAGGATAAAACCCTGGGAAAAGAAGCCATGGCTTGAGAAACCTGACATTTTTTGTTGATTATTCTCTGAAGCCATTTTCCAATAAGTGGCAGGTGTAAAGGTAAGCTAAGAAATAAAAGCTTTTGGATTTTCGGTATGCTCACAAAGTTGGGTGGGCAAAAGTTGGAATTTAGAATTATTAAAGTAGCTAAGACTTTTTTTGGGGGGAGATTTTATTTTATTAATGATTTTTATTTTTTCCATTATAGTGTTCTGTCAATTTTCTGCTGGACAGCAAATCTACCCAGTCACACATACATATATACATTCTTTTTATCACATTGTTCTCCTCATGCTCCATCATAAGTGACCGAATGTGGTTCCCTGTGCTATACAGTAGGATCTCATTGTTTATACATTCCAAATACAATATTTTGCATCTACTAACTGCAAACTCCAAGTCTATCCCACTCCCTCCCCCTCGGCAACCACAAGTCTATTCTCCATGTCCGTGAGTTTCTTTTCTGTAGATAGGTTCATTTATGCCACATATTAGATTCCAGATATAAGTAATAGCATATGGTATTTGTCTTTCTCTTTGTGACTTACTGGATTTAGTATAAAAGTCTCTAGTTCTATCCATGATGCTGCAAATGGCATTATTTTGTTATTTTTTATGGCTGAGTAGTATTCCATTGTGTATATGTGCCACATCTTCTTAATTTATTCATTTGCTGATGGACATTTAGGTTGTTTCCATGTCTTGGCTATTGCAAATAATGCTGAAGTGGACATATGTCTTTTTCAAGGAGAGTTTTGTCTGGATATATTCCCAGGAGTCGGATTGCTGGGTAGTTCTATATTTAGTTTTCTGAGGTACCTCCATACTGTTTTCCATAGTGGTTATACCAATTTACATTCCCACCAACAGTGTAGGAGGATTCCCTTTCCCCACACCCTTTCCAGCATTTGTTATTTGTTGACTTGATAATAATGGCCATTCTAACTGGTGTGAGGTGGTATCTCATGGTAATTTTGATTTGCATTTCTCATAATCAGTGATGTTGAGCATATTTTCATGTGCTTTTTGGCTGTAGTAGCTAAGATTTGAGGGATGAAGATCCTGGTGAAAGGGGAATTACAGATAAGTAAATGTGATATTCTGCAGTTCTTTTCTCCATAAAGGTAATTGATAAGCTGCACTGAGTGAGACTATAAGCAACAATGCAGAAAGTAGAAGCTAAGATGCTAACTAGAATGTTAGGGAGTTTCATAGTATTTGAGAAATAGAACTGAATTCAGATTTCCAAAGACTTCTTGGATTTCAGTCATCTTATCTCTGATTGGATCAAGGTGTTCTGTAACTCTTCTGTCTTCCAGTAAAAACAAGACAAACAATAGTAATAAAAACACCAATAACCTCTCTAAAGCAAGATATTATCCAGAGCATTTACAATTAGTCATTTATGCCTGGCATTTAATAAAAAATTATCAGGCCTCCCAAGAGACAAGACAAAGTGGCCAAAATCAAAGTGAAAATAACAAACAGACCCTAGAGTGATCTTTGTATTGGAATTATTAGACAGATACTTTTAAATGGTTGTGGTTAATAGATTAAAGAAAAGAGATAAAGAGAATATTGGCAGCAGACTAGAACCTATAGACACAGTCCATGAAAATTCAAAGAGTTGATAAACACGAATATTAAAAGATTTAATAAAATGAGCTTAACAGTAGCTTAGACAGAGCAGAGTATTACTGAAAGTATGAAATAAAAAAGTTGAAAAGTACAAAGGAGAATAAGACATATATGGCAAATGCTGAGAGAAGTTACTGCATATGTGTAATTGGAGCCTCAGAAGAAGAGGGAGATAATGGGGAATTAAGCAGTAACTGAAGAGATATTATCAGAATTTTTTTAAAACTGATTCAAGACATCAAGCCAAAGATTTCTGTAGAATGTCTGTAAAATCCGAGCATACCTAGGCACTGCTTAAAATTAAAGTCAAAGAGAAAATCATAAGAGCATCCAAAGGATAAAACACATCACCTCTGAGAAAAAAACAGTCAAAATTATGAAAGCTGGGTGACAGTGGAATGGTATTTTTAACATGCTGTAAGAAAAAAAAAGCCAATTCAGAATTCTATAAGCAGTGAAAATATCCTTCAGAAATAAAAGTTTCATAAAGATATTTTTCAAATAAAATTTGAGAGTATTTTTTGCCAGTTAACCCACGTTAAAATTAATTAATGTAACAATACCCTTAAATATTAATTTAAGTAAATTAATAGATTAAAATGAATTCACAAAAGGTAGTTAAGGTATTTAAGAAAGTGTAGCTTTGTTCAGGATTTATTTGGTTATTTTCCTCCCTTTTTAAATGAGGAACATAACAAACAAATCCTTTGGAGGAGTACTTCACATTAATGACTGAATGATAGTGTGGGCCATTTGTATAATTTGAGAACTGTAACAAGAAGTGATGGGCAAATTTAGAAAGGCTCAGCAAAACACTGCATACTAAAATGACAATTATGTGAGTAAAAAGTCAAAAGGTTATCAATTTAAAAAATACATTTTTCTACTTTATAAATATTTGACTTATGGCTATAATAGAGAACTGAAGTATTTTGTAATTCACAGTGGTTAAATACAGTATTTCTTTTTTTAAAATTGAATTTTCTTAAAATTATAAAACTCTAATATGGTATTATGTACTTATGTACTCTTCCTTTGGGATTCTACTTCCAAATAATTTCTGGAAACCACAAAGACTATTTACACAATGAATGAGACAGTGTCCTTTATTGCTAGCTTGTTCTGAACTGCCAGTTTGGTCCTAGAGAAATGCAGTTGTTGCCAGTTTCCTTTTATAACTTGCTCTGTCACCTAAAATCCAAATCCTTGGACCTAGGGTGAAGACAAAGCACTGGAAATCTGAGGAAATTTTTCTCGTATTTCAGTTTTAGTTAGGAAAAAAAAAAACCTTAGTTCCAAATATTTCCACTTCTGAAAATCATACAGGGCAATCAGGAAAGTATGAAAACACCCTACATTTGACCATAATGGTATTAAACTATAAATAGAAAAATCTCACTATAAGCCTGCAGGTTTTAAAATGACAAAAAGGAACTTCAGAAAATCCCCATGCACATAAATTTAACATTTAGATGAAATGATTGAATTCTTAGAGATTCAAAAACTGCCACAACTCACCCAAGATGAAATAGGTAACCTAAATGATTATAATGATTAAAGATATTGAATTTAAGGCTTAAAATGTTTAGAGAAAGAAGTCTGTAGTCTCAGATTACTTCATTGGCAAATTCTACCAAGTATTTAAAAGATTAGAATGAATGCTACGTAATCTCTTCTAGAAAATCAAGGAGGAAGAGTTCCCATCGTGGTGCAGCAGTTAACGAATCCAACTAGGAACCACAAGGTTGCGGATTCGATTCCTGGCCTTGCTCAGTGGGTTAACAATCCCGTGTTGCTGTGGACTGTGGTGTAGGTTGCAGACACGGCTTAGATCCCGCATTGCTGTGGCTGTGGTGTAGGCCTGCGACTACAGCTCCTGTTAGACCCCTAGCCTGGGAACTTCCATATGCCATGGGTGTGGCTCTAAAACAACAAAAAGGCCAAAAAAAAAAAAAAAATCAAGGAGGAGAGAACACCTCCTAATGAATTTTATAAGATCATCATTACCCTGATACAGACACCACAGATGGTACCCTCCCAAAAAAAGGAGAAAACCGTAGGCCAGTATCCCACATGAATATAGGTACAGAAATTCTCCAAAAAATATTAGCAAGTTGAATCCAGTAATGTATAAAAAGAGTAACACACCACAATCAGTGAGGCCTGGGAATACAAGGCTGGTTCAGTATTTGGAAACCAATCAATTTAATCCACAATATTAATAGCTAAAGAAAAAAACCTCATGATTACACCTATCAATTGATATAGGAAGAAAACTGACAGAATTCAACACTTATTCAAAATAAACACCTGAGGGGCTCCCATTGGGGCTCAACAGTTTACAAACCATGAGGATGCGGGTCCTATCCCTGGCCTCACTCACCCGGCATTGCTGTGAGCTTTGGTGTAGGTCACAGACGGCCTGGATCCTGCATTGCTGTGGCCATGGCATAGACTGGCAGCTGCAGCTCTATATGAACCTCCATATGCCACAGGCATGGCCCAAAAAGCAAAAAAATTAAAAAAATAAAAACCTGAACACAAATGTTTACAGAATTCCACATAATGGTAAATATTGGAAACAATTCAAATATCTTTCAGTGGATAAATGGATAAACAGCCTCTGGTACATCTATCTAATGGAATACTACTCAGTAGTAAAAAGGAACCAGTAGTTAAACATACAAAAATTTAGATGAATCTCAAAGGTGTTATGCTACATTAAATAATTTAGTCTCAAAAGTTCATATACTGTATGATTGCAGTGACGTGACAGTCTCTAAATGACAAAACTCTCTGGTCACAGGTAGAAGTTAAGGGTAAGATGACATAGCACAGGGGAAATTTGGGGTAATAGAAGTATTCCGTATCTTATTGGTGGTGGTGATGGCTATTCAAATATGTGTTAACATTTGTAGAACATAGAATTTTACATTTTGGAATTTTGTATATCCCCAAGTTAAATTTTACTGTATAATAATTTTAAAATAATAATTTAAAAATATTTTAGCTATACATTCAGCACGAAAAATGAATCTTCAGAAAACAAAGAAATTCTTAAAAAGGCCATATTAATATGGAAGTATGGCCAAAAGCAGTTGAGATCAGCAAAATCTTCATGGGAATCCTTGATGAATTATTAAGTTATAGGAAAGAATGAACAGTGTGCAAAGGGCCACTTGTGGAATATATTAGGAATTACCATCATACTTACTTTCAAAACAAGGAAGCACTACTCTGAGTGGTTAGGACTGAGAATAAGTAGGAATAATTACTGAGGGAGATTGAGAATATGCCATGGAACAAATAGAGATGGAGGACAAAGGTGGCAGATCTCAGAAAGCATGGCTTTTGGAAAAAGAAGACAGGAGATTGTTTCTCTGGGTAACTGTAGCCAGTGAAGAAACCATTACTTCTATCCACATTTCATAGGCCAAAACCAGTCAGATGACTTTCCAGGGGAAGTACAAATCCACCACAGGCCTAAGTATCACCATAGTCCAGCTCTCTGGTAGTTATCTTCAGGCCAATTTCATTCCTTCATTCCAGATGCAGCCAGCTCCTCTCTGAGGGTAACATGCCCAAAGTCCCATTAATCATGCAATATTTCTAGGTAGCGTAGGATTGTCTCTTCAGTAGGGGATGGTTCATAGGGACCTCTATCCCAGTTGTGGCTCCTCTCAATCTGGAGACCTATGAACTAATGACAAGATAGCTACCTCCTACAAAGTACTGTGGTGGATTAAAGACCAGGTAATGCGGAAGCACTCCGGGTCAGAATGGGAAATGAAGGGAGAGCTACTCTGAACAGAGTGGCCCAAAGTTGTATATACTCTATATAAACTCTATATCGAGTGGAATATGGTTCTCTTCATAAGATATCCATGAAAATTTATTAACAATGCATTCCTAAGGAAAAACTGATCAAGATTTTTGGAGGTCAGTATGGCAAAATGAAGCAGTCTTTAAAGATATTTGTTCCCCAGTACTTAGTATTTTAGCTTCTAATAATTTATCCTAAGTAAACAATCAGAGGCTACAGGTATTTACACCCCCTAAAAGATTCATTGCAGGCTTATTTATAATACCAAAAATTGAAAACAACTGAAATGGATACAAATTATTACACATTTGTGAATTGGAATATTTTGCAGCTTTTAAGAACTAATGACATGGGGACATACTCATTGTGTAAGGTCATAGGGAAAGGTGACTTAAAAATTATCCTTGTAGAATGAAATTTGAATATGTGTGAGTGCTTGTGTTTGTACGCTTACACAAAGAAAAATTTTTTTTTTTTTGCCTTTTGTCATTTTAGGGCTGCGGCATGTGGAGGTTCCCAGGCTAGGGGTCTAATCGGAGCTGTAGCCACTGGCCTATACCGCAGCCACAGCAACGCAGGATCCGAGCCGCGTCTGCGACCTACACCACAACTCACGGCAATGCCGGATCCTTAACCCACTGAGCAAGGCCAGGGATCGAACCTGCAACCTCATGGTTCCTAGTCGGATTCGTTAACCACTCAGCCACGACGGGAACTCCACAAAGGAAAAAATTAAGGAAATATGCCACTCTGCAATTAGTAGTCATTTCTTTATGGTTGGTGGGATTATGGGTAATTTTTTCTGTATGTACTTGTATATGTCAGTGCCCCATTGTTTACTTTGGCTTACTCTTTGTAATTCATCTAACACAATTTATATTTTACTTACCTGCTTTGCTTTTTTCTCCATTTTCTCTAGTCTCTGTGTTCCAGGGAGGCAGGAATTTTTGTTAGGTTTCCCCCTGCTGAATTCTCCAACATTTGCTCATTAAACTGTGAGTGTTCCAGGACAGAGACCCTTGGGGCAGCCTTTTTTTGTTTGTTTGTTTCCCTAAGTGCTTTTATTTCCTCATTTTCAAATACTAAGCCAGGATTTCTGTGAGAGATCGAGTAGTATCAACTGTCTTTTCTATAAGAAGCTTCATTTTGAGTCAGTGACTATGATTTTCCTTAACTTAAAGCCATAGAAAATCATTTTCTCAGTGGTGACCTTTTTGGTCAGCACAAGATGCAGTACGGATTTGGAATGATGTGTGAGTAGAGACTTTTTGTTTGCATGGAACCTCTAGAGGTTATTTTAGTGATCCCCAGAAAAAGTGTTTACTTTGTTACCTACTTATATGAGGACATGTGTACACTTGAGCCAAATGTCACCAAGAATCATGAGGCACATAGTTTGTCTTACCATCTCGCTTTGCATGTCTGATCCATTTTCTTCTCAAGGCTTACTTACCAACTTCCGCTGCTTACTCATAATTTCTGTTTCCTCTTCAGTTTGCGAGGGACTTAGCCTACTTCAGGACTTCCTTTCAGTCTGCTCCCATCCGCCACTTCTGACTGATTCAGCCTCTGATTCTCAAAATTGGTCCAGCTCTGGTTTTCAGCAGGGGACAGTACACAGGTTGTTCTGGTCACTGCCCACCATGTGTCCTCTGTGGTGCCCTTAGGGCTTGGAAAGGGTCCCACAAACCAAAACAAGTCCCTAGGAACATAGAAGGTAAACAGAATCGCCTGCTCCATTGTCATTTGCATATAAGTGGTTTCTATTCAGATTACTGTTTATTTAACTCTTACCCCTCCACTTTTGACCTTGCAAAGTGCTCTAGGACACTGACATTGATTTATAATCCCCATCTTTGATCGCCTTATCCTAGCACCAAATGTTAAACATGAACCCTTAATGCTTGAGTTTAGCTTTGTTTTTGGAAACCCTGGTCCAAAGTTTCAGTAGGCTGGCATTCAACTTCCCTCTAAGCTTGAGGGACAGAGAATAGCCTCTGTTTTGAGGAGTGTACTCAATGTATTTTTATTTTTGTACTGTAACTAGTTCAGGACCACAGTTACAAAATGCCTTGCTTCGTATATTATTGTGGTAGTGCTCAAAGGCAAGCCACCCCAGGATATGCCACTTTGGCAAGTGGATTATTTTGAGCTGAAAATAAGCAAGACCCAAAACCCTCAGGAAGAACCTTTGAACTTCCCCCCATCTGCCTAGAAGAATGTAAGATAGTAGGCCTGTCCTTGGAAGGAGCTATCACCATGGAAACTACAGTAAAGTATTAGGTGTGGTGGACATGGAGGAACCCAGCAAAATACGTTTAATCTAAGTCCTCTCCATGTCCCGTTGTCTTTGGATAGCCCAGCAAATGCTTGTTTACCAAACATTAACTTTATCTTCCTGTGAATTACTTCCGCTTGAATTCTCAGACCACTACCAACTTTTCTTTAGTTCAGAAATATATGTACCTTACTTTGCTAACTTTGGAATTCTTTCTACTTATGTGGATTCCATGTGCACATGTAATAAATTTGATTTTCTCCTGTCAGTCTGTTATGTCATTTTAATTGCCAGCCAAAAGAACTAAGAAGGAAAAGGGGAAATTTCCCCTGCCTTGCAGTTGTTTCTGGAAAGAAAATTTCTATTACAGTTGGTTTAATTTAAATATAAAACTTAAAAAAAAAAAGATTAGGGCTTCTTTTGAATAAAATCTTCAGTTCAAATGTATGCCCATACTTTCCAGACTCAGGAAATATTAAGATACTGTTGTTGATCAGATGACAGAAAATTCTGGTATATTGATATCCCCATCATACAGATGAACCATTGTTGGAGTTTTGTCTTCTCCTGAAATAAACAGATATGGAGAAATATGTGGATAAGAGAAGAACCCCACAGATTTGATATCTGAATATTAGTCACATATTTTGATTTTGAATGTCATCTGTGACCGGAAGATAAAATTAATTCCTTTTTTTCTATGCTTTTACGATACTCTGACACCTAATGTTATGAAAAATGCTAATTTGTGTTTTTCACAGTGCAAACAAAAAAATATTTCCTTTAAGAAAACAACAGGCTGAACCCAACTGTAGAAATTATATTTACTCTGTAAATCATATTTGTTGCTGGCCTCTGCTTTTGTGGTCAGAGATGGAAACAGTGTACTAACTACAGTAGTTACTTCCTCATTCTTTCAGGGTGTTCATTTTTATGCCTGCTTATAACCACAGTTTCCCTCAAATGCAAACACAGAGTCAAGTAATTTGACATTTAATTGTCAAATATTTTTATTACGGTTAAAAACATTTTTTTCGAAAAAAAAAACAAAAAAAGCCAGACTCTAAGCTGCATGATTCTCTAAGTCAGTAGTCTTTCCATTTGATGAGGGAAATAAATAAAATGAAGCGTCATGGATCATCTGGAACTAGGAGAGATTTGCTCTTGGCACCGCTGACCTGGTGACACCAAAAGAGCCTGTCAGTCCAAGTCTTTTGACAGGGAATATTTCCTTTGCCCGCTGTGCCTTGGGCTCCTATCCAGTCTTCACAGCTGCTTTGTCCACACAGTTGTGGCCATTGTTCACCACTGCTTTCTCCTCTCCTTCCTTCATGGAATGGCCAACTGCACACTGCTGATCTATGAAAAAGTCCCAGGTATTTGCTTGTTTATTTTTTCATCTTTCCTAGACTGCAGGCTGCAAGAGGGCAAGAGGGGTGTATATCCATTAACTTTTCTACACCCAGTCCTTGTTGCAATAATTATTTGTTGACTAGTGAGAGAACAACTCAGCACCAGTTAACAGTAGATGGTCTCTTTTTGAAATTTTCACTTTGTTAAAAATCAGTACCATATGCGCATACATTAATCTCTAATTCAGTTGAGAGTGAGAGTCTAAGGGCAGTTTGTCCACCATATCTGTTGCTCTCTGCCCCATTGTTAGCTTGGTTGGCTGATCTGGCAGTTTGAACAGATGTTCGTTTCTGCCACTTCCCCCCTTAGTCTTCAGGCTGCAACCATACTTTCAGTTCCTCACATGTGCTGGGCATATCCTTGCCTCTGGCCCTTTGCACCCTTTTTCCTCTGTTAGGAATGTTTCCCTTCTGCCCTTCTTGACTGGGCTACCCCTTACTGTTTTTTCAGCATCCAGCATAAATATCATTGCCATAGATTGTTTTCCTCAATCTCCTGACATAAATAATCTCTCCTTTGTTCTTCCTCTTAACACTTTGTTTTTGAATTCTGCATAGCACTTATTTTGTTATATTTATGTATCATTTTTGTTTTGTTTGTTAAACATCTGTCTCCTCCATTTGGTTGTAGGTTTCATAAGAACAGGTTTGAAAATGTGATGCCTAGGACATAGTCAGTGCTCAATAAATATTTGTTGAAAGAAATTCCCATTGTAGCTCAACTAGTTAAGAACCTGACTAGTATCCATGAGGATATGGGTTTGATTCCTGGCCTTGCTCATGGGTTAAGGATCTAGCATTACCACAGGCTGAGGCATAGATCATGAATGTGGGTAGGATCCTGCTTTGCTGTGGCTGTAGCATGGGCTGACAGCTGCAGCTCCAATTCAACCCCTAGCCCAGGAACTTCCATATGCTATGGGTGCGTCTCTAAAAAGAAAAAAAATTCATGAAAGAATGAATAAGTAACTGAATGGATGGAACATCCTCTTCCTCTTACACAGCTCCGTATGTGTTAAAAGGATTGAACTTCTCAGGGAGAGAGAGGGAAACCATTTTTTTTTCCAGATGGCAATATATATACAATGTAAATCAAACTATGGATAAGTTAGAACAAAATTAGAATACCAGTATCAAAAGATGTGGTGTTGGAGTTCCCACCGTAGCACAGCGGAAACAAATCTGGCTAGGAACCATGAGGTTGCGGGTTTGATCCCTGGCCTTGATCAGTGGGTTAAGGATCCAGCGTTGCTGTGAGCGATGGTGTAGGTTGCAGAAGTGGCTCAGATCCTGCATTGCTGTGGCTCTGGTGTAGGCCGGCAGCAACAGCTCTGATTAGACCTCTAGCCTGGGAACCTCCATATGCCGCAGGTGTGGCCCTAAAAAGACAAAAAAAAAAAAAGTGGTTGTGGTGTTTCATTTCAGGTTACTTCACTTGCTATTCATCACCATTTAATTGAAAATTGTGTTTATCTTTTTCTAGGAATAAGATTAAACTGAGCTTTTTATGGTTTATGGACCTCCACAGTACTATCTCCACAGTTCTTTTGGCTTTAGTATTAAAGAGTCCCTATATGTAACTTTATTTCAATTTTAACTGTATGTAAAACAATTAGGAAGTTAACGTATATTTTAATATGTTATTTTACCCATCTAAATAAGATTGGAAGCCACTTTCATATTATAAAGACACTTCCCAGACCTCAGACAAAACACTTAAATGAGGATTAAAAGAATGGTCAGAAATTTTGAGAGGTTTATTTCCATAGAAATCTGTTATTGTATCATTATTATAATACACAAATATAATTTAACATAAGTTAGCACTCTCTCTCGCCCTCGCGCGCTCTCTCTCTCTCTCTATATATATATATATTTTTTTTCTTTTTCTTTTTTGGCAGTCCCATGGCATATGGAGTTCCTGGGCCAGGGATCAGATCTGAGCCACTTTAGAGACCTAAGCTGCAGCTACTGCAATTCCGGATCCCCAAACCACTGTGCGGATCTGGGGATTGAACCTGCGTTGCAGCACTCCCAAGAGGCCACCCATCCATTGTGCCAGAGAGGGAAGTCCAATATGTATTATTATTTAGTTTCCTAATAGACCAGAAAGTAAACATAATGAGTTTTAGAGGTCCCTTTAGATGTTATAAAAGAAGCATATGTATTCAGAGAGAAAACAAAACAGTATTTCCAACATTGTGTGCAAGGCAGGAATAATTATGTTTCAAGAGGAATTCCTTGCATAGATCCATACAGAGGGGCAATACTATTTATTTATATATTTATTTAGGTCGCAGATGTGGCTTGGATCCAGTGTTGCTATGGTATAGACCGGCAGCTCTAGCTCTGATTCAACCCCTGGCCTGATAACTTCCATATGCCTCAGTTTCTGGTAGTGTCTTTGGGATTTTTCTAGTTATGGTATGTCATCTGCAAACAGTGATAGTTTTATTTTTTCCTTTCCAATCTGGATTCCTTTTATTTCTTTTTCTTCTGTGTTTGCCTTGGCCAAAACTTCCAAAACTATGTTTAATAGTAGTGGCAAGAGTGGATAAGTCTTTTTCCTGATCCTAGAGGGAGAAATGGGTGTTGGACTTTGTTAAAAGCTTTTTCTGCATCTATTGAAAGGATCATATGGTTTTTATTCTTCAGATTGTTAATGTGGTGTATCACACTGATTTGCAGATATTGAAAAATCTTTGTATCCCTGTGATAAATCACACTTGATCATGGTGTATGCTCCTTTTAATGTGTTGCTGGATTTGGTTTGCTAGTATTTTGTTGAGAATTTTTGTATCTATGTTCATCAGTTATGCTGGCCTATAATTTTCTTTCTTTGTGTTGTCTTTGGTTTTGGTATCAGGGTAATGGTGGCTTCATAAAATGAGTTTGGGAGTGTTCCTTCCTCTGAATTTTTTTGAAATAATTTCAAAAGAGTAGGTGTTAACTCTTCTCTAAATTTTTGATAGAATTCACCTGTGAAGCCATCTGGTCCTTGACTTTTGTTTGTTGGAAGTTTTTAAATCATAGTTTGAATTTCAGTTCTTGTAATTGGTCTGTTCATCTTTTCTCTTTCATCTTGGTTTATTCTCAGAAGATTGTACTTTTCAAAGATTTTGGCCATATCTTTTAAGTTGTCCATTTTATTGGCATATAGTTGCTTATGATCCTTTGTTATTTCTGTGTTGTCCATTGTAACTTCTCCTTTTTCATTTCTAATTTTATTGATTTGATTTCTTTTTTTTTCTTGATGAATCTGGCTAAGGGTTTATCAATTTTGTTGATCTTTTCAGAGAACCAGCTTTTAGTTTCATTGATTTTTTTCTGTGGTGTTCTTCGTTTCTATTTCATTTATTTCTGCTCTGCTCTTTAGGATATCTTTCCTTCTGCTTTGGGTTTTGTCTATTCTTTAGTTACTTTAGGTGTAAAGTTAGGTTTTTTTTCAAATTTTTTTGTTTCCTTAGGTATTGCTATAAACTTCCCTCTTAGAACTGCTTCTGCTGCATTCCATAGATATTGGATTATTGTATCTTTGTTTTCATTTGCTTCTAGGTATTTTTTAATTTCCTCTTTGATTTCTTCAGTGCTCCGTTGGTTGTTTGGTAGCATGTTGTTTAGTTGCCATGTGTTTGTGTTTTTTGCAGTTTTTTTCTTGTTGATTTCAGTTGTATAGTGTTGTGGTCGGAAATGATGCTTGCTATGATTTCAGTTTTCTTAAATTTACCGATGCTTGATTTGTGGCCCAGAATGTCATCTATCCTAGAGAATGTTCCATGTGCAATTGAAAAGAATGAGTATTGTGCTGCTTTGGGACAGAATATTCTATAAGAATCTATTAAGTCCATCTGGTCTAATGCGTCAGTTAAGGCCTATGTTTCCTTATTGATTTTCTGTCTGCTGGATCTATCCATTGCTGTAAGTGGGGTGTTAAAGTCCCCCACTATTATTGTGTTATTGTCAGTTTCTCCTTTTAAGGTTGTTAGCAGTTGCCTTATATATCGAGGTGCTCCTGTGTAGGGTGCCTATATATTTACAATTGTTACATCTTCTTCTTAGATTTATCCTTTGATCATTATGTAATGTCCTTCTTTGTCTCTTATAACATTCTTTATTTTAAGGTCTATTTTGTCTGATAATGAGTATTGCTAATCCAACTTTCTTTAGATTTCCATTTGCATGGAATGTTTTCTTCCATCCTCTCACTTTCAATTTGTATGTGTCCCTAGAATTGAAGTGGGTCTCTTAAAGACAGCACATATACAGGTCTTGTGTTTTTATTCATTCAGCTAGTGTATGTCTTTTGGTTGGGGCATATAGTCCATTTACATTTAAGATAATTATTGATGTATAAATTCTTTTTGCCATTTAATTAATTGTTTTGGATTTATTTTGTTGGTCTTTATTCTTCCCTTATGCTCTTGTTCTCGTCTCTTGGGGTTTGATGACTGTCTTTGGTGGTGTGTTTGGATTACTTTTTCTTATTTGCTTGTGTATTGTAGATTTTTGGTTTGCAGTTATCATGAAGTTTTCATACAGGAGTGTGTATATATATATATATAAATTAAAACAATCTTGTATATATATAATATATGCATGTATACATATATATACATAATATGTGCATATATATATTATATATATAAATATATATATATAATATATATATATATACAAGATTGTTTTAATTTGTTGGTCTCCTAATTGCAAATGCATTTCCAGTATCCTGCATTTATACCCTCCTCTTCTCACAGTTTCTGGGTTTGGTAGCATATTTGTGTGGATGATTTCCTACCTTTACTACAAGTATGCCTTTACTGGTGAGCCTTGTCATTTGTAACATTTTTGTTTCTAGTTGTGGCCTTTTCCACATGGAGAAATTTCTTTAGTATTTGTTGTACAGCTGGTTTAGTGGTGCCGAATTCTTTTTTTTGCTTGTCTGTAAATCTTTGATTTCTCCTTCAAATCTGAATGAGAGCCTTGCTGGGTGAAAGTAATGTTGACTGGAGGTTTTTTCCTTTCACCACTTTAAGTTTATCATGCCACTCCCTTCTGGCCTGCAGAGTTTCTGTTGAAAAATCAGCAAATAACCTTATCTGGGTTCCGTTAATGTTGTTTCTTTCTTCTCCCTAGCTGCTTTCAGCATTTTCTCTTTCTCTTTAATTTGGTCACTTTGATTAATATGTGTCTTGAGATGTTCCTCCTTGGGTTTATTTTATATGGTACTCATTGTGCTTCCTGGATTTGACTGAGTGATTCCTTCCCCATGTTAGGGAAGTTTTCAGCTATTATCTCTTCATATATTTTCTCTGGCCCTTTATCTCTCGCTTTTCCTCGTGGTACCCCTGTAATATGGTTGTTGGTGCATTTAAATTTGTCCCAGAGTTCTCTTAAACTTTTTGTATTTCTTTTCAGTCTTTTTTCTCTTTCCTGTTCTTTATCATTGATTTCCACCAGTCTGTCGTCTGCCTTGCTTATTCTTCTGCCTCCTGTATTCTACTGTTGCTTCCTTCTAGTGAATTTTTTGTTTCACTTATTGTATTTTGCATCCCTGCTTGCCTAATCATTAAATCTTCTATTTATGTGTTCAGTGTTTCTTGTACTTTATCAATCTTTGCCTATAGTTTATTTCTAATATCTTGAATCATCTTTACTATCATTGGTCTAAAGTCTTTTTCATGGAGGTTGGTAATCTGCAGATCATTTAGCTGTTTTTCCAGGGTTTTTTCTTGTTCCTTATCTGAGTCATAACTCTCTGCCTTTTAATTTTGACTAGATTTTTAGTGTAGTCTCCTTTTTTGCAGACAGTAGGGTTGTAGCTGCTCTTGCTTCCTGATGGGAGGGCATGGTGCCTGCCAATTGGTAGTTGAAGTTATTATCCCTTTGGTGGATGGGGCTTTGTCTCTGGGTGTGATAAGAGGCTGCTGTGTTCCTGGCAGCCTGTGTGCTGATGGGTGGGGGTTGTGTTCCTGCCTGGTTTGTTGTTTGGCCTGGGCTTCTCAGACATGATGGGTGGAGCCAGATTTTTCCAAAATGGCCACCACTAGAGAAGTTCATACTGATGATTATTCCTAAGACCTTTGCCTCCAATATCCTTGCCCCACAGTGAGCCACAGTCACCCCCTGTTTTCCCAGGGTATCCTCCAAGAACTGCAGGAAGGTCTGACTCAGATTCCTATGGAGTCTCTGCTTTGCCCTGGGACCCAGTGCACACGAAAAGCCTGTATGTACCTTTCAAGAGTTGAGTCTGCATTTCCCCTAGTCCTGTGTAGCTCCTGTGCACAAGCCCTACCGGCCCTCAATGCCAAATGCTCCTGGTGCTCCTCTTCCCAAAGTCACATCCCCAGGCATGGGAACCTGATGTGGGGCTCAGAACTCTCACTCCCATGGGTGAGCCTCTACAATGTAAGTTACTTTCCAGTCTGTGGGCCACCCACCTGGTGGTATAGGGTTGTTTATATTGTGTAATCACCTCTCCTACCATCTCAGTGTAGTCTCTTCTTTGTTTTGTGGAGTAGAATATCTTTTTTGGTTCTTTCCTGTCTGTTTTGTTGAAGCTCGTTCAGCAACTGGTTGTAATTTTGTTGTTTTCATGAGAGAAGGTTAGCTCAGGCACTCCTTTTAAATACTGTTTTGTAGAATATGCAGAAAGGTCTAAGAATGATGATTTTTTTGTATCAACCTTTGACAGATATTGAGATGATAATATTAAACTTTTGTAAAGGCTTTTAAGTAAGGAGTTAATCTATACATACTTATTGATTCTTGTTGAACTAGTTTAGAAGAAAGTTTAATAAGAGACAAGTAGAGGTCAGTATGTATTTCTCAAATATCACTTATGATAACAGAACCCTGTAGAAAAAGTTGTTCCCTTTATGCCTTCTACTCAGGTTTCTACCCTGAGTTCCTGGGTCAGGTAAGGAATTATTTTAAGACTGATTTTGGTTAGAATTATGTTCTGAAAATTAATTGCAAAACATACCATTACCTGCATAGTAAACTGACCTGTTTTGTTTGGAGTTTTTTGTTTTCTTTTGTTTTTTTGCTTTTTAAGGCCACACCCACAGCATTCAAGACCTTCCCAGGTTAGGGGTTGAATCAGAGCTACAGCTGCCAGCCTAAACCAGCCATAGCAACTCAGGATCCAAGCTGTGACTGACCTACACCACAGCTCATGGCAATGCTGGATCCTTAACCCACTAAGTGAGGCCAGGGATCGAACCTGCATCCTCATGGATACTAGTTGGATTCGTTTCCTCTGAGCCACGGTGGGAGCTCCCTAAACTGACCTGTTATGTGGAATTTCCTTCTTATTGTCTGTGTGGATTTGAAAATGAAAAATGTTTTAGTATACTTTATTAGATTAATCTTATTTGTTTATTTATTTGCATTTTAGGGCTGCACCCTGCAGCATATGGAGGATCCTAGGCTACGGGTCGAATCAGAGCTATAACCACTGGCCTATGTCAGAGTCACACCAATGCCAGATCCGAGCCGTGTCTGCGACCTACACCACAGCTCACGGCAATGCCAGATCCTTAACCCACTGAGTGAGGCCAGGGATCAAACCACAACCTCATGGTTCCTAGTCAGATTTGTTTCTACTGAGCCGTGACGGAAACTCCAGAATCTTCTTTTTTTAAAAAAATTCATTATTTTTTGAAATACGTTGATTTACAATGTGTTAATTTCTGCTATGCAGAAAAATGATTCAGTATATATATTATATATATAAAATGTGTATATATATATACATTCTTTTTCATACTCTTTTCCATTATGATTAATCACAGAGTATTGAATGTAGTTCTCTGTGCTATAAGCAGGACCTTATTGTTTATCCTATGTATAGTAGTTTGCATCTGCTAGTGCGTCCCTCCCTACCACCTTGGTAACCATAGGCCTGTTCTCCATGTCTGAGTCTGTTTCTGTTTTATAGAAAAGTTCATTTGTGTCATATTTTAGATTGCACATATAACTGATATCATATGGTATTTGTCTTCCACTTTCTGACTTCTCTTAGTATAATAATCTCTAGGTCCATCTGTGTTGCTGCAAATGACATTATTTCATTCTTTTTCAATGGTACAGTGGTATTTCGTTGTAAATATGTACCACATTTTCTTCATTCATCTGTTGATGAACATTTAGATTGCTTCCGTGTCTTGGCTACTGTGAATAGTGCAGCTGTGAACATAGGGGTGCGTGTATCTTTTTGAGTTATAGTTTTGTCCGAGTATATACCCAGGACTGGGCTTGCTGGATCATATGGTAGTTCTATATTTAGTTTTATGAGGAACCTCCATACTGTTTTCCATAATAGCTGCACCAGTTTACATTCTCATCAGTGGTATAGGGGATTTCCTTTTCTCCACATCTTCTCCAGCGTTTGTTATTTGTGTATTTTTTAATGATGGCCATTCTGATCCGTGTGAGGTGGCACATCATTGTAGTTTTGATTGAGATTTCTCTAATAATGAGCGATGTTGGGCATCTTTTCATGTGCATGCTGGCCATCTGTATGTCTTCTTCATAGAAATGTCTGTTTAGGTCTTCTGCCCATTTTTCACTTTTTTTTTTTTTTTGGTATTGATTTGTATGAGCTGTTTGTATATTTTGGCGATTAAGCCGTTATTGGTTGCATTGTATGCAACTATTTTCTCCCAGTCTGTAGGTTATTTTTTTGTTTTGTTTATGGTTTCATTGCTGTACATAAGCCAAGTTGTATCTTTTGGCTATAATTACATAATAGGTTTAACTGCTGACTGTCCTCATAGGTTTTTATACAGTAATTCCAAAAATGAAAGATAAGTCTTGTCTTCTATAATAAACATTTCATAGAAGATATTTTTTATTTGTTTTGCTTTCCATCCTTCATTCACCATTTTGGTAACAGGAATTTTTGGAGACAATCTGAAATTACTTTTCTTGATTGACTCAAAGACTATCCAGCTACCCAGTCAGAATCAAGGAAGTGCAAAGACATTTGCTTATTTCTGGGAAAGAATCGTCTTCCCAGCTGGACAAGAAGCCTTCTTAGATGGAAGTAATAGCTACTTCCTCTGTCTTGCTACTGTGAAGAGCCAAGACATGTTGTGAAGCTGTCAGCCACACGGGAAGTCCTATATATTGTGAAGCTGGATAGAAATACCTTGCTGTTAGATTTTGAGCCCTGAATCCAGCCAAGTTTGAAGAAATAACACTTTTTGTTTAGATAAATTTGGATCAAATCATCTGTCTTATGTGGCCAAGAACATCTAATTAACACATCTTCCTATTGAGAAGATTGGAATACTTAACTAAGTTCTAAATAATATCCATTACACACACACATAAATCCAAAGGGCTAAAATATATTCAAGTTTAAAAACATTAAAATTAAAACTCTGTCTCTCAGAATATTACTCTTGTCCGTTTTCATTCTGTCAGAATGTTATGATACTGAGTGGAAAAACTTCAAAGGCTGGTTTTTACACCACGGTCATATACAAGGAAAGAAAACCAGTTAAAATGTTTAATGAATGTTAACGTGATTCTGACAGTAATTCAACTACTTCATGAGACTGGCAGGGAGGAAAATGAAACAGTATTCTGTGGTCACATGGTCATGATGTTTTGCCCTTGCAAAAAAGATTGAAAAGCCCAAATCCGATGCCTGAAATCTGTCCTACATTTTATAGGAAGATAATGCACTAAAGAATTTTTAACTAGGAGTAAAAACAGAATTATCATCTATGTAGGAGATTGATTCCACACAGAGTCCATTCTGAGGAAACTCTACCTGAGATATTAATGACAATAAAGAATTGACAAGGAGTGAGACTTGTCACTCAGGATAGTTTCTAAAGGAGTATATAACCAAAAGATTGACTTTTGTGTCTCCATTCCTTTTAAGGTGATTGAGTAGATATCATCATTCAACTGTAAATGTTTGTCCAAATAAATTTTTGACTGGGAAAAGTTCTTGGGGCTATAGAATGAAGAGAGATTGTTATAAGCCTGTAAAGCTGAGTGAAGTAACTCAGTTGGTAAGAATTAGAATTTGTGCTTTGAAGTTGCTCTTATGAAAGCCATTGTATAGTTAACTGTGACCCTAAATCTGCACCTGTTATCCTATTGGCTTATGCAGGCCCTTCATTATAGTTCATTTTAAAGAAAGTGCAGATTAAGTGTTTGAATTTAATACATTGCAATTAAATATAAAATTGAGAGTTGTATTCCGAATTTATAAATTACATACATGGATATTTATGCTTTTGAGTTGTTCAGTTTTTTCTCAGACTAATGAAAGTTCCCCGTGAAAACTTTTTTCTAATAATAGTTAAGTTCCCCTTGCGGCACAGCAGAAACGAATTTGACTAGTGCCCATGAGGATGCGTGTTCGATCCCTGGCCTCACTCAGTGGGTTAAGGATACAGTATTGCCATGAGCTATGGTGTAGGTTGCAGGTGCAGCTTGGATCCAGCTGTGGTGTAGGCCAGCAGCTATAGCTCCGATTTGCCCCTGAGCCTGGGAGCTTCCATGTGCCCTGGGTGTAGCATGCGTGCGCGCGCGCACACACACACACACAAAGATTTAATTAAGATTTAAAATGAAGGTGTTGTTTCTTGAATAGTGGAGTAGCTCAAATACGTATTAGGGTTTTTTTTTTTTTATTACAAGTATGTGAAGATTGAACTCTGACTTAGCATTTGATGTTACTTCTGAGAAACTAGAGCTAATTTTAGGTACTGCTTAATTTTGTACTTGAATAATCCCACTGGGGTTCATTTCTAGGCTCTATTCTGTGGATCACAACAGATTCAGATTTATAGTATCCTATTTTTAAATTCTTCAGAGAGAGAGAATCGCTTGCTGTGCCTTCCTCATAATTCTAGGGCTTCACACACTCTCCCTGGCCCAGATTGAGTCACTGTGCCTACCTCGTCCTTCAACTAATCACTGTCAGTGGGGGGTGGTGAGGGATGGGGAGGACTGTAGCAAAATGAGCATCTTGGCTTAGGCACCACTCCTGAAGTAAAATGGACTGACTTTTTCCAGCACACATGGACAGGGGATGAGATTGTTCACTGAAAGCAAAATTGGGACACTGTTACCACCATAAGGGGGAGTGAATGCTCTGGGCCAAAGAACAAGTATTTCCTCTAAGTTAGAACATGGGTGTTCCAGTGGCAGAGCTGGGCAGTTTGAAGTCAGTGCCATTGAAAGCCTCTTTATGAACCCCTTCTTCTGATCAAGGTCTTCAAGAATGAAGGGTATAAATATTCATTGAGATATTAAATATGGTTGTATCATGTTCAGGAAATGAGTGATTCAGAGAACTTCTCTTAATAGCCAAAATATTTTTGTGGAGTACAATTACCCTAGAAGAGGTCCTCCAGTGTTTCCACAGTGAGAACTTTGATATATAAACTTTCAACAGTTTAACGTGTTTTCTCACATGTCATCTGACAGTGCTATTGTGCAACCCAATCTATAACTTGTGGACAACCACAAAGCGTCTTGATTTAGAATATATACATTACATATTTGTATTGACAACACTATCTAATCATTTATAATTATATTTTATAAGGAAATTAAAGGGCTCACATTTCAGCCATTCTGTTAGCTGTCTATGTCAAGCAGGAGAAAGATTTATTTTTCAGTATTAAGTTTATTACCTGAAGCATTAATCTCACAGACAATATTTACCGTTTTTTTTTTTTTTTGTCCTGTCTTTAATTATTGGACTCCAGATACCAAGGGCAAAGTGAATAGCATAGTTAAATCAGCTGATTCTGCATAAGGCCAGAAAGAAGAGTTTTATTTTAGAAAAATAATTGAATTCTAAATCTATTTCTGGAGAAATGTTGCATATAGGTTTTAGCTGTGAAACTGTTCTAAGAATATAGAGGTATTCCCTATGGTTTTTATTGTGTTTGTCTTGAAAAGTTTCAATTTAATTGTAGAAAGGTTTGGGTCTTTTGAAAACAGCAAGAAAATCAGTTATCAGGGTTTCAATTTTCTCCAGGCAATTTTCACCATTTCAGCATGCCCAAGAGGGAAATGGCCTATAATTTTGTTATGCTGAAGAATTTGGCAAGCTGGCTTACTAAATAAAGAAATCCCTTTGGTGGCATATGCAGGAAGTTATATCTGAATCATTTGGAACCATTGTAGAGAAACTTTTGTTCCTGAAGAGATCCGTAGGGGATTTTTCTTGGGAAGAAAAGGTGTCTAAATATTCTTAAACCTGGGACAGATTTATCAAACTCACAGTTTTACTTAAACCTTTGCCAAAGGTGACTCATCTTCCATCAAGCCTTTCCCCAGGTGTCTTCATCTTAAAAAAATCCACACCCAACAAAGTTTTATGTTTCTTTCGCTGATGCGATGATAAAATGTCTCAAAAGAAAAATATTTGTATTGATTTTATAATCTTAGAGTCTGTAACATTCTAGTGAAGCTGTTATTTAGAAACATACTCCCAAAAAGTTTTTTGGGAGGTTATTTTTGGGGTGGGGTGGGGGAAGGGAAGCTGGACGATAAGTGGAATCTCCTGAAAGCGTGAGTCAACACTTAAAACACAAACATAAATCCAGGTGAAATTATTGAACACTCTTGAATATAAAAAGAAATTAAATCAGACTACGGAAGAAAATGCATAAATTTATTATCTAGAAATACTCTTCACGGGAGGTTCTATTAGTTTGTCTCCCAATAGCTGTTGCTGAAGTAATAGTCTCCAAAAGGTAGGGCCATTAGCTCTGCAGGTATTTAGAACTGGTCTGAACAAAGCACCTGCAAGCTCTAGGTGGGGGATAACACTGTAGACAGGAGCAATCTTTGACTCCTTCTGACGTCTAGCTGGTCATGTACAGGCAGTTCAAAAAATCCTGCTGCCTCTTTCCTGCCAATTTGGATGCAAATTCACCTTGGCCAGAAAACCGATCATTATGTGTGAAAGCCTCTTTTTTGTTGTTTGTTTCTCAGGTTCTTTACATATTACCTGGTATTCTGCTCAATAAATAGCTACAATTTTAAATACCATGTGTAATTGTATAATACATTACATTACAGAGATTCATAGGTACTATCTCATACTTCAAGATCACTGCAATGCCCTCTTTTACAATAAGAGGCAGTAATGCCCCGGAACCAAGCTGGTGAGTTGGATTTCCAACTCTGGGCTGCCTCTTGAGAAAGAGAGTCTGGGTTTAGATGCAAATAAACTTAGGTGTAAATTCCCATTTCTGTACCAAAGCCTTCAACTGATTTGTTCTGTAACCTCATTTATCCTTGCAGTGGAATTATTTTAAATTCAAGTTTGCGACCCTGTCTAGGAGCTTGTATAGTTTGCCCCATCATCATTCAAATGAGCCCATCCAGAGCCTGGTTCCTTCTCCTAGCAGGAACTGAGGCTTTTAAGTACATGTTAATATATCAGTCTGTGACCTAATTGTGCATAAAATAGAGTTTTAAAAATTTTAAGTAAATTTATTTTTTATCATAAATGTTAATTTCTGCTTGGTAATTAAATTTTTAATTCTGCAAATTCAGAATAAATCTCATCAAATTGGGATTTTAAAAAATATTACTTCGATTAAGCTCATTCAGCTTAGTCTTATCTTAAATTTCAGTTTTTCTTAAGTGGCATCTAACTTTAGGGAAGTGTTGTGGATTATGTAACCCTAGGTTATAAGCATGTTTCCTTCATCTCAGAAAGGAAGTAGCAAGGTATAAAGTGTTACAACAATAGGTAGTAGTTTACAAAGAAAATTACAAATAGTCTTACTATTTTACAGGATGTAAGCCAGCTTGCCGGAAATGTTATATATTTTCAGCTAAGTGCCAAACTTGTATAGAATTACCTCCAAGAAAGACCTGAAACAGTACCAGTAGAAGGCACCATGAATTTGGCAGTGACTGCTGTAGCCTTGAGGCGATGTAGAGCTTTGCCACTAGATCAAAAGAGAGACTGTAATAAACTATGGGTTTTGGTGCTTTCCTTATAATTAAAGCTATTATAGAGTCAGAATTTTGCTTAGAAGCTTCCCAATGCCAATCAAAAACGACAGTACATTTAACATTAGAAATTTGACTGCCTGTTTACTCTAAGATGACTCAAAGATGGACATTTAGAAATACCTAGAGTTCATCTAAAGCAGACAGTGTGGTTCCAAACTACTCTGAATGGAATAGTGCCATTTTGTGAGATGTGTGGAAGAATTTCAGTAACAAGAATACTACTCTTAAGAAGTTTGGCATGTGTATACACTCGTGAACCAATACACAATCAAGATAGTGAAAATGCCTATCACTTCCAATAGGTACTTCATGCCCCTTTCTTGTTTTTTCTGGTTTCTCTCTCCCCGTGGGTCTGCAGGCAACCTCTGATCTGCTTCTTCTCACTATAGATTAGTTGTTTTCTAGACTTTAATATAAATAGAATATAGTAGGCATTTTTCTCTCTGCATTCTTTTAATGTAAGTATTTTGGGATTCATCCATAGTGTTGTGTATGTGCCAATATTTCATTTATTTTTAAGTGTTCATATATATTCCATTACATGGATATACTGCCAGTTGTTTATTCACTCACCTGTGCTTCAACATTGGTGTGTCCCATGTAAAAATACAGCTGCTGTGCACATTTCATTTACTACAAGTCTTTATGTGGACATATGCTTTGTTTTCTTTTGAGTAAATAGATGTGGAATAGCTCAATTGTCTGGTAGGTGTATATTTAGCTTTTTAAGAAACTGCCAAATTGTTTTCCAAAGTATTTGTACCTCTCTATATTTTCATCAGCAGTGTATATGTTCTGATTCCTCCATATACTCACCAAGACTTGTATGGTAAACTTTTTAAATGTTAGTCATTTTATTAGATGTGTGGTCATATCTCATGGTTTTTAATTTGCATTTCCCTGATGACTAATGCTATTGAACATCTTTTGTTCTTAGCGTCTGTGTGTGTGTGTGTGTGTGTGTGTGTGTGTGTGTGTGGTGACATATTGGTTCAAACAAGTATTCTGCCCATTTTTAAACTGGGTTGTTATGAGAGTTCTTGATATAACCTGAGTGCAGGTCCTTTTTCAGATACATGATTTGCAGATTTTTTTTTTTTTTCTGTCTGTGGCTTCTCTTCTCTCAGTGTCTTTCAAAGAGCAGAATTTCTTAACTATTTTAATGGACTTTTGTGGCTATGTTTAAGAAATGTTTGCCTAACCTGTGGTCACAAATATTTTACCCTGTTTTTCTAAAAGTCACATAGCTGTTAAGACTTAGGTTTAGGTTTATGATACCATTTGAATGAATTTTTTTATATGGTGAGATAATGTGGGTTAAAGTTCATATTTTTTACAAATAGGTATCCATTTATTTCAGCATATTTCCTGAAAAGATGATACTTTCTCCTTTGTATTTGTGTTGAAATCAGTTTTCCTTATATTTGCAGTTCTATTTCTGGATTCTCTATTCTGTTCCGCTAATGTAGTAGTCTATCTTTATGCCAGGCATATACCATCTTGATTACTGTAGCTTGATACTAGATCTTAAAAAATGGTTGTGAGTATCCTCCAACTTTGTTTTTTTTTCAGGCTTGTTTTTTCCCTGTCCTAGTTCCTTTATACTTCCTTTTAAACTTTGTATTTGAACCTTAAAGTCAACTTGTCAATTTCCACAAAACTGCCTTCTGGGATTTTTATGGAAGTTGCATTGACTCTATAGATCAATTTGAGAAAAATTGGTATCTTGATATTGATACCAACTCAAGAACATGGTATTTATCTTTTCATATATTTAAGAGTTCTGTTTAACTCTCAGCAGTGTTTGGTACTTTTCACTGTGTCTTTCACATCTTATCCCTGTTTCACATTTTCGATGGTATTTTAAATGATATTGGTTTTTAAAATTTCCAGTTGATTGTTACTAGTATATAGAACTTTAATTGATTTTTGTATATTGATCTTATGTCCTGAACCTTGCTAAACTCATTTATTTGTTCTAGTAGCTTTATAACCAGTTCCATAGGATTTTCGAGATGGACAATCATCATGTCATCTGCCAGTAACATTTTACTTATTTCTCTCTTATCTGGGTGTTTTTTATTTATTTATTTTCCTTTTTCCTTTTTGCACTGACTAAAGCCTCCTGTAAAGTGGTGTATAAAAGTGGTGAAAGTGGATATCCTTGTCTTGTTTCTGATCTTAGGGGAAAAGCATTTGTTTTTTGTTATTAAGAATGATGCTAGCTGTGGGTTCTTCAAAGATGAAATTTTTACCTTTCTCAGGATGAGAAAGTTCCTTTTCTAGAAATTTGTGTTAGGAATGGCAGTTGGATTTTTTGTTAAATGCTTTTTCTGCATGTATTTAGATTATCGTGTGTTTTTTCCTTTTTAGTTTGCTTGATAATGGTGAATTATATTGAGTGTTAAAAGATTGTTGCATTCATGGACTAAAATGCTCTTGGTTATGTTTGACTTTATATATATTTTTAGATTCAATTTGTTAACATTTTTGTTTAGTAATTTTATATCTATGTCATGAGAGGTATTGATCTGTAGCGTTCTTTTCCTGTATTCTTTGTTTCATTTTGGCGTAGGATAATGCTTGCCTCCAGTGACTTGGAAAGTACTCCTTTAATTTGCTGCAATGTTTTGTGCATAACTGGTATGGTTTCTTTCTTAGATGTTTGGTAATTTTACCAGTAAAAACATCTGGGCCAGAAGTTTTCTCTTTGGAAGAGTTTTTAGCTCTAAATTCAGTTTTTTGAGTGACATAGGGCTATTCAGGTTATCTTTTACTTCTTGAAGTTTATGTGTTTCAGGGATCTTTTCCCCCCATTTTATCTATGTTGTCAAATTTATTGGCATAAAGTTTTTGATAATATTTCCAGTGTTTATTATTCCGTTAATATCTGTAGCATTTGATGTGTTATCACCACTCGTGCATATTGATAATTTGTGACTGTTTTCTTTTTTCCCTCTTGATTAGTCTGACTAAAGAATTTGCCAATCTTTTTGATCTTCTCAAAGAACCAGCTTTTGGTTTCACTGATTTTCTCTATTGGTTTTGTGTTTCTATTTCATTGCTTTCTAATCTGGTCTTTATTATTTATATTTTCCTCTGTTACTTGAATTTCACTTTCTAATGTTGTAAATTTCCCCCAAATACTGCCTTAGACACATCCCACAAATTTAGAATAAGTTTCTTTTTGTTTTTACTCAGTTTAAAATGCTTTTAAATTTCCCTGTTGATCTATTATTTGACTCATGTGTTATTTGGAAAAGTGTCATTTGGTTGCCAAATATTTGAACCTTTTCTAGTGACTGTCCAGTTATTAATTTCTAATAATTATATTATAGTTAGAGATCACCCTTTTCAATTCTGAAAAAAATATGGCATCTTATTAGGGGAAGTGACCACAGTTTTTATTCATCATTTGGTTTTGGGATATCACAAGTGGGAAAGATCTCTCTGGATTGTTGATTTGCTTGATGCAAGTGGCTTAAAGTTCTATATGAAGAAAGAAATGTTATGCGAGTCCTCAGAATTGTAAAGTCGAAATTGGAGGCAGTTCTTGCAGATCTCCATTTTGTGTGACTGATGAAGGTGGTAGTTCTGGTTCTAACCTGTTAACACAGGTAAGCCCTGTACAATGTTAGCTATTATTATATATTCAGACAGTGAAAACTAGCTCGGCAGACTGTAATCTGCACTCATGATGGTGCATATTTGTATAGTTTGCCTCAGATGCTTTCCAGCGTACCATTCTGAGTTGAGATGACCATGTGTTACAGAATATAGTTTTCTGTGGCTTCTGTTTACGTTGTTTATTTTGTGCTTGAAAAATAAATTTGATGACTGGACTTGAGAAAAGTGAAGCAAAGAAACTTCATGCTGGCTATTGAAATGAAAGTTTTACATTGACTAGAGAGGCATCTTCAAAGAAAGAGTTGTGTAACCAGTAAGAGATTTGGTAACAGGCTGTTGTGAAGTATACTTCAAACATAACTGCAACTGGGGAGGACTGACCAGAAATTAAAAAAATTGGGCTGGGAAAAAATATGTCCCAAATGCATGGCATGGGGAGATTTGAGAAAGGGACAGTGAGCACCAGCTTAAAATATTGGTGAATGCATGCCCATTAAGACAATGTTATAATGATGTCAGTCGTAGCTGACTGATTTCTAGATGCACATCCCTTCTGCTAAACAAGGCATATTTATTTGATTCAGTCATACTTTTGACCTTTGAGCTCCCTGTTTAATACAGGAAGGTTGGGTTATACTAGAAATAAATAACCCGACATTCTCTGCAGCTGAACATAATAAAAATTTATTTCTTGTCAGTACAAAGTCTTCTGTGGGCCCAGAGGGCTCTCCAAGGCAACACTTACCCAAGTGGTGATTCAGTGACAGAGGCGTGATCCTAGAACCTATACCCTCTAGAATACATGGCCTTCTCAGTTAGAGATCATGGAAAGAGAGAGACAGCTTTATACTAGAAGTGCTTCCTGTCACTTTTACTCACGTTTTTGTGGACAGAATTACTGATGTGGCTCTGCCCACTTTACAAGGGGATTGAGAAGAAAAGCCCTCTGTGATCAGACAAACTGGATAGCACAGAGCATTAGATATTCATCCTCTTGCCCCCAAAGCTGTTGTATATACTGCCCCATGCCTGATTCAGTCCTCAGCTTGGTTTCACAACACCCAGTAATCTTTCTGGCTTCAGGTTAAATGATTAGTTGCTTCACATTTACCACTCCCATTAGACTGTAAAATCTAATTATTACTTATTCTCTCTTGTTTTCCCAGCCTTGGAAAACTTGTTTACTCAGTACCTAGGATTTGGTCAGTCAGATATTTATAAATAAATAACTACTTTGGATAATAATAGGCATCTGGAAGTTTTTTTCTTGATGTTGGCAGTGATTTATTTTTCTTTTTCTTTTTTCATTTCTTTTCTTTTTTTTTTTTTTTTTTGCTTTTTAGGGCCGCACTTGTGGCATATGGAGGTTCCCAGGCTAGGGGTTGAATCGGAACTGTAGCCACCAGCCTACACCACAGTCACAGCAATGACAGATCTTTAACCCACTGAGCGATGCCAGGGATTGAACCTGCAACCTCATGGTTACTAGTCGGATTTGTTTCCACTGCACCACAACGGGAACTCTGTTTTTTTTTTTTTTTTTCTTCTCTTTTTTTCAGTGATTTCTGTTTTACTGGCTGTATAGAAACATTCAACATTATAGACAGTCTGACTTCATAAGTGGCAGATGGGAAGCTGGGAAACATTTACAGACTTACAGATTGTCAACAACTATTCTAACTTCTGATAATGAGGTAGTATCTCATTCATGACACATCATTCCTATAGATATATTGTTAATTTTTAGAAAGATTATTAAAGTTTTACTCTGACTGTAAACATGATATATGTACATTATAGAAAAACTGGAAGGTACATCAGGTATAAAGAACTCTTAATTCCAGTGTTCACAAACCACTGTATTCTGGCACATTTATTTTCAGACTTTTAATGTATCATTTCCAATGACTATATCATTTTCTTTTCATGTCTAAACCATGATTTACTGAACCACCCCCTTAAAAATGGACATTTAGATTGTTTCCAAAAGCTTTTCACTACATAAATTACTGTAACAGATAGTGTAATGTATAAACATTTCTCCATATTTTGGGCTTATATCTTAGGATATATTCATAAAAGGAAAACAAATTAAAACGTAGGGGTTTTTATACAGTTATAGGGACACCTTTAAAATAGGCAGGAGTTTTAAGCAAACATAGGACACATCCAATCTGCTTAGTGTTCTCCTATGAGCTCTTGGGGGTTTAAAATACTTAGTTTTTTCATGTAGCAGTCAAAAAAATTGAAAGGAACTTTTATATGGTCAGCACACATTGCATGGGACAATATCTCACTGGGTGTGACAATAATAAGATGCCCAGCATTTCCACACTACTTTTTATAAATGCCCAACACTTCCCCCTGCCTTGTATAGCAGGTTCTTAACATTCAAGAGAGATATATCTGAACTCTCCTGGAACTCTTCAAGGTACAGAACAACTTTAACATATAGTACCCACCTGCAAATGTCCTTATTTACGTTAGCTGAAATTTAGAATTTGCTGAAATAGTTTCTTTATTCACTTTTTCTTCAACATTGAATAAATATGGTAGAATCATTTGTAAAATAGAGACCAGTCACTGCTGAATTCAACATCCGATGCTTTAATGTATTCAAAACTTAATTTTTCTCACTAATAATTATGATTTTTCTTAGCCCTCTTTGCTTTCTCTTCAGTTTTAACAGCATTTGCAGTTGGCTTGCTTTGAGAGGGATCTGTGTTTAAGCAGAAACCAAAGTTTTTATTGCTCAATGTGAATTTTTGATGATGAGAAAGGAACCACAAAGCCTGAAGAAAATAAAGTTATTTAATAGTCCCAGCTGAGTGACTATCTCAGGTGACGTCCTTAAACATCCACTAATTCAAAATGACAGTGTGCGGTCTATGTCAGGAACTTTCAAAGATTGCGTGTGAATGCATAACCATGAACAATACATCCATACATTCCAAGGATCTCCTGTGATCCTTCAAAACACAGTAATAAGCAAGAAAGTTATAATTATCCTTTTTTGTCTAGAGGAAGAGGGTAAAAACAGTGAGGACATAGTTGTATTGGCCAAGGTCATATAGTCCATAAGTGGGGCTGCTGAGAGGAGACTCTAGAATACTTTAGAAACCAAATCATCACTGTATACGTGAGCAGATGGAATAGAGCCGAGTAACATCTTGTTCCTGAGAATCAATGAGATATAAATTTAGGTGGACACAAGGGAAGATAGGAGAATAGAAAATCAAATCATCCTACAGAGTAATCCTTACAGTAATGACTATACAAGAGATAACGTCACTTCACTAATGAAGGGAAGAGAAAGTGAACTGATATTTTTGCCATATACTGGCTGAAGACGTGGAAAAACTAGCAGGTTGACATGAGTTGAAGGCACATTGCAGGAGCTGGCAGCACAATTTCTTTTCCCATCAGTTTCACCCCTGCCCCCACCTCCCCCTCATAAAGGATCTGCCAAAGTAGACATTCAAAATAAGTGTTTCTCAGAGTTCCTATTGTGGCTTAGCGATAGTGAGCCTTACTAGTATACATGAGCATGTGGGTTAAATCCCTGGCCTCGCTCAATGGGCTAAAGAATCTGGTGTTGCTGTGAGTTGTGGTATAGGCCACAGATGTGGCTTGGATCCTGTGTTGCTGTGGCATTGGCATAGGCCAGCGGCTACAGCTCTGATTCGACCCCTAGTCTGGGAACTTCCATATGCTGCAGGTGTGGCCCTAAAAAGACACATACAAAAAAAGTATATCTCAGTTAAGAACAGAAGTACAACTGAGTAGAAAAGGAAAGAGGTTTCTGATAGAATATAGTTTTTATTACTTGGGGAATTGGGTAATGGTAAATAGTATCCTAGATAGGAGTTAGAGATATTTATTATCTATAGTATACTACACATTTATCTGTTCAAATATGGACATAATTAATTGAATAAGTTTCTCTCTGTTTTTTAGTTCAAGGCTTATATTCAAATGCATTGTTTCTGAGTAATATATGAAGTGCTACAAATTCTTCTTGATAAGCGTGTCTGACCTGTACTGAGTCCAAAACTAATTGTGCTGCTAGAACTAAAAATATAAATTCCCTTATTACTAACATAAACTATAACTCTCATTTGGTAGCCTTAAGAGACAGAACCCCATGAATAGTCTGTGTAGAATGTGAGTTTGTGGTGTGCAGATAACAAAAGGTAAGGTTGATGTCCATAAAACACTTTAGTGATGTAAGACTCTCAATGATGTGGTGTTCATTACTGACTCTAGAAGAGCCCTCTTGGAGGGATCAAGACGGTGGAAGAGTAAGATGTAGCACTCACCTTCTTCTACAAATACATCAAAAAACCATCTACATGTAGAATAGTTTGCACAAAACATCTACCGAAGCCTGGCAGAAGATCTTAAACCTCCAAAAAGATGAAGAAACTCTTCACATAACTAAGTAGAACGAAATGAAAGAAGAGAGAGAGAAAATGAATCAGGATGGGACTCCTGAGAGGGAGATATGAAAAAGGAAAGGACCCTATATCCTGGGAAGCCACCTAACCAATAGGGAGATAAGCTAAGACAGATCAGCTGAGACAGAGGGACCTCAAAGTCTCAGAGAAAAGCACAGTAGTCGGACTTAAGAGGGCAAAGCAGAGTGAGAACCACACAGACCATTGATACCACAAGATCTGGTCAGTTACGCTGAGAGGACTAGGGTTGGCTGTGTGGAGACAGCCTGAGGGACTAGGGAGCAGAGCGCCACAACTAAAGGAACCTGGGAGCAGGTCTGGTCCTGTGGGAGAATCCAGGTGCCATTGTTGGGGAGGTGAGAAGAGGAGGGGCAGACGGCCATAGGAATATCTTTCCCTGAGCATGCTTGGGCTCTCTCATGCTATGGGTGGTGAGGCACCACTTGCACGGGCTACAGGTGATGGGATGCCTCTTAGGCAGGCCAAGGCCAGTGGGTGCTAAGCATGATGTGGCACCTCTTGTGTGTTCTGCAGGTGGTGGGGGGAAACCATGCAAGTCATCTCAGACACCAGAGGTGGGCATGGCCTGCCACCAGTAGAGATCTGTAAATAGGCACCACCTGTGGCCCCAGTCACCTCAGAGGTTAGCAAAGACAAGGGCATTGCAACTGAGCACCACCCATTGTTGCTTTCCCTTCCCTGAGAATGCACATGCCTTGATGTTGCCACTGCCAAATGCTCCGGGAGCCACCTACATCTGCCTGAAGCTCACTGTCACTTCTCAGGGCCCTGTGGCTGGGAGCAGCCTGGGCCACCTCCCTGCAGGTCCTTGCCACTCTCAAGGGTCCAGGAACCAGGCACTAGCTACTAGCCATGCACATTGCCTCCATAACTCTGGAAGCATATGCAATATCCTAAAAATAAGTAGTAAGCCCTCACAAAGTACCTGGGGGCACTTGTGCATATAAATAGCCCTTCAGGACTACAGTAGTTGTTTTCCCTAAATTCACAGAATAAGAAAAATATAAGTAAAATGAAGAAGCTCAGGAACCATTCTCAGTTAAGACAACAGGAGAATTCACCTAAAGGAGCAAACAATAAAACAGATCTCTACAGTCTAACAGACACTGAGTTTAAAAAGGAGATAGTGAAAATACTGAAGGAATTAAGAGCAGATATGAACAGTAATGCAGATTACTTCAGAAAGGAACTAGAAATCATAGGGAAGAACCAAGAAAAATTAGAAAATTCATTTGCAGAGATGCAAGCACTGAGTTAAGGGCACTGAAGAACAGAATGAATACTGCAGAAGAATGAATTAGTGACTTGGAAGATAGAATAGTGGAAAGCACCCAATTAGGACAGCAGACAGAAAACCAAATGAAAAAAACAAGAAAGCAATATAAGAGATCTATGGGATAATATAAATTGGGCCAGTCTATGCATAATAGAGGTTCCAGGAGTTCCCGTCATGGCTCAGTGGTCAACGAATCCGACTAGGAACCATGAGGTTGTGGGTTCGATCCTGGCATCACTTAGTGGGTTAAGGATCTGGCATTGCCGTGAGCTGGGGTGGAGGTCGCAGACACGGCTCGAATCCTGCATTGCTGTGGCTGTGGCATAGGCTGGCGGCTACAGTTCCCATTAGACCACTAGCCTGGGAACCTCCATATGCTGCGGGTGTGGCCCTAGGAAAAGCAAAAAGACAAAGAAAAAAAAAAAGAAAATGGGCAGAAGACCTGAACAGATATTTCTCCAAGAAAGATATACAGATGGCCGACAGGCATATGAAAAAAATGCACAGCATCACTAATTATTAGACAAATGTAAATCAAAACTACAGTGAGCTACCACCTCACACTGGTCAGAATGGCCATCATTAACAAGTCAACAAATAACAGATGCTGGAGAGGGTGTGGAGAAAAGGGTACCCTCCTTCACTGTTGGTGGGAATGTAAATTGGTACAACCACTATGGAAAACAGTATGGAAAACCTCAGAAAACTAAATGTAGAACTACCATATGACCCAGCAATCCCACTCCTGGGTGTATATTGAGACAAAACTTTCCTTGAAAAAGACATGCACCTGTATGTTCACTGCAGCACTGTTCATAATAGCCAATATATGGAAACAACCTAAATGTCCGTTGACAGTTGAATGGATTAAGAAGATGTGGTACATACACACGATGAAATACTACTAAGCCATAAAAAAGAACAAAATAATGCCATTTGCAGCATCATGGGTGGAACTAGAGACTTTCATTCTAAATGCAGTAAGTCAGAAAGAGAAATACAAATACCATATGCTCTTACTTATATCTGGGGTCTAATATGTGGCATAAATGAACCTATCTACAGAGAAGAAACAAACTCATGGACTTGGAGAACAGATCTGTGCTTGCCAAGTGGGAAGGGGAGGGAGTGGGATGGACTGGGAGTCTGGGGTTAGTAGATGTGGACTATTGCATTTGAAGTGGATAAGCAATGAGATCCTGCTTTATAGCACAGGGAACTGTATTGAGCCACTTGTGATGAAATATGATAGAGGATAATGTGCGAAAAAGAATGTGTGTGTGTGTGTGTATGTGTACATGTATACACACACATATGACTGGGACACTTTGCTATGCAGCAGAAACTGACAGAACATTGTAAATCAACTACAGTTTACAAATATATAAAAAACGTACGGAGGAAAAAAATGCCCTCTTGCTCCATAGATTACTTGTGAGGTGGAAATGTGGTTGTTCCACTTTGGCCATTCAGAGTGTGTGAGATACCGTGATGTGGGAAAAGAACAAAATCTTTCCCCTAAGAACTGTTCCATAAGCAGAGTTCCTAGTAAGATCTTGTTATTTTTGCTTTGGTCAATTTTTCTATATTTTGATGTTAAAAGTAGAATATTGTAAAGTAGGTTAATGAATAAGAAAGAAGCGACAGTGATAAATGTTGTTTGAGCTCAAATAAATCTGTGGTCTGTCCCAGCTCACATATCTCTCTTCCTGTTCACTTATTCATTAATTTAGTTATTCAATTAATATTTATGAATCATAACCTATATGCCAGTTTTGGCCTCCTTTTAGTTTTCTTCATTTGAGTGCATTACTGAATTATATGAGTGCTTAAGTTGCATGTCTCCAGTGAAACTGTGATTGCCTTAAGGCTAGGAGATAGGCCTTATACTTTATTTTGTCCTTTATTATAAGGCTTGACAGAGACTAGGAAAATTTAAGAAGCTGTTAAATAGTTATCGAGTTTTTCTTAAAACCACATATATTTTTATGGTTTGATAGTTTTTGAAAAGGATTATCTTGCAGGTTGGGTTTCTTAGGGAGTGGGCTCTGGGATGGGACACTGGCGTCTCCATGCTGGGAGGTGGCTGGGGAGTGCTGTTGTAAGCAATGCCTATAGAAGGAAGGGACAGGAAGCAAATTAGGCATAGGGAGAAAATGGACTGTGGTGCAGCCTGGATAAGTACTCAGGTCTCCCCAGTGGAACACTCTGAAGCCAGAGTTGTTCTGAGTTGGGATGAGAGAGCCAGGCCTTTATTCCAGTCACCCCCAGCCTGTCTGAGGAAAGGAACGTTACCTTAGGCAAGGCAAGTAGGCATTCTGAAGAGCTGTGGGCTGTGTGCTGGCAACATTCCCAGCAACTGAGGGAATTCAATCCTGTAGGGAAATCCAGGTAGCATAGCACAGTGTCCATTGCTCATTGTAAGTTGGTGCAAGAGGATCCTAGAAACCTTATCTGAGGAGGAAGAGAGTTTATTTAAACCCTGATACTTTATATACCTTACATTCTTAATGGAAAAGATCATTTTTACATCACTCACTAATGTAAGTCTAAAGTAAAATGTTTTTCCCCAAACATGTATTTCACTGAAATGTTTTTAAAAATGGAGATGAGATTTGTCTTAGTGTTGGTATGTATTAGGATGATTTTGTTTCATATGGTTGAACCTATCAAATTAATTCAGAGACAGGAAAATGTATGGCCTCATTCAGCCAAATTATAGGAAAGGCCAAGCTGCAACTAGACCTCTGGGACTCAGATGGAACTAGATCACTTTTTGTCTCTGCTTCTCTCTTCATCTTGTCTTTATGCTCCCAGACTGGCTTCTTCCACACGGCTGGAGGTGTGGCTAACTGCAGTTTTTAGGCTCATAGTTCATCACTGGAGAAAAATTAAAACTTGATCTTTCTATTGTTAAGTTAAAAACAACCTGGGAAAGGTTGTTATTGGCCCACGTGTTATCCATGGACCAGTCAGATGCAGCCCAGAGGATAAGTTATGATTTGTCCAACTGAGTGTATCTGGGCACCTTAACCAATCACTGTCATCAAATAAGACAGTGGGAACTCATGGGAGTTCTTATGTGGATACATTACCTAGCTAGAGAAAGGGAAAATTTGTTGAGGGTTAGAGCAAGTGATGAGTGGATAGAACAAAGCCTGTCATGTAGTAGATTTCTCTTACCCACCCTGTTTCAGTTTTACCAGACTAATTTTACATTCTTTTTAAGCTTTGGCATATGGACCAATGGAAATACTTTTTATCATGGAAATAGACCACATAGCTATCAGTAATTTGTTCATAAATATTAGGTTCACTTCATTTTGCACTGAGATTAATCACCTGCCAACATGTACATGATTTTCTTGGTTCAGAAAAATTGTTGATTAATCATATTAACAAGGGAATTTTTGAAGGGCCAGAAATGAAGACATAATGATTATATATTTATTTTAAAGAGGGTATTTATTTATATTAGCAAATGTCACTTTATAGAAGACATTTCAACCTTTATCAAATAAACCTGCTATGAGTGATTTATAATATGATTTTGTTGGCAATACATCTTTATTATATGAAGAAGACTTCTTTGAAAATATTAAAACTTTAAAAATAGTGCTTTTCAGCTCTAGCAAGAAAAAATTCATGCCTTGAAACAAAAATTTCAGAAAAGCTTACCTTTTAACTCTTCTAGTGTGGAGTTTCTGGCCTAATAACTACCTGTTCCACCTTGGGGGATTAGTTTAAGCCAGTTGTGTTAATTCCATCTCATGGTAAAACCAATCCCAGTGGTTGGTTCAGAAAAGGGAATGTGACATGATACATGAGGGAAGGAATGGTTCTGTGAAGTTTTCTTTTCCCTTTTAAGAAAGCAAAATCCACAGAAAGAGACAACCATTCTTTGGACATTGTTGGGTATGTAGACCCAAGTAAGCTCTGCTAATGTTACCTATACCAGTCCAAGGTGAGGCCAGCACTGAGAAGAGCCCAGTAGAGAGATGAAAAGAACCCAAGGCCTTGCTGACATTATTAATTAAGTTAAATAGCTAATCTTGGAGTCTTCACCGCTGTTGACTCAGGGTGGATAATACATCTTATGGTTTATGTTGCTTGTAACTAGGAATTTCTTAACAGATATAACCTCAAAGTATAAAGGAGGAATTTATTACTAAATAGTTGTAGTACTGTGTGATAAATACAAATAAAGAGAAGTATCTATAATGTATAGGGTGCCACAATGTAGGGAGTCATACAAGAAGATCTCAGAGAGGAAGACACTTGAGATGGGTTTTGAAGGATACTTCAAAAGGGGATGAAGATGAAAAGGGTCTTCCAGGTAGAGAAAACAACATATGCAAAAGCACAGAGTAATGAAATAGATGGTCAACTTAAAATCACTCATGTTAGAGCAAATAAAGATAAGTCTGGTGATATTTCATAGGAGCTATGCACAACTGATAGCCAGCTGGGTGTGATAGGTGCTGATTAGGGGAATTAAAAACCATCAAGGACAGATATACATTCTCTTTCCATCTGTATTTGGGGTCTTATGGTCTCTGAATATTGCCTTGTTCTGACCAGGTGTTCCACTCACCTGGATTGATGGAATTGGCTAGTGTGGTGAACACCAGCTTTCCTGCTGACTTCTGCAAGCTAGCCGGTCTTAAGTATATGGCCCCAAAAGGACATTTCTGACTCAAGATATTTCAGCCTAAGCACCACCAATGATCTGACTATAGTTTCTCTGTTTCTTTGCTGGAATTTTCCTGCTCAGCCAGTGTCCTAGCCTTCAGACAGCTATTTGGCCATGGTCCAGTCCACTGACATTTAAGGTAAGAGCAAAGAACCTTTGAAAGACATTGAACACACCACAAATCAAAACAGGACATCTAACCCACAAATACTGAAAGGAAAAAAACTTAAGTATAGAATAATTGGAATCCATCCAAAAATAGAAAAGAAGGAAAGAGAAACATAGAATCAACTGGAAATAAGATCTAAAATGGCAATAAATACATATCTATCAATAATCACCTTAAATATCAATGGTCTGAATGCTCCAATCAAAAGACACAGAGTGGCAGAATGGATAAATAAGCAAAACCCTGCAATCTGCTGCCTACAAGAGACTCACCTTAGAGCAAAGGACACAGATAGATTGAA
>PVHT020000077.1:17732830-17758931 GCA_004024745.2 Catagonus wagneri | reverse complement strand
AGCAATCCCACTCTTGGGCATATATCCAGACAAAAATTTCCTGGAGAAAGACACTTGCACACGCATGTTTACTGCAGCACTATTCACAATAGCCAAGACATGGAAACAACCCAAATGTCCATCGACAGATGACTGGATTAGGAAGATGTGGTATATATACACGATGGAATACTATTCAGCCATAAAAAAGGATAAAATATTGTCATTTGCAGCAACATGGATGGAATTAGAAACCCTCATACTGAGTGAAGCAAGTCAGAATGAGAAAGACAGATTTCATATGAAATCTCTTATAACTGGAGTCTAAAACAGTGCACAAATGAACATCTCAACAGAAAAGAAAATCACAAACTTGGGGAACAGACTTGTGGTTACCAAGGGGGCGGGGGAGGGGTGGGGGAGGACTGGGAGGGAATGGGGATAACTAGTGCTTTAATGATGGAAAAGCAAGGAGCTCCAACTGTATTGCACGGGGAACTATATCTAATTACATGTGACAAATCCATATATGTACATGTAATCGGGTCACCACATGGTGCAGTTGGAAAATCTGACAGAAATCTGTAAACCAGCTATAATGCAGAGATAAAAAAAATAAAAAATAAAACCTAAACACAGCATCTCTCCCAAAAAAAAAAAGAAAAATAAAGAAAGACATTGAACAGGACGGGCTTGAGAGGCAGGAGGAGAAACAGGAGAGGTGAATATTTTAAGGGTCTAAGAGAGAAAGCCTAACAGCCTGCAAAGCTCTTTCTGACTGATGCACATAATCTTACCATTCAAAATATCCCTTTAGTTTAAATACTATGCTCTCTCTAAAGTTTCTTTCTTAAGATATAAACATCTACAGCAGGGCTTAAAATTGAACCACTTGTACCTGAGCGAATGGAAGGCAGGTTGAGGGCACATCAAAAGGGAAGGGTATTAGGGCAAAAAAGTTGAGGATTGACACCTTTTGTCAGTTTGCAATTTTCATTAGAGTATGATGAGCAGTGATGCCTGGGCAGAGTGTGCTTTAGTTTTGAGGGTTATAATAGACCACATGGAATTTTTATGTTTCAGTGAAAGGAACAGCAGTGAAAAAGGGAAATTTTCTTTAGGCATGTGACTCTCTAGTCTCAGTACTCACAAAGATGAAGTCGTGGACTTACAGACCTTCAGCTACACCTAGTGGCCAAGTAGTGAAAGGAACAAATATTTTATTGTAATAATATTTTATCATGGTTTTTAGCTACACTACTTTTACAATCAGTTAAGAATTATTTCTTGGGTAGTTACCCATTAGCTCTGTGTTCCCTCTGTATAATTACTTTCAACTAATCTGTTAGTTTGTCATCTGACTAAATAACTGATTCTTCAAACTGGAGGAGTATGGTAGTGTAAAACAAAGGACTGTGTGTTGGGAAGTTGAGGAAAGGGAAATAAATGGGAATAGAAGTGTGCCCCTTGCCTCCCTGACAACTCTAAGAACTAACTTCCTGTGTTTAATACCTGCTAGATTTCTCTACGTTGACATTTTGCTTAGGATTGTCTGAGAAAGTAAACAATAATAACAGTGATGATGATGATGATTGTGGTTCAGGAGGAGTTGTTCGAAGGAAAGAGAGCGCAAATATTTGAGTGTCTATTATTTATGAGGTTGGAAAAATGAAATTAATCTGTAACAAAATAGAGCAGAACCTGAAATGTAGAACCCGATCAAATCATTTTCAAGAATGTCACATTATAATCTGTATCTTTAAAGTGCATGTACTAGAAATATTTGGTGGGTGGTAAGTTTTTTTTGTTATTTGTTTATAGGTAAGGAAATCTCAATAGTCAACACTTAAAAGTTGCTTTGACAGTGAAGGAGAATATTTACAGACGTGATTCCAACCCCTAGAGAGCTGACCCAACTGGGTTAGGTCTATGGCATACTACCAGGCTCACAGTTAACTTGGAAAAAGAGTTGCAAGAGATGGTATAAAGGTTTTGAAGGTTTTTTTTTTTTATAATATTTTACTAAAATTTGGCAAAGGAAGAAGATGATAGAAATGGGTTTATGTTTCCTTCATGAAGATTTGAATACAGGATTTATTAATTAAACATACACTTTCATTTTACTGATGGAGAAACTTGACCCAGTAGTGATTAAATTACCCAGCTATTCGGTTGCAGAGCTAAGGCTACAACTCAGTTTTTGCTTCTGATCTACTATCCTCTTTACTCCAACTGTTAATGGAAGAGTTCTCCATTTCAGTAGAAGGCCAGAGCAAGAGGAAGTGAGCTTACATCTACATCAAGAAAGTTTAGGTAGATCAAGGAAGATTCTTTCATTTGACTTGAACTGAAGGTATTAGGAAGAGATAAGGCAGGCTCATCATCAACACTACTCTTGCACTATCAGGAACCGCTTAAGTTGGAAGAGTCTTTAGTATGGGTTTAAAAAAATGTAGACCCAAATCTAGTGAATCCCCAAAGGAAGTGGTATGTAATTCTATGGATAGATACATGTCATAGCTGTGTTAGTATCCTTCACAGTTTGTTTACACGTAATATAGTAGGTTTTTTTCCTGAAGCAAATTTATTAAGTTGTCAGATCATTTTACATTCGATGGCATCTAAGAATAGGAGTATTTGGTTTAGAACAGCAGTGTTAGGAAGAACACTGTCTTGAAGGGTAGATCTGTAAAACCACTCAGCCTCCTACTGGATGTTTTGCCCTTGAGCAATTTACTTCCTCTCTCTATATTAGTTTCGTTATCTAAAACTGAAGTAACGACTTGTACCTTGCAAGAATATTGTGAGGATTAAATAAGATTGTGTTATGTAGAGAGCCTACCACAATGCCTGCCACATCGAAGGTACTCAGCAAAATCAGCCGAGCCCCAGGAAACTTGAGTCAACAGAATGATTTAAGTAATTCTGGCTGACGGGTATGTTTCTCTGATTTGGTCCCATGTAGTGTAAAAATGTTTTTCACCATTTAAAAATCCATGCCCCATTAGTTAAGAGGATTTTTAAAAGTCTTCTACATTATATTTTACTGAAATTAGAATGTATTTAAGCACTTTCCCAAATAAATAGTAATATGGAATATGTTTTTTTTTTTTTTTCCAAGTTATGCCTTCTTCTACCCTCTTCCTGTTCTGATCTGCCTCCTAGAGGGGTAGCCCCACCCAGCTAAGAGTCATTGCTCTAAAACGTGGTATCAGACAGGGGGACCTAAGAAAGATTTACATATTTATTTTAGGTTCAAATTAGGAACATAACAGTTCAATCACTTTTTACCTCCTGGCCTCATTGTCTGTATATTTACTAATAAACACATCAGGTAAAGAAAAGAAATGCAGAACTAGCCATAATCCTGCCTATCCTCCTTCTCAGAGTTATCCTAAATAAATGTAATGGGGCAATATTTACAAGATGACCTGTGGATTTTTATGGAAAATTTAAGTACTGCATATTTGTCAACATGGAGATATTAATTGTCGGGAAGCCAAGGAAATTTTTTTTTTTTAAAGATCGGTTACCAGAAATAAAGCTCTGTGGACAAGCTGCTTAAAGAAACACAAGGCTAAATTATACACCAGTCCTTAGGGAGACACAAGAAGAAAAGGCTTCAGTAGCCCTGATCACATTTCTTCAGTCTGGCGTACTGTTTCCTCTAAGTGTTCACAAAATAATATCACAACCTGGAATTGGTAGTCTTCTAACAACTTTTCTGATTTTATGCTAGTTTGACTTTCACTCATGCCTAAAGCTTGTAACATACCCAGCTTTCAGAATGGATTGGCAGGATTCTTTTAGCACTTATTAACCTTTCTAAAGCTACTTGTCTATTTGCATATCTCCAACAAGGTACACCACACCAACCTGGTCTTGCCACTGGCTGCTTTAGAGCCAGAATTCCTTGTCTGCTTTGTTCAGAAACCCAAAATGTAATCAAGGAACCCGTCTACTAGAGAAGAAAGAAAGGGAAGGATTTCAGGACACAATGGCAAGGCCATGGGAAAATTCCAAGAATCCTTTGAGCCACTGTCCTCACCCCATGTCCTGCCCTGCCTCACTAATCTTTCAGATTAGTTCAGCCTAATGAAAACCAACAACATATAAAACAAGTAATGATACTCATCGTTTGTCTTTCTTCTGATTTGGTTCATTCTGCATGTCTTGGTTAAGCCAAGCAAAATTCTCTGGAAGCCCTGCCACCCAGCTCTGGGGCTGACAACTTTAGTGCTCATCTTAGGAAAACAACTAACTGATAAGGATCCAGCCACTCAAAAGTCATTATCTGTTCATGGAAGGTATGGGAGGGGTTGGTTGATCTCTCTTTCTGAAGGACCAAGTATTCAGTTCCTCAATACAGTAGACCCTTATTTCCCTTAGCTTCTCTCTTTTTAAAAAAATACTGCGGAATTGCACACCAGCAACTCAGACTATTTTCAGTTCACTACTTTTCGTTACTTATGAATTTTAAGTCTTCCTTTGAAGGGAAAACATTATTTTAGGTGTCAGATTTTTTCAGAAGTATAGGTGGGTTTTATTTATTATAAGGCAAACTGAAACTCGTTATGAACAGTACGTTATTTGGTAGCAAATATCCTTATATTTCTTTTTCTAATTTAAATAAGTATGGGTACCAGGAAAAAAAAATCATTTTTCTCCTTGCTGAGTGAAAATAGGTCAAGTAATTTAAGCCACTCCATTGCAATTAGAATTCTGTCTTAGCCATTCTTCCTTTTATCCTGGGGGGAAAAGACAGAACACATAACAGGAATTCATTGGCTGAGTTCCTTGTTGCACTACCTATTGGTCTCTTGCTTCAGCCTGCCTGGGAGCTCTCATTCTGATGATAGTGGTATGGTACAGAATGATGAACCCCATCTCTGAGGCTGTGTGTACCACCTCTTTTGTGCTAGCAAAACAATGCAGTTGGAGAGGAAAAAAAATGTCAGTGGCTTTGGTCCTAAATTCCTTGAATTCTAAATGTATTTATTTGTGGGAGACAATGCTATCTGCCAAAGTTAAGTAAATTTTACTGAATCAATTAGTCAGCAACATTCAGTCTCATTAAACATCCATGTCCCTTTTCACAAGATTAGAACCTGTGGCTTGGTCACATTCCAATGTAGATAATTACATTCTGCATTCCTGGAGATTCCCCTCCACCTTTCCAACCCTGTACCATCAAATATGTTATTATTTGCACCCATCCCGAATCAGCAGTTCTCTTGTGAGGGTGAAGAGTGTATCAGTTTTAACTGACAGGCTAAGGCATTGCTTTTATCATTTTAAGAAGAAAAACCCTTAGCCAATGCCTATTTTGAAATGAGGCAAATTTCAAGTGTGTATATTTAATTCTAAGTTAAGGTCTTCGGTAAATAATATGCTCTTACTTTCATAAAGGATGTTTATTTGGGAATCTTTGATAGAAAATTTGTTTCTCAAGTACATACTGTTCAAGAAAGAAATTGAAATCTTCAGAAATAGTAAAAACAAACAAACAAACAACGTCTTGAGCAGATAGCTTTTCTGACCTTCTAAATAAATTCCACAAGGGGGCGAAAACACCTAATGGTCCAGGACTGCAAAGTTTATGTTTCAAAGCAGGCCACCCATAATAGATTAGTGGATTAATATTTTGCTCTAAAGGATCTGGCCTTTAATGTTGACATCAATTTATAGCTATCCCAGTTTACAGTAGTAAAAGTCACAGAGCCCATAAAATTCACAATAGATGTCAGCCTTCTGGTACTAGTGCTCTAGCCTAGTACCCCATAAACAGTGGTGATTAGGTAACTGTTCTTCAAAGACCCATCCATAGCTATGAGGTCTTTATCATCTCCGGCAAAGATACTGCCACGTGGATTTTAGCAGCCACAGCAGGACAGGTTTTTTTTTATTATTTTATTTTTTAAAAATTTTCAGTGTATTTTTTTTTTTTTGCCATGTTTCTATGATATTTTACTGTGGGTTTTACTGTGGGTTATCAGTGATTTTTTTCTTGAAATCAAGCATGGACTGTCTCTTTTTGTGGGCAAAACTTAAGAGAAGCTCTCTCAGTATCATATTAGAACTGTTTGAAAAACAGCCAAGGCACAGAGGTCAAATTTCCCCATATGCTATAAGCAACTTAGGAAGCAAGACCACAAAAGGTTTTGCAAATGTCTGCCAGTAGCCTGGTGATCTAGGTCACTGTACAGGTTTCATTAATCAGTTTGTTCAAACAAGGAGTTATTTTTCTCTGCTTAAGAGACATGCAGATATCATGTAGAATCTGCTCAATTGTTGATCACTAAAGAGTTTTAATGAAATAGAGATCATTCAAAAGAAGAGAATGGAGGAGTTTGTATTTGTAGTGAGGAGAAATCGTACTTTTAGCCCAGCTCCTCTGTTTGAGTCCTCTGTTCTGGCAGAGATAGGCTCAGGGTCTAATAATAGTTCCTTGGGCTCTGCATCTCCACATACGTGTTCCGGTGTTAGAGCAGCAGGAAGAATTTAGTGACAGAGCAGGTGTTGTGGCTTATTCCCTGGCAGAATAAATGGTGAAGGGTGGTGGGAAGACAGACCTCTTGCTTCATTCTTTATGCAAAAAAAACAATGCCTCCAATAGCCTCCCCCCCTTTTTTTTTTCCTGGCAGCAGTGAAAAAGAACTAGAATTGTTGTATTAATATGTATGCAAACATTACTTTTTCACTTGAGGCTCTGGGGAAAAAAAAAGGAAAAAGAAAAATTTACTGTGAAAATGCTTAGCCGGGAAGATTTACTGCTGATTGCAGATTTAGTATTGACATGTCTTAGCTGAAGAAAACTTCAGCTTTAACTATTAATGTGGGAAATCTGGACTAGCTTTTAAAATGAGATAAAGAGTTTTGAATGATGGTGTATTTTCAGAGAAATTGTTTATTTACAATATAATTTTTAATAAGTGTCAATTATAGAGGTATAAAAAACCCAGTGGCGTGCACATCTTAATTTTAATGGCCTGCCTTGGAAATAGAATTATAGAATGTAGGTGATCTGAATTATACTGAAATCAGCCTTTAGGCCAGACCCACTGTAATTTAACACATCTATATACCCTCCTTTCCTGATTTTTTTATTATGAAATATGGGATTTTAGATTAGAATTTGATTCTAAATGAAATGCTCTTTTATGGGATTGTTTGTGAGATTTTCCTCAACCTACATTTCTATACTCCTCCAGCTTATGTACAAAAGACTATTTTTCCATGAATGTAGATGTGTTGTGTTATTAGTTAAGCTAGGAGAACATGAAAGGAAAAACAAATTCCTTCTTCCAACTGGGATTATTTGAGATTTTAACAATATTACTTTTCCTTTGCTTGATTATATAAGGCAAAACTTGACATCTACTTAACCGTAGTTATGCCTTCTTGATAATGCATCTAGGTATAATTAAAAAGGTTCTTAACCTTAAGTCTTTTGCACCCAATGCCTGTAACAATAAAAGCTCAGAATTCTGGAAAACAGGGAATGTTTGAGAGGGAACATCTTGTGAAGATTGTAATTTGACCTTTGGAGACAACCTTGCTGAGTAAATTTTAAATATTATAGGAGAACAAAATAGAAAGCCTCAAGGTGGAATTCCACCCCCTCTTCCTCTTAGAACTGCAAACCAGTCAGAAGCTTTTGCAGAGATTAAGCTAGAAATTGTGTGCCTCTCCTTAGTACTTCTGCTGAGAAATAAAATTCATCACTAGATAAAGGCAGATTTATATTTAATACCATCCTCATCACTCTCCCAGTATTTTATTCCAGTCTACCTCCAGTTAAGTACTTGAATCAGGTATAACCAGAAATACTTGATTTCCCCCACTCCCACCCTGTGAAAAATATTTATAACATTTAGTATTACAAACCTTTCTAACTCTCGAGTACACTTGACTATGATGACGATTAAGGGGAAGAAAAACACCTCTTTAACAACTTTGCAGCTTTTGATTAAACCATACCAAGAGGCATGTTAGTTACAGTGATAACAATGAAGCATTATGCCAATTACGTTAAATCCTGCTCTCCGCTTTAAGCTGATCATGACCTGTTTTAGTGTCCTGTAATTTATCCTTTGGAATGCTTACTCTCATCAATAAAGTGTTCAACTTAAAGAGAAAAAAAGAAAGCCACCAAAGGGAATAACCACCCCCAAATGACTTCTAGAAAACAAGTATTTCTTAACTTTTTATTGACATTGGCAAATTAAAATAGAATAAATTAACAAGTATTTTTTCAAAAAAATGTTTTGTACAAAAATACTGTCAAAATTTCCTAAAAAGCTTTCAACACAGTAGTATTTTTTCATGTACTGAATATAACTATTAGCACAGTGTCAAAAATGTTGAAGACAGAAACAAAATAAAAATTTGTGAAATGTTTGCCACTGACGACATTCCACACCCTATTATTGTCTGTACATATGGGGGAGGGGGACAGCCACCTTGAAAGTGAACAGTATGACTTTTCCTGATTCAGAACGGTTTGGCCCACATCTGTTTAATCTTCCAGTTTAGCATATTTAAAAAATTAGTCTGTACTCAAATGCATAGTTAAAAAAATGAAGCGAGATGGCAGAGTTTGTGCAGTAATATCTGCCCTTCAAAGTTCATGCAACCAACTAATGCAATTTTTCCTTTCCCTCATAAATCTGAATACAGTTCAGTCATTTGAAACCATCTACAAAATCCACAAGATTAAGCAGTTTGCCAAGATTAATATCTAACAGTTCAGCACTGGAGAAAGTGAGGAAATAAGGAGTAAAAACAAACAACAAAAAAGACCAAGTTAGCTAGATATTTCAACTACATAAGGGAGGTGAATGTCAAGGCTACAAAAACGAAACAAAAACAGAAAAAAAAAGTGGCAGCAATTTTTTAAAACCAATTTGTACAAGTTTATAGTATACTTTGTTTCCAAGTTCTCAAACCTTTCACGATCTGAAAAGTGAGATACTGTGTCTAAGGGAATGTTTTTTAATTCACGCCGAAGAAGTTGGGGGATTTGATTTCTTGCGCCGGGATTTTGATCGAGTCAACAGCTTACTCTACTGGGCTGCTGTTTGCACACGAAGTCCGTCATAAAATCAAACTCGTTTTGCCCCAGCCAGAGTTCAGGCAGCTCCTTGATGCGGTCCAAACCCATTTCTATCACTAAGGACATAAGCACTTCCTCGTCGATGAAATCAGTGTCTATGACATTGGGCGGCAGCATTGCAGCAGGGACGTGGGCCACAGAGGCGGGCATGTTGCTGCTGCTGCTGCCGCTGCCGCCGCCGCTATTGCTGCTGCCCGCGCCGCCGCCGGAGGTGCCTGCGGAGCCGCCGGGGGTGCTGCTGCCGCCGGAGGCACCAGGGGTGCTGCTGCCGCCGCTGTGCTTGGGGTTGCAATCTCGGAAGTGCTGGTTTGTCCCGTTCATCTGGTGGCCTGCAGCAGGGTGCAAATCCGGCATGTAGTGGTTGTGGGGGTAGGGGTGATGGTTGAAATACTGGTTGTTGAGCTTCTGCAGCTGCATGCTGGCCGGCAGGGAGCCTCCCTGGCTGGCCACGGGGGGGCCCATGAACTGGGAGTTGTTAAACCTGGCCGCGGGGGCCAGCGCGCTTGGGGGGTGCCCTCCGTTCACAGTCCCCGGCCCCATCGCGTGCCTGATGCCGCTTGTGGCATTCATGTTGCCCGCGCCGTAGTGTATGTGATCGCCCATTAGGGCGTTGAAGGTGTGTTGGGGCTGCTGCTGCTGGTGGTGATGGGGGCTTGGGAACTGCCCCATACCCATGCGGTGGGCAGGGTGGTGGTGCAGCCCGTTGGTGCCGTCGGGGAAGCGCCCGTGGTTCATGGCCATCATATGGTCTGCCATTTCCAGTCCTGAAAGTGAAAAAAGCAGATATTAAGACCGTTACCACACGTGTCGACCACCACAGCGCAACCCATCTTTTCTCGCCTTTGCCCCCCAGTCTCCGCGGACGCACTTCGGCTGCGATCATCCCGACCATCCCACTAGGAGCCTGTGCACCCGGGTTCGCCACCAAGGCGGACCTGCCACCTACAACAGAGCCGCGCTTTGCACAAACGTCCCTTTCCCCTGCGATCGGGCAGGGGGGACCCAAGCCCACACCCCCCTCTGCTCCCCGATGTCTCCTAATAAAGGAAGTGCCCCGTAGCCCTGCCGTGAACTTCAGGCATTAAATCAGCCCTCCTCATCCTGTTGTTGCACATCCTGTTGTTATTCCCCAGCTCCGCCTCACTCTCTTCCTCCGGGCAAACCCAGCCCTCGTAGGACTGGGCTGGCAGAAGCCCCAGCCAGCTTCTCTCGCCGCGCTTACCTTCCGTCCTTGCGATTTCTGCTTTGAAGACCGAGGGCGGGATCGTCGGGTCCAGGACGGGCTCAGCAGCACATAGAGGTGGCCTTTCCGGCTTGCAGGGCGCTCGCTATCTCGAGGTCTGCGCCGAGTTCTTGCAGCGGCTGCTGGGGTAGGAGCGGAGCCGTTCCCTTTTATTTCCCCTCTGCTGCCTCACAGCTCGCAAGACCGCCCGGCAGCTGCCAACAATGAGCTGTGTTTCTTAGGGCTTTGGCCACAGTCAATATAAGGGATTTCAGGAAGGGCGGAGCGAGAGCCTCCCGGGCGGGAGGAGGGAAAACACGGACTCCGGAACATTGAGCACCTCGGACCGGGTCTGGCAGCCGAGTCCCCCTCGGCCTGAGGCACGTGCGCAGAGGCTGCGGTCCCAGGCACCGCCCCGCGGCCCCCGGATTCTGGTTTCTTCCACAAACACTGGGTCAGCACGGCGGCCCCCAGCACAGGGAGAAAATCTTCCCTTGACTCTCAGCTTAGAGGTAGCTCCTGCCCAGAAAGAAGCGAGGAAAACTCACCGCCCCCTCTGACCGGATTCCCCAACCCTATCGATCTGAGCTGCTGTCTACTGGAAAAGGGGGTTTAATGCAGCGCCCATGCCGTCCATAGTGTGTTTTTGCCTGCCCGGGCTTACAAAGCTTATCCAGTCTACAAAGAATGGTGTGTTTACCCAAGTGCGTTTTTAAGCCCCAGGCAAATAATGACCCCTCCCCTCTGCGTGCTTTCCTGGGTTTTGCCTTTGTGTTTCTATTGGGGCATTAGGTAACCTGATCTAGATATTCTGCGTGTAGGTGCATTCCGCCCCCCCTTCAAGGACAGGGACTGGGGGCGGGGAGCGGCAGCCGCAGCAGCTGCAGGTGGACTGAGCGCACTCGCGGGCCCGGCCGCCTCCGCTCCAGCACCTGGGAATCCTGCCCGCATTTTGGGGCCCGCTCGCCGCTCCCGGGGTACGTGTGCTTCTGCTAAGTTTGCGTTTGCAGCTCTTGGTAGCTTTGGCATCCGAGCTGAGGCGTCTCTGCTCTGTAAACAAACTCAGCGATCCTCGTCCCCAGATCCACCTTTTTGCACATACAGTTTCTTGCTTCTGCTGTTGCCCTTGATCCGGGAGATGGGGGTGTGTGCAAACTTGCACAGCCTCCCTCTGGGCTCTGCCTGACGATTTGGGGTTGCTTTAGAAGCGAATGGGTTTGTAATTAAGAAATTCGAGGGCTGAGTAAGGCTGGAAAAGGAAAACAAATAGATAACATGGTAATCGCTTTGTAAATAAAGTCGTTCTGGAGGTGGGCACGTAGCTGCACGTCCCGTATGGCACCGCGCGCATACACACTGCTGGGACTCTTCCTTTTCAGTGAAATTTCTCAGTGGGGCAATAGGTGATAATAATAACCTTGCTTCCCAGAACGCGACACAACTAGCCTGGTCGTCCATTTGGCTCATTGACTTGCAAATAAAAGCCTTAACACCGGTCTGGGCCACTACCCAGTCAGGGCTCTCTTGCTTTCTCAAATGGGGAAGCCGAGTTGTTTCCCTAACACCACGATTAGGCTGCTTCGAGCTTTTATATTGCTCTTTATGTGGTAAGAGCGAGTTTAGCGCTCCGAATAAGGACTTCGGTTCAGAGTTGTTTCTACATAAATAGATAGCCATTGAGGACTTCCTGCTCTGAAGAGCGAGTCCCCCCACCCTTTTTTTTTCTCCCTTCTTGCTCACAGGACTTTTTAAGGTCCTATTTCTAGAGGACTGGAAATTCTGATATATTTCCCCTTTCAAGAATTTGCAAAAGAGAGAAAAATCCTGATTATTTGAGTCTATTACCCCTCTGTTTTCCTCTAGTTACATATATATGTAATATTTAATATATGTATTTAAACATTGTTATTGTCTTCCTCTCTGTCTCTTTCCTTTTCCAAGCTCTCCAGAATTTATAACCATGCATGCAATAATTTTTAAACCTCAAAAATACTTACTTTTTGAAGACCCAGATACAGAATACATTGCAGTTTGGGTTGCAACAATTCCATAACTTGTCCACCTGTTAGTTTTACCTATAGGTCATGGAGTTGCAGTTACAGAATCAGAGACTTGGAAGAGAACTGACACTTCCTATTAAGAAAATAGACTTGAAAATGTTGGTCAACCCCAGACTCAAAAATTGCCAGATAGATTGTTTTCTTCCATTCCTTGTACTGCAGTGTCTTGCAACACACGACCAGCTCTTGAATGGCTAATCTAAATTCCTATTGCAACCATTAAGGAAAGGTGCAGCTCCATCCTGCTCCAGTGGATGCCATAATTATTGGGAAATCCCTTGAAAGGTCAATCCCTCACCCCCATCCCTTAGAGGGGAAAAAAAAAAATCGTTCTGGGACCAGCTGGTTAGAACATGGTATGCTTTGTTCATTTATTCATCCAATGAATATTTACCAAGTGCCAGGCACTTTTCCTAGCTCCTGAGGAGAACCGTAACTCATGGTCAGAAAGTGGAGATGAACAAACAAGCCTTGGACACACTGTAATAAGTGCCACAGCAGCATTGAACACAAGAACTTCTGGGAGTACACAGGAAGGACACCTAACCTAGTCTTCTGGCCTTGAGAAGGCTTCCCAGTGGAGGGTGATAAGTTGAGCCCTGAGGATGAGTAGAAGTTAGCCCATCCTGGGTGGGGGGCGGGGATAGAGGTGAGAGATATAAGTTTGGAGAGGTAAGCAGGCTGGAATCTGTGGTCATCAGGCTGAGAAATTTGGATTGTATCCAGAAGATAATGAGATGTGAGAGAAGGCTTGTGAACCAGTGAGAGGATCAAATTTTCATTTTAGAGAGATCAGGACAATATTGTGGAGAATGAATTAAGAAAGCAAGACTGGAAACAGGGGGTCCAGTTAAGGGGCTTTCAGTCAACCAGGGGTATGCAAAGCCCAGTGTAACCAGGGGTTTATCCTGGGAATCCAGGAAAGGCAGTGGTCTGTGCATGGTTCTGTCAGTGCTAGCTGGTTGTATTAATTTCCTAGGCTGCCATGACAAAGTACCACAAACTTCGTTTACACCATTCAGACTTAAACAACAAAAAATTTATTGTCTCACAGTTCTGCAGTCTAGAAGTCCAAGCTCAAGGTGTTGGCAGGGTTGGTTTTGAGGGCAAATCTGTTCCATACCCCTCTTCTAGATTTGTTGATTTGATGGCTGTCTTTAGTGTTTTGTGGCTTGTATATGCATCACTCCAATCTCTGCCTTAATCCTTACATGGCATTTTTCCATGGTGTGTCTCTGTGTCCAAAGTTACCTTTTTTATTTTTAAATATTTTTTTCTTTTTTGGCCACACTTGTGGCACATGGAAGTTCCCAGGCCAGAGATCAAATCTGAATCAAAAGTATTGAACTGTAGCTGTGTCCAATGCTGAATCCTTAACCCATGGGATCAAACCCATGCCTTTGTAGCTACCAGAGCCGCTGTAGTCAGAGCCTTAATTCACTGCACCACAGCAGGAACTCTTCCTCTTTTTATAAAGACATCAATTATATTGGATTAGGGTCCATCCTAATGATCTCGTTTAAGCTTGATTACCTCTGTAAAGATCCTATATCTAAATAAAGTCACATTGTGAGGTCATGGGGGTTAGGATTCCAACATTTTTGGTGGGACACAATTCAGCTCGTAATAGTGGTGGAGAAACTGAATAAAATAAGACCTCTGGAATTGCCGTCGTGGCGCAGCTGAAACTAATCCGACTAGGAACCATGAGGCTGTGGGTTCGATTCCTGGCATGCTCAGTGGGCATTGCCGTGAGCTGTGGTGTAGTTTGCAGACACGTCTCGGATTTGGTATTGCTGTGGCTCTGGCGTAGGCCAGCAGCAGCAGCTCCAATTAGACCCCTAGCCTGGGAACTTCCATATGCCGTAGGTACAGCCCTAAAAACACACACACACACACAACACACATGCACAGAAGACCTCTGTTGTTATGGAAGAAAGGCACCACCTCAGACAACACCTCAACTAGGCCTTCCTGACTGTCTTACCTAATTAGCAGTATCCCTTATTGTTTCTTACACTATTTCATTTTTATTCCTAGCATTTACCCACACCTAGCATATTATGTATTGAATTTTTATTGTCTTATCCCTTAGAATGGTAGCTCCAAAAGAGCAGGGACCTTGCCTGTTTGTTTGAATATTCAGTGTCTAAAACATGCCTTTACTGATTAGATTAATGAGTGAGTTAATAAATGGAATATAGCAGAATTTCCAAGGGAATCCAAAAAAAGGGCTCTTGTGGGGGGAGGGGGTCAGGAAAGATTTTTCTAGAGAATGTTACTTTCAAGGCTGGCAGTAGAAAAATCTAGTGGAATGGAGAACAGCAGCTCACCCCTGTCTGCATTGTGGCCTGTCATGGACTTGAGTGAAACTGGTCTGTTTGGGAGGATGGCTCATCCAGGAATCATTGGCTGCTGAGTATAGAGGAAGGTCCCATTGATGTGAAGTTTTGATTGAAACAGAGCTTTTAGAGGTGAGCCTTGGGCTTCAACTGAACTTTGAGTTGAAGAAAGGCTGCCTTCTGAAGGATCTAGCTTCAAAAAATATATGAAAGAGTTTATACCTGAATGATGGGACAGGGATGAGACTAGGGGGCATTGTGGGATCTAATACTAGTTTTTTTGTAGTTAACCTAAATGATCTTACCCAATCTTCACTTGAGCAAGCAGGGATTGGTTCCTTTCATCACTTCAGAAAGGAGGATTTTGCATCTCTGAGACTCAAACAAACAAAGAGACAAATACAATCTCCTCCCCCAAACCCCATGGCCATCTTCTCTGAGACTGGGGGAAAGGGGAGAGAAAGAATCAGTCAGAGACAGACACTGGTTGGGCCCTTTCTCTTCTTCTCCTCCTTCCAAGACTTTGACTCTAGATCTCAGCAGAAAAGAACATTGCTGCCACTTTGTTCCACCATCCACTTGGCCACCATAACAAGGCAGGGGCCTCTATTTGAACATGAAGTGTGATATCAATCCTTATTTCTGCCTTTCTTTTTCTTTCACTTGTTTTTCCTCATTCACAGGATGGAAAATGCTCTTTTACTAGTCTGTGGAATAAATTTGGGGTAGGAACTGTCAGTGGATCCAGATCCAGAAACTGCAGATGGACTTTAATGTCAGGGTGAGGACACATGGTTAGTAAAGAGGCAGAAGCCCTATATGCAGCCTTGTGTTATCTGCAGGTTGAATAAGGTCTTATTTGTCTGTGTGTCCAAGTAAGACATTTATATGATTTTTAAACCTATGGATTTGGTTCTGATTAACAAAGTATAGGAGCTTCCACTGTGGCACAGTGGATTAATGATCTGGCATTTCTGCAGCTCTGGCATTGGATTTGATCCCTGTCCCGGAAACTTCCATATGCTGTGGGTGTGGCTGAAAAAGAAAAAAAAATAATAAATGCAAATACATTTGATATCATTACTTAACTCAGAAGAGTTTTTTCTGTCTGTATGTATTTTCACATTTGATAGAAATGTTATTACCATGGGGGAGACAGTGAAATGTTTCTATTTAAAAGGGGTCTTTAAACTTGATGAAGTTGTTACTATCTCACCTGATAAGACGGTTAAAAGTAAGGATTCTAGGATGTTATCTCTGATTCAGTAGTTTGGGTATGGGGCCTGAGGATCTATATATGTTTTTGTTTGTTTGTTTTAAAGCTTCTGGTTAGTTCTGATGTTTAGTCAGGTTTGCAAACTACTGATCTTTTTTTTTTTTTTTTTTGTCTTTTTAGGGCTGCACGTGTGGCATATGGAGGTTCCCAGGCTAGGGGTTGAATCAGAATCTGTAGCTTCCAGCCTACACCACAGCCACAACAACGCCAGATCTGAGCCAGGTCTGCGACATACACCACAGCTCACAGCAACGCCAGATCCTTTTTAACTTACTGAGAAAGGCCAGGGATCCAACCTGTGTCCTAATGGATGCTAGTCAGATTTGTTTCCTCTGAGCCAATGGGAACTCCCTGCAAGCTGCTGATCTTGTCCACAGGTAGGTTTCAGCTGGAGGGTTTTTCTGAAAGGGATCATAGGTATAGAGTAAGCCCAGTTTATGTTCATAAAGTCCTATTCCCCTGGATTGCTGCTGTCACTACCCCCCCACCCCCAATGCGTGATTGGAATTTTGCCCATCTTTGAAGGTCCAGCTCAGATGACATCTCCTCTTTCAAGCCTTCCATGATCTCCCAGATGGAAAGGCTTCTGGTTCCCTTGGTGCTCCCAGGGCATTTTGCTCAGATTTTCCTTTATGATTTCTTCTGGCTTGAGTTATGGGTATTGTGTTCTCCTGTAACCTTGTCTGTAATGGCAGAAGTTCCTTGGTGAGTCCTCAGTGGCTACACAATGTCGTGCGTAGAGCAGCTTGTATTCGTCTGCTGAGAATGCCTTAACAAAATACCATAGACTGGGTGGCTCAAACAATAGACTTCATTTCCTTACAGTTCTGGAGCTGAAAGTCCAGGATTGAGGTGTCAGCAGGGCTGGTTTCTTCTTTGCTTGCAGATGGCTGATTTCTTCCTGTGTCCTCATGTGGTCTTTATTTCCTCTGTGAAGTCCTGGGAGTCTCTTTATGTGTCACCAGTCAGATTGAAGTAGGACTGACCCATATGGCCTCATTTTAATTTAATAACCTCTGTAAAGACCTTACGACCAAATACAGTTACATTCTGGTATGCTGCAAGTTAAGACTGCAACACATGAATTTGGGGGGACACAATTCAGCCTATTACATATCTCATATATATATATTTTCCAGGTAGTTGACATTTTATTAGTCTATAGCTTTAACAATAAAACAGACAACACTCACATCAGTTATAAAGTTGGATAAAGGTATGTTGGAAAGCAGAAGAAAAATTGAGTGACTTTAGATAAATATGCCATCAAAATTAGGACTATATTCAATAGGAAAAACTTCAAAGGCCCCTTAAGGATAATACATTGCATGGATATTGAATGGGAAATTATTGACTAGGTATAACAAATTCAGTCAACCTCCCCCTGCCCCCAACAAAACTGTGAGTCATACTGAGCTATTGGTTGAATAGGAGGCAGCAATGGAATGCTGTTATTAAAAAGGAAACAAGTTGGAGTGTGTGTTAGGAGTGAGAATATCAAATGATGGAGCTAGAAGTTATCCTTTTGCTACAGTTGGCTCTTAGAAATTGTGGTTGGTTTGTAATTTTACATTTTAATAAAGAGTTACAGAAACTAAAGATTCATTTTTTTAAGAAGGAAATACATTTTAAAGGGATGGGAAATGGGACTTATAATGGCTATTTAATCTGGAGAAGAAAAAGCTGACAGGTGACTTAATCCATATGTTCTGGTGTACGCATAGGGAAACTAATATGGTGGATCCTTTCCAGATGTTTCCCCTTTCCACTGAGATAAAGAAAAAAGGAAAGCATTTTTTAAAAGAGAGCTTTAGATCAGTGTTTTTCAAATTGTGTTCTATAGACCTTGAGTGTTCTTAGCTTCACTTTTACGTGCTTTATATATTAAGGATTTCTTGTTTGAATTTGTTTTAAAACAGTGTTCTGATGTTAAACAGTTGTGAAATCTAAAGCTTTGGATAATGCAGAAATCACATAATTCTAATTCAAGGTGGGACTTTAAAAAGAATCTTATCTAAATTCCCTGATTTTCTAGATGAGAAATCTGAGGTCCTGAGAGGTTAAGTGACTTGCTCATAAAGGACTTCCTAAACATCAGGATTTTAAAACATGAGAGCAGATTATCAGAGGGAGCTAAGTCTTTATGAAGACTTCAGTGAAATAGGATAGAGGCATGTTGAATAGTTTAGATCAGCTTTTCTCAACTGGCCTGTGTTGTAGGTGGAAGGGTTGTAAGAGGCAATAACAGAATCTGTATCAGTTTCTACCTTTTAAAAAGTGGGAACTAAAATCACTTAAAAGTATTTTTGCAGCTTAGATTGGTAGTGTGAGAATCTCTGAGTGCACCTACTAAGCTCATAATAGACTTTGAATCTGACAGCAGACAGTAAACTCAGTTACTCCCTTGCTAAATATCTGCATTAGAGGGGTAGTTATTTTTTTTCTTTTTTTACTCTTTTGCTATTTGAAGTTATTTTAATTCTCATTCACATATGAATTTGTTTTAAAGATAGAAGACAAATGGTCCCAAATAAAATAAATCAATGAGAGATGTTACTGTGAGAATTATTTTGCAAATAACTTATACTCACCCCATGCAGGAGTTACCTTTGTATAATGAAAACACTTATATAGCACAAATATATAAGTCTAGAACTCAAAACGCAGTGCTAGAAAGAGAAAACATGTGATGACTATACCCAAATTGGCCTTCAGTTTATTGGAAATAAAGATTCAGCTGCCACATATGATAATAGTGGAATTATGTTTGCAAATAATAGCCTGAAACTCTCCCTTTTGTCTCATTAGTTACAAACAACACAAAAATTATTTTTAAAAATCCTGGTTTTTAAGAACAAAATGTAAGAACTAAGAGTGTTGAGAAATGAAAGAATTTTGTGTCAATTTCTGTTATCATTGTATATAGTTATATTTCAAACTAATTTAAATACACAGTACAAAATCTGTTGAGAATATGTTGTCAGTTTTGAATTCGTCAACAAATTATGCTTTTCCTTAACAATTGATTCAAAAGAAATCATACCATAGAAGTTCACTACATAAAAAAAAGAATTTGTTTTTCTATTTGTGTGTAATAAATATTATTAGACTTGGTTAAAATAAATTCCGCAAAATAAACTTCAGTAATGTGTTTATCTAAAATAGAATATTTAATGTGAATTCTCTTCTTTGTGCCATACAAAAATTTAAAAGTAACTTAAAAATACTTAAGCGGTTTGTGAAATAACAGCGAAGGGGACTCACAGGATAGAAATACTGAAAAATGCTAGTTTGAATCAACATTTCAGAAGAGTAATATATGGACCCCTTTCAAAAGAAATACCTCTAAGGCCTCAAATGCTTACTTAAATTATTCTTATTACACTTCTTATGTATGGAAAAATAAGAAATGATATGTGACATGTTTATAGCTCCTATATAACCGTGATACTAGAACATACTTACATGCTAAATAAAAAATGAAAACAGAGAACTAATAAAAATTGAAATTAACACGGAGTTCCCATCATGGCTCAGTGGTTAATGAATCCGACTAGGAACCATGAGGTTGCAGGTTCGATCCCTGGCCTTTCTCAGTGGGTTAAAGATTCGGCATTGTCATGAGCTGTGGTGTCGGTTGCAGATGCGGCTCGGATCCCGCGTTGCTGTGACTGTGGCAAAGGCCGATAGTTACAGCTCCTGTTAGACCCCTAGCCTGGGAACCTCCACATGCTGCAGGTGCGGCTCTAGATAAGGCAAAAATACAAAAAAAAAAAAAAAAGAAAGAAATTAACAGCATTTACATGGCAAATTTTGTCAAGATTAAGTCATTCTTTGCAGTGTGAGTCTCAGCATACATTTCATTCTATCAAGTTTGGCAAACTAATTCTATATCTTACCATGCAACGAAATTCTCTGTTTGAACCATTGCAAAACTTTGTATACAGGTCACCATGACCTCATTTGCTTCTCACATGGTATGAAGATATAATTTGTATGCTAAAGCCATGTCTATTTTTTTCTTAATAGTATTTAACAGTTGAAGTAATGAGGTTTGGCACCGCCATGATTATAATCACAAACCTAGATATTGAAAGATGGTCATTTGAGTGATCCACCATATGCTTGTAGTAATTTATTAAAAATTACCGGTAGAATGAAAACGTAAAATTAAAGAGTTCCTAAAGGGAAAAAGAGACCCCTCTCCCCTAATTCTTTAAAGACTTTGAAGGGTCTGTGAATTCTAGTTGAATAAAAACTGATTTTTGTGGTCTCAAGTCTTTATTATTATAAATACTTTGAATCATATAATTATATATTATAATACATAACTTGGATCGATGGCTGAGGCAGGGGAAAGAATGAAGTGTTTAAGCTACTGAATGTTAAATAATTCCTTTTAAAAATGTGGGTTCCTTTCAAATATTAAATGATATATATGATCCCAAAGTTGTCTTTGGGTTCAGTCTTCTTTCACTTGTTGGTTCATTAGTCCCTTCTTCCATTCATTCAAATGCCTGTGTAATAACTAGATAAGAATGATTTGTATTAGTGTGTGAATTATTTGTATTTTAAGTAGTATTTTCTGGAGTGTTTGTAGGTGCTTCAGTTCCTTTAAGTATTTTAAGCAGTCTTATTTACACCATCAATTTGTAGTGAGCAAGGGATTTCTAAGCTAATTTGATGTGCAGCCTAGCTTCTGGAATCAGTATGTAGGGGCATCAGAAAAGCATCCGCAGGATGACTTTGAGATAAGATTATCTTCTGGGAGTGAAATAAAGTAACATAAACATGTACAAGATAAGATCAGCATTCTTAGCAGGAAAAGCCCCAGCTTCTTAAGCCTCCTGGGTACCTTGAAAGTTAGTAACCACAAGAATTCCAGGCCCTAGAAGGGCATACCTCCTGCTGTAAATTAATAAACTGTTCTTCATCAGTCTCCTGTGGTCCAATGAGTGCGGGAACTAGTTCAGCTCTGGATGTATGGACCAATCAAGCTGAAGAGCAGGTCTTGGTCTATGGTGTCTTTACAACGTAGAGACATAGGTACAATGACTGATCCTTTGGCCTCCTTTCTTTACTGGTATCTCTGAGCTATAACTACACTGTGTCTGTTGAAATAATTTCAAATTCCAAATCATCAGAATCCTGCTTTCTGGTATCTCATAATCCCTTGCCACCCTATGAAGCTTTATTGTGATTTTGCTCCACACAGGTTAGGCCCACCATTATTGCCCCATTACATATAATGCCTTGTGATTTTTTCTTGATAGTCCTTCTTGAAATGTGTACACATTTCACATTATTTTGTGACTCTTTAATTACTGTCTCCATGATGGCAGGGACCAGAATCTCAGTGTCTCAGCATCATATCCCTAGTGCAAAAACTGTATTGGGGCCAAAGGTGGTGATCATAATGCTAAAAATTGTAATTTCTTTAATCCTTACAGTTAAACAATTGAGATCTAATTAAAAACCTTCTTTAAAGATTTTTTATAAATGTTTTCTGATATTTTAATTTGCCTGTCTGTGGACTCTTTAAAAAGTTTTCTCCTTAAGTGTTAATCTATGCTAAATAATTTAGAAAGTGCTAATCAAATTAATTATTGTCTGTGTTTTCAAAACCTCTTCAGCTGTTCTTGTGTCTACTACCTTCTCAAGACTCCAAATTCTCTTCGGTAATTTAAGCTCTTCACTAGGCCACTATTCATGTGTTTTTATTGGCTTTGTGGAGCTTTTTTTTTTTTTTTTTGCCTTTTTGCCTTTTATGTAGAGCCTCACCTGCGGCATATGGAGGTTCCCAGGCTAGGGGTCTAACAGGAGCTGTAGCCGCCGGCCTTCGCCACAGCAATGCGGGATGCAAGCCGCGTCTGCAACCTACACCACAGCTCACGGCAACGCCGGATCCTTAACCCACTAAGCAAGGCCAGGGATGGAACCCACAACCTCATGGTTCCTCATCGGATTCGTTAACCACTGAGCCACGACGGGAACTCCAGCTTTGCGGAGTCTTCATAATGTACTATTAGGAGGGAAAGAATTCTAAGAAAGAATCAGTTCTCTGCCTGGAGGTGGGAGTTCCTCTTCCCTATTTCTTTCTACATTTAGGAGGATATTATAGAAGTGGATACAGCCAAAGATGCGTCCACATGCAGTGTGTTTCTATGTTCCCATATTATCTGGTGCAATAGTGTAGTATTAAGGATGCTTTTTCTGAAATATTAATTTAGATATAAGTTCCCGAGCATTAGCATTATAACACTAAAGAGGAGTCCTTTCTATGGTCTTTGTTGCTTAACAGGGAGACCTTCTTACAAAAGAGGTAGGAGAAGCTAAGGCAGATATAAAGAAAAAAAAAGTCCAGAGTTCATAAGGCTAGAGAGGACTTTGCTGTCTGAGATCTTAGGTGATTAGATAAAAGGTGCAAGATTGGAACATGCAAAATGAGACTCATTCAGCTAGCTCTAACAGAGCCTGGTTTTCTTACGTGTCACCCTGTTTCTCTCATTGCCACCACCGCAGAGTCTTCCAAGCTGGGGACCGTAAGTTATTTTTGTGTCCTAATACCTGGCACAGTGTGAATTCATAACATGTTTGATGTGACACCCCCAGTCTATTCCCTTTTCACTTTACTTGGCTTATAGTTTTGGGGTGTGTTTGTGGAGGGAGAAATTTTGGTAAGTAAAATTATTCTCAGGAAATAAAAACAGGCTCAAAAATATATCAGAACCTGCTTTATCTATTTAAATATAGACTTAAAATTAAATGGAGAACAGAAACTATATTCTGATATAAATAATTTGGTAAATAGCAAACTGGATTAATTGGCTTTATAACACTCTTAAAGAGGTGTTTTTTTTTGGGGGGGAGGGAAGAAGGAGAGGAAGTGACTAAGTTCCAGTTACTGAGTATGCTTAGATAGTACAGAAGTTCATTGAGGTTTGAATCTGTTCCCTGATTTGTTGTTCTCTGATTGTTAACATTGATGGTTCTCTTTTGGACCCCTTCTTTGCCACCAAGAGTGTACAACTGAATCATGATGCTAGTGATTCAACTTGATGTAACCGTGCTCCTAAAAGTAAAAAGGCATGGGTAGCTAGAAAGTTTTCAGTTTTATTTAAAGGCATGAAGTTCCCAGCGTTGTCAAAATCTTTACGCAAATGTCCAATAATGGATGAATGGATAAAAAAAGAAAATGTTGTCATATGTGACAATATGGATGGACTTTGAGGTCATTATGAATAAGTGAAATAAGTCAGACAAAGAAAGACAAATATAGTACAGTCTCACTTGTATATGGAATCTAAAAAAACAAAACAACCCCCCTCCCAACTCATAGATATGGAGAATAGATTGGTGGTTGCTGGAGGTGGGAATGTTGGTGATGGTGGTAGTGAAAATGTGTGAAGGTGGTCAAAAAGTAAAAACCTCCAGTTATAAAATACATCCTGGGAATGTAAGGTACAGCATGGTGACCCTAGTTAATAATACTGTATTACATATTTGAAGGTTACTAAGGAGTAAATCTTAAAAGTTCTCATCACAAAGAAAAAAATGTGTAATTATGTGTGGTGATAGATGTTGATAAGACATTGTGGTAATCATTTCACAATATATACAAATATCATATCATTATGTTGTATGCCTAAAACTAATATAATAGTATATTGTCAGTTACTTCTCAATAAGGAAGTCTAGGTAGTGCACAAACTGTGACTATAGGAATAACAGGAAAGATTTCACAAGTGATATGCAAACATGTGCCTGATTCTAGCCATACCTTGAATGATAATGAGTTCTTGAGGTAAACTCATAGGAATCATGAAATCATTGTAAGTTAAAGGCGGAAGTGTCTATACAAACCATCTAGTCCAAACTATTTCATTTGGAGATGACAGAAATTCAGGCTAAGGGAGAGTAATTGACTTACCCAAGAAACACAAAGAGAGAATCAAAGCAAACCAGAAGAAGTTGCACAGGATGACATGAACTGTTCTGTGGACCTCATGTGCTATTGCCTGTGCCTTGCTGACAAACTTGAAGAGATCACCTGCATACCAGCTGGGACTGCAGAGAAGCTGCAGGCTTCCCTCACAGTACAGACCAAAGGCTGCCATCCTGAGACGGCCAGGGTTGTTCTTAGCATTGTGGAATCTCTAGAAAATCAGGCCCCTGTCAAAACTCGTGCAGGGAGTATGTGTAGGTTGTGCTGGTGGCCAGGAGTATGCTCTGAAGCAGGTGAAAGATAAAGGACCCCTGTTCAAACAAAGGTGCAGAAGGACCAGTTCACTGATTACATCTTGATGTTCTACTTTCGGATTATTTCATGAGAACCATTTATAATTGGTGGAGCACTGGTTTGAAGTACACCAGAGGCAAATGTGGTGAAAATTAGAGTCCGTAACTAGGATTCTGGAATACCTGGAGGCAAAGTTACCGTTCTGGCTTAGATGAGGACTGCTCAGTGGACAAACTGAATCTGAAAAAGAAGAGCTCCTAATATGGATTTTACTGATGGGTTAATTCTGTCCCTGTATCAGTACCAGAAAGACGTTTTGGTCACCTTTCTTTCCAAGAACTCTTGTTTATGATGAAGTTCTTTTTAATTTTCAGAATGCAGAGGTAAGAAATTTTGAAGTGTAAATAGATATGAGGTTTGCCCTCTGAATGTAGTGAAACTAGAAAGGACCACTTGTAATGAGTGAGATTAGCTATCTGGAGCAATAACTTGTGAGATTGTCTACATGTGTTTAGCTGGGGAGACCAGGGATCACCCGTATCTAAAGGGTGACAAGGCTGTAAGTCTCAGGGAGGCACTCTTATGACAATGGGGCAAAGAAAGCACTTTGGAAAAGCCCCAAATCAACATGAATGACTAGAATCAACTATGAAAGCCGAAGTCTAATGAGTTGTCTGGAGGAAGAGGTGTTAACTGAAGGCAGATAGCATCTGGATGAAATGGACTTTAAAGTGTGAGAATTTGGCTGTGTTTTTGCCCTGGACAAAAAAGACACAAGTTTTGGTGCCTTGAGAACTATCCTCTGCCACATGGGAGTGTTTGCTCATGGGCTTAAAGTCACGGTAACCGTGGCTTTTGTCAGCTATCTCCCATGGTCATTCTTCTTGCTCTGATTCCATGTCCATTAAGGGAGTTTCGATAATTCAACTTGTAAGAACCAAAAGAAAATATAGGGGATATTATTACAGTTTTATGGTAGGGAAAAACTTCATAAGCAATGTACAAAAAAGCATAAATTAAACAGGAAAGACTGCTTCTGAATGACAAATGAGATAATGTTAAAAGACAAATAGCAGACTAGAATAATATATTTATAACATATATGATAGGAAAAGGGTTATTATCCCAGATGTGTATAATATGTAAATATGTAAAAATATATTTAAAAATGCTATCAAGTCAATCCGAAACTCCTGATTTCTCTCTTCTTCCCATTTCCCCCCTGGGTATTAATGCTCTTTGTGATTAACACATACACACTACTATATATAAAATAAACACCCCCAAAAGGCCCTAGTATTCTGTGATAATCTATATGGGGAAAGAATCTGAAAAAGAATGGATACACATCCGTTCAGTATATGTATAGCCGAATCACTTTGTTGTACGGCAGAAATTCTCACATTGTACATCAATATACTTCAATAAAACTTTAAAAAAATATGGAAAAGAATAGATATATTTGTATGGATAACTGGATCATTTTGCTGTACACCTGAAACTAACACAACATGGTAAATCAACTGTATTTCAATGGGAAAAAAAACTGAAATAACTATAATGGAAAAAATAAAAATCATTTAAAAAGATGAAAAATAAAACAACTAGGGAGTTCCTGTCGTGGCACAGAATCTGACTAAGAACCATGAGGTTGCGTGTTCGATCCCTGGCCTTGCTTAGTGGGTTAAGGATCCGGCATTGACCTGAGCTGTGGTGTAGGTCGCAGACGCGGCTTGGATCCTGCGTTGCTGTGGCTACGGCTTAGGGCGGCAGCTACAGCTCCGATTAGACCCCTAGCCTGGGAACCTCCACATGCCACAGGTATGGCCCTAAAATGATAAAAGGCAAAAAAAAAAAAAAAAAAAAAA
>PVHT020000077.1:17672439-17731830 GCA_004024745.2 Catagonus wagneri | reverse complement strand
AAAAAAAAAAAAAAAAAAAAAACCTAGGACATTGCAAAAATAAGTTAATAAATAAAATCAAAAACCCCAGAAGACATTAATCAGAAAAACATGTTACCGTATGAAAAGACACATTCTCCTTTGGTTTCAGAAGTTCTCCAAACATGATTAATTCATTAAAAGCTTTTTACATGTTAAAAAATAATGCTACCAAGTTAATTACAAAAAAAAAAAAACCAAAACCAAAACCAAAACCAAAACCAACCACTCAGTAAGAAAGTGGACAAAGGAATGAACAAGAAACTCACAGTAAACCACGGGGAACCATGTGATTCATGAATATATGAGACAATGCTCATAATATTCAGTGGTGATCAGGGAAATTTAAAGTAAAATACCAATGGGGTTTCACTTTCATAAGTTTGGAAAAATTAAAAGGTCTAATACTGTTTGTTGTTCAGAATGTGGGGAAGCAAATCTACATTGCTGCCAGAGCATGAACTAGTATAATCACATCAGAAGGCTCACATCCTACAGATCAGTGTTTCTACCCCCAGGTGTGTACTTTAGAGAATCTCTTGTATATGTATGCAGGAAGGAATGTATAATGTATCCTAGAGCCATGTTGTACAACACTGTATATCACTTGAAAGAAAGGAGCTAGCTAGGTCTATGTAGATCTACATAAATGGTTCTCAGAAAAAAAGTTTTTTTTCCACTTTATTGAGATATAGCTGAGAAAGTTGTGGGATTTTTTTTTTTTAAAGACAAGATAGGATGATAAATGTAAGACCACATTCTACTTGGCAGACCTGAGTATTTTAGCCACTAAAAATGCATGTTCCTTTCCCTTTAAAAATTAATACATCTAGGGATGAATATATATTTTATTTAATTGTTATTAGGACTTATCAGACTATAGAGTCTGTTAAGCATTTAAAAAATTGAGTTTCTGTACCTGAAAGCTAAGAATAATATTTGCAATATGGCGACTCCCCCCTGCCACCCGACCCCAAATCCCCAAGTATTGCCATCTGATGGTTAACTGGACCCCCCTGTGGGGCATGGAGAAATGGTTCATTCTTTATGAAGACCACATCTTTTTGATTCTGATGCCTTGATGTTAGTTTATCTCAAACCTGGGAGATTTCATCAGAAATAGCTACCGTATCAGCCACTGTACAAATGATGCCCCACTGGAAGCTTCCAGACTCCTACAAGTCAGCCAAGTAGTGAAATAAGCATTCTAGTGCCTTTCAATACTTTTGTAACCTGTAGGTCATTAAGCTGCTTAGAGTATTTAAAATGTTCAGTGCGTTTTGCTCTTGAATTATTTCAAATAATATCAGTAACAATAGAAGCTCAAGTTGATCAGAAACTCTAACTGGCAATTATATATTATTATATTTAACAAGAATAAAAAAGTTAACAATTAGCTTATTCAATTGGTTAGCGATCTCTCTTACCTCCTTCCCATTTCTTCTCCCCCCCTCGCCTCCCCGCCCCCCGCCACGCTAAGGGAGAAAAACAATAAAAGAATGCTTTGGTGATGGCTTTTGGCTGTCATCACCTGTCACACTGAATTCTCCTTCTTAGATAACACTGTTTCTAATGTCTCAGAAATAGAAAAATAGTGTGCCTTTGGGGAAAATAAAAGAAAGAAAGGGGGACTACGCTTGCTTGCTCAGTGCCTGCTGTGTGCCATATAATATGCCATTTGCTTCTGTGTACAGTGTCTTATTTAATTTCAATATCAACTCTGCTAAAAAGGTATTATTATCTGAGACCCAGAGAGTTAAGTGATTTGACTGGTCATTCAGCTGCCAAGTGGCAGAGCTGGCCTTTCAAACGAAGGCGGCTGACTCCACAGGTGAAAGGCTTTCTGTTATTGTTTATTAGCTTTAAAAGACAGTGGGGGGTGGACCACGGCTCCAGACCAAAGTTATGTTTTACAAAGCAAGGGTCATGTTTATTGTTTCTCCAAATTCAGAAAAATGGCTTCAAAAATCTTTAGTGTTATCATCCCTCTTCTCTTCACTTTGAGCAAAGGACACTAGCCTAGATGGAAAGAAAGAAAAGACTCATTCCCTTCTTACTCTTCAGATCTCAACTTTGATAACAGCTTTTTAAAAGATAACAATAAGATAGAAGAACCTTAACACAAGAGTAAAAACTGCAGAAGATAAACATCAAAGGAGGAAGAACAATGGATAAATGGTATCTGTACATCCTGGGGGAAGCAAATTTTCTCAGAGCTTCCTGGCAGCCAAGGCAAAGAGAGAAATATGTTGTATTACATGGTTTCATTGTCAAATAAGGAGAGGACCAGTTCTTCATTAGGGAAGGTAAACATTTTTTTGTAGTTATGCTAATGCTGAAAGGAATTTATTATGTGAGTTACCCTAAAAAGATGTATTGCATGCCATAAGAAAAAATACTAGAGAATAGTTTTATTAAAAAAATAAAACTAAGATTTTTTTTGGTCACTGCAGATATTTCTTTGACAGACAAATTTTTGTGTTCTAGTTGTTTATTCAGTATGGCATAATACCGTTTTATAGGTTGATCACAGGAAGTATTCCCTTGAAAATCATTAATAGCTTCCTTCCATGGTATCACTCAGATATTTCTCCTGTAAGTTGTTAGCGTTGGTCTCTTTATTCCTATCCTGCTACATTTTAGAGTGAAAATCCTGTTAAGTGCTATGCTGGTTCCTTGTGCTTTGTATAAAACACACAGAGAGTATATGGCATACGTATAAAAGGTCTTTCCATGGAAAGCAGATTTTCATAATGTTTTACACTTTAAATAAATCTACTATCAATATCTGTCTACTTGGGAAGCAGCAATCATGCAAGATATCTGAGTTTTATTCATTAAGTCATTTCTCTTATGTCTGACCTATGCGTGCTTTCTGATTTGTTTCTCTCCTGAAATTGACATTTTAGGATTTTTTTTCTAACAGTACTTTTCAGAAGGATTTTCCAAGGATTCCTGTTGGGATTGGGGTGAAAGTACAGGACTCTGCAGCAGCATTGCTTGCAAAGTTATGTACCTTGACCTTGCATGTGACTAGAATTGCTCTGTGGGTTGCTTCTAACTAACTCCCTTGGCTGCAGACAGCTAGGTGTTTTATAAATGCCAGTAAGATGAGTCCAGCACCAAGTTAGCACATCTGGGTGGTCTTGGGTATGGGAAAAAACCTCAGCTGATAGTTAACTGGCTGTGAAGAGACCATTTGGGCAAAAGATACTCCCTTCAAATATAGCACTTTGCTTTCAGCCCTATGGTCTTTTTCTTCCCTCTTAAATACTCTCTCATTTCCCTACCCCCTTGCCTAAGAACTTTTCTTTCAAGCTATTGGGCTTTCTACATAGCTATCCAGAACAATTTCTTTTTTTTTTTTTTTTTAAGTGATATACCCTTTTGGAGGAAGGGGAACACTAGTGATAGTTGTATTCGTGGTGGGCAGAATTCCTTTTGCATCATTTCCTCGAGATCCCCTTTTTTCTGGCTCATAGCCCTCAAGCTCCCCATCTCCCTTGGCAGTCTGGTGTTAGCCTGAAGTTGGAGATTTCTAGCAAAAGGTGGTTTACAATATGTACTCTTCTCAAAGCCCAGCTGCTAGGGGGTGGAGACCGAGCTGTGAAGACCCTGCTTTGTAGATGTTCTTGCTTGGCTTGCAGAATTGTCAAGTAGGGACTGGGAGAGCGAAGCTATTTTTCAAGATCCTTGTGCATATCAGTTGGGACTTCCTAGAGACTCCTCCTTAGGCTCTTCTGCATTTCAAAGAGGGTTTATTTATCCCATTAGTTAAGTCATCACAGTTAAGGCAAAGAGGCTTTTTACAGGTGTGGAATTCTTTAGAAAGGACTTTCTATACATTTCCCTGTGTAGAGCTGACAAGAAGATCCCATGTGGGTTGCTGTGCTAATTCCGAAGATACTTTGTTGCTCTAAGGAGAAAAGTAAACACTTCAGGAAAAGGAGTTTTCATAGAATATTGTAGATCTGGTGTGAATGAATGAAATTAACCTTTTTCTTCCCCTAGCAGATCCATAGTGGCTATCACCGCTATAACTATTATCATTTAGTGACACTAGGCTTATTTGGTGCCATTGAGATATCTCCTTGTTAGCCCTGCGCTTCCAAGTCTCTCATTTCTCCAATGCATTCTACACATTACAGCCAGAATGATCTTTCTAACACAAAAATCTGATCACATTATTCTTTATTACGCCCTTAAAATTCTTCAAGGACCCACGGAAGGCAATGCTAACTTTTTAGTATGGCAGAGAATTCCTTTCCCTATCCCATACCATCCTGCCCAAATGTACTTTCCCACAATCAGTTTGCTTTCTAAGAGCAATAGAGAACAAGCACTAGTTATTAAGTACCACACATGGAGCTAAATGCTTTGCAGGCACTTTGACCCTCTTAATAACTTTGAAAATTATATGTCCCTATTTTACAGAGGAAACAGAGACTTAGGTTGAGAAACCTAAGAGAAGTTATCAGTTTCTGAGTGGTGGAGAGTAGAGTTCCTCCAAGGTGTTCATAGTCTGGGTTTAACCAGGGTCCTGTACTGTTTCTCCTGCTGAATTGCTAGTCGTTTCTGTTCCCACCTCCTGGAATTCCGGGCCTGTGCCAGTTGTTCAACTGACTAGCTTCTTCTTCACCGTAACTCCTCTTGTAAACCTTCCCAGATTCCCCAAGGCAGGGTTGGGAAATGATGCCTCTAGGTAGGCATAGCACCAAATTAGCATTGCAGTTGAGCCCTTATTAAATCGTGTTGGGTTCATTTATATTTCTCTTTCTCTAAATAGACTGTGAGCTTTTTGAGGGCAAGGAATTTTGTCTTTGTATCTCTAATGTCTACTTCAGTGCCTAATGCCTGACTAGTGGGGATTCAATAAATTCTTGTCAAACAGAATGAATGTTTAAGGAGTTGGGGGAGTATGACGCATATTAAATTTGTTTATTCTCAGCTCACCTTTCGAAAGTCTATTCTCTGGTGCACAAGCTCCCTGTCAAAAGGTTTCTATATCCCTCAGGGTCCTTGAAGATTTTAATGGACTCCTTGAGGTATTTTCAATATTTCAGAACTGCTAACAGAAACCATTTCGTTAACCTGAAATAGTCCCTACAGGCTAAATAAAATGTCAAGTTTCTTTGCTTTTGGCTAAAATCATATCAACTTGATGTGGTAATAGAGATTTTTCTCCTAATGATCAGAAACTCTGATTGGCAGGAAAGTCTGTGTATGTTTAATAAAATAATAAGAAAATAAGTTGTCTGTGACTTAAATGCTGCTCGTTTAGTGGAAGGAATTTCTCAAAAATTGGAATAATAAGGGAGAAACCTCTAGTAAAAGTGATTCTTTACAGTGATCTTTTGTGATTCTTCGCAAATATGGGGAAGTCTCTGCCTTAGTTGATGGACTCATGTAGCCCACAATCTTTTTATCTACACAGAATCCCCATTTAAGAAAGCTGTAGACATTGTCTTATGATTGGGCAAATATGGCTTTTTTTATTGATCATTTAAAAAAAACTCTCCATTGATAATTGAGTGTTAGAGTGATCTAGTTTCTTTAACAGCCATCTATCTGTCATCAGATTTAATAGTTGAATTTATATTTTTCTCAAAAATTGTATCATTACTGTCTTGGGGGGGGGGAGACAAAAGAGCCAAAGAGAGAAGTGAGTTTTTCTCTCTTTCCTTTGGCTTCTGGCCAGCCTATTTTGGTTATGAAAACTGCTAGCAGGCTACTTTATTGAAATAAAATCCAAATTTTTAATTTGTTAGATTTTTCACTGACTTGGTCTGGAATACACCTTTATTTTAAATTATTCCTGTCAGTGAAGGCAAAAAGTTCTTCATTAGATTAGTACTTCTGGCTCTGTCGCAGACCTTTCCGTGGAATCATTTGGACTTACGATTTACTATAAAATTTATAGTGTATAAACATTGCCAAACCTTTGGTGTAGTAAATTCATCAAATGCTTTGTAATATCTCCTCAGTCCCTTGCACTGTTTGGCTGACACATCTTCCTAGGGTTGTAAATAATTTTCCTTCTCTTGAACATCATTCATAGATAAGTTTACTCTTTTATTTCTGGACTCCCAAAATCTTGATATTCAAGATTCATGTTAGATAGCAATCAGGCTCTGATATCTGCAGCACTGAATTCTGTTCCATTTGAAGTGTGGTCATCTTCTGTCTCCTTGCTGTAGTTCATCCTTCACAGAGAAGATGGAGGGGTGTCTCTCTCTCTCTCTCTCTCTCTCTCTCTCTCTCTCCCTTTCTCTCTTTCCTGCTTTTTTCTTTTAGTGCCTCACCTTAAAGTTCCCAGGCTAGGGATCAAATCCGAGCTACAGCTGCCAGCCTGTGCCACAGCTCACAGCAACACAGGCTCCTTAACCCACTGAGCAAGACCAGGCATCAAACTCGCATCCTCATGGATAGTGGTTGGATTCGTTTACACTGCGCCAAAATGGGAACTCTAGAGAAGCTGGAGTTTTCAATTCAAAAGCCAAATGGGATCCTGTGGATCCTCTGATTGGAAATCTTTGAGGGCTCATGACATTTTCAGCTACAAGTTCCATGATTCATCTTCAAGGCTAACTTTTTAGCTTGCATCTGTCAACCAGAGCCACTGAGGTTCTTATATGTCCAAGTACCTTGGATGCTCACCTTTCTGCTACACAGTGTGACCATTTATGCCTAGAGTGGTTTTGCTTTCCTGTTCAGTTCCCACTCATCCTCCAAAACTTTGTTCAAATGTCATCATTTCTGGGTGTGTATTCTCATTCTTCTATTATAGCATGTATCATCTTTTGACTTGTACTATAATTAGCTCTTTCCCTGACTGCCTCTTATGAAAAAAGTTTCATAAACTTTTTTGAGGGTAGGAGTCAGGTTTTATTTATTTTTGGATCCCTAGAAGTGTTGGCTTCCAATCACTCGGAAGACCATAAAACTTACTGATCAATTTGGGACACTTTTGAAAGTATAAGGGGCACCGTTAATCATTACGTTGGGGCCAAAGGTATAAACCAGATTTACCTGGGCAATATAGGATGTATTGTTACTCTACCGATCACTCCAAGTCTTTCAGTGTCTCTCCCTTCACCTACTTTCCAGTTTTTTTTTTTTTTTTCTTTTTATGGCTGCACCCATAGCATATGGAAGTTCCTGGGCCAGGGGTTAAATTGGAGCTGCAGCGGAAACCTACACCACAGCCACAGCAACACTGGAGCTGAGCTGCATCTGTGACCTATGCCACAGCCTGTGGCAATGCTGGATCTGTAACCCACTGAGTGAGGCCAGGGATTGAACCTGCATTCTCACAGAGACAGTGTTGGGTCCTTAACCCTCTGAACCACAACAGGAACTCCTCCAGTTTTATCTTTACTCAGTCTCCTTCCCTGCCACCATCCAATGTAGATGCTTCAGACTATCTCACCAAACTGTCTTGTGTTCCTTGATAGACTCTGTCATCACTATCCCTCTATCATTTCTACCTGGAATATTCCTGTTCACCTTTCATGTTTCTCTTGCGCATACTTCTTCAGAGAAGCTTCCCTTGATTCTCTCCAGATTGGACTAGAAGCTTATTCTGGGACACTTGCCAGCGATAAGCATGCACTACTTTGTATTACACCAGTTTGCTTCTTTCATGCTTTGTGCAGCTAGGGTAGGTGTTTTCCAGTCTCTACTATTTTAATAAATGCCAGTTGAATTAGCTTTGGAATTGCTGTAGTTTTAGGTGACAAATCCATTAAATCTTTTCTAGCATCCCCCTTTACTATTTATGTCACATATGTTTCTGAGATAGAAATTGTTTTTACATTTTAATAAAGGTTACATTACTGTTTGTTGAAATCTGATACTAAATACCAGATTATGGTTTTATTTGAAATGTAACTGATTTTTGGTTCTTCTGCACCATTTTTGGTAATAACTTCTGGACCTATAATTTTCTAACTGTCATTATGGCTTTAAAACATTTTGAGGGGATGTCTAGAATCACTTTTTTTGAAGAGTATCAATTCCACATGAAATATCTTTGGAATTTTGGGGAAATTTCTGTGTTCATGTGTGACTAAATTAGAAAACAAAGTGACATTTCCCCTTACCTTACAATTATTCTGTATCTCTTATTGGGTTAATTTCAGCCAGCCTTCCTAAGTCCTGAGCACTCGAGTCACTGAAATTTCAGAAACAGTGCTTGAAGTAAGGTGGAAAGCAGAGTGACTAATGTCCCATGTGAAGAACCTAGGAGTCACATCCATACGCCTTTTTCTTGGGAAAAGACATCCATATCATCTGCTTCCTCCTCTTCTCACCTTCAATCCATGGCTAGGATGAGACACCCTTGGTATAGAGAAACAAAAAAACAGGTGATACCCAGCTCAGAAAGAGGGTATTTAGAGGGCGATTGATGGCTTGTCTCATTTTTTCCTCATGGCCTGTGGTTTCTCTCATCCTATGGGAACAAAAAGAATTATTGAAATCCGTCACAGTCTTTGAGCATCTTGCACCGTGTTTGTCATACTCTGACTTGGTGAGAAATATTAATGAAAAAGGAATGAAAGCACACTTGGCAGTTTTTATAATGAATTACATCTAGTTGAGGTTTTGGGTTTTCACAAATCTTGGCCAAGGGCTGGATGAGAAGGGTAGGAGAGAGAAGAAAGACTGCATCTGGATAATGCATCCAAAGAGAATGAATATTGATTTTAAAAGAAATTTCTAGAATTTAAGTTTGTAATGGCTTTTATATAGTTACTGAGGTTCTTTAATATGTTGCTTCTGCTCCGGCCTCTTGCACTATCCTGTTCTTCTGTCCAGCTTATTGGGAAATGCTTGCAAAGTGCTCCCTGTGCCTAGGGCATCACCAGAGGCTCTGGGAAAACAGATGAGATATGGGCCCCTTGCTGTTGGGAGCCTATGTTCTGTTTTTCGAGACATCTGATTAGTGATGTTTTTCACTACAGGTCTTGCCTCAGTGTAAGTGGTTCCAGTTCCAGTGCAGTTTATCCTGGCTGCTCGGGATATTTTATGAGTTCTTTTATTGCAAATAATAGTCATAATCCATCAAGGCCCAATTAGTTGAAAAACTATTATATCCTAGGTATTGTCCTAAATATAGTACAAACCTTCTTTCATTTAATCCTCATATCAACCTGAGGTAAAGATTATTTTTAGATGAAGAAACTGAAATTGAGAGAAGCTAATCAACTCATGTTGTCACTAGTAAGCTAGTAAGGGTGCTGATAGCAGAGCTGGGATTGGTAGGTCTCTGAAGTTAATTTCTCAGCCATTGCTCTGTTCACCTGCCTGCCTCTGGCCAAGAGTATTTAAAACCTGCCGCTGAACTTATGACTTACTCTTTATTGAAAAATCTCAGCTGGGGCTCCAAGAGAGTGAAGACCCCTTTTCTGAACACTTGGAATAGGTGAGGCACCAGCAGCCAAAGCTTTAAGAATCACTCTTACTCATGATCCTGTTCTATTCTGGATCTCCAAGTACTCCATTCTGCTGTGCAGCCTTCTTGTTCCGTTGTGCCTACCTGACTGCCCTGCACACTGTCCTAAAGAGTGTCAAAAACAGCTCCACTCAGGGTAATTGGACAAACATATGTGACTGAATTATGGAGGGTAGTAGCTGGTCTTCAAAGGAAATCCCATAAGACGTCATACAGAAACAGATTTCTGTAATACAGTCTTAGATGGAAACAAGGTAATGCAGATTTTGGCAGGATATTATTATTTTTGACTAATTCTCAAACCCACAATTTAGGTCTAAATTCATTTCCTCACCCCAACCTACTACTATTAATCTGGGGGTTCTTCTGTGTTACTATGTGCAGATGACTACAAAGTGTAATTCAAGAGAAGAGCAAGTTTTACCTGGATGTCAAGCAACTTCCCCATGTAGTGTACATCATACACTTCCTTGATATCTGAACATCTCACCACTTACAATATTGAGATTATGAACAATTGAAAGGTGCTTATAATAGCTCTATCTGCTCATTCTCAGACAATGCTTCATGGTGAAATTTTTGAAATGGTGCTGTGGATATGGTGTGCTTAAGTACCAGGTCATGGGTTCAAATGCAACTCAGTAACTACCATAGGATATTTATCTCTATAAAATGAAGCATTGTTCTAACTCAAAATCTAAGTGTGGAAATACACATTAACTATGGCCACCACCTCTGACACCTTATTATCAGTCAGAGCAGAAAGACCAGTCTTAGTGAGCTGGGATAGAATGAACATAAAATATTAACCTTAAATAATAAAAAAGAAGTGTTCAAACTTTATTAGACCGAAACATCTCAAATGAAACACATACACACAGGATGGTTTCTTTTTGGCTTTTATAATTTCATGTGCTGATAAGAATTGTTCTGTTCTGATGAAAAGTATCAACAGTTGAATGATTTTTATAATCACCCTTTTAAATACTCCATAATTTAATATTTCTGTATATAAAGGCATTATTTTATTGGGTTTCATAATGTTTAACATCTACTTTTCCTACTAAGAATTTATAAAATGTTAATTTTTTACCCTTAATCGCTTTTTATTCTCTCATGAAATAGTCTATCCTTAGAAACAGTTTTCCAAGGTGGAGAGCAACTTTTCTAAGTAAAGATCAAATTCATTTTAAACATTCTCTTTAAACATTTGTTCATTTATTAAGCAAATACTAACAGTCCCTGCTATGAACTCAGTACTTGCTGAACTGAGTGCCATGTATAGGAAGGTACAAAAATTTTAACACATAATCCTCATCTCGAAAGAGCTCACAGTCTACGTAGGAATGGAATGCACACACATAGTAAATGTTAAACGCTGATTCAACGCTACCCGAGATATCACAAGGCTGTGTGTGACTATGTATCAAATAAATGCCATTGACAGTAAATGCAGGCTCCAAGTTCCTAGGAAGAAACCACTGTTGAAGGAGAGGTTAGACCAGCTCCATGAGGGTGGAATGGTATTGGCTTAAAAGGTAGGAAGTTCCTAGGAAGTTGATGAAAGGACATATTACACATTCCAGACCAGAGCCTAAGGTTTGAACAAATACCCAGTGACAGGAAATGAGCAAAGTGTAATTTTAGGGAATCAGGCCACATCCCACTCAGAGGTAGCAAAGAATGTGAGTTTTGTTTCTTCAAAACTTAGTATTACTTGCAAAGAAACAACATAGCCAAGAATCCGAACAATGCAGTGTTGGAACTCGGGGAAGCTGGGATGAGAAATGGGGCTTGAGTTACTATATAGTCTCAAATGGACAAGTGAGGGTCCAGAAACACTGTGGAATTCCTGCCATTCCTTCCCTGCTGCCACTGTCCTTTTAAATAAAAGGGGGGGAAAACAGAGAAACAGGAAATACAGAGGTTTTGCTTTTCTTTTTATTTTCACCTGTGTAGTCTTTTGTCTGTACATAAAGCTATTCCCAAATTCAAGGAAAGGCCCGTTCTTTGAAGTTTTCAGAGAAGGACATCTCATTCTACTGTAATACTCTCCAGTTTTCTACAGCTTTGTTTGCTAGGAAGATTTTTCTAGTATCTTTGAAACTATCATTCCATCTTTCCTCTTCTTTCTAGGCTTGAAAGTGGTTGAGGCCTTTCCTCAGACTTTTTTAAGCCAATACTTTTATCATTTTAGTTATTTCTCTAAGGGCTCTTTCTCTAATTTGTAATCAGTAACAAAATTTGATTTCCTTTTAAATGCCCCTGCATTCTCCATATCCTACTTTAAAATGTGGGGCTAAAGACATCACAAAGTATTCTAGGATAGCCTGTATCAGTACTGCGCATTAGGGAAAGGACTCCTGGTTTTCTTTTACTAAATCAATTCTGTTTTTAAGGTTAAAGCACAAAGTCCAATAGTTTGGGTTGACTTTGACCTCCAGATTCTCTTCTTTATGACATCACAAAATGAATCCTGCAATTGTGTGGTTTGTTATTCTTCCCATGTGAATTACATGACAGAGCCTCGATCTGTTTATGTCCACCCACTCTCCAACTCATCAAGATCATTTGCACTTTTATCTAGTTTTCCAAAACGGAATGTACCACACCTGGTTTGATGTCATCCTGAACTTAATAACCATATTCTGTACCATCCTCTAAGTCGCTCCTAAAAATAGCACCAGGTTAAGACCAGCCTCGTAGGAATACCATCAGGTATGCATCTCTGGGCTGACACTGGACCATAAATAATTACTTACTGAGAAAAGCCTTCTAATCATTTATGAATCTGCCTGATGAGAAAATGATTTCAGGATATAATACTTTAATTGTCCAATGTCAAGTAAGACAAAACTTAAAACTGTACAGTAGTCAAAACTACTTCATACCTTTACCTTTTACTTGGTTTTACCAGACTTGTCATGCTTCTGAGAAACAACATATGACTAAATGTGACAGGATTTCTTTTTTAAAATAAAACTGCCTTGATTTTGTCTAGCATGCTACTTTGTGTGTGTGTGTGTGTGTGTGTGTATGTGGCTGTGTGTGTGCATGCATATACTTATAAGATTGCAGTATTATTTCTGGATCTGAGTGTTAAGGTGTTGAATCTAATTTTTTGAGTTTTTGTATTTCTCTTTTTAAGACACGAGTATGCCTCTCTCTCTTTCAGCCCATGGACACCTCACCTTAAGTTGCAAAGATAATTGTTTGTGATTCTGTGATGACTTCATTGAAATGCCATACCATGGTGTTTGTCAGTAATTGTTTACTCATTCTGCCATCTGAGCTACAGGTCATTCATTAGCATATGCGTTTGTATATAATAATGATTTTCAGTTTATTGAGTAGAGTTATCATTTGAAGCACTGTAAAAGACCAGGATAAAAGCAATTCTTACTTCAGACGTTTGTCACTTCATTGGGATAGACATGACAATTAAGAAAAACATGGAGGAAGGAAAGGTCATTTGCATTGCTGAGACATTGCTGGCAGCTAGCTGAATTTTTCTTTGGCACAACCTTTGGACCGCAGCCATTTTGATTTAGAGGAGACTCATTGTAGGAAAAGCGTTCCTGGAATGTGAGAATTTTGACAAGAGGTCTGAAAAAGAAAAGGGAACTAGCCTGGATAGTTGGAGTGAGAGCATAGGTTCATTTAAAAACAAATGGATTGTTCTCTCTCTCTCTTCTGTGAAAGGATTTTCAGTGGCTACAGAAGGAATTCTGTGTATGAAGAGTATGTAGGGGAAGGGAGATTGTTTAAGGGAGTCAACCCTTGTTCTACCTGGCTGCCAAACAAAAGAACTTCCCAGCCATATGAAATTGGTTGCACAACTCACGACATCTTGGTTATGATAAGTGCTGTTGCTTGAGAGACTGGTGTTTCTGGTGCTTGAATCTTAAACGGTTGTTTTCTGCAAGCCATCTACTTTGTTGGGTGTTGTGACTCAAATGCTGGTTGTGGTTAATCTGCACAGCAGTGAGAAAGGAAACATCCGCAGGGAAGGCTGGCTATATTTCTTCTCAGCTCTCTGAATACTGTTAAGGAACATGCACACTGATAAGGCTGAGTCTCACCATGCCTACTCCTCACTTCAGCCGTCTTCATCCCAGTGGCCAAGGACAAAGCCGAACATGGTGTCATCTTTTCTTACAGCCTGGGCTGAAATCCTCGCCCCTGGGATCACTACTAGGGTGAATCAGTGTAAGACTAGCCCTTACTATAAGGGGCTGGAGGGTGCGTGGTGTCATCTACTTTACTCTCTTCCTATTAGCTTATAAAACTAGTTTAGTGGGTTTTTTTTTTTGTTTTGTTTTTTGTTTGTTAGTTTTTTGTCTTTCTAGGGCCGCACTTGCAGCATATGGAGGTTCCCAGGCTAGGGGTCAAATCGGACCTATAGCCGCCAGCCTACACCAGGGTCACAGTAGAGCAAGATCCAAGCCATATCTGCGACCTACACCACAGCTCACGGCAACACCGGATCCTTAACCCACTGAACGAGGCCAGGGATTGAACCCGTGTCCTCATGGATGCTAGTCAGGTTCGTTAACTGCTGAGCTATGACAAGAACTCCTAGCTTATTGTATTTTCTAACAACCAAAAGTGTGGCTGCAAGGATGTGAGATTCCAGATGGCTAACTTGCAAAGTGGAGAATCAGGGGAGTGGAGGGAGGATGAAGAGAGCACGGCCTGAGTAAGGTTGAATTGGAATACTCTAATGCCCAGAAGGCAGTTCTAGTTATGGGCCATCCACAGTAGTTAGTAGTTTGGTGGGTGGATGTGGTTGCCAATAATGTGGGCTGTGGAAAGCAGAGGCTGGGAGGTACCTAAACTTTGGTCTTCTCTGCTTTCTTCTTATCTTTTCTTCCCTTATTCCCCTACATGTCTACTATTAAGCCTTATAATAATGGCAGTATTCCATGTCAGAGTATTCTGCTTTTTAACAAAGATCTCTGAATGAGGCTACTGTTGATTGTATTCTTTGCTGGGTGAAAGGTTAAAAAAAAAGTGCATGTATTTTTTTTTTTTTTACTCAGTTCATTCAGGTGGTAATATAGAGCAGATCACCAATACAATGAGGGGTATTGTACATTAATAGTCTCAGTTTCTTAAAGATATTGAGAGACTATAGCTCTGTGTTCTTGCCGTAAGTTAAAGGTAGATCTTCCAAAGCCTTGACTAGTCTCTTTCTTAGTTTTTTGGTAGTACTGAATCCTTGTGGGCTTTGGTATGTAGTGATGTTTGAGCCTAAGCTGATATAGAGATAATTACCAAAGCTTGGTTGCTGAATTATAGATCCTACTTACCTAACAGGCACACAATAGCTGCTTCCATAATAGAGTAATATATTCCGCAGTGAGTGCCAGGGAGGGCAAAGGGAATGTGTTATCCTGTGGTGGATCAACCTACCTCTTTGATTCTGGCTGGAAACAGAAGTTGAAACTTGCCACTGATTGCATAAGTGATTCTTTCCATACAATTTGTCTAATTATAAGTTTTTAGGTATAGTGATCATTAGCTTCCAGGTAGAGAGCTTGGTGTTTAATTTGAATAGAGTCCTAGTAGTGTTTAGTCCCAAGATATATTATCTGTGTTTCCAAAGAGTGTGGTTAGGCCCTACCTTGGTTTTTAGTGGACAGTGCAAGTAGGGGGCACATTGTCATAACATGTGCTGAAATGGAATTTCCTTTGGTAAGGCTGTTTGTTGAGGTGTGTTAATGCGCTGACTTTGCATGTGTGAATGCACAAACTGGGGGCATGTGGAACTGGTGTGGTGAGTGTCCCATGCCTTGGCAGGAGCTATCACTGAATGCGAAGCTGAATGGGACTATCTCTAGATTACTCAGGGCCACTTTCTACACTGTTTGGGTGCTGGGAAGATTTGTTTGCAAATTCCTGCTTGACTTTGGGTTTATCACTGAACAGGTCTCTGCCCATTTGTCTCCAGTGAAGCTGCAGTTAGCCTTTTCTGATTCTAAATACCTGTGCCTTACACCTAACTTGCCCTTGGATGTCAAGGCCTGTGGTGTTCCTGGTGAGTAAAATATTAAATAATGAATGACTCTCCTTTGGAAGTGCCTTTTAACCCAAACTAAAATTCATTTTTGATTCACTTTTAAAAATGAGGGATTGACTTAATGTACTAGGAGGATGAGTCTTTGGAATGACTAGAATGACATTTCCTAGCTGTGTCTCCCTGGGCAAGTTTTAAAACCTTTCTGAGCCTCAGTTTATTTCGTCTTAAGGATTGTTGAAAGCAGTAAATAAGGCTGTAGTGTATGTAAAGAGACAAACACCGTGCCTATATACCAGCCATATATCAAGCTATGGTGTGTCCAAGCTGACTTCTACTGGCTCATGAACTGGTTGTTAAAATTTCAGGAAGTTCTTGAGCTGGTTGGTAGCTTGAAATCAGTTATGGTAGAAGTGCAAATTAAACCTTTTCTTCTCCCCAGAGAGTAGATTGTTAAACATTTAAGAGCACACAGTTGATGGCAAATATTAATCCCCCTTCACCACAGCTCCAAAATATGTTATAAACCACCCAGCCATATAGAATTAAACAGTCCATATAGAATTAAAAATGTAAACAGTCCATATAGAATTAAAAATGAGGAGTTCCTATCATGGCTCAGTGGAAACAAATTTTACTAACCATGAGAATGCATGTTCAATCCCTGGCCTCATGCAGTGGGTTAAGGATCTGGTGTTGCTGTGAACGTGGTGTAGGTTGGAGACGTGACTCAGATCTGGTGTGGCTGTGACTGTGGCATCCGCCCGTGGCTACAGCTCCAGTTTGACCCCTAGTCTGGGAACCTGCATATGCCACAGATGTGGCCTCAAAAAGACAAAAAAAAAAAAAAATTAAAAATGAGCCTATAAAAGAGAATTTAAGGTAATCACAGTAAACTTCAGTCACTTTTCATACTGTAAAACAGAGACTCTGTCAGGGTTCACTGAAACTATCACTTCCACCCTATATAGTTGGAAAATGGGTGTTCCCATTGTGGTTTAGCAGAAATGAATCCACCTAGGAACCATTAGGTTGTGGGTTCGATCCCTGGCCTCACTCAGTAGGTTAAGGATCAATGTTGCCGTGAGCTGTGGTGTAGGTCACAGACATGGCTCAGATCCTGTGTTGCTATGGCTGTGGTGTAGGCCAGCAGCTGCAGCTGCGATTTGACTCCTTTGCTGGGAACCTCCATATGCCACAGGTGCGGCCCTAAAAAGACAAAAAAAAAAAGGAAAATGTTCTACTTTTTGAGGTTTTTTTTTTTTAAATAATATTTTTCTTCTCATTATATCATGTTAGCTAGTATATCTGTCTCTAGTAGCTCCTTCCCACTTTATTATCTGTTATTTCTCATTATTTCTTAACTAAAAAAAAATCAGCTGTTAAAATAATGTATAATGTAAAAGTAAGCTGGCTCCCAGTTAAAAAATGGGCAAAAGATATGAATTGCTGTTTCTCTGAGGAAGGTACACAAATGGCAATAAGCACATGAAAAAAATGCTTGACATCATTAGTCTCCAAGAAAATGCAAATCAAACCCATAATGAGACACTACTTCATGTACATCAGAATGGCTATAATCGAAATATCCAATAAGAAATATTGGTGAGGATGTGGCAAAATTGGAACTCTCATACATTTTGTGGGAATGTAAGATGGTGCAGCTGTTTTGGAAAAGTGTCTGGTAGTTTGTCAAATGATTAAAAAGAGACCCAGAGTTCCAATCATGGCTCAGCGGAAATGAATCTGACTAGCATCCATGAGAGGACACAGGTTCAGTCCCTGGCTTTGCTCAGTAGTTTAAGGATCCAGTGTTGCTATGAGCTGTGGTGTTGGTTGCAGATGCGGCTTGGATCCCAAGTTCCTGTGGCTGCGGTGTAGGCCTGTGGCTACAGCTCTGATTCGACCCCTAGCCTGGGAACCTCCATATACCGCAGGTGTGTCCCTAAAAAGACACACACAAAAGAATGAGACCCATAAACCCCTATCATATGACCCAGCAAGTCTACTCCTAGTCATACATCCAAGGAAAATGCAAACATATATTCACATAGAAGCTTGTACAAGAATGTTTAGAATAACATTCATTTATAATAGACAAAAGGTGGAGATAACCTAAATGTTCATCAGTTGACAAATCGATAAGTAAAATGTGGTGTATCCATACAATGGAGTAGTATTTAGCCATAAAAAGGAATGAAGTACTGATACATGCTACAATATGAATAAACATTTAAAACATTTTGCTTAGTGAAAGAAGCTAGTCACAAAGATCATGAGTTATATGATTCCATTCATATGGAAGCCCAGAACAGAGAAATCTGTAGAGACAGAAAGTATATTAGTGATTGCTTAGGGCTAGAGTAGGGATAGGGATGGAATAGGGGAGTGATGGCCAGCTGTTATGGGATTTCTTTTTGAGATGATGAAAATGTTCTAAAATGAATTGTGATGGTTGTGTATATCTGTGAATGTACTAAAAACATTGAATTGTATACTCTGGATGAATTGTGTGCTATGTGAATAAATAGCAGTGCATGCCCAATAAAGCTGTTAAAATTATTTTAAAATACATTATCATGAAGTAATTTTATTTTTTTGGGAGGGTTGCCTTTTAGGGCTGCACCCGCAACATGTGGAGGTTCCCAGGCTAGGGGTCAAATTGGAGCTGTAGCTGCCAGCCTATGGCACAGCCACAACAGTGCAGGATCCAAGCCTCGTCTGCCACCTAAACCACAGCTCATGGCAGCACCGGATCCTTAACCCATTGAGCAAGGCCAGGGATCGAACCTGTGTCCTCCTGAATGCTAGTCAGATTCATTAACCACTGAGCCACGACGGGAACTCTAATGAAGTTAGTTTTAATTCATAGACTGCAAGCATGATTTAAACCGAAGAAAATGTTCTTATGTAATTAATACATTAATTAACTTTAAAAAAAAAGCAAATTGGCTTTGAGAGGCAACCTAAGGAGCTCATCTAAAAGGGAAATGCCTGAATTTTTGACACTATTTTGGCTGTTAAGGAACTCTTTTCTTTCTGGCTGTATTTGGGAGACTTACTGTTTTAGAAAAGTAATGCTGTCTATTTGAGTGAGCTGTTTACCATACAAACGTTTTTGTTGACAAATACCTATGAGACTGACTAAATCTCTCTCTCCATTTGTGTGTATGTTTAATATTTTTGATGACAGTAGTGATATTGCAGTTCACAAAGGATACTTTAATCTCTGGCCTCTGTAGAGACTGGGGGAGAGTAAAGTGGGCAGTGGGGATAGCAGCATTGATATCTGCGGGTATCATGATAGAATGAAGATGAATGATGAGTAGATGTAGCCTTAAAATAGCAAACTATTCAACAGCTCTGTGTGTGTGTGTGTGTATGTGTTTGTGTGTGTGTTTCTTTTGAAAAAAAGCTTATAAAATATTTTGGTGCAAAGAGTGTAGAGGTGAAGATTCTTATGTAAACACTCGGCCATGCCAGTAACTTTCCACTTGATAGAATGCTCTTGCCTTATGCCAACACCCAGTAAATGTTCTGTCTTTCATACTTTGCAGAATTGCTGTGAATATGTTACCTTATGCCCTTTTTAGAAAGAATCTACATATTTGAAGGGAAAAATATCTATGTCACTTGAAATGTTTTATTAAGCATTCAAATGCCTGTAGGAAAAAATACATCATTTTTTAAGGGTAAGCTGATCCTTTACAGAATACTTACACTCATTGCAAGATTAAAAAAACATGCTATGCTGTAACACTTCTGTGGTGAAATTCGATTTTCAGCTTCTATTTATGATATTTTTACATTAATATTTGGTTTGTTCTTGCTCATGTTTTATTGCTAGTCATTCTTAGTTTATTTTTGTTTACCACAGTGCTCAAGGATTAGATTTCGAGACGAAAAACAAACAAGCAAAAGTACTTCTGAAGTTCCATACCACATCAGTCGCCTCAACACAGTAAATACAGGCTAAGAAACACTAAAGCTCCAATAGCTCAGCCCTAATTTTCTGGTGAAGTCTAATGCTTTGGGAAGGGAGTTAGCCAATAACCGTCCCCTCCCCCACATCGTCCCCTGCCCTCCATGTACCTGCCCAGTTGTGCAGTCCTTAGCTGAGTGGAGGATATCATTTTCTCAATGAGCACTAGGTCAATTATGAAGTACTTGGACATTGTGGGAGAGCAGTTCTTTATGACCTCCGTCAGCAGACACTTGATCTCTAGAAGTCTGGGGATTGATTATCTCCTGGTAACCACAGTTGCCAACCTCAGTTGAGTGGAGGGAGAGGGCAGAGGGTGGGCAGCCTTACTGCTCCTGGTGGGCAGATCCAGGGATAAAATCCCTCCTGGGGAAGAAGTGAAGAAAAAGGAGAGTGTGCAGTGATTTGTGTGTCTGGGAACTTTACAAGGTCGGGTGAGCACAGTGATTTAACTGTTGGCCCTGCCTAGCTGCTTGCATTTGTTTTTATTGGAGTTGATACACAATATGATTATGAAATCTTTGTGCATCTTTCTGGGCTTGAAGGAAGAGAGATATGATTTGTAAATGGCATTTGAAGTAATACTTATGAAACTTTATAATATGTTCGTTTTCCTGTCTTAGAACAAATGAAAAAAATGGCAACTAATGGGTTGGGTTTCATGAGGCAGAGTCAAGGCCTCCCAGTCAGCAGCATATCATATCAGAAGAAAATTCTATTTACCTTTGATGCCATTTAGAGATAGTTTCTAGTCTACCTACAATCTAAATATATATATATATATATATATATATATTTTGTCTTTTTGCCTTTTTCTAGGGCCGCACTAATGACATATGGATGTTCCCAGGCTAGGGATCTAATCAGAGCTGTAGCTGTGGGCCTGTGCCACAGCCACAGCAACATGGGGTCTGAGCCGCGTCTGCAACCTACACCACAACTCAAGGCAACGCCGAATCCTTAAGCCACTGAGTGAGGCCAGGGATTGAACCAGCAACCTCATGGTTCCTAATCGGATTCGTTAACCACTGAATCACAATGGAAACTCCTACAAAAATAGTAATATAGGCTTTTACTTTAATGGAAAACCTATATACCTCTTATGTTCATCTTTACTTGGTTCAAATGATTAACTAGTTTCTAACCTTAAAAACTTCCCATCTGCAGTTGTACTTCTAATGAGTTTCCTAGGTGTTATCAGATGTTTCTTTCTATTTTTACCACCTTCCTTCAGAAATACGGTGATTTTAACTGAATGTAGAACTAGAGTGTACCATTGATTTCTGTAATAGCACTGGAATACATTCTCTTTCATTCTTACAGCAATTTAACAGTGTATTTGCTTTCTCTCTCTCTTTAAAACTCTGCTGAGCATCATGCATACATCTTCATTAAGATGTCTTCCATGAGTCTAAATCTTTTCCCTATAAGTTTAGAACTAATTCAGAACTCACCCAAGTGGATGAGTAATTTAAATTGCCACTTCCAACATGCATTACTTTGCGCTTGTCTGCTCTGAGTTTCATCTGCCACTGTTTTGTCCAATTACTGAGCTTGGATTCTCTTTCTCACATCCTTCTGTATAGACTTAGCAAACCAAAATAGTTTTGTTTAGTCAGCAAATTTTAGCACCTCATTATTTAGTCCATTTCCAAGGGTGTTAATAAATATCCTGGAGGACACCACTCTTATACTGGTGGCTGATGCCCCACTATTAATTCTTTTCCATGCTGAAAGCTGGTCATTTATTCTTTCATTCTCCCTCTATCTCTTAACTCACTTTTAACCCATGATTGACAGTTCTCTACCTCTTGCCCTCTTGGCAATTTTCCTTAATAGTTTCTTGTGTAGGATTTCATCAGAAGCCCTTTGAGAGCCTAAATAAAACACCCTCTAGTTTTCCTTTATCCTCCATTTTGTTGCCTCCATAAAATTCTGCATTAAACATGCCAAGGGTACATAAGCAAAATAACTACTTCTAAATGTTCTAGAAACCTCTTATCCCCCTTTTGGATATGTCCCTTTGTCATGTCATCTAGTGATACTCTTTTATTTTTATTTTTTTTCTTTCCCACACTAAAAGCTTTTTCTTTGTATCATTCCTACCGAACCTCTGCAAATCAAAGACGTAATCCCACCTCATGTAAATGCTGGGGTACAACCAATAAGATTTAGAGCAACCTTACAAAGTAAATACATCCCACTGCTCAGCCAGCCCCTTGAAATGTAAGAATCATGCCTTGCTAACTCAATCATTCACAAACTCATCAGAAATTTCAAGAAAGTAACTATTCTCTTTGGTAGTTACTATTTGGGTCTTAGGGGCATCACCTCTTGTCAAGACTTTATTCTGTAAAGATATTTGGGCTATATTCACCTTACTCTAGTAATTCCTCACCTTATAAAAAGCAAAGAAATTGAAAACTGTGTAAAAAGTAATCTATCAAGAGCTCTCCTTTGTAATGCCTCTGAGTCTGACCCTGACAACATTTGCCAGTAGTAGCTGTTCCTCATCCTGATGGGAATAAGTGGGATGACTACATGCTGGCATTTGCATTCACATATTTTTTGAGCCTCACAACAAACTTATCGGTTCTGTAAGGCAAGTATTATTGTTTTCATTAAACTGTAAATTAACACATAGGAGGTATATTATTTCCTCAGAGTTGTGAGCCATGATAATGACCCTGGATTAGAGCCCAAGTTTTCAGATCCTTCACCCAAACTCACTTCTGTGCTGCTGTTGTGAGCTCTTCTTTTCCTTTGAGTTGAATATGTAAAAGATTTAAGCCATTTTTAAAATTATGTGTAGCTTCTTATACACTACTTCAAAGTCTTCTTGGGAGTCAGGCCGTTCTCATTGTGGAGGGGACACATCCTCGCCCTCTGTACATCACATACCTGCCAAATCTTACCCTTTTGAAGTGAAGGACATTTTCATTTTGGATTAATATTAAGGTGACAGTAAAAAGCATTTTCCTCTCTGAGGTAAGCTTTTCTTCAGTATTTCAACAAGCCATTTATACTTCTATCATTTTTTTCCTATAAAGAGTCTCCCTCATTTAAATTGTCACAGCTTGGGAGCCCTGCCTGGAATACATAATAACTGCTTGTAACACTTAAAATGAAAACAAATTTACCAAGGATGGTGGAATGACAACAAAGAGCAAGAAAAATATAAGTCCATGGAAAATAGTCTCTCCTATGCATATATTTTCATCACTAAGTATTTTTATTGAAATTGTTACTTCCTGTTCTCCTGCCTCCTCTTCATCTTGATTTTTTTTTTTTGTGGGAAAGTGTTTTAAAAATCTGAGGATCTGATGAGAGAGATGGATGAAGATGAATTTTTAGAATTTTTATTTCACTTTTTGGGTTTAGAAGGGAGCATTTGGTGAAGTAATTCTGAAACTGAGCACAACACTGATTGATAAGCAGCAGGAGAAGATGACTTCTCAGCCTTGGTATTATTGACATTCGGGGCCAGATGTTTTTCTGTAGGGTGGAAGGCTGTCCAGTGTATTGTAGGATGTTTTGCAGCATCCCTGGCCTCTCCGCACTATATGCCAGTAATACCCCTCATTCTTTCCAGTTGTGACAACAAAAAGCATCTTCCGACATTGCCCAAAGTCTCCATGTTTAGAACCTTGGCTTACAGGCAGAGTTCCTGGGAACGCACTTCAGGACTCTGGTAAGGCGTTGGCAAACTTCCAACCCTCTCCCGTGGGCAATCTTTCCCTCTCCAGGCACAAGATGGTCTTGATCCCTGGAAATAAATTGCCTCCAATGAGGCCTGTTTGCTTACCCAGACTCCGCTTATACTTTTTGCCTGGTGATTCTTAAAAAAAATTCATTTAGTGTCTTTTGCCAGAACTAGCTAGAGTTGACAAAAACGTTTTGAGAGCTTCCCTACTGGTTGGGTGTGACTCATGATATTTCTGAAAATTCCATACTCCTCTCTGGTCTTACCCTATTACTCCTGTTTTTCTACCCAGTGTGAAAACTGATAAAATGAGGACCTGGCTAGGAAGCAGCAAACCTTATTAACTTAGGTGAAGACAGTCCCTCTTTTGGGTGCTTGATTTCTTAGCCACACTTTGAAATACTTGGGCTTGATAACACATCTTCATGGCCTTTCAGCTCCAGAATATTATAGTCTGAAACATTCAAAGTTTTTGTGGCTTCTTGAATCTGCCAATGCAGACTTTAGAAGCAACCTCTATTCCCTCAATGACTCCAATTTGTAAACCTGTTTTTGCAAAAATGTTTGTTTGAAGTTGTTTATCTACTTGTTTTATTTCATCTATACTTACCCCCCCATGGCCTAATTTTATTAACCCATAATTAGAATTTAGATACTCATTTGTCATAATAATAATTGCATCAGAAATTTTGAGTTCAATTGCATCTTCAAGACTCCATCACACATTGATGTATATTATAGCAGCAAAGTGTGGGACTGAAAACCACATTTCACATACATTAGGGAAAACAGGTTGTTTAAAGAAAACTACTGGGAAAGGCTGTTGAAAAAAAGACAGTACTTAAAAAAATAAATCAACTAAATACTATTGGATTTATCTGGATATAGGCATTTCAAAAATTATGAACCTCTGATTTATTCCTACAGCTGCACACAGCCTTTTGCTACTACTTTTACAACATTGCTAGTGTTTACTCTTAGGAAGTAAGAGTGTCTGACTTTCTTCCGACATTCTTGGCACTGTGGGGAAAGGTGTGGTTGAGGTGGGAAAGGCCTCTGCCCCCAACTTGATGTTTGTGTGACCTTCCGCAAGTCACGTTCCCTTCTCTGGGCATCAGTTTCTTAGTTTCTAAAATGAAGAATCTGAATTTGCTTTGTAAATTCTTTTATCTAAAATCATATGAGTTAAATCAGAAATGTTGGTTAGGAGCAAGGTGTTGGAACACAAACTTCTTCAGTAGGGCTGGAAAACAGGATCCCCGTGAGACTGGGTATCCCCAAATGGCAAACTCTGAACTCTTCTTCTTACCCAAAGGGAGAGGTGGGCAGTAGCTCCCTCCCTTTGTTGAGATGGCTGGAGGACTGTACCCAACAACCAACTCCCTGCTCCCCCAGCTCAGTGTCTGCTGATAAAAGACAGCAGTTCTAGGAAAATGGGTGGTAGCCTGCTGAGAAAAATGCATCAACAGGCTCAGGGGGAGAAAGAGGAAGATCTATGAGGGCGTTGGACATTCTTCTAATCAAGGAGCAAAGATGGGGTGTTATCAGAGCGCTGTTAGCTTGCCCTTCCTGAGGGGGAGGAGGAGCAGATGGGGTGAACAAGAGGTGCCTGAAGTCTCTCTCTGAAATGATTCCTAATGAAACATGATGTGGCCATTCAGAAAGTAAAATCCCAGCTCCTGAAGATCTGCATGAGCTAAGAGCAATCCCAAGTTCCTTGTGATCACAAAGCCCTGACTAAAGGACTGCAGCCACCTGCTTTTCCTAGGAATGTTAAGGAAACAGACAAAAGAAATTTGTTCCATCTGCCTTTCTTGAATGGTACACTGGGTGTCTTGCATCATTATCACAGGATACATTCACTTATTAAAGAGTATTTATTGAGTCATTAATTCGGGCACGGCACTGTGCTGCATTCTTAGGGTACATCAGAGAATGAGCTGCCTAACATCTCCACCCTCAACGAGTGTACTGTATAGCAGGAAAGACAGAAGATACACAATAAAGACAATAAGTTAAACAGCAGATTAGAAGGTGATGGAGACAAGGAATAAAAGAAAAGAAAAAAAGATGTCATTTATTTCATCTTCCTCCTTTGCTTTTTTCCTACCTCCAGTATTCAGAATATGTACCCCCCCCCAGTATTTTCCTTCACTACAATTTCTTATTCTTTTAATGTTTTTTCATTATCACATGACTGGAATATTATTTGAGATTTATTTCATACTATAGTATCACAATGTTAGAGCTGATGTTAAAATGCCTTGTATCTGTTCAGTGACAGTTTCTAAATTTTCCTTTCAATATTTCTGTGAGGTAGACAGAGCATTTTTATCCCCAATTTGCAGGTGAGAAAACTGAGGTTAAAAGACTCTCTACAAATTTTGTGTCTTGAGTTTTTTTCAGTATCTTTCTATAGATTTTTCTAGGAAATATTTTTGTCATTATAAATGTTAGAAACGTCACACAACTGACCTCAAATATTTGGAACAAACCTGGCTATTCATTGGGAACTTCTTATCTGGTGATTACTTTAGCTAGACATATACGTGTCAAACATATGCGTTTGACAGTCACCACTATGACTCCTGATAACAGTGTTATTCCAAAGGCTGCAAGATTTCCTTAGAGGGCTGATGAACTGCTCCACCCATGATGGTGGCAGGGGGTTTCCCCACAGCCTAAAACTGGTGACAAGTTGGTGCAAAATCTTTTTTTGTTCTTCTTAGGCCCAAAGGATATCGGTAAATATTAGCAAACTCTGCTCCAGTCTCTTGTTGCCTGACTTCTGAGATTTAACGTCAGCTGCATCTTTTGGAAATGGGTTACATCCTTGGATGTAATCCAGGTAAGACTTGTTGAGAGGACAAATAGGACACATGCACACACACATGCACATAGGATTTCCTGAAGTCCCCGGGAGAATTTGCCTATATACATGTATATTCAGAGGATATAATTTGACAGGCTAGAAAGGTGAAAGTTTTATCTCTGAATTCTTTTTGCTTTGTCCTTCTCCCCTACCTCACCCCCACATAGAGCATTTTTCTTCCTACCATAGGAATTTATGGTCAGGTTTTCATTTCCAGATTGAAAGTTCTTGCGTGCCGTTTCATTGCTCTCCTTGCTACATGCCTGGTGCCCACAGTCTAATTTCAGTATTAGTACAACCAGAACATATTAAACATATTAAAGAAGGTAAATTTACTTCTGCTGCTGTTGCAAGAATATGACTGTGTTCTAATACTGACTATAAATGATGTTTGTTTTATACCCTGTCCTCATTAATCTGGAACATTGCTCTTACCAGTAATGTGAAAAATAGGGATTTCTAGTTTCATGTCTTTACCATCCTCTTCTCTTTTTTAGAACATACATCTAATATGTTTAATTAAATACAACAGGTGAAAATTAGGCAGTGCATTTCCTTGGAAGGAAGATGGGCTTTCAAATAGGGAGTCTTGGATTTGAAACCTGACATATGTAATGTTTTATTAGTTGTGTGACTTAGTCCTGTTTAGTTTACTTTTCTGAAAGTTAAATTCTTTTTTCTTTTTGTAAAATGGAAGAAAATATTCTCTTACTGTTTTTTTAGGGATTAAAAGGGATAACAGAGAAAGTACCTGGCATTTAGATAGAACATGCTCAGAAAAATGTCAGTTTCCATCACCCTTTTCTACCCTCTCCACCCTAGTTCAGCAATAAAGCTTTCTTGGGAATGAAGGTTTTATGAGACGGGTTTATTTGCCCATTAGGACTTCATAGAGTATGAACAGTTTGTGGTACGTCTTGGAGGTGTTGGCTCCCCACGCATGGTATGGTGGGATATGTATTCTCTTTACCACTGTGTTCATTCCAAGACACACTCATTTCAACTGGTGGCTGAAAGTGACAGAGCCTTTCAGTGTTGTGTTGTGGCTGTTTGTCCTTTAAAATCCACTGTTTTGGGAATTAGGAAGTCAGCTGTGCTCACCTAACTTACAAGTGTACTGGAGAAACTGTGGGTATTGTTCCAGCTTCATCTCTCATACATCTCTCCATTCTAGACTGTCGTGCTGGCACTTTCTTTTCTATCATCACCACAGAACGAGTTTCTGGCTGATGGCCCACGCTAGTCAACTGCTTCTTTCTCAGTTTGATGGCTGGGAAAAGCACACTGACTCACCCGCTGAGGAGACAAAGCCACAGTTTGGAAAATAAGAGGTACTTTGAGAAAGTATAGTGGTCCCAACCCAGACATTGAGATCCCATGTCTTTGCTCTGATCAGGTGGAAAGGACAGTTCTTGATATCACTCCAAGTGACAAGTACAAATTACTCTTACTTTTGTAATCTGAGTGGTCTTCACCTTCTCCAGAACAAAGGTTCTGGCATTAGAGAAGATTCCAAAATTGTATCTCATGCTCCACACTTTGCTTCCCTAGTGAAATGAAGAACAGCTTTGCAAAAGAAAACAGAGGTGAGGAAAGCTTACAAATAATTAGGAAAAAAGTAAGATAGGAGTCAGATTCAACATTCTCTACTATCAGAAACATAAGAAACAGCCCCATTAATTTTGTGTGAATAACTAGATGAATCTATTCTTAGGACTTAAATCATAAGCAAAGTGAAAATTGCCCAAAGAAGTAAATAATTTCTTGATAGAGCCTTTTATAAATAATCATGATTGTCTCTGCTGGATATTTCATGTTTAAATTGTCATCAAAATTGTTTCCATTTTAGCAACAAGCCATGAGATTATGTTTTTATGATATGTTAAAAAAAAAAAGCTAAGAACTTAATAACATCCCTGTAGAATTATTCTTTAAATTCCATTTGCATCAAAAATACGGGGAAAAATGCAGTAAATCAAACAAAAAACACACAGAAACAAAATAAATAGTTGTGAGGACTTGTGTACTTGCAGTGATAACAATTTTCCTTCTACATAGAAAGTTAGCTTTCCTCGTGTCATGAGCACGTGAGAGAAAAATCTCTAAGACAAAAGCTAATTTGGTCTGATAGAGCCCTATAACACAGTGGAAGGTTTTTGTTTTCATCGCCTTCATCATATCACATCACCTTTTTTCATCACAGCAGAGCTCTATCTGCTTTACACCCAATGAGCTGGGTACAGCAAAGAGCGTGAGGCTCCTTGGACTGGAAGTGAGAGAACTCCATAGGGTTTTCAGGGTGTCCTTGGGCACAGAGGTGTCACCCTTGGCCTCTAAATCTAATGGAATGTGTCTAGTGGGGGTCGAGGGGTTCCCTACAGTGGAGAATCACTGCTGTGGAGAGTAAGGAATAAATACTTGCTGGATGCATAACTGACCAGTTGTCAATTTGCATATGTGATTATTTCTTGAAGTGCCAAAGAAGAAAAAAAGGTACATATGCAAAATACTCATTTTAGCTCTCTCCCTGACTCCAATTCATTCCTTTTTTTAAATTTAATTTTATTGAAGTATAGTTGACTTGCAGTGTTGTATTGGTTTCAGCTGTACAGCAAAGTAAATCAGTCGTACATATAAGTATATCCATTCTTTTTTCTCATACAGGTTATTGCAAACAAGTAAACTTTCCTGTGCTATCCAGTAGGTTGTTTGTCAGTCATCTCTTTGATACAGTAGTGTGTGTGTCATTTTTGATGCCTGTTGGAGAGTCTTTCCTTTTGAAAGCTGATCTGCAGTGTTTGAAAGAGCCAAGGAGTCAAGGCCAGTCTTCCTGGATGTTCAAGCCATCCCCAGCCCCCGCCCCACTCAGCTCCTTAGCTGCTCCAGCCAAGCTGAGCCCAGTTCCTTGCCACACCCTGTTCTTCGCTCTCTGAGCTGCCTCTGTTTACACTAGGCCTGGAGAGCCCTGCTGCTTTCAAAATCCTGCTGTCTTTCCAAGACCCAGATTCGATGCCCCTCTTCCGGGAGGAACCTCATAGCAGTCCTGGAGATCAGGGCTATCTGTTCCTGCTGCTCTTTGCATGTGTTTAGCTTTTGGCACTTTCCCTACTGAGGGGTTTTTAGTTATCTGGGAGCCACCTGCACCAGGTACAAACTCCTCAGGGGTCAGGACTGTCTTATTCATCTTTGTGAGAGAGTGCCGCAGGCACCAGAGGAGTTTTTCAGCATAGGCAAGGCAAGGTAAATGCTGGCAGATACACCTTTCCTTCTTTATTTAGCTTTTGGTGATTCACAATGTGAAAATTGGAGTTGGTCTTTTAATGTTCAGCCCTCTTGCTACTCTTGAGTTTTTGCTGAACTATCATGTTGTGTCTTGGTCTCAGCTTCCAAATAGTGTTTATGCTTCTGCCCTGTAAGAGTTTAGGCCCTGGAAGCTTGGGCAGTATTGTGTCTTTCATTTCAAATCCTGTCCATCAGATTATATTTTCCACATTGGCTTTTCCCTTACAGCCAAAACTAATCCTCAGTGTGTTCAGATTCAGTGCTTAACTAGTAAGAAGGGCCCCCTTTGTGCAGCAGGTCCTGGAGTGGCGTCTGCCGGAGGATTCCAGATTTGTCACCACTCAGGACGGGCCTTTTGGTTGGTGCCTAGAGAGGGTGGTTGCTCCTGCCAGCCAAGGACCCTGCTGGAGAACTTGCCAGGGGAAGTGTTTGCTCTTCTTAGGATTTTTACGAATGGATTTTTATATAGTTCAGAGTGGATCAGTAATTTTCCACAGTCAGAGGTCCTCTGCCAGATGGGTAGTTTTCCCTTAGGTTGGTAGAAGGCCTTCTGATAAGATTCAGGTGCAAATAAATTTTTTATTCATTATGGACCTTTGGGTACCAGCCATAGAAGAGGGGAGGGGGCCTAGGGTGCAGAAAAGACCTTGAGAGAGCTGAAGATCCCAGAGAGACAGGTGAGAGCAGAGTTCCAACCAATAAGATAGTTAAGCAACACCCAGGGACCTTTGGTTACTACACACACTAATATTCTGATTCATAGTCTGAAGGAAAATGGGTTCATTGAAAACCCAGCTGCTGTCTATCTACTGAGGTGAAGCTGAATTGTTGGTGTCCTTCCTAGCAGAGCAGTATGTCTTAGAGATAACAAATATACATACCTACATAATTATAGCTCGTGTTTTTTGAGCTCTTTCTAGGTAAGATGCTTTGTGTTTTACATTAGATATATCATTCAGTCTTCAGAACTGAAGTAATAAATGTAGTTACCGTGACTTTACAGATAGCCAGAATGAAACTTAAGGTTAAGTATGTTACCAAAATTTTAACTGATGGTTTTCCCAAGATGTCCTTTTTTCTTTATTTTCCCAAAGACTGGAAGAAATGAGCAGGTAAAAAAGTTTATTTCCCCTGTTGACCAAAGAACAAGGGCGTTTAAGAGGTTTGCTAGAGAAAATTACATCAGTTGAAAGGGTGGTATGGGAAAGTGAGCAACAAATATTTTCTCTAAGTAGGAGCTGATATTTTAGGATGCAATAAATTCAAATTGGGTTGACAATGATTTCTGCAATGTCTATATCTGTATTAACTCTTTGCTCTTGATCATTAGTTGACTGGTCCAGAAATACTTGACCCAAGCTCTCTCTCTTTTCTTTTTTCTTTTTTGGCCACCCCATGGCATGTGGAAGTTCCCCGGGCGAGGGATTGAATTTGAGAGCTGTGACCTATGCCACAGCTGTAGCAAGATAGGATCCTTAGCCCACTGTGCCACAGCGAGAACTCCCCCAAGTTCTCTATTGCAAGTACTGAGTAAACTCAGAGCATGGAAGAAGGTTGGTTGTAAACTACCCGCTCCTGAGATTTTATGGGTATCTACCTCTCTACCTGTGTGGATACCTTGTACTTCTGGTATTTACGAATCCTTAGCTGGGCTGGGAGTACACTAACAGGCATCTGTATGCTATCTGGGCAAAGCATGCACAGCTCTGCTATTTTAATCTTTCCTCTGCCTTGAACCAGGAGTCCACAAGGAGCGCAGAAATCCATTCCACCTTTGTGGGTTGTGGGGTGGACCCAGAGGCCATAGTCTCCTAAACTTGTTCACGTTATTATGATCCTTGCTCGGCAACCACTAACTCCCCCTTTCCTATCAGCTGTTATCCAGGCCTGAGGTTGAAAGGGGTGGGTAGTGAGGCTAAAAGCAATAGATGGCTCTGACCAAAGGTTGAAGGGTGAGGCTGTGCTCTTCACTGCTGCTTGCTGGGTATGAAAGGAGGAAGAGAAAGGCCAGTGCACTGCAGTAAAGAGTATATACACAGGGAGTGTGGCAGGGGGGAGGGTTGGAGCTCTAAGTACAGGAAAGTTCGTCTCAGCCAAAACTGGATAAGCTTCTCAGAATAAAAAGTAGATGATTAGTTAGAAACACCTTGGAAAAATATCTGCTCATAGAAAGTAGGTCTCTGAAATGTAAATGTCCTGAAAATCTGCAAGTCTGAAAGATGAACTTCCTGAGTTTATCATCCTTGAAAATGCACAGTGTAGCAGAAGCAGATTCAGGAAAAAGTTTGCAGAAACTGGAAAAAGAGTAGAAATGACCTCCTGGTAAATTAGATATGATGATTTCACAAGAGAATATAAGAAAAATTGTGGGCAATATTAATAGTATAGAATGACTGTGATAATATAATCAAGGGCAATAAATAGTATAGATTTTGAAATGATAAATTATGACAAGTCAAATTGGTGGATTTAAGTAGACTTACAAGACCAGGAATTGAGTTCAGCCAAGCAGATGTTAAGTGCTTAGAATTTAGGAAAGCACTTAGTGTGAGCTCACAAAACATTTCACTTGCAAAATTAGTTCAGGTTGATTTGGATATGAACATGCTGGAAATCAGACAACAAACATGGGCTCTGGAGAGACACAAGGCACCCAGCAGCAGAAAGGAAGGAAGAGGAAATAGTTTTTAAGGTATTTTTTTTATATAGGAAATATTTTTTTTTGTGTAGAAAATGTCTATTATCTGTATGCCTGCCTGCCTGCCTGCCTGCCTGTCTGTCTGTCTTTTATCCATAACTGTAAGGGACTGAATAGTTTTCCTTAAACTATGAAGGCATAAAAAAAAATGTGTGTGCCAAGAAAAAGAAATAAGCATATTAGAGTGTATTAAAAAAAAATCTGAATCTAGATCTTTTCCTCCTGAAAAGAACCATGGGATGCAGAGATGTGACCTTAACCATTCATTCATTCGTTTAGGCTGGGCGCTATTCTGGTGCTCGGTACAAGCAAACTAAAACAGCCTTTGCCTTGGGTACAGACCACCTAAACTTGGTGTTGAGGGAACCTCAGGAGGGTGGCCTGGAGGGTCTGGGGAGGACCTGCTAGAGTTGATGGAAACTGAATTGCGTCTAAGTTGTAACAGTAATTTGAACATGCTGTATAGTATTTTACACTTTAGAATGTACCCACACCTACAGGATCTTATTTGGTCTTTGGTATTGCTCTGTGGTGCACTGCAGAGAAAGTTCACACTTTGGGTATCTATTCACATCACCTATCTACAACTTTCTTTTTTTCCCTTTTTTTTTTTTTTTTGCTTTTTAGGGCTGCACCCGCAACACATGGAGGTTCCCAGTTTAGGGGTCTGATCGGAGCTACAGCTACTGGCCTACACCACAGCCATGGCAATACTGGATCCGAGCTGTGTCTGTGACCTAGACCACAGCTCACGGCAATGCTGGATCCTTAACCTACTGAGTGAGGCCAGGGATCGAACCCTCATCCTCATGGATACTAGTCAGATTCATTTCCATTGCACAACAACGAGGACTCCCCAAACTCTCTTTTGAACTGTGGTTCTACTGTCCAGTTTTCTATAGGAATTTTATGCTTGGCTCTTTCACCAGAATTGTACTCAAAGGTCCCAAATCTAACCTACTAGTGCCTGTACCCGCCCCCAACCCAGGTCAGGAAGAGTATGGCTGCAGCCTCTCTTCTGCCTCTCCTATCACATCCTTCACTTCCCATGGCCTCCAGTCAACCTCCAAGCACTTCAAGTGGTATCTTTTTAAAATGCCTTGAATATGCCCACTTTCTTCTAGTCCCACTGCCCCTGCTGCAAGTCAGGATACCATCATCACTCCTAAACTACTACAGCAGATTCCTGACTTGCTTGCATGCTTCCAGTCTTAAGCTCTTGATAGACATTCCACATACAGCCATTACAATAATTTTTCTGTAATAAAAATCTGGTTATGTAACTCATGGCCAATAGGTAAACAGAGGGAGAATGATAACGTGATGTTGTCACCAGGACCCTGCTTACTTGCTAGCCCCATCTCCTCCCGTTCCCACCCTATCTTCCCCTTGTACTCTGTGCTTCAGTCATACTGCACGTCTTCCCCAGTTGTGTAATGCGCTCCCTCATCTGCCTGCTCAGTCTCAGTCCTTGCTTGCTTAATTCCTTCTCTGCCTGTGCCTTTGAACTTCAGGTATCCACCTGGCAAGTTTTTCCTGATCCCCTTACTCATTCGCCTCCCTCTTCCTTGGGTGTAAGTTCTCACACTCCCCTACTACAGGGTAAATGCTCTTTGAGGAACAAGATAATTGTTCAACATCATTTTGCACTCAGACTCTGCAATGTAGCAGATACCCAGTTTATATTTGTTAGATAAATCATGAGTTAATAATGAATTGCTGTTTCTCAGAAGAAGAAACAGAGGTCAGCTCACATGTCTAATAATAACACAGTGAGTCTTCTAGGATTATTTCAGATAAATCATCTGTCTGTGGTTAGAGAGACCCTATAGATATAGACAAATTGGGATTGAATCTTTATAGCATGAGATATTGTTTTATAGGCTTTTCTATTTGTCTGTCTTGCTACAGAATGGTAGTGCTCAGTGACAATAAGGGAATGAGGAGTCAGTGTGGCTCACAGGCCAGGGATGCTGCAGGGAGACGTGGACTGGCAGTCAGGGCCCCAATACAGCTGTCTGTGTGCTTTTCTTTCAGTGCTTTCCTCCTCTCAGACTCAGCCTCCCTCTCCACAGCATATGCGGGTAGAATGGGTGATGTTTAAAGATCTGTCTAACTCTGTAGCTCTATTATCTTGTATATGTCACAGTGCCCTTTAAGCTACTTCCTCCTTAAAAAGCTCAGTGAGCAACCAGTGAAATGTACCAGGAAGTATGGTGTATCCTGAAAGCTGGCACAAAAAACTTGGCACAGGTCTCCTGTATGGCATGCAACTGAGAGGCATGCCTGGTTGGTCTCAGATTGAGAGGTTTTCCCCAATTCCTGGCCTTTCATTGGTGGTAAGGACTCCTATTGCCATTAATCCCCATCTAAACACACACTCACCTAATGGTGTGGAGGACCTAATAATAGGTGGACATAGTTCAAAGTGCAGAAGGTTGCACTGGTGTCTCACACAGCCAGCCTGTCCCAAGGCTCTGGGCTGGATACATGTCTCTATACACGTCTACAGGAAGTTCCCCAACCACATCCTCTAAAGAGGAAAGCATACTCAGGCAGGTGCATGTTCATTTCCATAGAAGAGTCCTCTACCCTCTTTGCTACAGCTGCAGTTGATTGGATTGGGTTGCATCTGTCACAAGCACATCCAAACTGTAGGCTGATTAAAAACCTGTGGCATGACCTCACACAAAAAAACATGAGCTGCAATCAAGCTCTTGAACTGGGAAATACTGTGAGGATGGGGCAACTAACCCCATTCATTCTAGTGGTGGAAACAGTAGCTGAAAAGACACAAGAGAGGAGGGTTGAGGTAAAATTAGAACTACCAGGAGTCATGGCAACCTGAAGTGATGAGGAAGCAGAAACTGGAGTTGGCAAAAATTAAGAGGTTATCCTACACATAAGAGTCCCTGCAGGATAAGATATATGATTTGGAGAAAAGAATAAGCAGGTCAGAAAGAAGTGAACAGAGTGGATAAGGAGAGGAAGGCCACGGGTTCAAGCCCACATGCTCATGTTGGTCTGGAAGGCTGTCTTGGAACTGCTCAATCTTCTGGTCCAATTTCATGCTCAGAAAATTCTGTCCCAACCACAGTTCCTGTTCGTATTTCTGAGAGGTTCTTTCCCCATTCTGTATCCTTACAACAACCACCTCTTCCTCATTTTTCTCTGGTAACTGGAAGAGCCTAACACAGACACCCTTATGGTAGGACTCTGGAACTCTTGACTCACTGTTGGAGTGTTCCATTGTTCAAATATCCAGATCTTTTTTTCTCCACATTCATTTAATATTTTCATTTCTATAGTTTTTTCTCCACATTCATTTAATGTTTTCATTTCTATAGCACAGCTCCTTAAGTAAACAACAATCAAACTCCCATACATTGATCCTTAAGGAAATATTTAAATTGGAGTTCCATAATTTGGGATTTATGAACCCTAGGGAAACTTCAAGGAGGTCTATAGACCCTCTGAAATTATATGAGTGAAAGTGTGTATGTGTGTGTGGTACATCTTTTTTTTTTTTTTTTGGTCTTTTTAGGTCCACACCCACAGCATATGGAGGTTTCCAGGCTAGGGGTTGAATTGGAGCTGTAGGCTCTGGCCTACACCACAGCCACAGCCATTCCAGATCCTAGCCATGTCTGCTACCTACACCATAGGTCACTTCAACGCCGATCCTTAACCCACTGAGTGAGGCCAGGGATGGAACCTGTGTCCTCATGGATGCTAGTTAGATTCATTTCCACTTACCCACAGAGGGAAACCTCCCCCCCCACCACCTTTTTTTGAGGAGAATTTCTATAACTTTAACCAGATTCTCTGAGTGATCCATAACCCCCTACAAGTTAAAGATGACTGTCACTAGAATACGTGGGCCAAGAGCTAAGACTCTATAATCAGAATTGTACTGAAATCTCATCTGTACCCCTTACCATCAGGATGGGCTTAAATATTTGCTTTACCTCTTATGTTATTCGTGCATGAAGTGAGTCTAATATCAATAGCAGATACATGTAGGAGCGTTGTGAGGATTAAAAGAGATAACAGACATAATGTGCTTAGCACAGCTCGTAGCATATAGCAAATTCTAAGTGATGGTATATATTATATTTTTATTTTATTTAAAAAATATAAATGCAGTCGTTTCCTCATTGTTATATGTTTTCAGATTCTGAATATTTTTCATTATTGAGGGCAGTTTTTAGGGAGGTTCGAGGATTATGAAACTAGAGGACACGACCAGTAAACAAATACAACTTTTCAAAAATAGATTTTTTTTTTCCTTTTTTGGGTATCCTGCAGCATATAGAGTTATCAGGCCAGGGATCAGATCAGAGTTGTAGTTGTAACCTAAGCAAAGATTGCAACTTAAGCTGCAGCTGCGGCAATGCCAGATTCTTAAGCCACTGTGCTGGGCTGGGGATCGAATCTGTGTCCTAACACTCCCAAGACGCTGCCTATTCCATTGCGCCACAGTGGGAGCGTCTCAAAAAGAGAATTTTTATTCTCTAGTGAGGCATAGCAGAAAATGCTGTCAAATGGGTACCCAGATTTTATAAAGTTTATAAATGTGTAAAGTACTAATGAACTAAATGGATGTTTTTATACAGATGAGCATTATATATCACCGTAATCACTAACAAAAATTAGATGAATTAAAAAAGTCAACTACTTGTACATTAGTAAAAAATGAAATGAATAGAGTTTTCACTTAACTTCAAGAATTATTACCACTTAATATACACACATTTAATAAACATTGGTTAAAGAGGAATAATGGAGAAACCAAATATACTGACTAGAGTTTATGTATTTATTATGATTTTTATTTTTTCCATTATAGTTGATTTACAGTGTTCTCTCAATTTCTGCTGTGCAGCAGAGTGACCTGGTCATACATATATACATACATCGTTTTTCTCACATTATCCTCCATCATGTTCCATCATAAGTGACTGAATATAGTTCCCTGTACTGTACAGCAAGATCTCATTCTTGCCTGACTAGAGTTTATATGACTCTTTCAATATAGCTGCTTTCACTTTATCATATTTCTTTTTTTCTTTTTTTTTACTTTTTATGGCCGCACCCGTGGCATGTGGAAGTTCCCAGGCTAGGGGTCTAATTGGAGCTGTAGCTGCGGGCCTGCGCCACAACCACAGCAATGCCAGACCTGAGCCTCTACTGTAACCTACACCACAGATCATGGCAATGCCAGATCCTTAACCCACTGAGCAAGGCCAGGGATCGAACCCACATGGTTCCTAGTCAGATTCATTAACTGCTGCGCCACCACAGGAACTCCTGTCATATTTCTTTAACACTTACTAAAAATCCATTATAAGGCACAGTTTTGGCATTTCCAATTAACTTGCAGAGAGGACAATGTGTGATCCACAGCAGGTCAAACTACTGACTAACAGATACAGTCAAATAAACCTCACTGAAATTGCTAGAATAGATGTTATTGTGACACTCTGTATCCAGATGGGAGAGAGATGAGCCCATTTTCTCAGCTGAGGTCAACTAAATATTCCACAGTGGGATCAGACTTCCCATGTACCTTCCTGGACTCTTGGAAGTAGTGTGAAGGACTGTGGGGGCAGTTGTGAACATGCATTCAGCTGTGGCAATCCAGCTGGTTCTAATAGGAATCCTGATGAGGCCTCTGTGGTGGAGAAAATAAATCCTCAAAATTCCTGACCGGGAGTCCCGTGACTTTTAATTTGACAGGTGGTTAATCAGGTGTATATGAATAATCATAATACAGGAAACAGCCCCAGCAAAACAAAACCCAACCCAACTCACGAATGTGAAAAATGTCATGTTTCCAAAATAATGATGCTAACCTGTCTTTTGGAAGGGGAAGAGGCATAGTAGTGGTCTTTACCAATGCAGCACGGTGTTCTTATTCTACCAGGTAGGGGAAACAAAAGTAGAAAATTTTCTGGCCCTCATCCAGTCACTCAGCCCATGTGCAGAGGTCTGTGACCTGCAGTTGCTCTAGCCCTCAAAGGTATTTGGCTGGACTCCATGTCTCTGTAGAAGGACAAAAGTCCTGCTGTTTCAGGCTGTGCAGGTAGCAGTAATGATGATGGCAGTGAAGATGATTATGATGATGCTTGTAGTTGGGTGCTCTACATTTTTAATGGATATTTGCACATACTTTTCAATCTAAAGGTCTCAGATGATGCACTTTGGTAATGGGGCTTCTGCAGGGGCTGTCTTATCTCTAAGAGAAGGCTTCTTATGTCAGTTGTCTGCACCTGCCCTTGACCAAGCCCAGGCTCAGGGCCAGTGGCCATCATTTTGCTTAGGTGTGAGGCTGTTGCCTAGCAGCTCTCTATTCAAACATGTTGAGAACCGATTTGACCTTTGTCCCAGTCCTCCCTTAAGACACCCCATGTAGGATGCAGTATCAGCACAGTGTCTAGAGCCTGTGAGAGGAACTAGTTAGGTACTCTGTAAATGTTTGGCTGCTATTTCTTATAATGAATACACAAATGGCTTCTTCATGCAGAGGGCAACTTGCTCCTTCTGCCCTTGTCCACTGTGAGTTGTTTTGGTTTTTATTTTTTGGCAGGGGGTAGATGGGGAATAGAGAAGATTAAGACACTTGGAAAATTCCTTAGTACATTACTGGTAGTTGCTCTTTACGCAATAAAAGACATGAATATTAGTGTAATTTCAAATAGTTCCTAGTTTGAATCCTTGATCTCTCTTCCTTTTCTATAAGGATCTCCCTTTGTGTTGACTTTTCCATCTAAATTTGGGCTTAAGTGTGAGAAGTTTAAGGGAATCTTCTGGAAATTCTAGGACCTCAAGACTGGGTGCCAAGCCTAGGATTAAACTGAATTTAGATTTATTATAGTAGTTGTTTCTACAAATTCATTCTAGAGAGGGAAATGGAGAGGTCTATTGTGTGGCTTTGTTCAGTTCGCTAAACTGGAACAATGATTCCCCTAGTCTCTTTCCCAGTGTGGTTCCAGGTTACTATTGGGCTTGAGATAAATGTAAACAAGATTTGGAAGATGAAAGTGAAGCAGTAGCCGTTGTGTACCCACTGAAGGTGACTTTGGAACTCCATGCACAATGGTTGATCCTACCTTTTGATGCTGATCTGCTGGCTTGCCTCGTGGACCACCCAAGGCCACAGCAACTCCAGCAACCACCAGATCCTCCTTACGGACATATATACAACTCCATGATAAATCGTATTGGCTTTACCATACAGATCACTTTGCATTTAGACAGTGGGTAAAGAAAAACAGATGTGAATTCCAATTTATCCTCGTGGGTTCCGGTTTTTTGTCTCAGGCTCTAGTTTGTTCTTGTTGTCCCCTCCTTCCTATCCAGTTCTCTTTCCTGACTGCTGGCCTATGTCCACAGCAACTTCACGCCCAATGCCAGCACAGATGTGACTTCCCTAGACTTCCTTTCCCACCAACTCCCATACTTGTGTCATGTTCAGCTCTGATTAATACATCCCTGTGTGACATCACTCATGGTGGTTCTGCTTCTGTAACTGAACCCTGATTGATATACTATTCTTATCCTAAGTGAATACCAGCATTAAAAAACAAAATCAGGAGTTCCCGTCATGGCTTGGTGGTTAACCAATCCGACTAAGAACCATGAGGTTGCAGGTTCGATCCCTGGCCTTGCTCAGTGGGTTAAGGATCTGGCGTTGCTGTGAGCTGTGGTGTAGGTTGCAGACGTGGCTCGGATCCTGCGTTGCTGTGGCTGTGGCGAAGGCCGACAGCTACAGCTCCTCTTAGACCCCTAGCCTGGGAACCTCCATATGCCGTGGGTGCGGCACTAGATAAGGTAAAAAGACCAAAAAAAAAAAAAAATCAAAACAGTGGCCCTGGAATTCAGATGTTCTTTGTGTTGTTTTGGGGAACTTCAGCCCTAGTGGGGAAAGACATGACACTTCTTTTCTATAATTCATCTGGTATGTTAGCTGAATTTGTAAACTTGAATTTGTTTTCTATAACTCAAGTATTACATTGTCCATGGGAAGGGAATCATTAAACTTTACAGGGAAAAAATAGTGCTTTGCTGTTATAAAGTCCAGTTGGATAGGTCAAACGTATACACCTACGGGACAGATATTAAAGGATTTAAACACCTGAGGACATAAGAGAAGTGAAGAAAAGATGAAGGTGGGGTGGAGGAAACGAAGATAAACGCAAACTATGTGCACAATAAACGGTTGCTGTGTGAATGCATGAGAGGTGTTTTGACATCTTTAATAAAAAATAAACTAGAATATAAATTCATTTTTTAACTTCCTGCTTTCATAATACTTCAAAACATTTATTTTCATCCTCAAATATTGTTTTTCATATTTATATACATTTGTTATATAGCTGGAATCACAGCGTAACAGCGTTTTCCATTTTCTTTATTTTTGCCTACTAACTTTTCATATATATTATTTTCATTGACATGGATCTCAAGGGAGGCTCTAAGTACTTTTAAGGAGATTTTAAACCTCTCTTCAAAAATGTGTTATGTTTTCTCCTTTATGTCCTGCTTAAAATGTTTGGTTCTGAGAAGGCTATGAGCCATTTTGGAAATCAGTCTGACAGACAATTGCTAAAGCAGTGTGTAGCCAAGGTGAGTCCTAAAAAGTGAGAGCTGTTGCTAAGGAAACTGCTGGAAAGACGTTTAGGGTATAAACTTTGCTCTCATATTCATATCTCTTGCAGTGGTGGTCTTTACTTACTGGACTTGAACATTTAAACAGCTCTAGTAAAGACAGAAGTGTTGGAGGGGTGATGGGCCTGGTCTGGCAGAGAGCGTGGTCGGAAGAGACAATAGGGCTGCTGGAGAGCAGAAAAGGTTAGCCTATGTTGACCTGTGAGGGTGCTTGCTGGACTTCAGGATCTGTGACTTTGAGTGAGAATTAGCTTACTACTGACAAAGACCATCCCTGGACCTCTGCCAACGTCCCTATCTACCAGGGGGCAAGTGTTTTGTAGGCTGGGCACAACCTATATGTGGACGCATATTTAAACACAAACACACAATTAAAATGAAATCTTACCTTGAACTCCAGTGCATTCAGTTGACAAAAATGGAGCAGCTTTGGTTGAGTTTTGAATTAGGTGACTGAGAATTTCTCTCAGCCGGCCTTCACCTCACCCTTACCTCCACCTTTACTTCTTTTTTGTTGCAGTCCCTGAGTCCCAGGCGATTATAAGAAAAATAGCTTGAAAAATGCTTGTTTGAAACCACTTTAGTTCATCTCAGTCTTACAAAGAAATCTGAAGTTTTCATGTTTGAATCAGATATTTTTCATCTTTTAAATTTTCATTAATCTCTTTGTAGTAATAATGATCCTATGATAGTGAAAGCTGTAATTGCAAAATCAGAGTTCCTCATGTGTCAGGCCCTGTTCTAAGCACTTTATATATGTCAACTCCTTTAATCTTTCCAACAACCCTATGAAGAAGAGACAACCATAATTCATTGGTTTTAAAACATCTATTTCACTTATATTTTAGCTGTAAAAGTGGAATGTGTCTTACTTTTGATGGCGTGTCATAGTTAATTGGCATCATTTTAAAATTTCTTAATGGAACATAAAATAATGGTATGTTTTACAATAAAGGATGGCTTATATTCCGTGAAATACAATACTACTGTCCTCATTTTACGAATGAAGAACTAGGGTACGGAGAGCTTGGATAACTTGTCCAATATCTCAAACCTTGGCATTCAAGCTTCAGAGTTCATGCTCTTAACTACCTAGTGCCTTTCCTGGCATGCAGCATGGCTTCCCAGTCCCTGCTTTAACTGCTACCAAGGGGTGCACCCTTAGCCTAGGGCCCCTGCCATTGTTGGCAGTGGGTTCTATTCACTGAGTTGAGGAAGTTCCAGGAGCCCCCATGACAAGGCAGATACCTCTGCCAGAGTTTATATGTTAGGCTTTTTCATTCAGCCATTCTGCTGGGATTTACTTATTTTATTGCTTTTCCAAATGAAAGGCAATTCCAAAACAGTCTTTGGGAGATGAGACACAGACAAGATTTTGTAAAAAAAATTTTTTTGGCTGTACCTGTGACGTGTGGAAGTTCCCAGGCCAGTCTTTGTTCCCTTGCTACAGCAGTAACCAGAACTGCTGTGGTGACAATGCTGGATCCTTAAACCACTGTGCCACAAGGGAACTCTAGAACAGGTTTTTTTTTTTTCTTCTCTCTCTGCTGTGGCTGTGGGGTAGGCTTGTAAATATAGCTCCAATTTGACCCCTAGCCTGGGAACTTCCATATGCCACAGAAGCATATGGAAGTTCCCAGGCTAGGGGTCAAATTGGAGCTATATTTACAAGCCTACCCCACAGCCACAGCAACGCCAGATCCAAGGTGCATCTGCGACATTACACTGCAGCTCGGGATACTTAACCCACTGAGTGAGGCCAGGGATCAAACCTGCATCCTTATGGATACTGGTTGGGTCCTTAACCTGCTGGGACAATGGAAACTCCCAGAACAAGTTTTGGTAAGAGAAAAGGCTGGAAGGATAAGCACTATGGTAGAACTGGTCTTGTCTGGCTTGTAGAGCTTGTGCCTGCTGGTTGGAAATCATTGGTGGAAGTGTTTACATCACAGAAATCAGCAAATTCTATGAATCAGGGCTTTCTGTTTGTTGTTTTATGATCCCATCATTTGATTGATGCTAAATTATCGGATTCCAGGGGAAAGCTCTGATTGTTCAAAACACAGTAGTAGGAGGGGAACAGGCAGGATGAGTATGAGAAAATGAACAGACACTCTGAGGTTTTCACAACGGACTCAATGCCAAATAATTCTACCGTTATTAGAATTACATATTATGTGCATATTTTAATTTATGTTATGATCTTAGTGTCTGTAGGGTAGGGGACAAATGGCACATACACTATCCACCTGTAGAGCTATATGGAAACTGAATTTACCCAAGGAGTGAGCACTGTCCACCCTTTACTTGTCCTCCTTGTTGAGAGAGGGGGTGGTGGTTAGTCAGTTATTTGCCAAGGGGAGTGAGTGGGCAACAGGGATTCCAAGATCATTCCAGAAATAATAACTATTAAACCCTAGAGTACAGTGTTCAATGTGTAGGAAGTGATCGATAAATAGTTATTGTTGAATTAAGCAACTATATAAGAGTTCTCATAGAGTCATATCTCTTCCATGTGGGTTATTTGGTTATTTTCTCTTTTTCTTGGTGATTCTCAGTAAAACCCACAAAACAAACATGGCTTGTGGGCTTATCATCAGGAGGAGGAAGGAAGTGAGCTGATGCATAGACTCTGCCTCAGCCTGAAGAAAGAAAACTTCAGGAAATAGATTGCAGCAAGGTTAAAAAGAAACCTGGAGTTCTCTTGTGGCATAGCAGGTTAAGGACCTGGCGTTGTCATTGCAGTGGCTTGGGACACTGCTGTGGCATGAGTTTAATCCCTGGCCAGGAAACTTATGCATGCTGCAGGCGTGGCCAAAATTCAATAAATAAAAAGAAAAAAAGAAAAAGAAGAAAAAGAAACCTAAAGCTGTCCAAGACCTTGAGTGTTTGCTACAGGGGAAAAGATCAGGCGAACAGGCTGAAGTCTAAGGAGAAGTTCTTGGGTCAAGAATGAGGGAAGGGAGCTTGAGTTTCCAAACAGGGGCTCTGGTCACCTTGGGGACACAGAAGGCAAGCAGGAGACACTGGTTGTAGGGGAGGGGCAAGGAAAAGGAGACTGACTCTCAAAGCCATCTGGACTTGGAGGTGGGGATTATGGCTACTTTACATGTTGCAAAAGTCCTATCTATTACTCATTTCCAAAGTGGGCTATTTTAGAAAAAAAAATACTTTTGTGATTCTCCTCTGTTTAGAGCTACCATGGACTTGGCTCAGGAAATGTACCTTCGTGGATTATAGGATGGAGCTTTTAGTAGTTAGACTCTTGGCTAACTCAGTAAAGGTTACGGGCTTCACAGGGATGCGGTGTGAAGGCTTTATAGCAACTTCTAGAACAACCTTTCTGATATCTCCCCCCCACACACGACACACACAGAAAAGGGCTGCACACAATCTCTTAACAAATTTGGCTCTTATTAATAATTCTTTGAACTGGCAGAGCAATCCTAGCTGATTGAACATAATTATCAACCTCTTCAAATGATTAAACAGCATGTTTAGATTTTCATTTATATCATTTTGATTGAATGATGTGTATGTGTGTGGAACTGTGTATTAACAAGGTATCTCTTCAAAGTTATAATAAATACTTGATGAAAAAAGTTGCCTATTGTTCAGCATACAAGGAAAAACAAGAAGTCCGGGCAGGTAAGCCAAAGAACAAAATTAGGACCTAAAATAAATGAAAAAAGACAGACTGTGGCAGAGATAAAGTTTCATGGGACGTAAGTGGTAAACACATAGAAAAATACTTATGACGTTCCTAGCATAGCATCAGAAGATTGAAAATTCTGGTCAGCGTCAGCAAACAAGCAGTGAAATTAATCTGGAACAGAAAGAATACCACAGATGTTTAAAATTATTTTTTTTTCTACTGACTCAGTCAGTCTCCTGCATATTTACAAATTGAAGTTTGCAGATTAATAGCCCCTAAGATTCACGCCCAGTGGGCCCTGTTCCTGGTTTGTGTTTGCACTCAGTGACATCCTTTTGGGTTCAAACTATTTACCCCGTTAGAATATAAGAAAAAGTAAAGCTTAAACCTGCTTTGTCTCACATTGGTCTCTCAAATGTATTCTGTTCAGGAGTCACTCAACAAGAATAACAAACAAAAAGTCCCACCAGAAACTGTGGCATCTTACAGAGGGGGTGCAGGCTGCTCTTTGCTAAAATAACTCAATTTGGCTCAGCCTCATTCATAACACCGTAAGTAATAGTTACTCATTTCCACCTGGTTCATTTGAATTCTGATTTTGCTGCATGTCCCCATCTGGATTAGCTCAACAAACTAAATGCTAGTGAAAACGTTATGCAAATGTGGAAGTTCATAATACTCTGAGGACATTTTCTTTCGCAACCATGAGGAGTAGGAAAGTATTTCTTAAGGAGGTAAACTAAGTCACCAGGATGTTTTGCTGCTGTTTTAAGGTCTCCTGGCAAGTTAGAGGCAAAACAAACCTCAGGATCTTGGCCAGAGATTAAAATTTTGCAGGTTAGTGTTAGAGAATGATCCTCTTCTAGATTAGTGTTTTTTGTTGTTTTCATTTTCCCCCCTTTTTTCTAGTGCTCGTTTCTAGCATGAAATTCTTCTGAAAGGGCAATCAAAGAAAGACTAGTCCAAATGGTTTGGAAAGAGCCAGCTCTACAGAGGAAAGCCCCATCTTACACCTGGGAGCCTTTCCTTCAAATTGTGCTGGCTGATAGGACCCCAAGAGAACTTCAGTTATGGATTGTGGTGATCTCCGAGAGTGTCAGGTGGTTTAAAGGACAGCAGAAACACACAAACCCTGCCAGACCCTTTGTGACCTGGAGGATTCATCTCCCTCCTCTTGCTTGAGACACCAAGTCTCATGGGGTCTATGCATATATCAGCCATTCCATAAACACTAAAATCAGATATAATTTGTCAAATTGTGAGTTCTGGATAAGGCTTTTACTTTGCTTTGAGGTTGATCAGAAGCCCAGTCTTTAGTTCTTTTTCAATTAAATAACAGAATATGGTGAGTGTAGATTAAAATACAGTAAAAATAAAATGCTCCAATCTCTAAAAATTGTGTATTCACAATTTAAATGTTAACTTAGGTATGAATTTTGTCCATATTTACTTCGAGATGCAAAAGGTATCCTGACACACATACACACAAAGAAAAAAGTACTCGAAGAGACATCTGTCCACTTAGGAACCAGAATAGAAATAGAAATAGAAACCAGGTATAAAAATAATTTCTCAGTGTCTTTGGCCTTCAAAAGATACATTTGTTTGTTGTATGTAAACTAGTCCTTCCTGTACTGTCTCTGTGTCCCCTTTTAATAGTTCCCATCTCCCTTTAATCTCCCGCAAGTCACAAGATTAGGAGAATATTAGCAATTATCATTGAGAGACCACTTAGGTTATGTTTACATAACAACAAGAAACTGTTTAGGGAAGGAATTCACTATTGCACTGGGGTGTAGGCATTAATTTCTTCACGTAAGAACCAGTTCTTCATTACAGAATGTTTTGTAGAAATGTTTATTTCAAACCAGTGGACGCAGTCTAGTTAAGGGGTGTTTTCCTCATAAAAGCCTTGTGGTTGGATAAGAACTGGCCTCACCCAGGGTGTCCTAAAACTGTCTTATCTTTTTAACACATTTTCTAACTCCTTTTAGACAAAAGAAGGAAACCAAAACAGAATTGGGGCTAACAATATGGTTGGGCAGATAGGGCATTAGCGTTGCATTAGGGACACATATTCTTATGAAAATGCAGGAAATGCAAAGGGGAGAATCAAGAAATTTCATAATGTTCAGAGCTGGAGGGACTAATCTAATCTTTCCTCTTCTGCAGATGTGGGAACTGGGAACTACAGACCAATGTCACAGATCACATTTTCTAAAAAACACTTGGCCTATGATCCAAGAGCTGATTGAAACATTTCAAGGCAGATTTTTCTAGATATTCCAGAAAAAACAGCCAATATTCTCTTCCATTCCAAAAGTCAATAATCATTCATACTACTTGGAAGTCTTTCCTACTTGTCTCTCAAAGTTCTCATGCTTGCTTATTTAGGACATAAAGGTTTACTTTCGGGTAAACTGCCTTAGGTGGACGAATATTCTGAGACAGGACCTGGAGTCTGGCTCTGGTTAAAGGGGACCCTAACTCTGGCTAGAGACAGATCTCTGTTATTGCCGTTGTGATCTTCATGTTCAGCCGTTTGCCTGTGACTCCGAACCGAGGACTCTAGCATGCAGGAGTCAGAATTCTAACCATGTTCTCTGCTGAGACTGCCTTGGCCCTGGCTCAGTCTGAGAGAGGAGTGCTTTTTGGTTTTGATCAGTTTCTTTTGTGGCAATTTAATCTTTCCTCTTGCTCTTTTAAGAAATTCACGAGATTGTCCTTATTCTCCTCTCTTCCCTCTTTTTGGGAATCTTAATTTCCTAGTCATTTAAAGTGGTCTGTTTTCCAACTCTGCCCCACCCCCACCTTTACTCTAATCCCCTAATCCCATTTAAGCAAAGTATTGAGTTCTTTTTTCTTCTTTATTTTCTCCCTGTAGTTTTCTTGCTGCCTTTGGAAGTTTACCCTTTTTACCAAAAGTAACTTTTGCTTTATTTGGACATTTAAAAAGTTGAGTCGTATGGTTCTCATGAGACTGGTTTCTGTCACTTTTTAAATCACTAGACTTCTTGAAAGAGATCTATACTTAGTCGGTACTTAGTGTCTTCACATCTCATTAGTTCCTCAACCCATTACAGTCTGGCTTCCACCAACACCATGCAATTAAAAATGCTCTCTCGCCAGTATCCTTCCAATTGGCCAGTTCAGTGGCCCCAGTTTTCCTTGTCACCCTACTTGACATTAATGCAACATTTGACACGGTTGACCAGCCACTCCTTATTGAAACTCTTTCCCTTCTCAGGCTCTTTTATTTCATCAGGTCTTGCCTCTTTGAGCTTTCTTCTTAGGCTTCCTTTGCTGCTGTCCTCTGGCCTTTTGATGTTGTTTTTCTAGGGCATCTATTTACGGTTTGTTCACACCGCACACTGTTACTCTGCTCTGTTGTTCTCAATTATGCCATATGCATTGAAGAAGTTTTCCGGCTTATATTTTCTCAGCTGAACTCCAGTTCATATTTTTCTAGCACCTAGAGGACATTTTCACCTGTTTTCTCTGAATGTGGTGGATGATGACTATTTTTCTTCTTATCCTCGTGATTAAAATCTCTGTGCCTTTGCTCACACTATTTTCTTGGCTTGCCTTCACCTTCCCTGCTTGGAGCCCTCTTGCTAATTGTTTAGACCAGCCTTCTTGCCATCACCTCCTCTTTAGAACATTCTCTGTCACCCTGAGGATGAGTTTATTGTTACTTCCTTTCTTCTTCTGAAGCATTTTGATAGTGATAATGACTAATATTAATTGCATTCTTTGGTGCCAATATCTGATCTAAGCTCTTCTCATGGATGATCACATTTAATCTGCACAGAGGCCTCTGATGCAGGTATTCTTTTCATCCACCGATTTTGGATGAGCAACCTCAATGTAATAACGTTTGTGTGTGGATTTCTGTGTATTATCCTCATTTAGTCCCCCAAACACAGTTACAAAGTAGTACAATTATTATATCTATTTTATGAATGAGGAGACTGAGGCACAAATAAATTATGCCACCTTGCACAAAACTGCATAGCCCCCAAAGTAGCCAAATCAAGATGCACTTTCATTTACCTCTGTTAGAAAACTTCCCAAATTGCTCTATAATTATATAACTACCCAGGGCATCTTTGATTATTCTGTCAGCTCCATGAGGGCCCCAATTTTGTTCTTTCCAACTTTTTATCCCCTATATTTAGTCACAAAATAGAATTTCTGTAAATGTGGAGAGAGAGACTGATAAACAGATTGGCATTTGTTGTCTTTGGGTCATTTTTCTAGGACAATTGATATGTACCCACTTTGTTCTATATTTTCCATAGCCAGTCATTTGTGTGTGTATGTAGCATTGTGAATCCAAATGTGAAAATTCTGTCTCTGCAAACTTTCTTTTTGAGTAAAAATAGTTTTAGTTCCCAAAGGTAAAATAATTGCTGCCCTGACAGCCTGTATCTGCTTCCCTCTCCCTTTAGCAGTTTTTAGCTATAATGTCCAGATGGAAGGTTTAGTTGAAGAGACCCGTAATCTATTCAGAGATAGATACCATATTTCACAGAATATGAACCAATGTCAAATTTAAGTCATGTCACTGTTTAAAAGTGGCCATTTTCTGTGGAATGAGGCAGTATCTGCCCTTTTCAGGTTCTTCCTAGCACTGTTACCCACCCACTTCTTTCCTTCCCTCCTTCCTCCTCCTTCCCTCTCTTCTTCCTTCCAATAGCTGAATTTTACTGTACGTTATGCTGTCACATAAAATCTCCATCTCTCCACTGTCTCCAAAACAAGTTGGTTTTGTAATTTTTAAACCATAAAATACAATACTTTGCATCAATAAGGTGCAATATGTAGTTTTATTTGTTTATAAAATTACAGAAGTATAGCATACTTATTTTATGCACCTCTCTTTATTGCCCTGTGCAGATACTGCATTTTTTTTTTTTTTTGATAAATCAAAGGTTCATGACAGCCCTGAGTTGAGCAAGTCTATTTCTATTGGCACTATTTTTCCAACAGCATTTGTTCACATTGTGTCACTGTGTCACAGTTTGGTAATTCTCACAATGTTTCAAACTTTTTAAATTATTATATTTATTGTGCTGATCTGTGATCAGTGATCTTTGTTACTACTACAGTTTGCTGAAGGCTCAAATGATGGTTACCATTTTTTAGCAATAGATTATTTTTAAATTTACAGGACATAGTAGACTACGGTATAGTGTAAAGATAATTCTTATATGTACTGGGAAACCAAAAAAGTCGTTTGACTCACTTTACTGAGCTATTTGCTTTATTGTAGTATTCTGGAACCAGACCTGCAGTATATCTGAAGTATGCTTGTAATACATATTTTATTGTAGAAAATATACAGACTATAAAGTTATATACCATAAAATTTAAGTATCTTTCTTTGCCGTGTATCTCCAGTTCTACTCCTCTAGTTTTGCTTGCAACACTTTCTCTGCATGATAAACCTAAATATACACACACTGAGTTTTTAAGCAACCTAAACTGAGATCATATCATATGTGTTATCTTCAGCACATTTTTCATGTAATAATGTGTTTTTCTATGTCTGTGTTAATAAATCTACTTCACCCTTTTATTTATTTTTTTCTTTTTTACGGCCACACCTGTGGCATATGGAAGTTCCCAGGCTAGGGGTCGAATCAGAGCTGCAGCTGCCAGTCTGCGCCATAGCCACAGCAACTCCAGATCCAAGCTGCTGTCTGCAGCCTATGCTGCAGCTCACTGTAATGCCTGCAATGCTGGATCCTTAACCCGCTAAGCAAGGCCAGGGATAGAACCTGCATCCTCATGGATGCTAGTTGGATTCGTAACCTACTGAGCTGCAATGGGAACTCCTACCTCTGTCTTTTTAATGGCAACACAGTATTTCATGTTAGGAGTATACATCTTATAAACCAATTTCCCTTAGCAGAACATGTGGCTTGGGTTCCACCCTGCTAAATATGCACATATCTTTGTGCTCATGTGCAAGAATTCTGTAGCTAAGTTCTTAGAAATAGAGTTGCTGGGTCAGGGAGCACATATTGTTGTTTTGATAGATTCTTCTTGTGGTATATGATTTCCAGTGATGGCCCCCACTGAATCACACCTCTCGTATTCACATCCTTAGACGGGACCTTCTATTAAATCTGGGCTACTTATCCTTACAAGTTTAATAAACATGCTAAATCTATATATTTTAACCAACATTGAAATTAATCTGAATCTGTAACTTCTTCCTCTTCATGAACATGACAGAGACTGGTAACATGCTTTCACTTTTTCTTCTTCCCCTCACCCCCATTTATTTTGATTAAATCATTTGGAGTTTTCTAAATTTGCTAACTTTTAAAATGCTCTTCCTCTATTTCTGATGACATTTCCTAATAACTCCATTGTGCTTCACAGCCACATTATAAAAAACAATTTAGACTTAACCATGAGTGCTAGTATGCTTTTCCCCCCATCCCCTTGTGATATGTTATACTTTTTGAAAATTGTTCTTTTAAGTTCCTTTTTCATATTTTGCATTTTTTCCCAGAAGAGATGCTGGGTGGCAAGGTTTATAAATCATTGTGTATATAACAATATTTTATTTTTTTCTTCTTACTGGCTTGATATTTTATCTGGTTATGAAATTCTAGGTTCGAGATAATTCTTTCATAGCTTTTTGAAAGCACTTCTGTATTATCCTTTAGTACTCCATCATTGTTATAAAATATGATGGCAACTGACTTTTGTTCTTTAGGTAACCCATTTTTTTTTCTCCCTGGAAAATGTTTGGATTTTCTCTTTGTCCTTGGCATTTAATGATCTCACTAGGATTTGTATTTTTGTTTGCTTTTAAAAATTTTCTGATTCAGCATTTCGTTGGCCATTTTCAGAAAGAACAGGTTCTTAGATCATAAAGTTCTCCAAGCAAGAAGATTTTGAATTTCTTTTATCATTATTTCTTGCCTTTTATCTTCAAAAGAAAAAAAGGAACTAACAGGCTGTGAGAAACACCAAAACAGTAGAGAAAGAAGGAAGAGTTCTTGTTGTGGCTCAGTGGGTTACAAACCCAACTTGTATCCATGAGGATTTGGCTTCCATCCCTGGCCTTGCTCAGTGGGTTAAGGATCTGGCATTGCCATGAACTGTGGTGCAGGTCACAGAATTGGCCATGAGCTGTGGTGTAGGTCACAGATCCCAAGTTGCTGGGGTTGAGGCATAGGCCTGCAGCTGCCATTAGGATTTGATGCCTAGCCTGGGAACTTCCATATGCTTCAGGTACGGCCCTAAAAAGAAAAAAAAAAAGTAAAAAGACACCTAATTTAAAAAAAAATAGAGAAAGAAGGAGAAATATTTGCCAGTCCATAAATTAAAAAAATTTTCTCAACAGTTATTAATGATAGTTTATCATGTTTACCATTCTGTTTTTTTCCTACTAAATAGTCTTGAATACCTACAAACAATGCTGTCATTCTTTCTATTCATGAAGGCTATGTAGTTATTTATAGCCAGGCCCAAGAAACTTAGATTATAGAATTGACGTACACCTGGGGAGGGAGGGAGGGATTTTGCTTTCTGTGCTTCACAGTCTCATTCATTTTCTTAATAAAATTGGAGATGGGCTTGTCCTGAATAATAATTTGGCCTCATTCATTATAAAACCATTTTCAATGATTTAACAAGTGAATTTAGATTACATATTTAGATTGTATGAATTTCTGAAAAATGTGTTATATAGCATAACATGCAAAATATCAACAAGAAATCTCTAGCTTAAATAAATAGCTTAAATGTATTAAAGGAAAAAAAATAGGTCTGCCTGAGTATCCATGGGCTAATCTTTATTAAATGTTGCTCTGTGCCAGGCTCCTCTCTATTTTTAAAGTCATCATTCCTTTAATTCTCACATCAGACTGATAAGGCAAGCACAGTCATTACCCCAGTTTTACATAGGAGGAAACTAAAATTGAGAGAGCTTGCATAGGGCCACTCAATTAGCAGATGTGCACATTAGCAAAGCCAGGACTTGAGTCCTGATTCCCTGGGAGTGTTTGCTCAAGGTGCACTGTAGTAAGGAAAGTGTTGGGGAGTTTGATCTCCATCTCATAATCAGAGAAGACATCCTGGAGGATGTAGTTCCTAAAGGGATTAGTCAGGTGAGGAAGAGATGGGCATTTTAGGAAAGGACAACTTTTCACAAGGACATAGAAGGTCGAAGAATGTGGCCCACAGAAAACTGTCTGTTGTTGGGTATGGGTGCGAGTATCTCTCTGGCTGTCAACTTTTCTGTCAGGCATGGTTGATTTGATTCTTTGTGTTTTGTCAACAGAAGATGTTTGCACAGTTGTCCACTCAACAATATACATCAATGGTGAACGTGCTTGCAATAACAGAGCTGATGGAGATGTGGTTATTTCAATTATGTAAACATAGCGTTAAGATTTTGGTTTCATCTATTTAGAATGGAGGCTTAAATTACCAAGGGTTTAGGATGAAATTTACAAAAGCACACCATGGTCCAATCATATTTACTTGTCAGAATAACTGACAGTAAAGTTTGGGACAGCAGTATCGGATCTGCATGATTCTGGTCCATAAGCATTTCAAATAGGCTGTTCACTCATGAGTAGGCCCATATCAAGGAAGAGTGAGAATGAATACCAGAGGAAAAATGTTAGTAAGTAGAGTACTTTCAATTTTAAGCTTTCAGAGTGTTTCTATGCGCATAAATGAATCAAGCGCCAGTTGAATAGTTAAGAAAATGCTTTTCACAGAGCTCTTTAAAATTTAACAGGTGTCAAAGAAATTCTACCAAAGAAGCTGAAGTGCACTTTGAGTGTATTTTATGTTCAGTGTTATTGCCTGACACAAGGACAGAATGTGAGACCAAGTATCTTCATCCTAAGAATGCTTAAATTCCAGCTCCAGGTTAGATTTCATCATGTGCTAGAAATATCCTGGATGATTCAATTTATCCCTTGTAAAAGTATGCACCAATTCCTATACATCTCATTACCATGGAACATAGTGAAAAACTGGCGATAGTGAATTGTGTTGTTATTTTATTATGTCATCTACTCTGACTGCTCTGTCTCATGTTTATCTGTGGGAGCCAATGCAATGTGTGTGTTAGGTTAAATTCCTTCTGTAATTTGAACCCCTCTCCACCAGCGTGATCTCTGACCACTTTTAAGGCCCTGGTATTCCTTCAGAAACAAAGACCTTATCTCCTCAGATCTCACTCTGAATTCCATTTGCCTCTGAATTCCAAAGAAAAACAGAATAATCCAATTCGCTTTGAAATTTTTGATGCAATCTGATGTTGACATGGATCTCTAGAGTAGTCTTTGTGAAAAGTGTGCTCTCCTTCTGGATCTCCCTCCCACAATGGTTTTTTTGTTTGTTTGTTTTTGTTTTGTTTTTGTATCTGACTCAAAGCTATTTAAAGTAAGGTTTCTCTAAAGACTCTTACATTATCACAGCTTGGATAAATTGACTTTAGTGGAAAACATCTTGACATATTAGCTTCATGAATTTAGAAAACATAAGGGTTTTGTCAGAGAAAAGTGGTATGATTAAGCCTTGATTTGGTTAAAAAAGCAATTTGAAACAAAGCTATTGTTTAAGAGATGGGCAAAATTTCTAAGGAATGCCTTACAGTCTGAGACTGGCTGGCCTGTAGGACTTGTGATTCTCATGCAACATCAAAGAGAGAATGGAGGATACAAGGATAAACGTACAAGTCACAGCATGTTTTCTGGGGCATGAACAATCTCCTTTCTACTCTGGCCCCTGCATTTTATCCTTCACTGGCCTTCTATTACAGCAGTCCTCTGAACCTCTCATATGGGCACTTAATCTGTTTATTCTTTTGTCTTGTTTTCAAGTTGTTCATGTTTTATCTTGCCTCCGCAACCAAATTGAAAGGTCCTGGAGATCAAGGGCCATGTTTTACACTGCTTTTGTGGCTATCGCAGTTATCTAATGGTGTACTAAGTTCACAGGAGACTTCCATGAGTCCTTGTAAAGTGGAACCAAGTTGAGTAAGTAGCCTTACTAATCTTGATCCAAGGCCAGGCAGAATCCACAAAGTCTACTCGTCCTCACTGGCAGCCACATCACATCTCATTTCTCTGCCTAAGTAATCTGGATCAACTATCACATAACAATCTTCTCCTTAGAAGACATCTTCATTTTTTGGAAAATTTCTAGGCTTTTCTCCTCTGTAGTTCCCTTTCTTCTTGAATGCCAACTCTTAGTATGTGGCATATTTTTAAGTATGTGTGTTTGTCAGTACTTAACAAATTAATGAATTATACCTGTGTGGTTGCTTAGTCTCATAGGATTTAATAGTACATATTTTTGTTTGTTTCCTCTTTTCTCTTAAAAATGTATATTTCTCTGATTTTAAAATCAGTAAGTAGTTATAGTAAAAATTTTGGCAAATAAAGGACAAGAAAATTAAATCCATCCATAATGCCATAACCTGGAGATAACATTTTCATACTTGTCCCATGCATATGCATATGCATGTGCATAACCCTCAGTTCATTAGCTTGCATGAATAAGACGTATTTTCTTATTTTCTCAAATCCAAATGAAGTCTGGCCTTACCTTTAAGCTATTCTTCCAGAGGATATTATGTTCACCTTGCCAACTCTGGGGAAATTTCACTGATATTTTTATTGTAATTGACTAGAAATGATCAATCCATGAAAAGTAGATATTTTTACAATATTCACTCTCCTGTCTAAGAATGTTGCATATTGCCTTTATTCAGATTTTCTTTTGTCTCCTGGTAAAATGTTTTAGGTTCGTTTTTGGTTTTGTTTTTGGTTTTCTGGGTTGGGGAGCTGTGCAGAAATCTTACTCCTTTCTAAGTTATTCCTAGGTGTTTAATTTTTTTTTAAATTGCAATCGTGAAAGACTTTTTATTCTTACATTTACTGTTATTAATGACATTATTTAAGAAACATTGATTTTTTTGGTGTTTACTTTTTCTTTAACCATAATAATACATTTTCTTGTTATATTAATTTTCAGTTTACTCCTTAGACAATTTTAGAAGACCACAGCACCACTAGCATATGATACTAGCTGTACCTCTTATTTCCATTTCATGTCTTCTTACATTGACTAGACAAGAATAAGATTAACAAGACTGATATCTCTATTTTAAAGAAATTGTGTCCAGTGTTTTATATATTACGTTATCTACTGTTTTGAGATAGATCTTTTTATGCTGAGTAATTAATAGTTGCTTTTAAAAATTATTCTTTCAGACTTACTAAAGAATTTTGTAGCCACCTGTTTACTTATGTTTTTATTTTTGTTTTCTTGATTTTTAGGACTGCACTCTTGGTCTATGGAAGTTCCCAGGCTAGGGGTCGAATTGCAGCTGTAGTTACTGGCCTATACCACAGCCACAGCAGTGTGGGATCTGGGCCGCGTCTTCGATCTACACCACAGCTCACAATAATGCCAGATCCTTAACCCACTGAGCAAGGCCAGGGATTAAACCCGCGTCCTCATAGATACTAGCTGGGCTTGTTTCCCCTGCACCAGAACAGGAACTCCACCACCTGTTTAAAAAACTGTTGTCAAGAGTAAAGTTGTCAACATGGTCATAATTTACAAATTTATTGATCATTAATGGATAGTGGTGTGGTAATTATAATAATAATTAGCATTTGTAACATTTGTTTACATTATTTCACTTAACCTGACTATACTTTACTATCCATTTATATTTTTGTTATCAATTGTATTTGCATTTTTTCCTTCTTACACTGTATGGTATCTTTTTTTTTTTTTTGCTTCTTTTGCGGCATATATAGGTTCCCAGGCTAGGGGTCTAATTGGAGCTACAGCTGCCGGCCTACACCATAGCTACAGCAACACCAGATCTAAGCCATGTCTGCGACCTACACCACAGCTCCCAGCAATGCCAGATCCTTAACCCACTGAGTGAGGCCAGGGATCTAACCCGCAACCTAATGGTTCCTATTCAGATTGTTTCTGCTGTGCCATGATGGGAACTCCTTAGATTTTTTTTTTTTTTTGTATGATGTCTTCTTAAGGATATTATTCCTTTGCAATATCTCACAGTGCCTTCTAAAGTGTTCACATTCCATGGATATTTGTTGTTGATGACCTACTGAGTATTGCTCATAATACCAACAGTAATAGTGACCTAATATTTGTTGACTACTCACTATGTACCCATGCAGTTCCAAGAACTATATATGCTACCTTTTTAATCCATACAACAATCTTTTAAGGTTGGTATTATTATTATACCTGGTATGAGGAAACTGAGGGACAGAGAGAGAGTGAGCAGGTTGCCTCAGGTATACACCTAAGCAATGATAGAGCTTGGAATTGAATTCAGGCATTCTAATCCTAAGGCTAGGTTCCTTTCCACTGATGCTCATGCTCTTATGTAAGTCATGCTGGCAAACTTTCTTAAGTGAAATATTAATCTTACCTAGTAACTGTGAGACCTGGTACAACCAGTAGAGTAGGGTAAGGCTGGAATAGAAATTTATTTTTGGTTTTATTTTTACTTCTCAAGGTAGAACTTTTGATTCTTCTTTGTGAAGTGGCCCTAAGAATTCTTTATTCAGTAATTTTTTATAGCTTTTCCTAACCAGCATAACATTGGTTATCTCTTGAATCTTTGTTTTGCAAAATTCTTTATTTTTGTTGAAAGCAAAGATTATTTTATCACTTGCGGCAGAATATTCACCATTAGTAAGGTTATGATGATTATGTACGTGTCCTTTCAATCTTCAGAGAGTTTCCCCAGAGTTTGCTGGTTTAAGCAGTTAAACTTCTTGTACGCTCTTGGGTGCAGGGTGGTGGACTCACCAGAGCCTAGATGGAGAATGGGGCCACCAGTCATATGTGAGGCCACTGGAAAACCCGAGGAGTATTTTTATCCATGAAGAGAGTATGTAAAATTGAATAAAATATGATTAAGTTTTCTTCTAGGTCTAGAAGTTTTTTATCGATATTAAGCATATTATCAGTATCAATTCAGAAATTGCAAGAATGTGTTTTTGGTAAATAAAATATCTAGCCCAGTAAACCTTTTTTTTTTTGCCATTTGAAAACTCAACATCTTGTTTAACTAATATAAAAATACATTATTTGAAAATCTTAAAAATTACCAATATACTATATAAAGTCACTATAGTCAATTTCGAGTGATAGAATTATCATTTTTATGATCCTTTAGGAAATGAATTTAATTGACTCTTGTAGATATACTTTAAACTGCAGTCATTTTTATTTTCCCTCTCTTTAACCCATATGTTCACAATAATTAAAATAATAACAAAACAATAGTCACCTCCTGATTCCACTATGAAAATAGTGCTTTAGAAAGAGCATATTTCAGGTCATCAAACACTATTCATTTCCACAGTTTCATGTATACAAATAAAAAACTATCATCTTTCCATAATTATATTTTCTACTAGCTTAGATTATAAATAGCTCTTGGAGTTGATATTTTTCAAAAATTATCATGTTTCTTCATTGAAAAAAAACTTTCTCTCACATTCATTTTGTATCTCCCAGTTGTGTCTACCTTTAGTGTTTTAATTACAGGTTATTTTCGGCTATCTGCATAAAAATGAATTAGTTTGGAAGCCAAATTTCATTACTCGTACTGCAAAGATAGGTTCAATAACAGATGCAACAAATTTTAACTATCATTTCCATCAGGATCACAGATGGTATTGATGTGGGAGACATCTGTGGCACAGGCCAGAGGAGAGACAATTGGCTTCCTCTTTAAGTCAGGGCAAAGGATGTGGCAAAAAGAGATCTAAGGATGCCACAAGCAATTCCAGCATTATTCTTGTGTGCATTCAGATCGTGGTAAATCAACTAGAACAGACTCAAAGGCCATCTCTGGGAGTCCAGGTGCACACTGGGTACTGGGTGTTCCAGAGTTTTCCTACTCTTTTTCTGGCAGAATCTAGAATGGAGAATAGATGCTATAAATTGTTTGCACTTAAAGAGTAGATAGGAAGGACTTCTAGGTGAGAGAAATGCTTTTATCCAGTAGGAATATGGTCACATCAAGTTTGAATCCCCTCTCACTATTACTGGGGAAACTTAAATGTCAGATAAATGAAGCAGCAAAATGAATAGATAAAACCTGTATTGGAAAGATGAGAAGAAAAAAATAGGGCAGTACTTTGTTAATTGAGTATATTGACAATAGGATATAAACATGGGCTTTGATGATCCATTTATTACTTTAACAAATGTTATCAGGTACCTATTATGTGCTGGAAACTGTGACAGTTGCTGAGAGACAATGACATGTATTTTAAACATGGTCCATGACTTCCCCGAGCTTATGGTTTTATAGGGGGGGCCTTTGTGCATATTGAAACACTAGCACAAGTGTGAAAGAGAAATATATAATTGAAACAATGTTTTATCTTTTTACCATTCTCAAGGTTTGTATTTATACAGTCCATTTTTTCCCCACTGTCATAAGCTATAAATGCTGGTGTAGCAATAAGCATTTTACACATATTCATTTAATGTTCATGCTGCTCTGTCTCAGGTGTCCCTGTTTTACAAGTGAAAGCACTTAGGCATAGAAGAGGCAGTAATTTACCGAGGGTAAAACAGGTTTTAAGTTGGGGAGCTGGGAACCAAACCCTGCCAGTGTTGATCTATGGTCGTGATGCAATTATTTGTGCTAAACTTCTTGTAAATCTTTGTCCAGAGTATTAGTATTTAGACGTTCCCCTTTCATTGGGCCATAATGGCCCTGTGGGCTGTGCCACTGATGTTTTCCGAAGTTCTCTGCATACAGAGAAGCTTTGGAATGTGTTATTGATAACTGACCTCACCAATCAGGCAGAGAAGTTCATCTTGTTGCATAAATGATGCCGGCAAACTTCTTTAAATGCAGCTTTAATCCTGATAGCTATTATCAGGTGACTTCAGTTAACAGAGTTTTAAGTAAGAATAAACCCTGGGGAAGTCAGGAGGACCCATGTCTATCTTGACTCATACGTAGGCCAGAAAGTTCC